>CM065687.1:32783306-32788306 GCA_017654935.2 Phymorhynchus buccinoides | reverse complement strand
TCTCTCTCTCTCTCTCTCTCTCTCTCTCTCTCTCTCTCTCTCTCCCTCTCTGTATGTGTAAGTCTCTCTCTCGTGTTCTCTTTATTTTTCAAAGAAGGGTTTTAAGACTCTCTCTCTCTCTCTCTCTCTCTCTCTCTCTCTCTCTCTCTCTCTCTCTCTCTCTCTCTCTCTCTCTCTCTCTCTCTCTCTCTCTCTCTCTCTCTCTCTCTCTCTCTCTCTCTCTCTCTCTCTCTCTCTCTCTCTCTCTCTCTCTCTCTCTCTCTCTCTCTCTCTCTCTCTTCTTACTCTCACTCTCGCAATCTCTCTTCCAAAGAAACAGTTTGACTGCTATTATCTTAAAAGCCGTTTGTGTCGAGATGATATCTTTTTAATTTCACGTGCCCTCTGCTTTCAATACCAGGTGAGACGAGATGAGAGATATCAAATCTTTGTCAAGCATAATAATGTTAAACCTTTCAGGAAATTAGAAAATGTCACGGAAACCTTTCAACCAACCCCCCACCCATCACTTCTGTGGTTGTGTTTCGTTGTTCTCTCTTTTGCCGCCAACTAGATGCATCTGAAGCCTTTGGGTTCTTCTTCTTCTTCTTCTTCTTCTTCTTCTTCTTCTTCTTCTTCTTCTTCTTCTTCTTCTTCTTCTTCTTCTTCTTCTTCTTCTTCTTCTTCTTCTTCTTCTTCTTCCTTCAACCATCCGCCTTCGTCGTGTCGAAGATTCTGATGGTACTAAGGGTTAAGTTTGCCTTTAAAGACCCACCAGATCGTGTGTCAAAATCACGGGTTTCACGTGTTTTCCCTCGTATAGCTGGTAAAAAAATTTGCTTTGACCATGTTTTACTCCCATGCAAATGCCCCCAAATTCCAACCGAAACATCAATTTTAAAGAGCAGCCTCAATTTGAAGTTGGGGGAATTTGTATGTGGGTCACAGCTACTCAGAAAAAAACACACCAAGGGACTTAATCAGGGTAGGTCAGTGGGTCTTTAAGGACCCTTTCCAACGATAACAGCTCTAAAGACGTTATGAACTTCTCTGAAATCGGAATGCGTCGGCTGAATGCAGCGGGGAGACCAATAGACAGAACGTGGCAAATAGGGTTACTTCCCTCGTTTGGTCAGTACTCAAGCATCTACCAAGGGCATTCACTCTAGCAAAAGGTGGTTTGTTGCAGCGGCCAATAGACAGAACGCGGCAAATAGGGTTACTTCCCTCGTTTGGTCAGTACTCAAGCATCTACCAAGGGCATTCACTCTTGCAAAAGGTGGTTTGTTGCAGCGGCCAATAGATATAACGTGGCAAATAGGGTTACTGCCCTAGTTTGGTCAGTACTCAAGCATCTACCAAGGGCATTCACTCTTGCAAAAGGTGGTTTGTTGCAGCGGCCAATAGACATAGGGGAAGACGGGGTAAAAAGCGCATGGGCGGGTAAGAAGCCCACCCCAATTATCTCATGAAATGAAGCAAATTTCAGTCTCATTTTGCCCATGAGACGAGCGTTAATGTCTAGCATTCGTCTCATGGGCAAATTTGACTGAAATTTCTTTATTTCATGAGATAATTGGGGTGGGCTTCTTACCCGCCCATGCGCTTTTTACCCCGTCTTCCCCTAACGTGGCAAATAGGGTTACTTCCCTCGTTTGGTCAGTACTCAAGCATCTACCAAGGGCATTCACTCTTGCAAAAGGTGGTTTGTTGCAGCGGCCAATAGACATAACGTGGCAAATAGGGTTACTGCCCTCATTTGGTCAGTACTCAAGCATCTACCAAGGGCATTCACTCTTGCAAAAGGTGGTTTGTTGCAGTGGCCAATAGACAGAACGTGGCAAATAGGGTTACTGCCCTCGTTTGGTCAGTAAACAAGCATTTACCAAGGGCATTCACTCTTGCAAAAGGTGTTTTTTTGCAGTGGCCAATAGACAGAACGTGGTAATGTTTCATGGTTAGACTTAAACAGCTGTGCACGAACAGAATCCAACAAGGATTGTTCTTTCTGGGATGGAGGAAGCAAACGGAAAGGAATGGGTTTTTAAAAAAAATGAAATAACATACCGTGATGCGCTTGTCACGAACCACACACTCTTACCGCATGTTCTGAAATGACATTGATCTTTCTCATGCATATTTTATCAATTCATCTGCGCTCGCTTGCACTCTTTTTCACACATCTACTCGTTGCAGAGTATAACACATTATGTATAATATGTATACGTGTACATGCATACTAAAGAAGAATATGTCAGAGTTTTGAGTTTTGCTTCTTTTATTGAATTGTCAAAATGATTACGAATATCTAGGTGCATCATGGACCAAGTTGAGCTCTTTTGGGGGCAAAATGAAACTATACGACGTTATCAAAAATGTACACGTAAAAGGTACAGCTTATCTTACTGTTTTCATCGCCCCATTTAAAGTGATGTCGACAATTGCTTTTACCTCGCTTGATGAATTCTACACTAGCATAGGCCTACCTTTGATGAATTTTTTTTCAGGCGATGTACAACTTTTGAGAGTTTCTAGGTTGGATAGAGATCGTGTATGCCTACAATAATAAAATACACACAGAGATACTTCAGTGGGCGTTGTTAAGGAAGAGTAGGCTAGTGGAAAATAGATAAATTAGTACTTTTTACTCTTCCTATTTAGTCTATTTTAGCAGTTGTCATGTTTCTCTTTAAGGTGTGAACCAGTAAGCTTGGTTAGGTCACATATACCCAGCAGAAGGTAGCGTTAAACTGGATTTATACTATGTAAACAAACCTTGCTTGTTCAGAGTTTATCACCCTCCGTTAAGTATCAGTCGCCTAATTACTTTGGGGGCATTGAATTGACCTCTCATCTAATTTAGGATACTAGGATAAGTATAGAGTTAAGTTACAGAAGGGGAAACTAGTCTTAGACTATGGCAGAGAACGTTACCTCTCATATAATTTAGGATACTAGGATAAGTATAGAGTTAAGTTACAGAAGGGGAAACTAGTCTTAGACTATGGCAGAGAACGTTGTTAAAAGGGTTTTAAAGATGAAGTGATAAGCGATGGGCTTGCATTAAGTATTTTAATACACTTTTGTAGGCTTTACTATGCTAGAATTGGTTTTTTTTTATTTAAACACGAGTGATCATAGATTAAGCCCTTTCTTCTAAACAGCATGTTTTCTAATGTGTGCAGTCCTGTTATCTCGAACTTCGAAGGATCAGCTCAGTTCGCCGCTTCCTCACACAAGATGCCCTGTTCTGTCTCGACTTGACTTCACTCCTTGCTGGATGTCCATCAACTCTTATCTCTAAGCTCCAACGGGCTTAAAACAACGCTGCTCGACTTATGTCCAGCTCCTCCAAATCAGATCATTAGTATCACACCGGTTCTTCGTTTCCTACATTGGCTTCCAGTTCAGTCCCGTATCAACTACAGAGTTCTTCTTGCTTTTAAAACACTGAATGATCAGAGTCTCCACAATATCTATCTGCATTTCTTCATTTCTATGTTCCAACTCGCCAATTGTGCTCATCTTCTGATACTTGTATGCTTCAAGTTCCTTCTTCCGCCTCAAAAGTTCCGGCCAGCGTTCTTTTTCCTTTCAAACACCATCTCTATGGAATTCTCTGCCCTCTTCTCTACGACATTCGAACTGAACATCCTCATTTAACCTCCTCGTTTTAATTCATTGATTGATTTTTTTTAAATAATTATTAAGTCTAATATCATCATTGTTGTGAACAGACTTTAAATTAAATCATTCAATTCAAGTCATCCTCATTTAAGACCTCACTCAAAACCTACATCTTTCCTGTCACACGCTAATTATCAGTATGGACCCATTCTGTCCGGTTGTTCGCGAATCACACTCAATGAGTGTGTCCATATGGTGGTGGAAGAATAGTAAATTGAAGGGGAGATGTCATAAGTCATACGTTTCTTTATTGTCCATTGGCATTGGACAATGCACATGGAAACTTGTCTTCCACCGTGTAAAATAAAAAATATGAAATAAAAGTATGAAACATAAATTTACATCAACAAATATGTAACTCTCACACCACACCCAATCATTCATCCGCTATCCGCTATCTTGCTCACTCATCATGCAACCCACCACCACTTCCGCCTTAATTTTTAACCCTTTCTTTTCTTTTTTCCTTCCTTCCTCCTTTTTTCCTTGTTCCTTTTCTCTCTCCCCCTCCCCTTTTCCCCTTTTTTCCTACTAACACCCCCCCCCCCCTTTTTTTATATAATTATTTTAGGAAGGGTATTTTTGTGTGCATCTGTACGTGTATGTATGAATGCTTGTGTGCGTATCTTGGTGCCTTGTTTGTCTTTTTTGTTTTCTACCAACCCCTCCCCTCTCCTTACTCAGCATTTTCCACAAGTCCGGTATTTTATGTGCATCCGTTACATTCCATTAAAAAAAAAATGACGGCCTAACAGAGATTCGCTCCTCTTGGACTGCTGGTCTCGGATTCTGCGACCTGAACGTGCGGAGATGTGGCTGCGAATTGGGACTAGACTCAAAATGAGCGGCGTGGGAACAACGCCACTGTACGACCCAGAAGATGGGACAGCAAAACATAAATAAACAATTGCACTGCGTTCACCTTTCTCTTAATCTTTACACTAGTCTACAGCGCTCGGCTTCGGTCTTCTTCTGACTTGGTTCCCATTCAAGCGTGTCTGGCTTTTCCTTCATTAGTGACCGGCATTGTTCCAGATAGCCAGCTTGACGTGTGGTCCCACACTTTATTGACTTTCTCTGACGCTTGTTTTTAACCCTTTCACCGCCAGCCATATTTCAGCCAAAAATGTCCATTACATTTACCTGGGTAGAGAACAAAATCCATCTGCAGTATTGGGGATTCTTCTGTGACATATATAAAATAAGGTCTATCCTTACTTCCCAAAACTAAGACAATAGGGTCTTTGGATAATAGACCCCAGTTTGATGCCTTTTAGTGACATAGTCACTGTGGTGCTAAAATGCGACTTCGGCGGTGAAAGGGAAGGAATCAA
>CM065687.1:32768306-32778306 GCA_017654935.2 Phymorhynchus buccinoides | reverse complement strand
ACCACAAGTCGTCCAATCACCAGACTTTGCATACTTATAGATGTTTATGCAAGCTTTTGAAAAAAAACATGGGGTTTGCATTATCAAATCAAATAATGACATTGAGATTTCACCTTGCACATGTATATTTTTTATTAGTTATATTTCCCACGTCTTCGAAGTTACAGACCTAAACTTGTCAAGTTTGTATATCAGCATAATGTTATAATGGATGCTTAATTAGCTTTTGCCTTCTTGACCTTAACCTTTGACATCAAGCATTTCAACTAATTGTCTTGGCCATATCTTTTACATCTTAGCATTCACATTTCCCAAATTCGGTGAGTTGGTGGGCTAGCTGGAGGTCATATGGAATATGACGCTGATAACCAAGATGACATTGACAATTGACTTTGTTTCTTTGTCTCTTGCAGTATCTAGGGAATCCCTGCACAGAATCAGTTCAAATTTATAGTTATTTTGGTGTACTGCCTAGAACTGATGTTTCCCATGGAGTAATTACAACTTTTCTGAACTCGACCTTGGTCTGCAATCATCATCATCATCATCATCATCATCATCATCATCATCACCATCATCATCATCATCATCATCATCATCATCATCATCATCATCGTCATCATCATCGTCATTGTCTGTCAAAATATTGCATGATTGGCTGTACAGATTGACTTCAAGTAATGTAGCATATTATCTGAGCTGATTTATCACAAGGAGTAATTGGTATTTGGCATTTGGTATTTTGTAGTCACAGAGGCGTCTCTGTGAAATTCGGGTTGCTCCCACCTGGAGAGCTCGTCGCAGCCAGAAGCGCACCACCCCTTTTTTGCATGCGATTGAGGAAGGAAAGGGGGGAGTACATTTCGACCAAATGACAACTTTTTCGTTGCCACTGGGTTTAATATGTACTACGTGCATGGGCACATGGGGCCTCTGTTTGTCGTCTCATCCGAAAGACTCCACGTTCAGACCATAAGGCCTAGTGCAGAGTGAGAGGAAAAATCCCCTGTACCCAGGTTCGAACTCGGGTTTATTGTGCACGAGGCGAACGCATTACCTCTGTGCCACTCTACACCTCTACACTCTGTAACCTGTCTGATCTTGGTTTTCACCTTTGACTTTGAACATGTCAATTTGAACTTGTCTATTTCTTGTCTTGGCCGTGTCTTTCACGTCTTTGCAGTTACAGCCCAAGAAATTGGTAAGTTGGTATATTAGCTTAAGGTGATAAGGAATTATCAGTAACTGCTGCCTTTTTTTTAAACCTTAACCTTTGACCTTGAACATGCCAACTTGTTGTCTCGGCAATTCCAGTTACCATTCCAACAAAGGGTAAATTACTAGACCAGCTAGTTCTAAACTGTATTGTAGGTGCCAGCCACAAGACGGTAGACAACGACGCTCATCACTTTGTTTTATAGTGATCTGTGACCTTTTTGCAGGTGTCAGAAACGTGACAGTGGACAACGAAACACGTGACTCTGTGACCTTTTGTAGGTGTCAGCCACGTGACAGTGAACAAGGCCGCGTGTGACTCTGTTTGTGACCTGTAGCCTTTTTGCAGGTGTCAGCAACGTGACAGTGAACAAAGGCACACGTGAATCTGTGACCTTTTGTAGTAGGTGTCAGCCACGTGACAGTGAACAATGCCGCATGTAACTATGTTTGTGACCTGTGACCTTTTTCCAGGTGTCAGCAACGTGACAGTGGACACAGACGCACAGGACTATGTGGTCACCCCAGCCCTGGAGGAGGCGGATGAGCGGCTGCAGGACTGCGGGTGGGTGGTGCTGTGCGGACCGCCGGGCAGCGGCAAGACCACCCTGGCCAATGCCCTGTGCAGGATCAGCAGGGAGCGCGACCAGTATGCGGTGTACGTGCTGAGTAAAGTGCAGACCTGGAAGTCCAACATCGGGGAGAAGGAGCGCAGCATCGTGGTGCTGGACGACAACTTTGGCAAGTCGTGTCTGGACGAAAGAGAGTACAGCGACTGGCAGCTGACCCTCAACACCATTATGGGCATGATCCGCCTGGGGGGGATTCGCCTGGTGGTCACGGTGTACCCCCACATCCTGCACGAAATCCAGCGGCTGGAAGGTGGCAAGGACGGTCCTCTGACCGACGACATCGCAATTATCAGGCTGACCGACCCCTTGCCTGAGAAGGTCAGGAAGAGCATGATAAAGTTCCACCTGAAGAGAATAAAGAGTGGGAAGAAGGAGGAGGAGGAAGAGGAAAAGGACGATGAGGAAGAGGGGAAGGTGGAGAATAAGAAGTTTGAGGAGAATGAGGATGGGGAGGAAGCGAAAAAGATAGATAAGGACGAGGAAAAGAAGCATCAGGTAATGGAGGCAGTGTTGCTGCAGGATGACAGTGGCCCTGTGTTCCCCTGGTGCTGTGACCTGATGGTCAGGCAGTGGTCGTCCTTGGAATACCCCGCCTCTGTGTTCCAGGTGCCGGCTGAGGCCCACTGCGCGCTGTTCAGAGAGATGGTGCTGGACAAACGGTACGGGAAGATCTTTGTGGCCGTGCTGCTGCTGACCATGAAGGGGGTATCTCGCTTCCTGCACAACCTGTCAGAAGCCCCATGCACTCTGGAGCAGCTGGGCATGCACCGGGTGGACGATGACACTCTGACACGCTTCGCCGACATCCTGCAGGGTACCCTCCTGTTCCGAGGACGATTCACCAGTCGGGATCTTTACGAAGCCGCCGGACTGGCTTTAGGCCGGTTCTTCAGTCTGCCCACACTGCTGAAGGTGTGTGACGCCCCCTTCCTCGTGCAACACGTGCGGTGGTGCGAGGAAGGCGACGCGGATCCCTATATCACCATACGAAATGCCCCTGACTGTTCGGCAGACCCTGACTGCTGCACGGCTGACCAGCAGGCTTTGGTAGAGAGAATCTTCACAGAAATCACCGAGGGCCACCTGGAGACCATCTGCCAGCATCCTTCGCTCCAATGCCCGGGGTTTCTGCAGGAACTGGACCAGTACTGTGCCCGGGACAAGAAGAGGATGAAGCAGCTGCTGAACGCCAAAGACACCAAGCACCAGCTACCGCTGCTGTACTGGTCAACTTTCCTGCCCTCTCCCACTCTGACCCGCTGGTGTCTGGACAAGGCGCAGACAGTCCAGCAGCTATCTGTCGTGTCCTTGATGGCCTGCTCCCTCTCTGATCACGTGACACAGACTTCTCGGTGCAGACTTCCCTCCCTTCTGTCTGAACGGCTGAGTGCTGATTGGTTTAAGAACCCAATCTGCGTCATGGAGTTTCCGTTTCCTGAGCAGCGTTTGACCAAAGAGGTTCAGCGGCTGATGGAAAGCCTCAGTGCAGCAGAGTTGGGTCAGGGCAGACTATTTTACCTCCTGGACCCCTCCCTGCCCCTCCCCCCTGACCTGGTCAAAGTGGAGGTGTGGTTTCACAAGTTAAGGCTGAAGGTGAAGGACCAACGTCTGTGGTACCTGGTCTTCCGACTGCTTACAGACAGAGAGCCCAGGGAGGCCGACAAACAGGGTAACACCCTGCTCCACCTGGCTGTCAGCAGCGGAGAGATAGGAGTTGTCAGATTGTGTTTGAAAGCTGGGGCCTCCATCAACCAGACCAACAATGAGGGGGTGACAGCCTACCAGCTGACCCAGTCAGCACGTGCACAGGCCGCCAAGGAGAGATACCAGTTGTACTCATACCGTATCTCGGATCGTTTAGCGGAGGCGGATAAAACAGAGGCACAGTTCCTTCTTCTCTATGGCGTTGATCAGAAGGACGATGAGGAAAATACAGGGCTGATTTTGGTGTGTGGTGAAGGAAAGGAGAACGTTGCTGACATCGTCACTCTACTTCTTCAGATTGGCGCTGACGTCAATGCACGAAACAAACACGGTTTCACATCCCTTCATCGGGCGGCCAGAGGAGGTCACTCTTCAACAGTACAAGCGCTGTTACAGCACGGTGCTGAAGTCAATGCGTTGAGCAAATATGATTACGCACCCCTTCATGAGGCTGCCAGAGAAGGTCACTGTGAAACAGTACAGGTACTTTTACAGCACGGCGCTGACGTCAAAGCACCGAATGGATATGGTAGCACAGCCCTTCATTGGGCCGCCAGTGGAGGTGACTCTGAAACAGTACAAATGCTGTGCCAGCACGGTGCTGATGTTAATGCACGGGGTGAAGATGATGAAACTCCACTTCACTGGGCTGTCAGAGAAGACAACAATGAAACAGCGCAGACGCTGATACAGCTTGGTGCTGACGTCAATGCGGAGGATTACGGTGGTGAGACACCACTTCATGATGCTACCAATTTGGATGAACCTACTACAGTCGTGACGCTTTGCCAGCACGGCGCTAACGTCAATGCCCAGAAGACAAACGGTACCGCGCCTCTTCATAATGCTGCAGCCGTCGCTCACCTCGAAACAGTGCAAACGCTTCTGCAGCACGGAGCTGACGTCGATGTAAAGGACGAGCGTGATGAGACGCCAATTGAAAAGGCTGCCTTTATAGGGGGAAACAGTGCAGTGGTGCAGATGCTGCTGCAACAAGGCGCTGACGTCAATGCACTGAATATGTTTACAGGTTACACCCCACTCCATTGTGCTGCTGAGGAAGGTTACTCCGAAACCGTAGAAGTCCTGTTACAGCGTGATGCCAGAATCAATGCGCGGAATACAGATGGCAACACACCCCTTCATTGTGCTGCCAAGAGTTACTCTGCTGAAACAGTACAGGTGCTGGTACAACACGGCGCTGACGTCAATGCACAGAATAAAGATGGTGTCACGCCATTACATCGGGCTGCCAGTGAGTTTGACTCTGAAACGGTAAAAGTCATGTTGCAGCGCGGTGCTGACGTCAATGCGCAAGATAAAGATGGAAACACGCCTCTTCATGGATCTGTCAGATGGGATAACCCCGCAGTAGTACAAATGTTGTTACGTTGGGGTGCTAGAGTCAATGCACAGAATAAAGCTGGTAGCACACCACTTCTTGAGGCTGCCAAAGAAGGTACATCTGCAAATGTTGAAAAGCTGTTGCAGCACGGCGCAGACATGAATACAGAGGATGGAGATGGCAACACACCACTTCATGTGGCTGCCAAGAAAGGATGCTCTGAAACAGCAGAAATCCTGTTACACCACGGCTGTAACGTCAATGCACAGAATAAAGACGCCGACACGCCACTTCACGAGGTTGCCAGATGGAACACCGCTGCAGTAGCACAAATGCTATTGCGCGACGGTGCTAACGTGAATGCACGGAATAAAGCTGGTGAAACACCTCTACACGAGGCTTCAAGAAAAGGTCACTCCGCAACAGTAGAGATGCTCTGCCAACACGGTGCTGACGTCAATGCATAGAATGAACATGGGAACATGCCTCTTCATGGGGCTGTCATCGAAGGTTCCTCTGCAGTAGTTCAGATTCTGTTAGACCACGGTGCTGACGTCAATGCATGGAATGAACATGGGAACACGCCACTTCATGGGGCTGTCATCGAAGGTTCCTCTGCAGTAGCTCAGATTCTGTTAGACCATGGAGGCCACGTCAATGCATGGAATGAACATGGGAACACGCCTCTTCATGGGGCTGTCATCGAAGGTTCCTCTGCCGTAGCTCAGATGCTGTTAGACCTCGGTGCTGACGTCAATGCATGGAATGAACATGGGAACACGCCTCTTCATGGGGCTGTCATCGAAGGTTCCTCTGCCGTAGTTCAGATTCTGTTAGACCATGGAGGCGACGTCAATGCATGGAATGAACATGGGAACACGCCTCTTCATGGGGCTGTCATCGAAGGTTCCTCTGCCGTAGCTCAGATGCTGTTAGACCTCGGTGCTGACGTCAATGCATGGAATGAACATGGGAACACGCCTCTTCATGGGGCTGTCATCGAAGGTTCCTCTGCAGTAGCTCAGATTCTGTTAGACCACGGAGGTGACGCCAATGCGCAGAACGAAGATGGCGACACGCCACTCGTGGTGGCTAGGAGTAGGAAGCTTTCTGGTTCAGCCGTCTGCAGCCTGCTAGAGAACCGTGGTGCTAAAGAATCCAAGTGAGCTGAGAGAGGGTAAGAGTAATGGCATTGTAACAGCTGACACTGCTGCGATGTAGCTGTACTACTAATAATAAACAGTAATGAGCATAATTTTATAGCGCCTTTCTATGATTAATATGCACTCAATGTCGTATTCGCTGACGAAGGGAAAGCTCCGAAGTGAGCCTAACATTTAATTGAGTGAAACTGTTTTTAAATTCGTTTTATAATGTCTTTATTTGTTTATATTCTTATTATTTGCGATGTTAATCATATACCGGGTAAATTATGCGCTGCAGAAGATAGAGAGGCCCTGTGACATTACAGTGTAGTATGCTAATGTTAATTAAACCATTTTGAAGCGTTTGAAGTCGAAGCGTATACATTCAATGTCCTTTTATTCACCATTCACACGCTCCATAGATTACAGAAAACAGAGTAGTAACGTTCTTCCTCAGCTGTGCAGTGCAGCTCTATTGCAGAAAACAAAGCAGTAACGTTTCTTCAGCTGTACAGTGCAGCTGTATTACAGAAAACAAAGCAGTAACGTTTCTTCAGCTGTGCAGTGAAGCTCTATTGCAGAAAACAAAGCAGTAACGTTCTTCTTCTGCTGTGCAGTGCAGTTGTATTGCAGAAAACAAAGCAGTAACGTTCTTCTTCAGCTGTACAGTGCAGTTGTATTGCAGAAAACAAAGCAGTAACGTTCTTCTTCAGCTGTGCAGTGCAGTGGTATTACAGAAAACAAAGCAGTAACGTTCTTCTTCAGCTGTGCAGTGCAGTCGTATTACAGAAAACAAAGCAGTAACGTTCTTCTTCAGCTGTGCAGTGCAGTTGTATTACAGAAAACAAAGCAGTAACGTTCTTCTTCAGCTGTGCAGTGCAGTTGTATTACAGAAAACAAAGCAGTAACGTTCTTCTTCAGCTGTGCAGTGCAGTTGTATTACAGAAAACAAAGCAGTAACGTTCTTCTTTAGCTGCATTCTTACATTGGTTTGAGTGTTATGTTGCTCTGTGTGAACAATAACAACTTGGTTTATTGGTTTGAGCGTTATGTTGCTGTGTGCGAATAGCAACTACTTGGTTTATTGGTTTGTGTGTTGTGGTGCTCTGTGTGAATAGCAACAACTTGGTTTATTGGTTTGTGTGTTGTGTTGCTGTGTGTGAACAGCAACAACTTGGTTTATTGGTTTGTGTGTTGTGTTGCTGTGTGTGAACAATAACAACTTGGTTTATTGGTTTGTGTGTTGTGTTGCTGTGTGTGAACAATAACAACTTGGTTTATTGGTTTGTGTGTTGTGTTGCTCTGTGTGAATAGCAACAACTTGGTTTATTGGTTTGTGTGTGTTGTGTAGCTCTGTGTGAACAGGAAAAACTTGGTTTATTGGTTTGTGTGTTGTGGTGCTCTGTGTGAATAGCAACAACTTGGTTTATTGGTTTGTGTGTTGTGGTGCACTATGTGAACAGTAACAACTTGGTTTATTGGTGTGTGTGTGTGTGTGTGTGTGTGTGTGTGTGTTGTGGTGCACTGTGTGAACAGTAACAACTTGGTTTATTGGTGTGTGTGTGTGTGTGTGTGTGTGTGTGTGTGTGTGTGTGTGTGTGGGTGTGTGTGTGTGTGTGTGTGCTCTGTGTGAACAGTAACAACTTGGTTTATTGGTTTGTGTGTTGTGTTGCTGTGTGTGTGAATAGTAACAACTTGGTTTATTGGTTTGTGTGTTGTGGTGCTCTGTGTGAACAGTAACAACTTGGTTTATTGGTTTGTGTGTTGTGTTGCTCTGTGTGAACAGTAACAACTTGGTTTATTGGTTTGTGTGTTGTGTTGCTCTGTGTGAACAGTAGCAACTTGGTTTATTGGGGGGTGTGTGTGTGTGTGTGTGTGTGTGTGTGTGTGTGTGTGTGTTGTGTTGCTCTGTGTGAACAGCAACAACTTGGTTTATTGGTTTGTGTGATATGTTGCTGTGTGTGAACAGTAGCAACTTGGTTTATTGGTTTGTGTGTTGTGTTGCTGTGTGTGTGAATAGTAACAACTTGGTTTATTGGTTTGTGTGCTATGTTGCTGTGTGTGAATAGCAACAACTTGGTTTATTGGTTTGTGTGCTATGTTGCTGTGTGTGAATAATAACAACTTGGTTTATTGGTTTGTGTGTTGTGTTGCTCTGTGTGAACAGCAACAACTTGGTTTATTGGTTTGTGTGCTATGTTGCTGTGTGTGAATAATAACAACTTGGTTTATTGGTTTGTGTGTTGTGTTGCTCTGTGTGAACAGTAACAACTTGGTTTATTGGTTTGTGTGCTATGTTGCTGTGTGTGAATAATAACAACTTGGCTTATTGGTTTGAGCGTTATGTTGCTCTGTGTGAATAGCAACAACTTGGCTTATTGGTTTGTGTGTTGTGGTGCTCTGTGTGAATAGCAACAACGCAAAGAGGTCGGGGGCAGGAGGAGAGCAGTGGTAGGAGGATGTAACGGGCAAAGAACATGCCCGCCGCTCGGCGACACACTTGTTCCCAAATATTCTTATTCGTTGTCTGCAATGCAAACAGAATCTGTGATCTCGATATCTTAGAACAGTGTGTTCCGCACAACAAGCAATTATCATTGTAGTAAACTGTTGTTGTTGTCATGCCCTGGCTTAAAGACTTAATACAACGACAGTCAAACATAAACGTAGACAAGTCAATAAAGGTGGGGAAATTTAATACAGATTCTGATAGATGTTGCTGGTATTTTTCCTTATCTCATTCCATAGGTATTTGTTTTTGTTCTATAATGTTCTTGTTGGTCTTTTTTTTTTTTAAAGAAGATTTGCTTTATAAAACGTAATTTTAGGCCAGTTCTAGTAATCGTACTCTTATTATATACATCACTAGGGGAAGACGGGGTAAAAAGCGCATGGGCGGGTAAGAAGCCCACCCCAATTATCTCATGAAATAAAGAAAATTTCAGTCAAATTTGCCCATGAGACGAATGCTAGACATTAACGCTCGTCTCATGGGCAAAATGAGACTGAAATTTGCTTCATTTCATGAGATAATTGGGGTGGGCTTCTTACCCGCCCATGCGCTTTTTACCCCGTCTTCCCCTATTATTAGTTCAAACTTGTGATTGCGGCTTGGACATTCTCCACTAATGGGTCGCGCTAGTTTACCCTGCATTGTATAAGTTGTTGTTGTTGTTTTGTTGTTTTCGTTCCCTGGCTTAAAGACTCCAGGGATCATCTCAACAGCCGACGCAATTGTCTAGTGTAGTACTACAAATGCCCCCAACTAGAGATGAGAAAATGACGTGTGTTACCGTTTTTGATTACCTCGCCACGTGGGCAGCCACTCTCCGACTTCGGAGGAATTGTATAAGTTATTGACGATATCTTTCGCTGTGTTTTCAGGATTTAATCAAGCTTTATTTGTTCAGGGAAATGTTCCCATTTGCTTTCATGTTCACAGCCTTGGCTTATCTAGTTGGCTGCCCAACGAAGCCATTAATATGGGCTGGGTGGAACAGTTGTTCGTGCGCGAAGGATAACAGCTGTGGTGGTCGATTAACAAAATATCTGTTCTCTCTTCTATGTTTCTGTGTGAGAAGCACAGATATAAGGAGCGAAGAGACAAGGGGAGAGCTACGGCAGAAAAGTGATAATAATAATGGTTATCAAACGAGAGTAAGATAAAACGATTGGCAGAAGAAAAGAAACGCAAGATATTAACAACGCAATACATCTCTCTCTCTCTCTCTCTCTCTCTCTCTCTCTCTCTCTCTCTCTCTCTCTCTCTCTCTCTCTCTCTCTCTCTCTCTCTCTCTCTCTCTCTCTCTCTCTCTCTCTCTCTCTCTCTCTCTCTCTCTCTCTCTCTCTCTCTCTCTCTCTCTCTCTCTCTCTATCTATCTATCTCTCTCTCTCTCTCTCTCTCTCTCTCTCTCTCTCTCTCTCTCTCTCTCTCTCTCTCTCTCTCTCTCTCTCTCTCT
>CM065687.1:32740806-32745806 GCA_017654935.2 Phymorhynchus buccinoides | reverse complement strand
TTACTGTCGAATGAAAATGAAAATATAGTTCTCAGAGTTCGTAAGTATGTTTATAAAGCGTATCTAGTCCAGAACGATGCTTTGCAAGGTCCTTAGTATTTTGTTCTGATTACATGTTTTTCATATGTGAACTCCATTTGTATGGGCCTGTGGCCTACCAAATTAAAATATTTCAGACTTCATACCTCTCTCTCTCTCTCTCTCTTTAAATCTCCCGTCTCTGCTTCATATCTCTCTCAACAGGTCTCTCTCTCTGCTCTCTCCTCTCTCTCTCTCTCTCAATATCTCTCTGTGTTGAAATTGTGTACTAAATCATATTTCACACAAAAATATGAACACTGATAATAAATGTAACATTATCTTTGTGCTGTTTTTTGTTGTTTTTCCGTGTTCTAACAAACATTTACAATGCTAAGCTTTCTTCTTCTTCTTCTTCCTCGTTCCTGCCCATGCTCGCATACTACTGTATGTAATATGCTAATCATTTTACATAATATCCATACTTTTGTTTTTCTGTAACTTCTTGACTTGGAGTGGGGCTTGGGTGTGGGTTTTTTACTTAACAACATCCGGAAACAACACTAAGAAACTTTAAATAATAAATAAAAGTTTAGTGGAAAAGCGAACATAATTTCCTCCAATTTTACGACCAACATGTCCTTGGTTCAAGCCACACAAGAACAGGCATCTGTACTTTTCCTATTTACAGTGAAGGCCGGTCAGTCCAAATCGATCGATCTCTGTACTGTGTAAGTCTACTTATTTCCTTCTTCATTTCTGTGGTAGGATTCCATTTAAGCCGTTGATCTAATTAACTCCGTTTAATCTGGTCGACTCGGGTGCAGATTTTCTTCTTCAGTTTACATAGCACTATCAAGTTGTTCTGAGTCCGAGCACGGAATGTTTCCAGTGTAAGCTATACAACTTTCTGGGAGTTCTGTACTCTTTTCATTAAAAAAAACCCCACATTACTGTTTAACCTAAAAAGTGCAAACTTAATATATCCATGTCTGTAGTTATATTCGATTTCTGCCCTTTTCGGTTCTTGCTACTTTGTATGCAATCATGTTTGATCTAATAATTCATACGGATTAGGCCTACTTTGTGATACCAAGTAGAAATTAAACTGTTCTAAAGTTGTATGCAATCAAGTTTGATCTAATAATTCATACGGATTAGGCCTACTTTGTGATACCAAGTAGAAATTAAACTGTTCTAAAGTTGTATGCAATCATGTTTGATCTAATAATTCATACGGATTAGGCCTACTTTGTGATACCAAGTAGAAATTAAACTGTTCTAAAGTTGTATGCAATCATGTTTGATCTAATAATTCATACGGATTAGGCCTACTTTGTGATACCAAGTAGAAATTAAACTGTTCTAAAGTTGTATGCAATCAAGTTTTATCTAATAATTCATACGGATTAGGCCTACTTTGTGATACCAAGTAGAAATTAAACTGTTCTAAAGTTGTATGCAATCATGTTTGATCTAATAATTCATACGGATTAGGCCTACTTTGTGATACCAAGTAGAAATTAAACTGTTCTAAAGTTGTATGCAATCATGTTTGATCTAATAATTCATACGGATTAGGCCTACTTTGTGATACCAAGTAGAAATTAATCTGTTCTAAAGTCCGTTATTTTCTTTTATAAATCTTTTTGTATCTGTTAATGCTATTGTAGGAGGAATGTAATAATTCCTGTAATCGACGAGGGATGCACGCCTAGAGTGTGGGTGGGGTATATATATTACGGGTGATTTTCAATCACATTATCCATACACACGCTTGTCACGCACACACACGCGCGCGCGCGCGCGCACACAAGACACGCACACACGCACACACGCACACGCACACACACACACACACACACACAATCTTCAGAATTCAGAAAAGATGAATCCAAATGTATATTCCAAGATGCCGTATCTCTTTTGAATTTTGTACAAACTTTAATGTTAAGTCCATTTGGCTCGTTTCTATGATTGCTGTTGGGTTTTTGTTGATAGAATGTTTTTGCCAATTTTTTATTTTATAATAGTTCAATTCTGGAGTTTTTATTTTATTTTATTATTATTATTATTATTATTATGGGTTTTTTTGTGTGTTTTTTGTGGGGGGGTTTTTTAAAAACTGTTTTAACTAAGCATACATCCCCTAATGTTACTTATAAATATGCACTTTAAGCACACACAGATACACATGCACATTCCCGCGCGCACACACTCACACACACACTTTCATGTCTAATATCACTTCTAAGTGAAAAGACGTTAAATTAAAGAACAACAACAACAACACACACAACACCAACAAACATACAGTATTTTATACGGCGCTAAGTTCTTGACATAAATCAAATCGAATCACACACACACGCGCGTTAAACATTCATAACGCATTCAAACAAAGACGCTATGCCAAAGGCGAACAAGAAGATAACACACACATACATACACACACGCACGCGCGCGTTTGAGAAATAAGACCTAAAGGCGAGAAAGAGGAGGGAAAGAGAGAATGAGCTTCAATGACGGGGAAACAGGTGGGTTTTGATATTTAATTCGAAAGCAGAGAGGGTCGGTCGCTGACGGACTAGGGAGAGAGGAAGTTTCGTTCCAGGATGTCGGTCCTAAGACAGCAAAAGAGCGCCGACCAACAGATAAAAGCTTATACCTAGGGGTCTGAACGCAATGTGCGAGCTGGCGTATAGATGGACATAATTATTGTCGCAGAGGTATGATGGAGCAGCTTGATGGATAGATTTATAGCAAAGGGTGTTTAGTTTATACTCAATTCTGTCTGTGACAGGAAGCCAGTGCAAAGAACGGAGAAGAGGGCTAACATGGTCAAACATTTTCTTCCCGAGGACAAGACGAGCAGCTGTGTTTTGAATACGCTGGAGACAAGATAGAGAAGAAAAAGAAGAGCATTACTGTAGTCAAGATGAGATTAGGATGACGGAAGTAAAAAGCTTTGCTGTGGCGTCATCCGAATGATATTTACGAATAGAGCCAATACGGCGGATTTGATGATAGCATGACTGACTGGTCTGAGTCAGGAAACTGCAGAGAAAGAGTATTTTGTCCAGAGTGACGCACACACACGCACGCACGCACACGCACACACACACACACACGCACACACACACGCACACGCACACGCACGCTGCACACACACACGACACACACACACACACACACACACGCACGCGCGCACACGCACACGCACACTACACACACACGCCGCACACACACGCACACGCACGCACGCACGCACATGCACGCACGCACGCACGCACACGCACACGCACACACGCACACGCACGCACGCACGCACACACACAGCACACACACACACACACACACACACACACACACAGTTCACAAGTAAAGACGATATAGAGCCAATACGACGGATTTGATGGTAGCATGACTGACTTGGTCTGAGTCAGGAAACTGCATAGAAAAAGTATTGTCCAGAGTGAACAACACACACACACACACACACACACACACACACACACACACACACACACACACATACACACATACACACACACAAATCGGACACACACACTGAGGTTTCAAAAAAGAAAAGAGTAGCGTCCGATTTTGTTTCTGAGGTTTTCAAAAGATAAAATAGTATTAACAACTATATTAGACGTGTGTGGTGTGTGTGTGTGTGTGTGTGTGTGTGTGTGTGTGTGTGTGTGTGTGTGTGTGTGTGGTGTGTGTGTTGTGTGTGTGTGTGTGTGTGTGTGTGTGTGTGTGTCGAAATACACGAAATACACGTTGCTAGTTTTCAGTTATTCCCCATGAAAGCACAGTGATACACAAGTCGTACCAGTGTCGAAATACACGTTGCTAGTTTTCAGTTATTCCCCATGGCAGCACAGTGATACACAAGTCGTATCAATGTCGAAATACACGTCGTTAGTTTTCAGTTATTCCCCATGGCAACGCAGTGATGCACAAGTCGTATCAATGTCGAAATACACGTTGTTAGTTTTCAGTCTTTTCCCCATGGCATCACAGTGATACTCTGGTAGCGACACTACTCGCCAATCACTGTGCTGCCATGGGGGAAAGAGCGAAAAATAGCAACGTGTATTTTGACCATGCCCGCGTGAGTTCCGTACGGAAAACCCTAAATAAGTGGAAGAAAGAAAGATACAAGTTTACGCATATAGGGGGAAATTCGGACACTTGCGCAAATCTTTTCCCTTTCTTTTTGTTTCACTTATTTTTGGATTGCGCACGGGTTTTCTCCCTGCATGGAATATCCGCTTATGTGTGTAGCCTACACAACGTCCTAACATTCGCCTCCTTAACCCCTTGACTGCCAGAGAAAATTAATGAAAAAATAATTGGGCAAATCATGTCATAAAAAAAGACAACTGATAGAGCCAATCTGGTAAACTGGTCTGAGGATATAACTCTCAGGACTGTGCTAGAGCAAAAAATAAGAAAATCAGAGTTATTCCTCTTCACCTGGTGACGTCATTAGTGATGTCATCAGGTCAGTAGTGTTGGAAGACGGGGTAAAAAGCGCATGGGCGGGTAAGAAGCCCACCCCAATTATCTCATGCAATAAAGAAAATTTCAGTCAAATTTGCCCATGAGACGAATGCTAGACATTAACGCTCGTCTCATGGGCAAAATGAGACTGAAATTTGCTTCATTTCATGAGATAATTGGGTTGGGTCTTCTTACCCGCCCATGCGCTTTTTACCCCGTCTTCCCCTACGTAATACGTTGGTGGCAGTCAAGGGGTTAATATCCAACTTCCTGAGCGGAGGAGATAACACCAAACAAGACAAGAACAGCTACAATAAAAACAGTAACATCATCATCATCATCATCATCATCAACAGCAGTAGCATTGGGCATTTTCATCAGGGCTTATTAGCTTCAGTGATTATATTCCTATGACATATAAACACACACACACGCACGCAACCTGCTGTAACTGTCTGTGTCTATTTTCA
>CM065687.1:32725806-32735806 GCA_017654935.2 Phymorhynchus buccinoides | reverse complement strand
GTGCGTGCTTGTGTGTATGCCGTGCGTGTGTGTGTGTGTGGGTGGGGTTATTATCTATATGTGTTTGTGTGTGTTGTGTGTGTGTGCGAGTGTGTGTTGTGTGGTGTGTGGTGTGTGTGTGTGTTTTTGTGTCTGTCTGTGTCCTGTCTGTTCCTTTCTATCTGTGCGCAAGAGTAAATTTTGTGTTATCAGCTTTGTAATTGAGTATGTAAACATTACCACTTGTTTGGGCTTTTTTTTAATGAGGTTTTAATGCAGTCAAGTATGTAGGTTTTATTTGTTTTTGCTATTTTTGCTTTTTTTTTTTTTTTCAATATACAATGTTTGTGGTTTTGACAAAACACATTCAGTCAGGTGTCATTTGGTTATTTATTTTTTTGAAAGTGTTAATTTAGGTGAAGATTAGAGGTGGTGACTGCTGGATCACGTAGACAAAGCAACTGACCGTTGATGGGTGGTAGTTGGATCCCTGGAAATCGAAGTAGTTAATTTAGGTATTCGTAGGCTACGTATTAGAGGTGGTTTGAACCGAAAAACCGGTGCTAAACTTTTCGCGGTTCGGTTCGGAAAACCGGTTCGAGTTAACCGGTCACTGTTGCTCAGACCCGTTTTTTTAAGCTGCAAACTGAAAGTAATGTTTTCTTAGAATAACGACACCATTCTTATCGAAGAGCAACAGTAAATATCAGCGCCGAGAAATGGGTGTCTGTTAACCCAAGACTAGCTGTTTCTAGTTTGTGGTTGTGTATGACTTTGACTTGACTTTGTAATGGTGCAACCATGGCTGATTTATGGCAACTATAGTGATGCGAGTACTTAGTTTTTTTAAAACCGGTTCCATAAAACCGGTTCGATGAATAAGGAATACCGGTTTAAGAACCGGTTCGGATTTTGAACCGGTTCTCAACTCTACTACGTATCTTATATATATTTGTGTGGTTTACGTACGTATTGGTGTTTTTTTTTCTATTGATTAAGAAATGTATTTAGTATGTTGTGTTTCATGTTGGTTCAAAAACATTTTCAACAGAGAAATAAGTTGGTCCGACTATGAACTATTTATCTTAAAAGGTTTTTGTAAACCTATGCTCGGCTTGTGGTACTCATTTGCAAGTGCAGGAGCAGCTTTGTAGAGCTCATGCAAATGTTTAAACGTGTCTAAAAGTTTTCGTGGATCTGCAATCCATCATAAAGAGTCTTTCTGTCTGTCTGTCTGTGGGGGGTGTCTGTGTGTCTGTCTGTCTGTCTGTAATGTCTGGATCTCTCTCGTCTCTCTCCTCTCTCTCTCGCTCTTTCTCTCTCTCTCTCTGTCTCTCTCTCCCCCCCCCCCCCCCCCTCCCCCCCCCCCCTGCTCCCTTGTAGGATGCCCCCCCCCCCCCCCCCACCCCCCCTCCCCCCCCCCCCCCCCCCCCTGTGAGATTAATGCTCGATATGTAGTGTATTGCAGTGAAAGATGGGTGAGATTTATCATGTTAGTGTATTATTACGTATTTGCCAAATCAGTGATTATTATTATTAGTAGTAGTAGTAATATTATTATTATCATTATTGATTATTATTATTATTATTCTTATATTATTATTATTATTATTACCATTATTATTCCCCTAATATTGCCACCTCGATGACGGTTTCTATAAGATATTGTGTCTGGGTCTGTGGTCTTCACAATTAAAGCATTTCAGAGTTCTGAGTTCTCTCATCTCTCTCTCTCTGCTCGTCTCTCTCTCTTCTCTCTCTCTATCTCTCTCTCCTCCGCTCACTCTCTCTCTCTCTCTCGTCTCTCCTCCAATGTTCGGAGCATCGATTCCCGTCCTCCACGTGCTATGTAGGGCTGAAGGCAAAGTGGGTTCAGTCCCTTTGCTTTAACTACCAGGAACTGGGAATGAAAAGATGGCGGACGTCCTTTCGTTTATAGTAAGATCGATGCAATCCTTTTAGTTTTACTTCCCTTTTCAGTGTGCTTTACTTTGTGTGAATTCACATTGAAGGAATCAGACTTAGGTTTTCGTTCTAGTGTTTGGGGATGTGGGTTTTTTTCTCTTTAAGTCGGTTTCAATCGTATCGTTTTAGTAGTTTATGTGCTCTTATTTTTTGGTATATTTTTTGTCACAGATGCTTATTCTCTGTGAAATTCGGGCTGCTCTCCCAATTAATTTTTTTTTAAATTGGGGAGTACACAGGGTGAGGAGGGGGTGTAGGCACACTTGGAAAACCTAGCTATCAATTTGTGGCCATACCAGGCAGCGGGATTTCTCCCGGCTCTAACCGACTTTCAACGGCCGTGGGATTTTACGGGTCAGACTAGCTTTTAAGTCCCCGATCCGAAGGACTCGACGTTCAGTTCGATTTTCCTGTCAAACTAGAAAGAAAGGGCGAGGCCGGGCGGGATTCGAACCCGGGTCACTCACGTTTGCAGTCACGCATTACATTTGCAGATTAGGTGCGAACGTCGTTATATGTCACACTCTTCCACCTTTCTCCACGTGCAATCATGTAGGGAGAAGACGGGGTAAAAAGCGCATGGGCGGGTAAGAAGCCCACCCCCCAATTATCTCATGAAATAAAGCAAATATTAGTCAAATTTGCCCATGAGACGAATGCTAGACATTAACGCTCTCGTCTCATGGGCAAAATTAGACTGAAATTTTCTTTATTTCATGAATACATTGGGGTTGGCTTCTTACCCGTCCTATGCCCCCCCCCCCCCCCCGGTGCTTTTACCCCGTCTTCCCCTATATTTTTTTGTCACAGATACTTTATCTCTGTGAAATTCAGGCTGCTCTCCCAATTAATTTTTTTTTAAATTGGGGAGTAGCACCGGGGGAGGAGGGGGTGTGGGCAAACTTGGAAAACCTACGCTATCAATTTGGCCATACCAGGCAGCGGGATTTCTCCCTGCTCTTGCTGACTTTCAACTGCCGTGGGATTTTTTTACGTGCGTAAAGCGCCACGTGTCAGACTAGCTTTAAAGACCCCCATCTCGAAGGACTGGACGTTTCAGTTCGATTTTGCTGTCGAACTAAAAAGAAAGGGCGAGGCCGGCATTCGAACCCGTGTCACTCACCGTTGCAGTCACGCGTTACATTTGGCAGGCGAACAGTCTTATCCACTCTGCCACCTCTCTCCATGTGCTATCAATTACACAAGTGCGTGCACGTGCGTGCACACGCATGCACATTTGCACGCGCGCACGCACGTACTGACACACGCACGGACGCACGCACACATGCGCAGCGCACGCACACACCCACACACGCACACGACACACATGGCCACACACACAACACAAACCAACACACACCGCGCGCGCATTCTCGTAGATGTGATTCTGGACTGTCTTCTTTATATTTTCCACTTTGGGATTGCAGTTAGGTCTTAGGCCTAATTTTGTTTATTTTTTAAAAAGACAGGTAATTGGGGGGGTGGGAGACCGGTGAAACGGGGGATGGGGGGGGGGAGATAAATGTATGTTTTCACAACTTAATATTTACTGGGGTTAAAAACGCAACGTAATTGGCGGACCGGAGAGAGACAAGTTTGAGGATGAATAAAATAAGCAGGATAAAGATCTTGGTCCACGTTAACATTAGTCACGTGATATTTCTATTTCCCCATGACAACACAGTGAGTTGAAAGGTCATATTAAGGTCTGTGTACGCGTTAACATTATTCACGATGTATTTCTATTTCCCCATGGCAACACAGTGATAGCCCACTCTTGATAATGACTTACAGCTCACTGTGTTGCCATGGGGAAATATAAATATCTTGTGAATTGTGTTAACGTGTAGGGGAAGACGGGGTAAAAAGCGCATGGGCGGGTAAGAAGCCCACCCCAATTATCTCATGAAATGAAGCAAATTTCAGTCTCATTTTTCCCATGAGACGAGCGTTAATGTCTAGCATTCGTCTCATGGGCAAATTTGACTGATATTTTTCTTTATTTCATGAGATAATTGGGGTGGGCTTCTTACCCGCCCATGCGCTTTTTACCCCGACTTCCCCTACACAGACCTTAAGGTAGCTAGTATGACTGCTGTCCATTTGTATTCAGTTCCTTCAGAACAGCCTGAAGTGGACCAGTCAGACGCGTTGACATAGTATCGGGCCAACAACATGCCATATTTTTTCCTTTAAATGGAAGCTTTTCATTTAAGTTAGTCAAGACGTTAAACTTTGATTGATAGGGGAAGACGGGGTAAAAAGCGCATGGGCGGGTAAGAAGCCCACCCCAATTATCTCATGAAATAAAGAAAATTTCAGTCAAATTTGCCCATGAGACGAATGCTAGACATTAACGCTCGTCTCATGGGCAAAATGAGACTGAAAATTTGCTTCATTTCATGAGATAATTGGGGTGGGCTTCTTACCCGCCCATGCGCTTTTTTACCCCGTCTTCCCCTACTTTGATAGTATGTCATTCAACTTTTTGTTTAAGTCACAAAACTCCCATCATATCCATTAGAGCTAGAAATATTACATTTCTGGTTTTATCTTTTGAAAAACATTTGTGTGCTGTCAAAATCCAAATTGACAAAACGAAACCAATGTAATTTTTATAAACAATCGTGTAACCCGGAACACCGTTAATAATGTCATGACAAATGGCACGTTTTTAATCAATGGGGAGGGACATGGAATTGCTTTATCCCTTGAAGACACAACATCTGCGTAAATTAGGAAGACGTTGAGTTTCTTTCTTTTTAAAGGTGGACCCTGACGGGTGAGGTTTTGCAAGAAACACGTCGAGATCACCAGAAAGACAGCCTTTTTAAGGATCGGAACACTCATTTTGCTCTGGTTTCCTAGAAATCAAACCGTCAAATCGGCGATTCCTCCTTGGCGGAGATGCCGGAGAGAGTAGCCGTTTTGGATGGGGTGGGTGGAGGTCACTCATTGTGGTTGAAACGTTTCTCTTTTTTTGTAGTGCAGTAAAAAACATATTGGAGCTTATTTCCTTTGTTGTGAGCGAAACTCCTTTAGATAAACTATAAAAAAAAATTAAAAAAATAGGCTTGTATTGCGAACATTTCGTGCAAACGATTTGGCGGCCATTAGAAAAGAGACGTCACACGCCTTCTCTTTGGGTGAAAGAATTTGACTTCCAGCACCTCCGCCAAGGAGGAATCGTCGATTTGACGGTTTGATTTCTAGGAAACCAGAGCAAAGTGAGTGTTGCAATCTCTGTAAAGGGTGTTTTCCTGGTGATCTCGACGTGTTTCTTAGCAAAAACTCATCCGTCAGGGTGCCCCTTTAAGCTATGTTTCAACTTTCATTTCTGAGGCTGTGGAACTCACTTGTGATTTTGATTTATGAGGCAATTTTAACAGGAATATTAGCACCTCGGTTTCCCTTCTGTTAAACTCAAATCTTCCACAGAGTAATGTGAAGTGATGATTTCTGTGTTATGTATTTTTTTGTAGTGAGAGAGTAAAGTAATGTGTAGTGATGATTTCTGTGTTATGTATTTTTTTTTGTAGTGAGAGAGTAAAGTAATGTGAAGTGATGATTTCTGTGTTATGTATTTTTTGCAGTGAGAGAGTAAAGTAATGTGAAGTGATGATTTCTGTGTTATGTATGTTTTGTAGTGAGAGAGTAAAGTAATGTGAAGTGATGATTTCTGTGTGATGTATGTTTTGTAGTGAGAGTGTAAAGTAATGTGAAGTGATGATTTCTGTGTTATGTATGTTTTGTAGTGAGAGAGTAAAGTAATGTGAAGTGATGATTTCTGTGTGATGTATGTTTTGTAGTGAGATAGCAAAGTAATGTGAAGTGATGATTTCTGTGTTATGTATGTTTTGTAGTGAGAGAGTAAAGTAATGTGAAGTGATGATTTCTGTGTTATGTATGTTTTGTAGTGAGAGAGTAAAGTAATGTGAAGTGATGATTTCTGTGTTATGTATTTTTTTTGTAGTGAGAGAGTAAAGTAATGTGAAGTGATGATTTCTGTGTTATGTATTTTTTGCAGTGAGAGAGTAAAGTAATGTGAAGTGATGATTTCTGTGTTATGTATGTTTTGTAGTGAGAGAGTAAAGTAATGTGAAGTGATGATTTATGTGTTATGTATGTTTTGTAGTGAGAGAGTAAAGTAATGTGAAGTGATGATTTCTGTGTTATGTATGTTTTGTAGTGAGAGAGTAAAGTAATGTGAAGTGATGATTTCTGTGTGATGTATTTTTTGTAGTGAGAGAGTAAAGTAATGTGAAGTGATGATTTCTGTGTTATGTATGTTTTGTAGTGAGAGAGTAAAGTAATGTGAAGTGATGATTTCTGTGTGATGTATGTTTTGTAGTGAGAGAGTAAAGTTATGTGAAGTGATGATTTCTGTGTTATCTATGCTTTGTAGTGAGAGAGTAAAGTAATGTGAAGTGATGATTTCTGTGTTATGTATGTTTTTTGTAGTGAGAGAGTAAAGTAATGTGAAGTGATGATTTCTGTGTGATGTATATTTTGTAGTGAGAGAGTAAAGTAATGTGAAGTGATGATTTCTGTGTTATGTATTTTTTGTACTGAGAGAGTAACGTCATGTGAAGTGATAAAAAAAAGTGTGTTAGTATTCTTTGATCATTGTGTTCTGTTATGATTAGTAGTAAAGTGGTGTAGAGTGGCACAGTGGTAACAACGCGTTCGCTTCGTGTCAAGTAAACCCGAGTTCGAACCTGGGTACAGGGGATTTTTTCCTCTCACTCTGCACTAGGCCTTACGGTCTTGAACGTGGAGTCTTTCGGATGAGACGATAAACCGAGGTCCCGTGTGCCCATACACTTAGCATACGTTAAACCCAGTGGCAACGAAAAAGTTGTCATTTGGTCAAAATTTACCCCCCCCCCTCCCCCCCCCCTTCCCCCCCCCCCCTTATCAGTCACACAAAAATCGCATGCAAAAAAAAAAAATTGGGTGGCGCGCCTCTGGCTGCGACGCGCTCTCCAGGTGGGAGCAACCCGAATTTCACAGACGCCTCTGTGACTATAAAGTACCTAATGCCTAATACCTAAAAGTGTTAGTATTCTTTGAAGAAGAAAAAAGATTAGCTGGCTAGATTAAAATAATCTTCCACTCTATCAATCTATCCTCTCATTCTTCCAGTGTTGTTTTCTCTTGTCATCCAACTGTACTTCCTACAATCACACACGCGCGCGCACGCGCGCACACACACGCACAAAAACACACACACACACGCACACACACGCACACACACACACACAAGATTCAAGATTCAAAATAAATTGAACCCCTGTAGGCCTACCCCTATTGGGGGTGAGAAGGATACAACACCAAGACGAAAATGATACGTGGGGTCATATCATCAAACAATACAAAGAAAGAAATTAAACAAATCTTAAGAATAGAAATCTGCTATCTTTCTGCCTTACCGCGTCCATTCTCCTGCCTTTCTTTCAAGAAACGCTTTCAAAAAGATTTCCTCTAGCCGAAGTCGGACATGCTGGGCCTAATAATTCCTTACTTAGTTAGGCGCATAACGGCAGCATGACGCATCTGCGTTCATAATTGACAGGAAACTGTCTGAGCGATCGAAGAAGACAGACTTTCAGATGCTCGGGTGGTTTTTTTAGGCCCCCTAGCCTACGTGACAGAGGGCACCATGCTTCGATGTTCAACGTCATGAAAATAAAGTATACTGCAGATGAATTATAGTCAACGGCAATGTCATTGATTCGAAACGAAACAACAACAAAGAGAGTATCACAATCACAAAGCCGAGAGTTGTGTCTCTATATTTGGACAGAAAGCAAAAATGGTAAATGGCAGGGGAAAACAAAGATGGCGGCGCAAACCGAGACATACGAAACGGCAGCCAGCAGACGTTCAGGCACGAATGAATGAAAAATGGTGATTTACGTACGTCCTCTCGGTCATAGACACATATGGGACATTTGTAAATACAAAGATGGTGGGCACAATACTGGCTGCAATGCCCAGAGGCAGTGCAACACCAGTAAAGTCCCGAGTTTTTATCAATATAGATAGGTGTAGCGGTAACCACGCCTCGGATAAACCTCATCGGCTATGGTACCGCCACAATTGTGGCTGACGTTCAGGCACCGTTGCGACCCAGCTATATAAGATTACCTGCATTAGAGTAGCTTCCCTCTGGCCTGGGTGGCCGGGGGATTGCCCAGCAAGGGTGTTCTACCCGAACTGGGTCCCCCATTGGATCACGTGGATCCATATCAATTCCAGGGGGGGGGTCCGAAAAGTGAAACCTTAGGATTATGAAGATGTGCCAATCAAGCAATGACTAGGAAAAGGCCAAGCCAGCAGGGAAGCCATCCAGAAATCTATGACAAAACGCGAAACAGTCTCTTAGCTCACGGGCCTAACGAAAGTAGTACGCTGCACTGAATCCGCCAAAAACCTGACATCCTTTGCGAGAAGACAACCCAGTCTTCATGGAGAACGTCCATAAGGATCTATGATCAATTGGACGATAAACTCACCCTCTCCGAGTAGCTTCGGGGCATACTCTATTGCGCATCATCCACGCAAACAAAACGGCTGTTCCTCTAGTCTGTTCAGAGACACTGGTGACTAGGCTGCAAAGAACAAACAAAATACCAAACCTCCGCAGCTTTCGGACTTTAGATTAACTCATTCAAGTCGTCCCAGCCATATATGTGCGGAATTAATAGATAGCTGTCAATTTGATGCATTTGCTTCAAGGGAAGTAAATCTGTGTGCGAACCATGCCTTGGTCACTTCTCAACTCGCTTCACGCCCTTAGACCACAATTTTGCATCTGACTTAGCTTTTGTAGTGGTTTGTTGTGGGGTAACCAAAATCGGTGTAGAGAGCTTTTCTATATAAAATCTATATATACAAAAAGTCTGGTCTACCACTTCCCTCTGTCTAAACCTGAAGTAAACACCCGTCATCTTCATCCTGCATTTCTCGGTTAATTGCAATTTTCCGTTTTTGCCTTTCTTACCAAACATAAAGCTGTGTATTTTAGGAACCTTTTTAGCTAATACCCTTTTGGAATACTAACCCTATCCCTAACCCTAACCCTAAACCCTAACCAAGAGACGAGAGGAAGAGAGGAGAGAGAGAGAGAGCGGGAGAGAGAGAGAGTGATACCCCCCCCCCCCCCACCCCCCCCCCCCCCCCCCCGATGCCCCCCCCCCCCCCCCCCCCCCCCCGAGCGAATGTTGCTAAGCATTGCCTCTGTTCATTTTCAACATCACATGTTCAAGTGTTGTTTCTCAAAACACAAGGGGGCTGGGACACCGTTTTCAGTGTGATTGAAAATCGTTTCTCAACATCACTACACACACAGTCGCCTAGATCCTACAAGGTGGGGTGGGTGGGTGGTGGTGTGTGATTAGACTTACACAACTTTGGTGCGATGCACAGATTTTGTAAGCTTACTCAAAACAGCCAAGGGGCTTATTGGTGATATCAGTAGCAAGGGAAGTGGTTGGGCAGAATTATGTTTTAATAACTGAAAAGTGAGACCAGTAAACATATATGCATT
Organism: Phymorhynchus buccinoides; assembly: GCA_017654935.2. Lineage (NCBI taxonomy): Eukaryota > Metazoa > Mollusca > Gastropoda > Neogastropoda > Raphitomidae > Phymorhynchus > Phymorhynchus buccinoides. The sequence goes on along the minus strand of CM065687.1, from coordinate 32,726,310 downwards.
TAGCGTGTGTGTGTGTGTTGTGGTGTGTGTGTGTGTGTGTGTGTGTGTGTGGTTTGCGTGTGCGTTAGTGCGTGCGTGTGTGTGCGTGGTGTGCGTGTGCTGCGTGCCTGTGTGTATGTCGTGTGGTGTGTGTGTGTGGTGTGTGTGTGTGTATGTGCGTGCACGTGCGTGCGTGCGTGCGTGTGTGTAAATGTAATGTGTGTGTGTGCGTGTGTATGTGTGCGTGTGCGGTGTGTGTGTGTGTTGTGCGTGTGCATGTTCGTGCGTGCGTGCGTGGTGTGGGTGTGTAGTGTGTCCGTCGTTGTGTCTGGTGTGTGTGTGTGTGTGTGTCATCATTCAAATCAAATCAAATCAGATGTATTTATTGTCTTCAATGAAGAAAATCTTTTTTCAGCGTTCACTTAAATGTGTGTGTGGTGTGTGGATGTGTGTGTGTGTGTGTGTGTGGTGTGTGTGTGTGTGTGTGTTGGTGCTGCGGTGTGCGTGCGTGTGGCGCGAGTCTGT
>CM065687.1:32722563-32725306 GCA_017654935.2 Phymorhynchus buccinoides | reverse complement strand
AACCCACTTCGCTTCCCCCATCTTTTCATCCGCTCCCCAGATACCCCTCCAATCGCCTTTTTTTTGTTTTCTGGCCTTAGGGCCCCTCCCGACTTCTTTGGGGTAGAGGGCACAGTGTTGTCGCGTTCGCTCGGTCAAGTAAACCCGAGTTCGAACCTGGTGACAGTTCGGATGAGACATAAACCGAGGTCCCGTGTGCCCAAGCCCGCACATAGCATACGTTAAAACCAGAGGCAACGAAAAAGTTCTCATTTGGTCAAACTTTACCCCCCCCCCCCCGCCCCCCTCATCAGTGACAAAAATCGCATGCAAAAACAAAATTAGGTGGCGCGCCTCTGGCTGCGACGCGCTCTCCAGGGGGAGCAACCCGAATTTCACAGACACAAAGACGCCTCTGTGACTATAAAATACCTAATACCTAATACCTAATATTTGGTTTTGGGTGCTTTTTCTAGGCAGCCCCAGGCCAGTAACGAAGTGTTGACCTAAGGCAGTGAAGTCCTGAAGGGGTTAAAAACGTGGAAGGAAAATTGTAGAAACTTGAAAGCCTGTGTAGGTAAACTGCCATTTATACGATTAAGTTGTAGTAATAGTAGTAGTAGTTAGTAGTATTAGTAGTAGTAGTAGTAGTAGTAGGTAAGTAGTAGTAGTAGTAGTAGTAGTTAGTAAGGTCTTCAAGGGTTAAACATTTTTTTTCCAAAAGCCCCTTGAGAGTACCATGGAAATTAGTAGTACGTGAGGGGTAGTAGTAGTAGTAGTTACAAGTAGTAGTAGTAGTAGGTAGTTGTATGTAGTAGTAGTTAGTAGGTGGAAGACGGGGGGGGGATAAACGGCGCAAGGGCGGGTAAGAAAGACCACCGCCAGATTAATCCTCATGCAATAGGGAGGAAAATGTCCGAGTCTAAATGGTTTTGGCCCATTGAGGGACGAATGCTTAGACATTAACACTCCGTCTCATGGGCAAAAGTTTTCTGAAATTTGCTTCATTTCATGAGAGGATAATTGGGGTGGGCTTCTTACCTTCCCATGCGCTTTTTACCCCGTCTTCACCCGAGTAGTAGTAGTTAGCGGCTAGAAGTGGGCCTCGCGGCCCTTTTACGCCCTTTCTCGTTTATGACTTTGATTATTTTGTTTCAAGGTGGCTTGCTTTCTAGCAGTTAAAGTACGAAAGAAGGCGAGCGGGAAGAAAGAGAGGGGGGAGGGGGTCGATACAGAGAAAAACAGAAAGAGAGAAGAGAGAGGGAGGTTGAGACCTAGACAGAGCAAAAAAAAAAGGAAGGGGGGGAGGGGGTAGGTTAATAATATTAATACCGTGGTCGATCAACACAATGTGAAGAAATCGCTTCCTATTGAATGTTGATACGAATGGTCAAAACTAGCTTCGCCAATCCTGGACCGCCAGGTGGCCTATCAAACTCAATAGGGGCTATCTCATTGATATCTTTAGTTGGGGGTATTCAATTCAAATTAATTCAACTCAAACAATGTTGATGAATATGCCTTCTGCCCGTATCGTATGGAGGCTGGAGGAGGGGGTTATAAAGACACATAACATTTGCATCGAAAAACTAGGAAAAATAAAACACAAATTATTGTGGGGGTAGAGAGAAAGTAGTAGAGAGAGATAAGGCGCGGATGGGACCCCTACCTCTCCTCTCTCTCTCCTCCTCTCTCTCTCTCATCGTCTCTCCGGGTTTCAGTCGGCAGGTCCTCTCTCTCGCTCGTCGTCTCTTTATCCCCAACTAAGAATAATAGATAGGAATTAGGCCCTGCACTCGAGCGCTATGCCACACTGGGCGGGCTCAGAACACAGCCAGCTAAGCCGCGTCATTGCACAGGGTATCCACCACCTCCGGCACAGAGGATCTGTTTTTGCCTTCGTCTGTCTCTCATACCTAAATAAACGGGGGTTTTGTGGGGGGTTTTGTAAAGGTGCAAGAGGCATCCATACAGCTACAGACATACACAAAGAACAAGAACTTGTATTTCAATGATATTTTCTGTAATAAAATAAAATCAAAACGTAATTGCGCAGTCGAAGAGAGCGATATAGTCATGCTCATCCTTAAGGCAGTCTTAATTTCAAGCTCAAATCTTAATTATAGCAAATACGCGCAATGATTGCTCCACTCTTGCATCAGAAGGGCTTTAGCTAAGCTGAAAAGTAATCATTTTAACAAAAATTGGAGTGTCGCAACATACGCAGGTTTTCATTATTTTTATTTCAATAGAGTTCCTGCTTTTAAGAATCGAACGTTTATCTCGATTCTCAGTCCTGGTGTTCCAAATGTTTGCCAGGAGGTGTTGAATAAGAGACAAAATATGGAAAATACACAGAACCCGTAAGGATGAGACGGGCGTATTTATTCCCGGGACTGGGGCTTCAATTCTTGTGGGCCGTCGTGAGAAGGTGAAAAGGATCTTAAGGAGGTCTGGAGAATGTTTGCTTTGCTTTGTTTGTCGTGCTTTTCTTGCCTTTTTTTTTTTTTTCCTTTGGCGGGGGGGGGGGGGGGGGGGGGGGGGGAGGAATAAGACTATGATGCTGGGACACGTGCCGTGGTTTTGTGTGGCTAGGAATTTGGAAACGACTCTGAAATTGTCATACAAGAGTTCTTGACTGCTGAGACAACGGTCGTTTGAAGAAAGAGGAACATGGGGGGGTGGGAGAGAGAGAGAGAGAGAGGGGGGGGAGAGGGAGGAGAGAGAGAGAGAAGGGGGGAGGGTATAGAGAGAGAGAGACGAG
>CM065687.1:32707563-32710063 GCA_017654935.2 Phymorhynchus buccinoides | reverse complement strand
GTGTGTGTCTGAAACACGAATCGCTTCAAATTTACTGTGAGCCCTAACGGGGCGATGGCAACGGCAATCGAGGCGGCCGTAACATTTGCGCGGTTTCGCAAATGCGCGAAATGCGCATCCGCCGGTCTCTCGGCGCCCGTATCTCCGGTGTTTCTGGACCGATTGCCTTCGAATATGACAGGTAGATGACCGGGGCCGGGGACTATCCGTGTGCAAAACCGGAAGCGAATCGATTCATAAACGCGCGCGCTATACGCCGCTTCACCTTTTTACAAATAACTCCGCCGTTTCTTAACCGAATCGCTGCAAATTTGCTGTCAGGCTTGCTATGGCCTGGGCAAAGCCTGGCAGCAAATTTAAAGAGAATCTGGAGAGCGCGTCACTCTCAGAGCAGCGCCAACGGGAAACGGGGCCTTATAACTCCGCCGTTTCTTAACCGAATCGCTTCCAATTTGCTGTACTCAGCGTTACCAGTACTTGGCGTTACCGTTACTAGGCGTTACCAGTACGGTGCATTGCCAGTACTAGGCGTTGCGCTAGTGTACGATAACAGCAACAAAACGCCTACACGGCATCAAGAAAGGGGAATGAAAAAGGCACAGAGAAAATACATGAAATGAATGATAAGCGAGAAACCGAAAGGATAAAACGTGTCGGAAAAGACCCACTGAATAACCGGCACTTAAAGACCCACCAGATCACGTGTCAAAATCACGGGTTTCACGCGTTTTCGCTCTAATAGCTGGTAAGAAATCTTGTTTTTGACCAGGTTTGACTCCCATATAAATGCCCCCAAATTCAAAGCGAACCATCATTTTAAAGAGCAGCCTCGATTTGAAGTTGGGGGAATTTGTATGTGGGTCACAGCTACCCAGAAAAATACCAAGGGACTTAATCGTGGTGGGTCAGTGGGTCTTTCACATGCGGTCAAGGAAAGAAAGAATTGGACGTCCTAAAGGTGGGCCTACGTTTTAACAGAGGTCAAAACCGCTTTCAGCTTCATTCGCCCAGCACCTATGAAAATACAATCCATAGAAGATATTAATATCTACAGATTTCCTAAATTTAACAACTGAGAAATGTCAGGGTTTTACTTCAAATAACGATCTCTTCACCCAAAAACAAGCCAACTAGGACAGAGGTAAATTTGTGGAAACTCATAATAATAATAATAATAATAATAATAATAATAATAATAATAAAAATAATAATAATAATAATAATAATAATAATAATAATAATAATGATAATGAGGAAAATTTAGATAAACCCAAGAATGATGTAGGCTGCTTATTCTTAAAGATGTCATACACGAGCAACACGCAGCACATGAAATAATGAACTAGGTAAGGCCTCAAGAACACACTGATGTTGTCAACATTGTAGAAACAATACATCTTGGAGAGTAGAATGATAATATACATTACAATAATATTACGATGTAGGGGGGAGAAGAAGAAGAATGATAGGTCGAGAGCCTATTGGCTTAACACGCAAAATATTTACTAGGTTCAGATTAGGTTGCGTTCACGTTTTCTGAACTTCACTAATGCTTCTAATGATGCGAATAGTCTTTGTCCATTTTGTTATGATTGTGCTGAAACAGAACTTCATTTCCTATTCATATGTGCAAAATACACAGCTTTGCGTTGCTCAATTAATACCTTGTAAATGCTACAGATGTCCTTCATTGAACAAAATGACATTGTTACTGTCGAATGAAAATGAAAATATAGTTCTCAGAGTTCGTAAGTATGTTTATAAAGCGTATCTAGTCCAGAACGATGCTTTGCAAAGTCCTTAGTATTTTGTTCTGATCACATGTTTTTCATATGTGAACTCGATTTGTATGGGCCTGTGGCCTAACAAATTAAAATATTTCAGACTTCATACCTCTCTCTCTCTCTCTCTCTCTCTCTCTCTCTCTCTCTCTCTCTCTCTCTCTCTCTCTCTCTCTCTCTCTCTCTCTCTCTCTCTCAATATCTAAATTGTGTACATCATATTCACACAAACATAATTATGAACACTGATAATAAATGTAACATTATTTTGTGCTGTTTTTTGTTGTTTTTCCGTGTTCTAACAAACATTTACAATGCTAAGCTTTCTTCTTCTTCTTCTTCGTTCCTGCCCATGCTCGCATACTACTGTATGTAATATGGTAATCATTTTACTTAATATTCATACTTTTGTTTTTCTGTAACTTCTTGACTTGGAGTGGGGCTTGGGTGTGGGTTTTTTACTTAACAACATCCGGAAACAACACTAAGAAACTTTAAATAAATTTAAAAAAGTTTAGTGGAAAAGCGAACATAATTTCCTCCAATTTTACGACCAACATGTCCTTGGTTCAAGTCACACAAGAACAGGCATCTGTACTTTTCCTATTTACAGTGAAGGCCGGTCAGTCCAAATCGATCGATCTCTGTACTGTGTAAGCCTACTTATTTCCTTCTTCATTTCTGTGGTAGGATTCCATTTAAGCCGTTGATCTAATTAA
>CM065687.1:32700063-32702563 GCA_017654935.2 Phymorhynchus buccinoides | reverse complement strand
ATATAAACACACACACACGCACGCAACCTGCTGTAACTGTCTGTGTCTATTTTCAGTTGTTTGTTTGGCGTCGTTGTTGTTGTAGCCTAGGAAACGAATCTGGCTGGGGACGGTGAGTGACTTTCTTTCTCTTAATTGGCTGGGGGGTCTCAAAAGAAACTCTTCATTGCCCTAGATTGTGTAGGCAGGGGAAATGAGATAAGGGGCTAGTTTTGGTGTCTTGCCCATATAATCTTCTCCCGTGTTGTTAATCCCCGAGCCGAAGGTTCGGGAACTATTGTTTCTGTCTGGTCCGTCCGGTGTCCGTCCGTCCGGTTTCCGTCCGGCTATTCGTCCGTTTTTTTTAAAAACTATTCAGTCTATCATCATCAAATTTGGTATACTAGTTTTGCCAAGATGCAGGCTATCCACTGATGTATTTAGTTTTATTACATTAAGGTCAAGGTCGCGCCAGTTACGGGGTTCAAACCCCGAAACACATAATCGCTAATATCTCGCGAAGTTTTGCATGTATTTAATGCAGGGTTTTTTCACAACATTTCTTGATGAATGGTCTATAGCACAGTTGTCATGAATTTTTTTGTGCACGCGTGTGCGCATGATCGCGCGCGCTCAAATCACGGGTCCGAACCCCAAGGCTATATATAAACAACTATTCAGTTACGTGCTGTTTTGATGCGTTTTTATGTAAGTACGTTTTCTTTTGATATCTGCCGCTTCGCCTGTTCCAGGACATGAATTTTTCTGTGCGCTCGTGTGCGCATGATCGCGCGCACTCAAATCACGGGTCCGAACACACATGCGCCATGAAACACGCGGCATTGGGTGGGAAGATTCACTTGAAAGACGCCACCATCAGATCTACAGTCAAACCCGACAGCCAAACCGGGCACGCAAACCGGGCGAGAAAGCAATGCGCGTCGAGAGTCGCTAAACATGGGATAAGCCCGCTGTGTCCTAGGCCCTTTGTGTCACGGGCCCGAAAATTATGTCCCACTTCTTTCCGGCCGTCCATCCGTCCGTGCGTGCGTCCTGTTTTCAGTTCTCAATGGTCTCCCCGCTGTGTGTACAGCCGACACATTCCGATTTCGGAGTAGCTCGGCGATGCTGCGAGGGGACTTTGCAGACGCTCGGCGTTGCACTTGTTTTGTTTCTTTTTGTCCTTTGCCGATCTACGATGGTCATTATATTGGGAGAAAAAGTAAATCGGCACTTTTTTTTTTCTTTTTTTTTGTGGAAAAACACGGAACATTTCATAAAGTTAATGTTAACTGGTTTTGTTTCTCGTGTTCATAAATACAGACACTGGACACAGAAAAGTTTCATCAAAGCATCTCTTTCTCTCTCAGAGTTGTGAATATAATATGGCAGGTTGAGAAACAATCGCGTGCGCGCTCGTAGCGGAAGACGGGGTAAAAAGTGCATGGGCGGGTAAGAAGCCCATCCCAATTATCTCATGAAATAAAGAAAATTTTCAGTCAAATTTGCCCATGAGACGAATGCTAGACATTAACGCTCGTCTCATGGGCAAAATGAGACTGAAATTTGAGATAATTGGGGTGGGCTTCTTACCCGCCCATGCGCTTTTTACCCCGTCTTCCCCTACGTATGTGTGTGTGCTTGCGTGGTAAAAGGTATTTATAATAATTAGGCACAGAGATGGGCAGACGCACAAACACGTAAAAAGAAAGAAAGAAAGAAGGAAAGAAAGAAAAGAAAGAAAGAAGGAAAGAGAGAGAAACTTGAAACTTGAAAACTTGAAAACAAATTATTTGACAAGGATAAAGATCTTAGGCCAAGCCTATTCTTCCATCGAGAGAGAGAGAGAGAGAGAGAGAGAGGAGAGAGAGAGAGAGAGAGAGAGAGAAGAGAGAGAGAGAGAGAGAGAAAGAGAGAGAGAGAGAGAGAGAGAGAGAGAGAGAGAGAGAGAGAGAGAGAGAACACTGAACACTGAAAAACTTTATTTAACAAGGATAAAGATTTTAGGCTATGCCTATTCTTACAATCTGTCCTTAGATAAAAGATAACAATTAAAGATTGCTAGAAACGCGCGCGCGCGCGCGCGCGCGAGAGAGAGAGAGAGAGAGAGAGAGAGAGAGAGAGAGAGAGAGAGAGAGAGAGAGAGAGAGAGAGAGAGAGAGAGAGAGAGAGAGAGAGAGAGAGAGAGAGAGAGAGAGAGAGAGAGAGAGAACGAACGAACGAACGAACGAATGTTTTTTATTGAGGAAAAGCGGAATAAGCACAATAACCGGCTTTTTTTCATCCGGCCCTCAGAACCAAAAGAAAATAAATTTAAAAAATACAAATAGACAAAAAAGACATCGCAAAATACAAGAAAAAAACTCAACCTTCAATCAAGGTCGCAAACGGACGCACAGTGCAAGGCATATAAATAAAATAAATTACATCAATTAACGAGACTGAGACAAGGACAGACAGACAGACAGACAGACAGATACAGAGAGAGGGAGGTCAAAATAAAAGAACAGAATAAAATGGA
>CM065687.1:32690063-32695063 GCA_017654935.2 Phymorhynchus buccinoides | reverse complement strand
ATGTAGGGCTGAAGGCAAAGTGGGTTCAGTCCCTTTGCTTTAACTACCAGGAACTGGGAATGAAAAGATGGCGGACGTCCTTTCGTTTATAGTAAGATCGATGCAATCCTTTTAGTTTTACTTCCCTTTTCAGTGTGCTTTACTTTGTGTGAATTCACATTGAAGGAATCAGACTTAGGTTTTCGTTCTAGTGTTTGGAGATGTGGCTCTTTAAGTCGGTTTCAATCGTATTGTTTTAGTAGGGGAAGACGGGGTAAAAAGCGCATGGGCGGGTAAGAAGCCCACCCCAATTATCTCATGAAATAAAGAAAATGTCAGTCAAATTTGCCCATGAGACGAATGCTAGACATTAACGCTCGTCTCATGGGCAAAATGAGACTGAAATTTGCTTCATTTCATGAGATAATTGGGGTGGGGCTTCTTACCCGCCCATGCGCTTTTTACCCCGTCTTCCCCTATGTGCTCTTATTTTTTGGTATATTTTTTGTCACAGATGCTTATCTCTGTGAAATTCGGGCTGCTCTTCCAATTAATTTTTTTTAAATTGGGGAGTACACAGGGTGAGGAGGGTGTGTGGGCACACTTGGAAAACCTAGCTATCGATTTGGCCATACCAGGCAGCGGGATTTCTCCCTGCTCTTACCGACTTTCAACTGCCGTGGGATTTTTACGGGTCAGACTAGCTTTTAAGTCCCCCATCCGAAGGACTCGACGTTCAGTTCGATTTTCCTGTCAAACTAGAAAGAAAGGGCGAGGCCGGGATTCGAACCCGTGTCACTCACGTTGCAGTCACGCATTACATTTGGCAGGCGAACGTCTTAACCACTCTGCCACCTTTCTCCCTGTGCAATCATTAGGGGAAGACGGGGTAAAAAGCGCATGGGCGGGTAAGAAGCCCACCCCAATTATCTCATGAAATAAAGCAAATGTCAGTCAAATTTGCCCATGAGACGAATGCTAGACATTAACGCTCGTCTCATGGGCAAAATGAGACTGAAATTTGCTTCATTTCATGAGATAATTGGGGTGGGCTTCTTACCCGCCCATGCGCTTTTTACCCCGTCTTGCCCTATATTTTTTGTCACAGATACTTATCTCTGTGAAATTCAGGCTGCTCTCCCAATTAATCTTTTTTAAATTGGGGAGTACACAGGGTGAGGAGGGGATGTGGGCACACTTGGAAAACCTAGCTATCGACTTGGCCATACCAGGCAGCGGGATTTCTCCCTGCTCTTACCGACTTTCAACGGCCGTGGGATTTTTAGGTGCGTAAAGCGCACGGCTCAGACTAGCTTTTAAGTCCCCCATCCGAAGGATCGACGTTCAGTTCGATTTTCCTGTCAAACTAGAAAGAAAGGGCGAGGCCGGCATTCGAACCCGTGTCACTCACGTTGCAGTCACGCATTACATTTGGCAGGCGAACGTCTTAACCACTCTGCCACCTTTCTCCCTGTGCAATCATTACACAAGTGCGTGCACGTGCGTGCACACGCATGCACATTTGCACGCGCGCACGCACGTACTGACACACGCACGGACGCACGCACACATGCGCGCGCACGCACACGCACACACACACACACACACACATGCACACACACACATACACACACACACCGCGCGCGCATTCTCGTAGATGTGATTCTGGACTGTCTTCTTTATATTTTCCACTTTGGGATTGCAGTTAGGTCTTAGGCCTAATTTTGTTTATTTTTAAAAGACAGGTAATTGGGGGGGTGGGGGAGACCGGGGAACGGGGGAGGGGGGGGGGGAGATAAATGTATGTTTTCACAACTTAATATTTACTGGGGTTAAAAACGCAACGAAATTGGAGGACCGGAGAGAGACAAGTTTGAGGATGAATAAAATAAGCAGGATAAAGATCTTGGTCCACGTTAACATTAGTCACGTGATATTTCTATTTCCCCATGGCAACGCAGTGAGTTGAAAGTCATATTAAGGTCTGTGTACGCGTTAACATTATTCACGATGTATTTCTATTTCCCCATGGCAACACAGTGATAGCCCACTCTTGATATGACTTACAGCTCACTGTGTTGCCATGGGGAAATATAAATATCTTGTGAATTGTGTTAACGTGTAGGGGAAGACGGGGTAAAAAGCGCATGGGCGGGTAAGAAGCCCACCCCAATTATCTCATGAAATGAAGCAAATTTCAGTCTCATTTTGCCCATGAGACGAGCGTTAATGTCTAGCATTCGTCTCATGGGCAAATTTGACTGAAATTTTCTTTATTTCATGAGATAATTGGGGTGGGCTTCTTACCCGCCCATGCGCTTTTTACCCCGACTTCCCCTACACAGACCTTAAGGTAGCTAGTATGACTGCTGTCCATTTGTATTCAGTTCCTTCAGAACAGCCTGAAGTGGACCAGTCAGACGCGTTGACATAGTATCGGGCCAACAACATGCCATATTTTTCCTTTAAATGGAAGCTTTTCATTTAAGTTAGTCAAGACGTTAAACTTTGATTGATAGGGGAAGACGGGGTAAAAAGCGCATGGGCGGGTAAGAAGCCCACCCCAATTATCTCATGAAATAAAGAAAATTTCAGTCAAATTTGCCCATGAGACGAATGCTAGACATTAACGCTCGTCTCATGGGCAAAATGAGACTGAAATTTGCTTCATTTCATGAGATAATTGGGGTGGGCTTCTTACCCGCCCATGCGCTTTTTACCCCGTCTTCCCCTACTTTGATAGTATGTCATTCAACTTTTTGTTTAAGTCACAAAACTCCCATCATATCCATTAGAGCTAGAAATATTACATTTCTGGTTTTATCTTTTGAAAAACATTTGTGTGCTGTCAAAATCCAAATTGACAAAACGAAACCAATGTAATTTTTATAAACAATCGTGTAACCCGGAACACCGTTAATAATGTCATGACAAATGGCACGTTTTTAATCAATGGGGAGGGACATGGAATTGCTTTATCCCTTGAAGACACAACATCTGCGTAAATTAGGAAGACGTTGAGTTTCTTTCTTTTTAAAGGTGGACCCTGACGGGTGAGGTTTTGCAAGAAACACGTCGAGATCACCAGAAAGACAGCCTTTTCAAGGATCGGAACACTCATTTTGCTCTGGTTTCCTAGACATTAAGCCGTCAAAGGGGCGATTCCTCCTTGGCGGAGATGCCGGAGAGAGTAGCCGTTTTGGATGGGGTGGGTGGAGGTCACTCATTGTGGTTGAAGCGTTTTCTTTTTTTGTAGTGCAGTAAAAACATATTGGAATTATTTCCTTTGTTGTGAGCGAAACTCCTTTAGATAAACTATAAAAAAAATTAAAAAAATAGGCTTGTATTGCGAACATTTCGTGCAGACGATTTGGCGGCCATTACAAAAGAGACGTCACACGCCTTCTCTTTGGGTGAAAGAATTTGACTTCCAGCACCTCCGCCAAGGAGGAATCGTCGATTTGACGGTTTGATTTCTAGGAAACCAGAGCAAAGTGAGTGTTGCAATCTCTGTAAAGGGTGTTTTCCTGGTGATCTGGACGTGTTTCTTACAAAAACTCATCCATCAGGGTGCCCCTTTAAGCTATGTTTCAACTTTCATTTCTGAGGCTGTAAAACTCACTTGTGATTTGATTTATGAGGCAATTTTAACAGGAATATTAACACCTCGGTTTCCCTTCTGTTAAACTCAAATCTCCCACAGAGTAATGTGAAGTGATGATTTCTGTGTTATGTATTTTTTTGTAGTGAGAGAGTAAAGTAATGTGAAGTGATGATTTCTGTGTTATGTATGTTTTGTAGTGAGAGAGTAAAGTAATGTGAAGTGATGATTTCTGTGTTATGTATTTTTTGTAGTGAGAGAGTAAAGTAATGTGAAGTGATGATTTCTGTGTTATGTATTTTTTGTACTGAGAGAGTAACGTCATGTGAAGTGATAAAAACAAGTGTTTTAGTATTCTTTGATCATTGTGTTCTGTTATGATTAGTAGTAAAGTGTTAGTATTCTTTGAAGAAAAAAAAGATTAGATGGCTAGAAAAAATAATCTTCCACTCTATCAATCTATCTTCTCATTCTTCCAGTGTTTTTTTTCTTCTCTTTTCATCCAACTGTACTTCCTGCAATCGCACATGCGCGCGCGCGCAGTGAGAGAGTAAAGTAATGTGAATTGATGATTTCACACACACAAGATTCAAGATTCAAAATAAATTGAACCCCTTTACTCCTATTGGGGGTGAGAAGGATACAACACCAAGACGAAAATGATACGTGGGGTCATATCATCAAACAATGCAAAGAAAGAAATGAAACAAATCTTAAGAATAGAAATCTGCTATATTTCTGCCTTACCGCGTCCATTCTCCTGCCTTTCTTTCAAGAAACGCTTTCAAAAAGATTTCCTCCAGCCGAAGTGAGGACAAAGTAATGGGCCTAATGTATTATCTTTTGTACTGAGAGAGCGCATAACGGCAGCATGACGCATCTGCGTTCATAATTGACAGGGAAACTGTCTGAGCGATCGAAGAAGACAGACTTTCAGATGGCTCGGGTTTGTTTTTTTAGGCCCCTAGCCTACGTGACAGAGGGCACCATGCTTCGATGTTCAACGTCATGAAAATAAAGAATAGGGGAAGACGGGGTAAAAAGCGCATGGGCGGGTAAGAAGCCCCTACCCCAATTATCTCATGAAATGAAGCAAATTTTCAGTCTCATTTTGCCCATGAGACGTTAAAACAATCGCATGGGCGGGTAAGAAGCCCACCCCAATTATCTCATGAAATGAATACAACACCAAGCAAATTTCAGTCTCATTTTGCCCATGAGACGAGCCTTAATGTCTAGCATTCTTCTCATGGGCAAATTTGACTGAAATTTTCCTTTATTTCATGAGATAATTGGGGTGGGCTTCTTACCCGCCCTGAGCGATGCGCTTTTTACCCCGTCTTCCCCTACTGCAGGTGAATTATTGTCAACGGCAATGCCATTGATTCGAAACGAAACAACAACAAAGAGAGTATCACAA
>CM065687.1:32675063-32685063 GCA_017654935.2 Phymorhynchus buccinoides | reverse complement strand
ATTTGAGGCCACTGTCTTAATGGCTGCCTTTTGCAAGAGTGAATGCCTTTTTGGATACTATTCAACAAGGGTTTAACTCTTGTCGTCAAGGGCGTTAAAACCCTAGTTGCAGTGGCCACGGTGGCCTACGGACGAACTGGGCAGGTTGATCAAAATAGAAAAGGAAAAAACTCCACTGAGTTAAAACGGAACATTTACAATCCAGCATAAAACAAATAACGTTACTTTTTATATAAAAAAATCCACTATCATAAGTAACTGTTTGGCAACCTATCACAATTCAGTTTACTTTCCCTTTCAATCAAAGAACTTCTAGCCAAGGTTTCTCAGCAAGATAAAAGACTAGTAAAAACTGGGTAGAGTTGTATTTTAACACCCCCCCCCCCCCCTTATGTTTACGACTCTTGACCTCCAAGTGAGGTTCTTTCAGTTTCATGACCATAACCCTAGGCTGATCCTAACCCTATCCATCTCAAGAGAATGGCAGAAAGCTGCTTCTCAGTGATAATGTTCAATGTGAAAATTTGATTTTTAGTCCCCGAGCCGAAGGTTCGGGGAGCTATTGTTTTTGCTTGGTCCGTCCGTCCGGTGTCCGTTCGTCCGGTGTCCGTCCGTCCGGCGGCGTGCCTCCGTCCGTCCGGCTATTCGTCCGTTTTTCTCAAAAACTATTCAGTCTATCATCATCAAATTTGGTATACTAGTTTGCCAAGATGCAAGCTATCCACTGATGTATTTAGTTTTACATTAAGGTCAAGGTCGCGCCAGTTACGGGGTTCAAACCCCGAAACACATAATCGCTAATATCTCGCGAAGTTTTGCATGTATTTTAATGCAGTTTTTTTCACAACATTTCTTGATTAATGGTCTATAACACCGTTGTCATGAATTTTTCTGTGCGCGCGTGTGCGCATGATCGCGCGCGCTCAAATCACGGGTCCGAACCCCAAGGCTATATATAAAAAAAAACTATTCAGCTACGTGCTGTTTTGATGCATTTTTATGTAGTTACGTGCTGTTTTGATGCGTTTTTATGTATGTGTACAGCCGACACATTCCGATTTCGGAGTAGCTCGGCGATGCTGCGAGGGGACTTTGCAGCCGCTCGGCGTTGCACTTGTCTGGGTTGATTTTTGTTTGGATTTTTTTTTTGGGGGGTCTAAACGACTAGTTAACTCAAAGCTGTATTGGTCTGTCCAAAGTGTATTGGTCTGTCCAAAGTGTATTGGTCTGTCCAAAGTGCATTGGTCTGTCCAAAGTGTATTGCATAACGCTTCTCAAACTGCCACAAAGGCGTCGAGTGACCCCCATGTCTACCAGATGACGTCGAGCGTCACTTACCGCCATCGCTAAACGGGAGAGTTGCTGACACTCTGTGGACTCGTCTCAACAATGCCGCTTTCTTCGTGCTGTCCATTCATGGGCGATGCGCGTGTCTCGGAATGTGCCAGACCTCCAGACGATTGATGACACGCCGCTCCCTCCGTTCCTGACAACCAAAAGGGAACTCGAGCATGGGAAGTGTTTGTACGGCTATTGACTTCTTTTTTTTTAAAGCTTTTTTACTGGCTTGGACGGCTCGGTATTATTTTATGAAAAAAATAAGCTAGCTTTTTCTAAACCTTGTTTCTGACTCAACGTTTGTTAAGTCCTCTCGTGGACTTTTTGTCCTTGTGTGCACATTGCTCTAAAATGACCCTGTTTCTGCTTTTTTGGGGGGGGGTTTATTGCAAAGTATGTATTCCATTAGTCGCCATGTTACATTACCACACAAACTTTTGAAGCCATTCTACCCACTGGTTCATGAGATACAGCTCGGACATGAAGGAAGGAAATTTCGGTTTTGTGAGTCTTCCTTGGCGGAGGTTTGCACCGGCGGTTCAAAATTCAGGATCTGAATAGGTTGTGACATGATGATCAAGAATATATATGGCTATGGGAGACCCTAGGCCTATTGTAGACCATGGTAGGGTAAGACGGGGTAAAATGCCCGTGGGCGGGTAAGAAGCCCATGCCAATTATCTCATGAAATAAAGCAAATTTCAGTCAAATTTGCCCATGAGACGAATGCTAAACATTAACGCTCGTCTCATGGGCAAAATGTGACTGAAATTTGCTTCATTTCATGAGACAATTGGCATGGGCTTCTTACCCGCCCATGGGCTTTTTACCCCATCTTTACCTATCCGCGAGAGGACAAATTTTCGCGAAAGGACTTAAAGACCCCCCCACGTCACGTGTCACTTTCCCTCTTAAGCTAGGAATATTTACTCAGATTTCTTACAAGCTATAAGAGGGAAAACGCGTAAAAACCGTGATTTTGACACGTGACATGGTGGGTCTTTAACAAACGTGTTCCCCCTCCATCCTCTCCATCTTTGATCCTCCTTTTCTCTCCTATCCCCACTGTCTGTCTCCTTCTTTTCATCTTCAGACCGTGAGTACTCTACTTTGAATGGAACTGAGCATCATCAACACTGTAGGCCTACTTCTTTTCTTCAAATCCCATCCCGCGCTTACTTCTTTCTTTCTTGTTCATTTCATTTTCATCGTCCGTGTGCTGCCAACAAGATCGGTATGCCTCTTAAAAGTAATAACAAGGGCATCGCCGAGCGGCAGCAACGCATTGTGACAATGCAACCCCGGCCAGAGTTATGTCCTCCCCCCCCCCCCCCAATAAACACACCACTTTCCACCCTTACAGAACGCATAAAATACATAGCCCAAAATTTGAAGCGATTCTGTTCAGTAGTTCACGAGATACAGCTGAACTTTTATACAAACTTCCTTGCACCATGTCCTCTTTCCACCCTTACAGAACGCATAAAATACATGGCCCAAAATTTGAAGCGATTCTGTTCACTAGTTCACGAGATACAGCTAAACTTTTATACAAACTTTCTTGCACCATGGTACACCACCACACAAAATTTGAAGCGATTCTGTTCACTAGTTCACGAAATAAAGCTGGGGGGAAATTACATAGCCCAAAGAAGGAAATTTCGGTTTTCAAGGTCAAGGTCAGCACGGTGTTGATTAACGAAAGGAAGCTTCCTTTTCAAGCTGTCTACCCCTCTGCCAATTTTAATCAAAATCCAAACAGTAGTTTTTAAGATAATCGATACACAGACAGACACACAGACAGACAGACACACAGACACACAAACCAATCGCAATACCTCGGCCTCTGGCCGGGTAAATATAATATATAAAACAGCAACAACAAATAATTATTATGTCTTGCCATTTTCTCCTCCTTCGTCTCCTCCTTCTCCTCCTCTTCCTCCTCCTCCTCCTTCTTCTTCCTATTCGTATATTGTCAACTCATCTGACGTGTAGTTGTTGACAATGCTGAAAATGTTGTTTATGCAATGTAGAGAGGGGAAATATGAGGAAGAGGTAGATCTGACGTGTTTGTAGAGCTCCAATCAAGCAAACATTGTGATAACATTCTACGCTTCTTAACGCTTTTTAACAAAACAGTAGTGCTTTCTGGTGGAAGACCTTTTTTCCCGAAAACGTCCTCTGTATTTATTATAACAACTGGTTCAAGTTTAAGATTATGTCAAATTGACACTGAACTAACAGAAGGGAAACAAAAACAGAAAATAAAAGTAACAATCAGCTTCATCTCCGTTTCACAAAGAAAAGAAACTCTTCGCTGTTAATCTGGTGCAGAATTTTATCTTGTTGCATTTCTTAACTGTGTGGCCCTGAAAATGTTAATCCGGAGGAAGCAAGTTTCTAACAACCGATGATCACAACTAGGCATGGATGATAAATATAACGCTCAAGCACTAAGTTCTATTGCTAGCTTTTTATAACATTAAAAACACACACCATCTTGTAACCCAAACAGATCCCCCCTTAGCCTTCGAGCTAGAATCTTACTCTTACCCCCCCACCCCCCTCCCCCCCCCCCACCCCCACCCCACCTACCCCGCCAGCCAGCCAAAGCATAGAACTAATGCTATCCATATATGGATAGTTAGCCGTCCAAGAGGAACGTATAAATTTCATTTCCTAATCTTGTGCACCATGTTTGTGTGAAGGCATTAAACCAAGTGGCAGATTCTATACGAGTATTGCGTGTATTATTGTGACAATAGCCTTTTCTTCTGACTTGTTCTTGTTCTTCACTTACCATAATAGTCTGGTCCATTCCAGTCGTCCTCCTGTTCTTGTTCTTCACTTACCATAATAGTCTGGTCCATTCCAGTCGTCCTCCTGTTCTTGCTCTCTGTGGTGACAATCTCGGGGAAACGCGCTATGATTGTACTAATTGTGCTCGGTTAGGCTTTAAATAATTAAAATGTAATCGTCTGTCTTACTGGAGGTTTGCACTATGTCAATGCTTTCCAGTTTGTTTCTGGTGTTTTCTAAGCTTTTCACATGTAAAAGCGAAGGGATGAATATATTAGATTACTATGTAAAAAAACCTAACATGTCTACTTTTGGTTCCCCCAAGAATGTTGGTGGTTTGACAGATCTGAGGAAGGGAATGGAATGTGTGTGTGTGTGTGTGTGTGTGTGTGTGTGTGTGTGTGGTGTGTGTGTGTGTGTGTGTGTGTGTGTGTATGTGTGTGTGTGTGTATCTCAGTATTTTTTGAATGCGTTATGAATGCTAACGTGTGTGTGCGCTTTGATTTGATTTATATCAAGATTCAGCGCCGTATAAATACCGTATGGTTGTTGTTGTTTGTTGTTGTGTGTGTGTGTGTGTGTGTGGTGTGTGTGTGTGTGTGTTGTGTGTGTGCGCGTGCGTGCGTGCGCGGCGCGCGCGCGCGCGCGCGTGTGGGTGTGTGTGTGTGTGTGTGTGTTTCTGTTTTTCTACTCATCACTGCCATGTTTATTTGGGACAAAAACAGATTTAGACATGTACATGTCCCCTAAAGAGCCGCGAGGGGCTCTTTATCTGTACGAATTGTATGCGTGCTTTGAATTGTACCTTTCTTATTATTCCATTCCTCTTTTTGGACTCTGCTTTTTGCTCTCTCTCTCTCTCTCTCTCTCTCTCTCTCTCTCTCTCTTCCTCTCTCTCTCTCTCTCTCTCTCGTCTCTCTCTCTCTCTCTCGCTCTCTCTCTCTCTCTCACTCTCTCTCTCTCTCTCTCTCTCTCTCCTCTCTCTCTCTCTCTCGTCCTATATATTTGTGCATGCGCATGTACTTTGAAATCAATGATAATTACCCCACTTTTTTTTGTAACCATTCCCAGTGACATGGGTCAATGGCCTATTCATTAAAATCGTTCAGTGTTCAGTGTCCTCTCTCTCTTTCCCTCTCTCTCTCTCTCTCTCTCTCTCTCTCTCTCTCGATACTTATTTTTTGCATCATTTAAACAATCATTCTGAACATCTCAGTATTTATTTGAAATAAAACAATTGCAAGTGAAACAAAATTAATATTAACTAGATTTAGACTTGGTGTTTCAGCTTTAAGTACGCATCGTAGACGATATTCTAAAAAATCCATGTTTTGACTGTCCTTTTTGTAAAGATACTTCCAAGACAGAGGTCCATTTTGTATTTGTGTGTTCCAAATATTCAGTCATTAGGGAAAAACATATTCCTAAAACGTTCTGGTAAAGGTAAAGATGTGCCAGCCCCCCTGCATTTCTCGGTTAATTCCATTTTTCCGTTGTTGCCTTTCTTACCAAACATAGAGCTGTATTTTATGAACATTTTCAGCTAATTATCTTTTTGGAATACTAACCCTAACCCTAACCCTATCCCTCCCCTACAAGAGAGAGAGAGAGAGAGAGAGAGAGAGAGAGAGAGAGAGAGAGAGAGAGAGAGAGAGAGAGAGAGAGAGAGCGAGAGAGAGAGAGATGAGAGAGAGAGAGAGAGAGAGAGAGCTACCCCCCCCCCCCCTATAAGACGGGAAAACGCAATGAACCACGACTGAGACAAATGCCGCGGTGTACTGCACTACATAGGGGGGGGTCCTATTAGATAATGGCCTTCATCATGACTGCACTTAATTATTGAAGAAAGATAATTAGATGAAAATGTTCATAAAATACAGCTTCATGTTTGGTAAGAAAGGCAAAAAACTGAAAAATGGAATTAACCGAGAAATGTAGTGGGGGGGGGGGGCAACGTTCTATAACCACCCTTCTGCTTTTAGATTAACTTTATTGATGTGTGATTCTACATGTACATTAAAATTAGCCAACTTTCTTTAGGAAGCTTTTAAGATCCGTAACGAAGCTTTATCATTTGATAGTTGACAGATTTGTGCATTGTGCTTGTTTACTATATAAGGTAGTTTTGGGCGCCGTTGATTTGTTGTCAATGATGCTTTTTGTGTATGTTCGCTTCATAGTTTAACTCTTGGCGCTGTTGATTTGTTGTCATCGATGCTTTTTGTGTATGTTCGCTTCATAGTTTAACTCGTGGCGCTGTTGATTTGTTGTCAATGATGCTTTTTGTGTATGTTCGCTTCATAGTTTAACTCTTGGCGCTGTTGATTTGTTGTCAATGACGCTTTTTGTGTATGTTCGCTTCATAGTTTAACTCTTGGCGCTGTTGATTTGTTGTCATCGATGCTTTTTGTGTATGTTCGCTTCATAATTTAACTCTTGGCGCTGTTGATTTGTTGTCAATGATGCTTTTTGTGTATGTTCGCTTCATAATTTAACTCTTGGCGCTGTTGATTTGTGTCATCGATGCTTTTTGTGTATGTTCGCTTCATAATTTAACTCTTGGCGCTGTTGATTTGTTGTCAATGATGCTTTTTGTGTATGTTCGCTTCATAATGTAACTCTTGGCGCTGTTGATTTGTTGTCAATGATGCTTTTTGTGTATGTTCGCTTCATAATTTAACTCTTGGCGTTGTTGATTTGTGTCATCGATGCTTTTTGTGTATGTTCGCTTCATAATTTAACTCTTGGCGCTGTTGATTTGTTGTCAATGATGCTTTTTGTGTATGTTCGCTTCTTAGTTTAACTCTTGGCGCTGTTGATTTGTTGTCAATGATGCTTTTTGTGTATGTTCGCTTCATAGTTTAACTCTTGGCGCTGTTGATTTGTTGTCAATGATGCTTTTTTGTGTATGTTCGCTTCATAATTTAACTCTTGGCGCTGTTGATTTGTTGTCATCGATGCTTTTTGTGTATGTTCGCTTCATAATTTAACTCTTGGCGCTGTTGATTTGTTGTCAATGACGCTTTTTGTGTATGTTCGCTTCATAGTTTAACTCTTGGCGCTGTTGATTTGTTGTCAATGATGCTTTTTGTGTATGTTCGCTTCATAATTTAACTCTTGGCGCTGTTGATTTGTTGTCAATGACGCTTTTTGTGTATGTTCGCTTCATAATTTAACTCTTGGCGCTGTTGATTTGTTGTCAATGATGCTTTTTGTGTATGTTCGCTTCATAATTTAACTCTTGGCGCTGTTGATTTGTTGTCATCGATGCTTTTTGTGTATGTTCGCTTCATAGTTTAACTCTTGGCGTTGTTGATTTGTTGTCAATGATGCTTCTTGTGTATGTTCGCTTCTTAGTTTAACTCTTGGCGCTGTTGATTTGTTGTCAATGATGCTTCTTGTGTATGTTCGCTTCTTAGTTTAACTCTTGGCGCTGTCAATTTGTTATCTTTGGTGTTTTTTGTATGTTCACTTTATAATCCAGCTTTTGGCGATGTTGATTTGTTCTCATTGTTGCTTTTTGTGTGTATGTTCGCTTATAATGGAGTTCTTTGCTGATGATTTGTTGTCATTGTTGTTTTTCCTTTTGTAACCCCCTCCCCTCTGACATGGGCAGAAGGCCTGAATCAGTAAACTTTGTGAATTGTGAACTGTGAATCTCTCTCTCTCTCTCTCTCTCTCTCTCTCTCTCTCTCTCTCTCTCTCTCTCTCTCTCTCTCTCTCTCTCTCTCTCTCTCTCTCTCTCTCTCTCTCTCTCTCTCTCTCTCTCTCTCTCTCTCTCTCTCTCTCTCTCTCTCTCTCTCTCTGCCCCAACATTCAAGAACCACGACTCTTAAAAACAAGAAATAGATGAACAAAAATGAAGAAGATTTTAAGTTTTTTTATATATATATGAACATCATAATGTAAGCTTCCTACCCTGTGCCTCTGTTCACTAATGCAATGACCAGCCTGTGTCTACTCCCCAAGTAACACAACACGGGATGCCAGGGCTGGAGTAGGGCTACTCTCGTGTTGGCAGGGCATGTGAGACCAGTGCTTCTCTCGGTCCCTATCAGCGGCTCCGGATATTTCATTTCCATTCTAACCGTTATAAATCTACATTTCCTATCCATGGTGCATACTATTTTTAGCATTGTAATACAGTGGAACCTCCCTTATAAGACCTTCAAAAATCATCCAAAATGAGGTCTCGTAAGGGAGAGGTCTTAAAAGGGAGGTAATTTTAATACTTACAAAGAAGGGCAATGTCTCAGAGAAGTAGGTCTTATATGGGAGGGAGTCTTATAATGGGAGGTCTTATAAGGGAGGTTCCACTGTATTCTATCTAATCGTACTGAAAAGCGAAGAACAGATTTACGTCTCGGATTTGAAACTGTGTTTCTGGACTTGGCAAACTTCGGACTCCTTTCTTTTAGTCCATCTGTCCATCAAAAGGGTCCCGCAATCCGATTTTCCTAGAAAGCTAGTCCCCTGAGACATTGTCCTACATCACAGAGCAGACGTGCACTCGTGAAGTGTACAGCAAACAGTCGACCATTTTAACAACGGACCTACCACAAGGGGGCGTGATTTCTTGCTGTCTAAAAGCCCTAAATGTACCAAAAGGCGCCGCAAACCTTCCACGTTTTCTGCAAATGGATGGGGAGCTGAGCAGGTGTGTGGGTGTGTGGGTGTGTGCTGTGTGACACTGAGCTCAAGAGTGAGTAGACATGTAGGACTGTTGAGGCGATCCCTGCAGACTGTTGCTGATGGTCCCTTGCTTGTTGGATTCCAGGACTGGTACCAGTAGTATTTTCTGTCTACGGCGACAAGCATTCGTCTCGTTGCATTAAAAAAAAAAAAAACAGATATGGATGTGAGAGTTGCATGTGTGCTTTTGTGCAAAGTCACAGTAAAAACAATTTTCACTTATTTTGTACATGTGAATTTCATTAAATTAAAACTTCCTTCCCATTCCCACCACACCTCCTTCCATTCCCATTCTGAATCCCCTTTTACCATAGCCGATGAGGTTTTCTTCTTCTTCTTCTTCTTCTTCTTCTTCTTCTTCTTCTTCTTCTTCTTCTTCTTCTTCTTCTTCAGTGACCAAGGCATGGTGTGCGATTTACAGATTTACTTCACTAGAAGCAAATGCATCAAATTGACAGCCATCTATTACTTCCACATATATATGGCTGGAACGACTTGAATGAGTTAAGTTAAAGCAATGATTTAGCATTTCCTTGTCTTCGTTTTACCACAAGGCAGAGGGAGGGAGGGAGGGAGAGAGAGAGAGAGGAGGGGGTGGGGGCGGGAGACGGAAGGGAGAAGGAGGAGGGGGAGGGGGGAGAAACACAGGGAGAAAGAGCGAGAACGGTGTTCGTTGCATAGATTTCTGAAGCAGACGTCATAATTATTATACTGCCTGAACCATCATCATTAAGGGGGCACCCTGACGGATGAGTTTTTTTGTCAGAAACACGTCGAGATCACCAGGAAAACACCCTTTACAGAGAACGCAACACTCACTTTGCTCTGGTTTCCTAGAAATCAAAACCGTCAAATCGGCGATTCCTCCTTGGCGGAGGTGCTGGAAGTCAATTTATTTCACCCAAAGAGAAGGCGTGTGTCGTCTCTTTTCTAATGGCCGCCAAATCGTTTGCACGAAAGTTTTGCAATACAAGCCTTTTCTGTTCTTTTTTTTTATAATTTTATACAGTTTATCTAAAGGAGTTTCGCTCACAACAAAGGAAATAGGGGAAGATGGGGTAAAAAGCGCATGGGCGGGTAAGAAGCCCACCCCAATTATCTCATGAAATGAAGCAAATTTCAGTCTCATTTTGCCCATGAGACGAGCATTAATGTCTAGCATTCGTCT
>CM065687.1:32662563-32665063 GCA_017654935.2 Phymorhynchus buccinoides | reverse complement strand
TTTGCATGTATTTCAATGCAGTTTTGTTCACAACATTTCTTGATGAATGGTCTATAACACAGTTGTCATGAATTTTTCTGTGCGCGCATGTGCGCATGATAGCGCGCGCTCAAATCACGGGTCCGAACCCAATTCTATATATATAAAAAAACTATTCAGTTACGTGCTGTTTTGATGCGTTTTTATGTAGTTACGTGCTGTTTTGATGCGTTTTTATGTATGTGTACAACCGACACATTCCTTTTTCGGAGTAGCTCGGCGATGCTGCGAGGGGACTTTGCAGCCGCTCGGCGTTGCACTTGTTTGCATTGGTATTTATATAAGTATTATGCTTTAGTATGTGTTTTGTTTTGTTTTGTGTACTTTAACGTCTTTTCATTTACAGTGTTTTTAGACGACTACGATATTGTACATGACTGATATTAAAATTACATTGATATTATTTTATAAATTAAAGCATAAAACTTGAATTACATAACAAGAACAACCAAATCTAACCCTGTTTAAAAAACAAAGATGAAAATGTCATAATAACGTACCAAAGGACTATGAAGTAAATATGTTGATACACTATTAGACAAAAATAAGTTATTTCACATTAGGATTTTAAAATCATCGATTGAAGGATTTTTCATGTAATCTGAAACTGGGTAGTAGGTAGTGCCTCATAAGGGGACAATGAAACAGTATATGGAATGGTAAAATTTTCTCCACACATATACTTCTTGCAGTATTAACATGTTTACATTTTAAAGAATTATATTTAAATCTGAAACATAAACTAAAAATGTATCTTGGAAAATTATTTATCGAAGAAACGTTTCAAGAGGTATGTGAATTTACATGACAGTCCACACGAGTTTTCATGTCTTTTTCTAAAAGACTATAACATTCCTTTACAAATAAAGGAATATTAATATTTTCACAGCCAATTATTTGTTGTGCGCCTCAGTCTTCTGGCTAGTCTGTGTGTGTGTGTGTGTGTGTGTGTGTGTGTGTGTGTGTGTGTGTGTGTGTGTGTGTGTGTGTGTGTGTGTGTGTGTGTGTGTGTGTGTGTGTGTGTGTGTGTGTGTGTGTGTGTGTGTGTGTGTGTGTGTGTGTGTGTGTGTGTGTGTGTGTGTGTGTGTGTGTGTGTGTGTGTGTGTGTGTGTGTGTGTGTGTGTGTGTGTGTGTGTGTGTGTGTGTGTGTGTGTGTGTGTGTGTGTGTGTGTGTGTGTGTGTGTGTGTGTGTGTGTGTGTGTGTGTGTGTGTGTGTGTGTGTGTGTGTGTGTGTGTGTGTGTGTGTGTGTGTGTGTGTGTGTGTGTGTGTGTGTGTGTGTGTGTGTGTGTGTGTGTGTGTGTGTGTGTGTGTGTGTGTGTGTGTGTGTGTGTGTGTGTGTGTGTGTGTGTGTGTGTGTGTGTGTGTGTGTGTGTGTGTGTGTGTGTGTGTGTGTGTGTGTGTGTGTGTGCGTGTGTGTGTGTGTGTGTGTGTGTGTGTGTGTGTGTGTAGGTGTGTGTGTGTGTGTGTGTGTGTGTGTGTGTGTGTGTGTGTGTGCGTGCGTGCGTGTGTGTGTGCGTGTGGATAGAGAAGCAAGAGGGAATAGTGTGGGACCAATACCACTGCTATGGTGCATACAAAAACATACAGCAATACTACATTACTATTGTAGCAATACTACAGTTCAATCGTGAAGACTTCCAAAACCAGAACGTGGGACAGTGATGCAAAGTCAGTCCTGAAAGGTTGGTAAAAGATAGGGGAAGACGGGGTAAAAAGCGCATGGGCGGGTAAGAAGCCCACCCCAATTATCTCATGAAATAAAGAACATTTCAGTCAAATTTGCCCATGAGACGAATGCTAGACATTAACGCTCGTCTCATGGGCAAAATGAGACTCAAATTTGCTTCATTTCATGAGATAATTGGGGTGGGCTTCTTACCCGCCCATGCGCTTTTTACCCCATCTTCCCCCTAAGGGGAGAATGGGAGAAGGGAGGAGGGTGTAATGAAGCAAAGGAGAACCATGATGATCCTGAGAAGAGGGAGGCATGATATAATGTGCTCACAGCAGCAAGGTGGTGGATCTCAACAGTGAACATCGATGGCACCCTTGGGTGGGTGGGTGTGGGGGGGGGGGGGGGAGGGAGGGTGTCTCCAAATTCCACACGCATCAACGATTTAGGCACAATGCTGAGGGGAAATTGGCCTTCCTGTTCGTCCTGGTTATTACTGCTTCCGGTCCTGAAGTGATCCAGATACCTTCCTGCAATGAATAGAATGACAACATCGGAATCGGGCAGCAAAAATTACGCCTATGTTTCGTCTGTCTGTGTTCAGTATTACATAATATGATTTAAAGTCTATGCAATAAAATATACCTTTATGTATTATGTTTCGAGTAGCCTCTTGAGCTTAACAGACGAACAAACGCACAGTTACCTCAGCTCATGAAATGAAGGCAGAGAATCATGCTGCGCTAATCTCGTAACTCTAAACAAATGGTTCGCTTTCGCGCAACTTT
>CM065687.1:32650063-32657563 GCA_017654935.2 Phymorhynchus buccinoides | reverse complement strand
AGACAAAGTCAAAGAGAGTGACAGATTAGAGGAAGTTAGATCTACAAGCACAGAACTTCCAGAATATGGGGGAGTATTTTCACGATTGATTGATTTCTAGGAAACCAGAGCAAAGTGAGTGTTGCAATCTCTGCAAATGGCGTTTTCCTGGTGATCTCGACGTGTTTCTTACAAAAACTCATCCGTCAGGGTGCACCTTTAAATGGTGCCCTCTATCGTTTTCTAGAAGTTAACGTTGCGGTTCTAAAGCGCATGCGTAGTAACGGTGACCGGGACTTATTACATAGGAGGAAATAATTTTCGTGACACTGGGCACACATAAGGGGGGGAGGGGTCTGTAAAATGCAAGGCACTAAACCAAATCCATCAGTTACTTCTTTTTGTTTTAAACACACCAACAACACAAATTTCAAAGATGATTTTTTAATAGACTAAAATGGTCTGTGTTGCAGCCAATTCTACCTTTAAGCTTTACGTTAGACTTTCAATAAATTTGCTTTCATTCACGCAGAAAATTAATATGGTACTGTATTATGGCATCTAACATGATGGAGAGAAAAAAAGAGAAAGCGCTTTAATTTGCAAAAATCATCCAGTTTTTGTTTGCGATTTTATAAAGAATACTTTGTTTTTATCAGGTTATTTTTTATTTGGGCTGCCACCTTGACTCTTGAGGTTTTTTGTTTTGCTTTGTTTTGTTCTTTATTTGTTGGTTATTGTTTTTTAGGGGTTTTTTAAAACGGAAAAAAAAGTTGTATTGTCGTGATCACATAATTGTTAACATCAAGCATGCTGAGCAACGGGTTTAAAACGCTTGCAAACTAATCGGCCAACAGTCACAATAATATCTGTATTGTTAAAAATTCGGGACTTTCTTGGTGTTGCACTGCCTCCGGGCATTGCCTCCAGGATCGTTCCCCGTGACCATCTGATGTGTCTGTTTCAGACCGGAGGACGTTAAACAGAGATGTTTCTTCTTGTAATCGGCAAACAGTCGTTTCACACAGCTTTTGTTTGCAAAACGCTCGAAGCGATCGAAGCGCCCGCTGATTTGAAACGGGCTCTTTGGTCACGTGCTGACAAGCCATTTGTTGCATTGCTCCAAGCGGGGAAAGCTGTGAAGTAGAACGACCATCTGATACGGGGGGGAGTATTATTTTGAGGAATTTGTGTTAACCAATACCATAGAAATCTGTATGATCACGCCAATCAAGCGTTCTGATATTATTTATACAGCTGTATCTTTTACCATCTCAGCTTCATTGTGTCTCCTGTCTCTGTCTCTTCTCTTCTTCTTCTTCTTCTTCTTCTTCTTCTTCTTCTTCTTCTTCTTCTTCTTCTTCTTCTTCTTCTTCTTCTTCTTCTTCTTCTTCTTCTTCTTCTTCTTCTTCTTCTTTCTTCTTCTTCTTCTTCTTCTTCTTCTTCTTCTTCTTCTTCTTCTTCTTCCTCTTCTTCTTTCTTCTTCTTCTTCTTCTTCTCCTTCTCCTTCTTCTTCTTCTTCTTCTTCTTCTTCTTCTTCTTCTTCTTCTTCTTCTTCTTCTTCTTCTTCTTCTTCGATCGCTCAGACCGTTTCCCGTCAGTTATGAGCGCAGATGCGTCATGCTGCCGTTATGCGCCTAACTAAGAAATAGTTAGGCCCAGCAAGTCCGACTTCGGCTGAAGCGTCTCTTCTCTGTTGTCATCGTCTATCTCTGTCTCTCTGTCATTTTGTCTCTCTGTCTCTCCCTCTCTCTCTCTCTCTCTCTCTCTCTCTCTCTCTCTCTCTCTCTCTCTCTCTCTCTCTCTCTCTCTCTCTCTCTCTCTCTCTCTCTCTCTCTCTCTCTCTCTCTCTCTCCCCCTTTCTTTCTCTCTCTGTCTCTGTCTCCTTTTTCTCCTCCTCCTCAACCGTTGTCTTTACATTTTGTCTGTCATCGTCTATCTCTGTCTCTCTGTCATTTTGTTTCTCTGTCTCTGCCTGTCTGTGTTTCTGTCTCTCTCTCTGTCTCTTCCTCTCCCCCCCGCCCCCTCTCTCTCTCTCTCTCTCTCTCTTTTCTTTCTCTCTCTCTCTCTTGTCTCATTTTGTCTCCTCCTCATCCTCAACCGTTGTCTTTACATTTGTCTCATTCTCTGTTTCATTATTTCTCCTCCTCCTCCTCAACCGTTGTCTTTACTTTTGTCTCATTCTCTGTCTAATTTTTTTCTCCTCCTCCTCCTCAACCGTTGTCTTTACTTTTGTCTCATTCTCTGTCTCATTTTTTCTCCTCCTCCTCCTCAACCGTTGTCTTTCCATTTGTCTCATTCTCTGCCTCATTATTTCTCTGTACCTTAGAGTTATTTAGTCTACAAGACGACACCTGATTATTACTAGTCTGTGGAAGGGGGTCCTTGTTATGCCACGAGAGATATCAGTACATGTTCATTAACACATTAACTCGATCTTCGGTTCGTTTCTATCTAGTAAACAACGATTATCTCTTATTAACCCTTTCACCGCCAAAGTCGCATTTTAGCACCACAGTGATTTAACACCTATGTCACTAAAGTAAAAGGCATCAAATTAGGGTCTATTATCCAAAGAATCTATTGTCTTGGCTTTGGGAAGTAAGGATAGACCTTATTCTATATATGTCACAGAAGAGTCCCCAATACTGCAGATGGATTTTGTTTTCTACCCAGGTAAATTTAATGGACATTTTGGGCTGAAATGTGGCTGGCGGTGAAAGGGTTAACCCGCGAAAGAAAAGGATAACAGGCAACTGTTGTATTAATTATGCAGTTGTTCTTTTGTAATTTATAAATGTGTTGAGTACGCCCATAAGCTTTAACTTGTTGTACTCTTGCGCTGAGATATATTTGTATCTGCATGAAATTGTGTCAATAAAAAGTTGTTTAAACCAACTGTTGTATTACAAATGCACTCACACGGCGCGTACGAAGGGACTCTTACTAGTATCAGACGCTCTAATAACACTGGTGCACTACATAGTTTTCTACTTTTAGTGACTCCTTGTTGTTCAGAACTCCTACCGCAGCATGTGGTTTTCATTAATTTGGGACTAAATAATATGTCTTTACAAAGACAGCTACTTACTGCTGATAGCAAGGAAGACAACTAAGATAGTACGTCTGTGATATTAAACGTCTGGTAGTGATATTAACGGTGTTCAGAAATGCTATGGCAGCATGTGGTTTTCATTAATTTGGGACTAAATAATATGTGTCTTTACAAAGACAGCTACTTAGGGGAAGACGGGGTAAAAAGCGCATGGGCGGGTAAGAAGCCCACCCCAATTATCTCATGAAATGAAGCAAATTTCAGTCTCATTTTGCCATTGAGACGAGCGTTAATGTCTAGCATTCGTCTCATGGGCAAATTTGACTGAAATTTTCTTTATTTCATGAGATAATTGGGGTGGGCTTCTTACCCGCCCATGCGCTTTTTACCCCGTCTTCCCCTACTGCTGATAGCAAGGAAGACAACTAAGATAGTACGTCTGTGATATTAAACGTCTGGTAGTGATATTAACGGTGTTCAGAAATGCTACCGCAGCATGTGGTTTTCATTAATTTGGGACTAAATAATATGTGTAGAGGTGGGGGGAAAACCCGGTTTGAACCGAAAAACCGGTGCTAAACGTTCGCGGTTCCAAAAACCGGTTCGAGTTGCTGTGAACCGGTTTTTTTAAACTGCAAACTGAAAGAAAGTTTTTTTTAGAATAACGCATTCTTTTCGAAAAACCACTGACTCTTAGCGCAGATTGGGTGTTTGTAAACCAAGAGTAGCTGTTTCTAGTTTGTGGTGGTGTATGGCTTTGACTTTTGACTTTGAATTTGAGTGTTGAGTTGAGTGTGTGTGTGTGTCGTAAGTCATAAGTTTCTTTATTGTGTGTGTGTGTGTGTGTGTGTGTATGTGTGCGCATGCGTGCGTGTGTGTGAATATTCTTACAAATAAATATGTGTTTGCATAGGTAAAACTAGTGATGCGAGTACTGGTTTTAAAAAAACGGTTCGATAAAGCCGGTTCGGATAGGGAAAACCGGTTTAAAAACCGGTTCAGATTTTTGAACCGGTTATCAACTCTAAATATGTGTCTTTACAAAGACAGCTACTTACTGCTGATAGCAAAGAAGAAAACTAAGACAGTACGTCTGTGATATTAAACGTCCGGTAGTGATATTAACGGTGTTCAGAAATGCTACCGCAGCATGTGGTTTTCATTACTTTGGGGCTAAATAATTTGACTGAAATTTTCTTTATTTCATGAGATAATTGGGGTGGGCTTCTTACCCGCCCATGCGCTTTTTACCCCGTCTTCCCCTAGTTGTGGTTCGTAGCGGGAGTCGTACGTTTCCCTTTTTAGCTCTCGAGATGTTATTAACTCTTAAGGCGGCGACAGACTATGTGGCTGCCTCATGTGACTCGATCAGGTCGTGACCACCTCATTTGCATACCATCTAACTCGATCAATCTGACTCAGTCGGGCCCAGTCAGGTGACAGGGCCGAATAGGGCGGGTTCTAAATTTCACTGATCGAGTCAGGTGGCTTGTGACCTCTTCTGTGCTGGAAGCAAAATTTGGTCTACGTCACGACCTGATCGAGTCACATGAGGCAGCCACATAGTCTGTCGCCGCCTTTAACTGTAATCCAGTGAGCCATTTATATTTCTCCGCCTGTGTGTCTGTCTGCCTGTGCATGTGTCAAGTCAAGTCAAGTCAAAAGATCTTTATTGAGGGTTAAAGAATAAGCTAACAAGGCTTTTTTTTTCATCCTGCCCTGTGTGTATTTGTGTGTGCGTTCATGTATTTACAAAAGCTTGTTCCAGTCTCCACAGCCTAATTTTCCAGGCAAGTGATAGGCCCTGCAGTTGCAACTTTCAGTAGCAAAACCAGCGCCATTGAAACAGCTTGGTGGTACTACTGTAGGGCTATTATACGCCTTTTGAATGATACCAAACACACTCAAAGATAGTCTATGATGATACACAACATGTTCTCTGGGCCGCCGGGGGGGAGACTTTATGCCTGGGTTAGAATCTGTGCCGCTGAAGGAGTTGGAAAATCCTTCAGATGGGAACAGGAACATAACAAAAAACAGCCTGGAGAAATCGAACATGATTTGCAAAGAGCGGTACGTCAGGCATGAAATGATGGAGGGGTGGGGGGTTGGGGGGTGGGGTGGAGAAAGAGGTAAAGTAGACAAAACAACAAGATCTCTGCACAAACAGAAATCAATGGCACTCAAGGGGGCAGTTCCATGATATGTTGCACGCCCCAACAATGCAGAGCACTACGGTGGAAGAGGCTCGCCTTCTCCTGTCAAGGATAGCATAGCCTTTGTAGTGTCTTCGTGTGTCTCTAAAACTGTTTGTTGTTGTAGTTGTTGTTGTTGTTGTTGTTGTCGTCGTCGTTGTTGTTGTTGTTGTTGTTGCTTTTGTTGATCATTAATTAAAAGGAAAGGAAGATCAGTTAAGTCAACATAAATTTCAGACTGATAAATGTATCTACACGGTCTAGATGTTTGTTTCGGTCATAATACAAATGCATTATGATTATATGAAACGTATGCTTCATCAGTTTGGGACGCATTTTTTCTTTAATAGCCCTTGTGCAATTCCCACGCAAACAAGATTGACTAGAGTTTCATCCGCAAATCAAGAAGAGCAAAGCTGATGTACAAAAGATGTAAACATCTTGATTTTCAAGCCACATAACTAACCTGTTCTTTACAAAAGGATTCATGTTTTTTAAAATATATATATAAATAGCAAATAAGGCTTTCCGACGCTTAAAATAATCCAATCATGCCACCAGATTTTTTTTAAAGTATTGCATAACTTTCTTCAGTTGCATTTGTTATTGCAGATCTACTAATGAGACATAAAATACTGTACTAATTCATGTAATATTCTCCAATGCCCTCGGGTTTAAAGCAAAACCACATAACTGCTTATACCTGTTTGAGCGAAAACACTTTCCGACTGATGTGATCATGCTTTTTTTTTTTTTTAAAGACCACTAGGACCAGTTGTACAGAAAATAACACCGCAAACAAACAGGTTGGATATTGGCCCTTTTAATGTTTTACTGAACAGAAAGAACAAACGTTTCGAGCTGTAAGCCCGTCTTCAGTGCACCACTTTTATTTTGTCTCCCTTCTGCGGTGCACTGAAGACGGGCTTACAGCTCGAAACGTTTGTTCTTTCTCTTAAATAAAAGGGCCAAAGTCCAACCTGTTTGTTTGCGGTGTTATTTTGTGTTCATGCTTAGTTTTGTTCTGAGTCAGAGTCAATGAATTTTAAGAAACTCTTGGAGTTGGAGCTGTTGTTTTTGTCTCCTGAGTTGTTGTCAGAGCTGGCTTGATTGAAGTTCAAACATTGTGAACAAAACTAGCAGGATTTCATCAGATTCTTCTTTCCCCTATAGCAACCGCAGTCACTGCTGACTATTATGTCGCTGTATTTGGGAGGATCTACGGAAATGCGCAAGACAACAAACTATCAAGAAGAAGGAAGTGGACAGGAGAAAAAGAAGAAATATAGAAAGCTTGGCCCAGCCAGCCAGGTCCCGCTAATCGGTCCCTAACATGATGCCGCGCCAAGCGAGAGAATGACCCAGCCAGCCAGGTCCCGCTAATCGGGCCCCAACGTGATGCCGCGTCTTTGGGAAGAATAAAATAAAGGAAAATGAACTAAAAATAAATTAAAATGAACTAAAGAAAATAAAGAAAAAGAGAGAAGGGAGTGTAGTTACTGTGATTTGGAGACCCAGGACACAAAAGTGCCCAAGGTCCTCGCCTCAACAGCCTGTTCTGGGAGGTTGTTCCATGCCTTGATGGTACGTGGCAGGAAACTTGCTTGCCTGTATTGGGTACGGCAGTAGGTCTGGGCCAGCTGCTTGGGGTGTGCTCGACGTTGGCGCTGTGGTGCTGGGACCAGTTTCTCTCTTACAGTTTTCATAGTGACCAGATTGTTTTGGATCTTGTAGAGCATGGCTAGTCTTGCTGTTTCCCTTCGTTCTTGCAGGGTGGGCCACTTTAGCTGCTCTATCATGGAGGTCACACTTGACGTATTCCTGAAGCGGCGCAGGGCAAATCTATTTAGAGCGTAGAAGTTCGCGAGAATCATGCCTCACAAATGCCACAATCGGATCGCATTGGGATCGAATCGTATCCCTTCACAGAGACTTCCTCTTCATATTCTCTGACACCAGTTTGGACAGCAACATTTGCGGCTCTTTAACAGGAATTCAGCACAATGTGAAATATGCCATGTGCACAAAGAGCCTTTGGCTGGCTACCTTTTAAATTCTCAATCCGCCAGAAGGAAAGGGATATTCATAAACCACCCAGCAACATGCTGGAGTTATGAAAAAGTTCCAGTTCTAACCACATAGGCAACATTTCTGTAAAAAAAGAGGCGTGTACTCGTCAATCATGTACTGTCCTTGTAAAACGGAATGTGAATAGTTGGCAAGTGTTGATGATGTATGAACATAGGGAGAGGAGGGGGGAGATAGACCTTG
>CM065687.1:32627563-32640063 GCA_017654935.2 Phymorhynchus buccinoides | reverse complement strand
GTTGGGCAAAACACTTCCGTTCCAGAAGATTGCACAGAAGTTGCTTTCAACCAAATGGAGTAGGCCTACCTAGCTGCCTTGGGGCAACGCAGACAACATCGTGAGCGAGGAAGTGGAAATCATGTTTTATTTTTTTATTTATTTTATTAAGAACATTTCTATAGCGTTTCTTCATCAAAGCTCTAAGCGCTTTACAATTTTTACTAAAAAGAATATACATTGAAAACATGTGAACAAACACTCTGTGTGGATTGTAGCACTATATGAAATAAAATTATTATTATTATTATTATTATTATTATTATTATTATTATTATTATTATTATTATATTATTATTATTATTATTTATTATTATTATTATTATTGTTATTATTGTTATTATATTATTATTATTACCCGGCTCAAATTTCCTAATCTGCTTGGCACCAAGACCATGGTCAGCATCGCTTTGTGCTCGATAAAAAGCGCTATGTAAGTGTCCGTTTATTATTAATGTTTTTTTTTTTATTTTTTTATTTTTTTTTTTTATTTTTTATTATTATTATTATTATTATTATTATTATTATTATTATTATTATCATTATTATTATTATCATTATTATTATTGTTGTTGTTGTTGCAGTTAGTGTCGTGGTTTTCGGCCTGAGTTCCGTCGTCGTTTACAGGTATCGTGTGGACCGGCTGTGTTTATGACCCCGAACTGCGCATCACTGAGATGACCGTCAACTAGGGGCAGTTTCACAAAGCCCACAAACAGCTGATCGATCATCTGGACAGCTTGGTGTTCGGTGTGGGCTTTTCGTTGATAGTTTGGACCATCGCGTTAACGGCAACAGTAATAACGGTCTTAAGACTGTGTCAGGCAGCCCTTCATTTTATGAAGTTCTACTAATGCTTAAGTGGGAAACTAAACGTTGTTACTTTCTAAATTAAGTCCGATTTACTTAACCCTTTCACCGCCAATGTTGCATTTTTGCATCACAATGATTTAACACCCATGTTATTAAAAGCCTTGAAATCAGGATATGCTATTCAGTGATCTTGGGTTCTTAATTTTGAGAGGTAAGGATATGGGTTATTTTAAACATGTCACCGAGGAATTCCCAATATTTCAGAGAAAATATTTTCTAGACCAATGTCAGTTTAATACTATAATATTGGCTTAAAAACTGCTGGCGGCGAAAGGGTTAAACTTACCTGGGTACAGAAAAAAGTTTTGTCTGCAATAGTGGGGATTCTTCTATAACATTTGTATAAAGTAAGGCCTATCCTTACCTCCCAAAGTTATGAAAATAGGCTCTTTGGATAACAGACCCTGGTTTGAGGCCTTTTCGTGACATGGGTGTTAAATCATTGTGGTGCTAAAAATCGACGTTGGCGGTGAAAGGGTTAATTTAGAAAATAACAACGTTTAGTTTCCCACTTAAGCTTTAGTAGAACTTCATAAAATTAAGCACAGTGGAAGCTTAAAACGAACATGTCTCTGGAAATGGAGTTGGAGTATGTTTTTTTGTGGGTTGTTTTTTTAGTCCCCGAGCCGAAGGTTCGGGGAGCTATTGTTTTTGTCTGGTCCGTCCGGTGTCCGTCCGGCGTGCCTCCGTCCGTCCTCTATTCGTCCGTTTTTCTCAAAAACTATTCAGTCTATCATCATCCAATTTGGTACACTAGTTTGCCAAGATGCAAGCTATCCACTGATGTATTTAGTTTAACATTAAGGTCAAGGTCGCGCCAGTTACGGGGTTCAAATCCCGAAACACATAATCGCTAATATCTCGCGAAGTTTTGCATGTATTTTAATGCAGTTTTTTTCACAACATTTCTTTGTGAAACTGCCCCTAGTTGACGGTGGGGACTAAAAAAAACAACCCACAAAAAAACATACTCCAACTCCATTTCCAGAGACATGTTCGTTTTAAGCTTCCACTGTGCTTAATTTTTGAAGTTCTACTAAAGTTGCATGAATTTTTCTGTGCGCGCGTGTGCATGATCGCGCGCGCTCAAATCACGGGTCCGAACCCCAAGGCTATATATAAAAAAAAACTATTCAGTTACGTGCTGTTTTCATGCGTTTTTATGTAGTTACGTGCTGTTTTGATGCGTTTTTATGTATGTGTACAACCGACACATTCCGATTTCGGAGTAGCTCGGCGATGCTGCGAGGGGACTTTGCAGCCGCTCGGTGTTGCACTTGTTCTTTCTTTCTTTTTTTTAGGGGGTGGGGGGTGGGGGTGGGGGCGGGCTTGTATGTATGAGTGTCTGTTTTTATTTATTTTTAAATAAAGAAAACGATTTTCGAAACGGAAGAAAAGAAATGAATGCTTGCGTTTCTTCAAACGGATGAATCCACTAATTTTTAATGTACAATACTCAAGAGAGAAGAAGCGTAACCTTCACCCTGGGAAAGGAATGATGAAGGAAAATAGGAAGGAAATGGGTAGGAGTGGAAACAGAACAGAAGGTGGGGGGGGGGGGGGTAGGAGGAGGTGAGTAGAAATGAAGCAGGAGGACATGAGACACTTAACCAAAAGAAAACACTAAACACTGCTTCTAAAGGCGATGAGGTTCTCACTTGTTCCACGGAGGGGGGGGGGGGGGGGGGGGGGGGAGGCAAACAACAAACAAAAAGAAGAACAGCAATTGGGACGTTACGACACCCACAAGACTCATGCATTTAAAGCACGGGCCAATAATCCCAGCACATGCTCTGACAGAGATGCCCCTTCCACCCCAACCCCCTCCCCTGGCGATACTTATCGCGGATAGGAAACGGTCCTATCCGGCCCTGCAAAATGGCTTCACGTTTCTAGCTGCGGTGCCACTCCCTCTACATTTCTCCCACATCCTAGGAACAATAACTCTCAACACATCCCGGCGTGTCTGTCTCTTCTTCTTGAGCTGATTTTATTGATCATGCTTTCAAATCATCATTCGTGCAAGGCGAGATTTTTTTTTAAAAGAAAAGAAAGTCTCGTTCTTCTCTTCACTCTGTGTGTGATAATTCATTCTCCTAGGGTAAGACGGGGTAAAAGGCCCATGGGCGGGTAAGAAGCCCATGCCAATTATCTCATGAAATAAAGCAAATTTCAGTCACATTTTGTCCATGAGACGAGTTTTAATGTTTAGCATTCGTCTCATGGGCAAATTTGACTGAAATTTGCATTATTTCATGAGATAATTGGCATGGGCTTCTTACCCGCCCATGGGCTTTTTACCCCGTCTTCCCCACTACTGGCCAGATTCCCTCTGGACAAAAAACGATACACTAGGAAACAAACAAAAATCACAGATGAGATGGCGAGCCATGTAAGCGCACTCCCAGTTCTTAAGGTGGTGAGATAGGGAGAGAGGTGGTACGTCCCATTCACTGTCATGTGACGCACAGCAAAGGGGCAAGGCTGTCGCTCTTCAGCTGTTGAGTCTGGTTGAGTCACGTTGTGTGTGTAACGACCGTTACTAATATAGAATGCATCTATGTAAACCCTCTACACGTTTAAATTGAGGGTAATTCGCTTTTGTATCGACCGTTACGCACTGTGTAACAACAGTTACACATTGTTGCAAATATGGAACACACTATGTAACGACCGTTACAAATATAGAATGTGTCTCTGTAAATCCTCTATCTATAAATCAAATTTATTTTGTGTCGATTCAAAGTCAGTTTTTGATTTGATTGTTGAAATTGATCATTTGATACATTTGTAAGCCCCCGAAACGTTTAAATAGAGAGTACTTCGCTCTTGTAACGACCGTTGCGCACTATACGGCAATCGTTACTAATGTAGAATATGTCTCTGTAAGCCTTCGGTACGTTTGAATAAAGAGTAACTCGCTCTTGTAACGACCGCTACGCACTGTGTAACAACCGTTACGCATTATATAACGACCGTTACAAGTACCGATTATGCATCTGCAGTCCTCAAAACTTTTGAATAGAAATTAATTCACTCTAGTAATGACCGTTGCGCTGTGCGTAGCGACCGTTACTAATATAGAATGCGCATATAAACCCTCTACACGTTTAAATTGAGAGTAATTCGCTTTTGTGAAGACGTTCACGCACCGTGTAACGACCGTTACAAATATAGAATATGTCTTTGTAAACCCTCGAAACGCTTAAATAGGGAGTAGTTCGCTCTTGTAACGACTGCTACAAGAGTCGCTACGACTGTTACACAATATGTAACGACCATTATAAATTTAGAATACGTCTATGTAAGCCCTCAAAACGTTCAATTAACGATTCATTCGCTATTGTAACGACCGTTACGCACCATGTAACGACCGTTACGCACCATGTAACGACCGCTACAAATATAGAACATGTCTCTGTCAACCCTCGAAACGTTTGAATAGAGAGTACCGTACTTCGCTTTTGTAAAGAACGTTACAAATTTAGACTGTGTCTCTGTAAACCCTCGAAACGTGTAAAGTTCGCTCTTGTAACGACTGCTACAAGAGTCGCTACGACTGTTACACAATATGTAACGACCATTATAAATTTAGAATACGTCTATGTAAGCCCTCAAAACGTTCAATTAACGATTCATTCGCTATTGTAACGACCGTTACGCACGATGTAACGACCGTTATGCACGATGTAACGACCGTTACATACTATGTAACGACCGTTACAAATATAGAATAAGTCTCTGTAAACCCTCAAAACGTTTAAGTAGAGATTAATTCGCTCTGGTAACGAACCTTTCGTACTGTAGTGTATACGACCTTAGTCAGGATAATTATGTTCTTGTAGGCCATCAAAATGTGTGCATAGACAAAGACTTGAAAATGGCCGTCCATTTCTCAAAGACTTTCAAAGACCTTCAAAGGCCGTATGAACCCTGTGAACATCAACAACATTAGCAGCAACAACAAAGAAGATGGTGGTGAAGATAAAGAAGTAAAAGAACAAAAACGGCGACGGTGACGAAGACAGAGATTATAACGTCAATAGGGTAAGACGGGGTAAAAAGCCCATTGGGCGGGTAAGAAGCCCATGCCAATTATTTCATGAAATGAAGCAAATTTCAGTCAAATGTTCGTCTTATAATATATACAACATTTGACTGAAATTTGCTTCATTTCATGAAATAATTGGCATGGGCTTCTTACCCGCCCATGGGCTTTTTACCCCGTCTTACCCTATCACTAACAAATACGAATATCCAGTCATTAACTATCATCATCATCGTTGTCATCATCACCACCTTCAACAACAACGGCAACATCATCATAAGCTTCCAGTCGTTAACTGTCATCTTCATCATCACCACCACCGCCATCAGCATCACCATCAACGTTACAAACAATACCAGGTACTCACGTCCAATCATGAACCACCAACATCATCATTATTTCTGTATCATCACCTTCACCATCACCGTCATCGTCGTCACCTTCACCATCATCATCATCATCACCATCATCATCATCATCATCACCATCAGTAGCATAGCTAACATAACTAACAACACCAGTACTAACGAGTAGTAACGACAAATCGTTCGTCATAATTATCACAAGCACCACCACCATGCACCACCATCATCATCATTATCAAGTAATTCAGAGCTAACACTATACAATGCTTAACCATTCTTGCGTAATTATTCAGACTGTCCTGATGACAGACAATGACAATAGCCAATCAAAGACGCATGCTCACTGCACTCATTACAGTAGGTTGTCATAGTTACCAATAATTACTGTACCTAGATTAACGAGGGTCACCCTCAGTCGAGAGGCCTTTGCTCAGAAATGTCTTAAAGGTGGACTCGGACGGATGCGTTTTTTGCAAGAAACACGTCGAGATCACCAGTAAGACAGCCTTTTCAAGGATCGGAACACTCACTTTGCTCTGGTTTCTTAGAAATTAAACCGTAAAAACGGAGATTTTTCCTTGGCGGAGATGCCGGAGAGAGTAGCCATTTTGGATGGGGTGGGTAGAGGTCACTCATTGTGGTTGAAGGGTTTTGTTTTTTTGTAGTGCAGTAACAAAAAAAAAGGAGCTATTTCCTTTGTTGTGAGCGAAACTCCTTTAGATAAACTGTATAAAATTAAAAATAATAAAATAAAAAGGCTTACCCATGACTAAAATTAAAACTCAAATGGAACTGTATAGTCATGTACATACTGGTATTATTCCAATGTACATATGTTATGTGCATACAAATTATTTAAAACAAATTTATAACTTATGACCATTCAGCAGTCTAGCACTGCTCTGTTATGGGTAAGAGGTTTAATTTTTTAACAATAAAACATTGTTTTTGAAACATTAGGGGAAGACGGGGTAAAAAGCGCATGGGCGGGTAAGAAGCCCACCCCAATTATCTCATGAAATGAAGCAAATTTCAGTCTCATTTTGCCCATGAGACGAGCGTTAATGTCTAGCATTCGTCTCATGGGCAAATTTGACTGAAATTTTCTTTATTTCATGAGATAATTGGGGTGGGCTTCTTACCCGCCCATGCGCTTTTTACCCCGTCTTCCCCTAAGTCCTAAGACCATTTGGTCACTAATTTTACAATGTGGTCTTAGATGTAAATATTGTTTAAAAAAACCTTCCAAACAAGGCCTTTGCCTCTTTTTAAAAGGATTTGAATAATAAAGCTCTTTTGGAGCATAAAACATTTTTAACTGTAGCCCTGGGGGTTTTAACTATAGGCTCCCTCTAAACTGCCAGACATATAAAAGCACACAAACAGCTAAATATCTTTTAAAATATAAACATTTTATCACAAACATAAAAAAAACTAAGACTTCTTCACAAAACAATTTCAAAAAATGTCTATACATTTGTTTTCTAAAAAAAATGTAAAATAATAAATAAATAAATTTACTTAAAAATCCTCTTTTTTTCGGGATCTGTATAATTTTTAAATGCCCCAAATGGCCAGTTGGCCCAGAAGGCGTGAAAACTCTAAATTCTCTCTCTATATAAAAAGGCTTGTATTGCAAAACGTTCGTGCAAACGATTTGGTCTAAACACAGGCGGCCATTCAAAAAGAGACGACAAACGCCTTCTCTTTGGGTGAAAGAATTTGACTTCCATCACCTCCGCCCAGGAGGAATCGACTTTTTGACGGCTTGATTTCTGGGAAACCAGAGCAAAGTGAGTGTTGCGAGCTCTGTAAAGGGTGTTTTCCTGCTGATCTGGACGTGTTTCTTGCAAAAACTCATCCGTCAGGATGCCCCTTTAACAAATTGCTCACAAATAATGATTGGCACGAAGGAACTCTCGTTCGTCAGCCTGGTAATGTCTGGTATAATTACTGTTTATACTGATGATGTAGTAGACTCGTGCTAATCACGGCAGCATCTTTTCGTAAGGTTGTTTTGTGGGGGGGGGGGGGGGGGGGGGGTATTGGAAGAATGGGAGTACTTACTACGGAGGAGATGTGGAAGAATGGGAGTAAATTAGTACGAGAGAGAGAGAGAGAGAGAGAGAGAGAGAGAGAGAGAGAGAGAGAGAGAGAGAGAGAGAGAGAGAGAGAGAGAGAGAGAGAGAGAGAGAGAGAGATGCCAAGAGAGAGAGAGAGAGAGAGAGAGAGAGATAGAGAGAGAGAGAGAGAGAGAGAGAGAGAGAGAGAGAGAGAGAGAGAATGCGAATGCGAATACGAATACGAATACGAACTTTTTTAATGAGAGAAATTGGATAAGCTGAGACAGCTTTCTTACGCCATGCCCGAGAGAGAGACAAATAACAAATGACAAATGAATTATTTAATGTCATCAGCAAGGTACATGCTATTTGACATGGGGGTACACAAAGTTGAAAAAATAAAAATAAAATAAAAATAAATGAAAGATTTTTTGTAACAAACAAAACATGAAAATTAATTTCATTTTAACCAATAAGTCAAAGCTCATGCGACCAACAGTTCTTAAATTATAAGTCAAAGTATCAGAACACTACAAAATAATATCAAGCTTCTTTTTTCGGATGTTATTAGCTTCAGCAAC
Source organism: Phymorhynchus buccinoides (assembly GCA_017654935.2). NCBI lineage: Eukaryota > Metazoa > Mollusca > Gastropoda > Neogastropoda > Raphitomidae > Phymorhynchus > Phymorhynchus buccinoides. The sequence continues at coordinate 32,632,094 of CM065687.1, read as the reverse complement.
AAACATTGCCATAGAATTTAAATAGTCTATTCTGTTTGTTTTTAACAGAGCTGCTAGATCCCGTCTTTCTGCTAACGGTGATCTAAATACATTGCATTTCTCACGCACAGCTTTATATGCTTCACAATAAAAGAAAAAATGTTGTTCATCCTCTGTATTGTCTGAAAAACACATAGGACAATTCATATCAGGCAGTGTTTCAGTATTATACCAGCGCTGGCTAGCTTGGAGTCCAAGCGTTTTCGTTCTAAAACAGCTAAAGAATCCCTGTACCAATTTCGTGTTATAACTAACAAATATTTTTCACACTGTAAATCACTAGAGAGAGAGAGAGAGAGAGAGAGAGAGAGAGAGAGAGAGAGAGAGAGAGAGAGAGAGAGAGAGAGAGAGAGAGAGAGAGAGAGAGTCATACAGGCAGACTTACTGACAGGCAGACATACTGACAGATAGAGAGAGAGAATAATAAACTTACAGGCAGACATACTGACAGATAGAGAGAGAGAATAATAAACTGGCACAGAAAGACAAATAAAAAAGGTAAAGATGGAAAGGAGAAATGAATAGGAAAATAAATTCTAAAAATAAAAGATAGGGAAGAATGTCTGTCTAAAAAAAAATTATAAAAAAAAGAGAAGGAAATGCATGGTGAAATAAAAAGAACGAAGCAATAAAAATTAGTTATCCCCGAAAGAATCTAGGGAAGAATGCACTCAGCCACAGCATTCCTCGAAAATAAAAGATAGGGAAGAATGTCTGTCTAAAAAAGAAAAGAACAAAAAAGAGAAGAAAATGCATGGTAAAAATAAAAAGAAAGAAACAATAAAAAATTAGTTATCGAAGAAAGAATCTAGGGAAGAATGTACTCAGCCACAGCATTCCTCGAATCTTTTATTTTTTTATCGTCCCTGCATTTTGTTTTACAGTCATCAAAAGGGAGTGCGATGTCCATTCAAATGCCTCCCGTTCCAAGTAGTACGGTATAAAGCCTAAATACGGTAATGGTGGAATGAAATCAAGACAACCAACGGACCCTGCAGAAATGTGATGGGGTCCAAATGAAAATGTGGGGAACACGTACCGTAGTATTCCATTAAAATAATGGAAGATTGGAAGAAAAAAACCCATATCAAACGAAACAAATTCCCTAAGCGCACGGAATGAAAATGCGAATAATAAAAGTGGTTCCTTAAAGACCCACTTCTTCTTCTTCTTCTTCTTCGTTCGCTCAGACAGTTTCCTGTCATATGAGCGTAGATGCATCATGCTGCCGTTGTGCGCCTAACTAAGAAATAGTTAGGCCCAGCATGTCCGACTTCGGCTGGAGAAATCTTCGTAAGAATTTATTATTTTTAAAAAGTACAGGAGAATGGACCAGTAAGACAGGAAGATAGCAGATGACAGTAAGCAAAGGGAAAAGGCGGAGTCAAAGAGAGTGATGGATTAGAGGAAGTTACAAGCACAAAACTTCCAGAAGGTGAGGGAACTATTTGTACGAAAGACCCCCCGGTATCCCCACGGGGGGGAAAGACCCACTGACCCGGCAGATTTAAGGGGTTCTGGGCAGGTGTGACCCACATACAAATTCCCCAATTTCAAAATGAGACTGCTCTTCAAAGTCTATCTCGTTTTTCAATTTAATTGGGGGCATTTGTATGGGAGTCAAACCTGGTCAAAATAAGATTTCTTACCATTACCAGCGAGAGAGAGAAACCGGTGAAACCCGTGATTTTCACTCATGATGATATGACAGTTCGTAGTAATAATAAGTAAGGCCATTTTCACTCATGGATGTGGTGGGTCTTTAAACAGAGAACCAATGGTAACCAGCACTTGCTCTTACGTACACAGGGCTAGGATATCTCTCGCTTGGAATGCCTGTCCACTGGCCTCATCCCCCCCCCCCCACACACACACACACACACACACTCTCTCCTTTCCTTTCCTATCACTTTGATTTCCTTTAACCCTTTCACAGCCAGCCATATTTCAGGCCAAAATTCTATCAACTTTACCTGGGTAGAGAACACAATCCATCTGCAGTATTGGGGGATTCTTCTGTGACATATAAAATAAGGTCTATCCTTATTCCCCAAAACTAATTCAATTGATTGATTATCATTATCCCTTTGTGGCGGTACCATAGCCGATGAGGTTTATCCGAGGCGTGGTTACCGCTACACATATCTATATTGATGAAAACTCGGGACTTTACTGGTGTTGCACTGCCTCCGGGCATTGCAGCCATTATTGTTCCCACCATCTTTGTATTTACAAATGTCCCATATGTGTCTGTGACCGAGAGGACGTAAAACACAATTTGTCTTCTTCCCCAAAACTAAGACAATAGGGTCTCTGGATAATAGACCCCAATTTGATGCCTTTTAGTGACATAGGTATTAAATCATTGTGGTGCTAAAATAAGACTTTGGCGGTGAAAGGGTTCAGTTTAATTAAAAGAATTCTTTTAGCGAGTCTCTTCGGGGTTTGGGGTTGTTGTTTTTTTAACTAGGTGTCGTCGACTGGTGGCAGAAATGTCCTCGTCCGCTTTACCCCCACTCCTGCCATTCTCCATTGGATTTAGCACTCAACCCCTGAATAACGACCCTTAATAATGAAATGAGGTAACCCCTATTTACATCTTTAGCTGTAGTGACGTCGGTAGGACGTTGTTACTGGTCATTACGTGTAATATCTTTTTATGAAAGTTTAGTGATTCTGGCAGAAGAAAAATCTCGTTTAACGTCCTCCGGTCTGAAACAGACACATATATGGGACATTAGTGGATATAAATATGGTGGGAACGATCCTGGAGGCAATGCCCGGAGGCAGTGCAACACCAGGAAAGTCCCGAATTTTTAACAATACAGATACGAACGAAAAATTGGTGTTTTACGTCCTCTCGGTCATAGACACATATGGGACCTTTGTAAATACAAAGATGGTGGGAACAATACTGGCTGCAATGCCCGGAGGCAGTGCAACACCAGTAAAGTCCCGAGTTTTTAACAATATAGATAGGTTAAACCTCATCGGCTATGGTACCGCCACATGACATGTTAATACATAAAAACAATACAGATATCACTGATTCTGGCGATTAAAAAGTCCCTATGCAACGGATTGACTTGGCTCACGTCTGTATTCTTAAGGCCCAGCCACACTGCATACGATTTGACCCCAATACGATACCGGATTGTGACGATGTCTGTGAGTCATGGTTCACGTGAAATACTGACCTCCGTCTAAAAATAACTATTTGTTTTTTTCGTTCACTATGCTCATGTAGACCTCGATACGCGAATGAAAGAAAATGTCCGATACAAAAATAAGATATATGTTATCAGATTTGTGTTCCCCGGGGGGGGGGAGGGGGGTCTTTTGTATAAATAGTTCCCCCACCTTCCGGAAGTTCTGTGAAATCTATCTTGCAAATCAAGACAGTACTTGTGGCGGTGCCATAGCCGATGAGGTTTAACCGAGGCGTGGTCACCGCTACAGCTATCTGTATTAATTTCAAAAATCGGGAATTTACTGGTTTCGTACTGCCTCCGGGCATTGCCTCCAGTATTGTTCCCACCATATTTGTATTTACAAATGTCCCATATGTGTCTGATTCAGACCAAGAGGACGTAAAACTCCATTTTCTCTCCCCCCCTCTCGGAAGTTCTGTGCTTGTAACTTCCTCTAATCTGTCACTCTCTCTGACTCTGCCTTTTCCCTTTGCTTACTGTCATCTACTATCTTTCTGCCTTACCCGGTCCATTCTCCTGCCATTTTTCACGAAACACTTTCAAAAACATTTCCTCCAGCCGAAGTCGGACTTGCTGGGCCTAACTATTTCTTAGTTAAGTGCATAACGGCAGCATGACGCATCTGCGCTCATGATTGACAGGAAACTGTCTGAGCGATCGAAGAAGAAGAAGAAGAAGAATCAGATTCGTGTACGGGAGACTACAAATATAGAAAACATAACTAGAGGGATATATACATCTGTATCGCTAAAAAAAATTCGGGACTTTCCTGGAGTTGCACTGCCTCCGGGCATGCCTCCAGGATCGTCCCCACCATCTTTATATAGATCTACTAATGTCCCATATGTGTCTGTTTCAGACCGGAGGACGTTAAACGGATTTTCATCTAGAGGGATTGAATCAGATTCATTCCTCTTCTTCGTTCGCTCAGACAGTTTCCTGTCATATGAGCGTAGATGCGTCATGCTGCCGTTATGCGCCTAACTAAGAAATAGTTAGGTCCAGCATGTCCGACTTCGGCTGAAGAAATCTTTGTAAGAATTCATAGGAAAAAAAGGCAGGAGAATAAAGGACCAGTGAGATAGAAAGATAGCAGATGACAGTAAGCAAAGGGAAAAGACAGGAGAATAAAGGACCAGTGAGATAGAAAGACAGCAGATGACAGTAAGCAAAGGGAAAAGGCAGGAGAATAAAGGACCAGTGAGATAGAAAGATAGCAGATGACAGTAAGCAAAGGGAAAAGGCAGGAGAATAAAGGACCAGTGAGATAGAAAGATAGC
>CM065687.1:32617563-32622563 GCA_017654935.2 Phymorhynchus buccinoides | reverse complement strand
TTATGATGCAAATCAGGGATCAATCTTCTCACAGAACATCATAGGTCATTTGACCAGTTCGAAGAAAATATAAGGTCATTTTCGTAAAACAATATAATGGTAAAAAAAAAAAAAAGGAAATACAACTTGAGCGCAACAAAAACTGTTTTCTAGGGCACTCTGCTGCAATCAAGCACATAGTTTCAGACTGCATGTTTAAAGAATAACATGAGAACACTTTTTTTTTGTTGGGGGGGGGGGCATGAGAAAAGCTAGTACAGTACTATGCAATGCAATGTAAAGCAATAATAGGGCAACTATTTTTACAGTCTATTGTTTCACCTAACATTTTTCTCTTACAAGTTACAGTTATACTTCGCAACTAACATCATACCTTGCTGTGGAGTGTGTCATCTCGAGTGTGATGTTTCTGTGGATCTGGATAATTACGTCAGACGCTACTTCTGATGATAGTGGTTCTGATGGACTAGATATTTTTTGTTTGGTCCAAACTTGTCAAGTCTGTTCTTGAATATCTGCAATGACGTAATGATTTTTTTAATGTTAAGACCCCCTCCAAAACTGGAATATGCCAGCTGAATGCAGCGGGAGATAGAAAGCTTATGTACCTCATCCATTACGACCATAATATGATCTGTGAACACAGAAGAAGAAAAAGTAATGTGAAGGCTTCAGTTTGTAGCTAAAAATCATACACCATGCTTCTGCAGCTTAATAATAATGTTTACCTCATATTATACATGTCTTGTTTCTAACACCATGGACTAATGCTTTGTAAAACCTGTGGTTGTTTGGTGTTTAAAATGTATTTTCAATAAATGACACGCATTGTCAGTTGTTTAGCATACCGTATAATGCGGACTATAACTTATATAAGCCGCTACTTTTTTCCTCAACTTTGGCCCATGCGGCTTATACTTAGACTGATGCGGCTTGTCTGTTGATTTTTTTTTCATTCTACATTTATCAGTATGATTACATCTGTTTTTGGCCACATTCTTCAGCCTATTTAGAGCTTCTTTGCGCTCAAAGCTGGTTTTGGTAATCAATAGATTTAAATCACATGTTTAAAGTGTCTGAGGACATTTAACCCTTTCACCGCCAGCCATTTTTCGGCCAAAAAATACCCTTAAACCTAACTGGGTAGAGAAAAAAAATTCTCTGCAATATTGAGAATTCCTCTGACATATGTAACATCAGGCCCATCCCCACCTCCCCAAATCAAGAAAACAGGGTCTCCAGACAACAGGCTCTGACCTGATGCCCTCTAGTGACATGGGTGTAAAACCAATGTGGTGGCAAAAGTCGACATTGGCGCTGAAAGGGTTAAAATTCACTTAAATACTCATGTTCTGATAGGAAAATTTATATGTTTGTGTTGGTTTGTGCACATACAATTTTCTCTGTGGCTTATAAACTGGTGCAGCTTATATGTGAATAAATACCTACTATTTTGTCAACTTAAGGGATGCGGCTTATATACAGGTGCGTCTTATAGTCCAGTTTTTACGGTACTTAATTGATTGAATTTTGAATGGTGTTGGACAGCATGATGCCCAGTTAGACTACTACGGGACCAAACTGGCCACTTGCTCCTCCGATCGCTCCATCAAGCTGTTTGACGTCAGCAGCGGTCAGCAGGTGCCCCTAGCAGATCTCAGAGGGTGAGTGTCGTCATCGTTGCAGTTAAACATGTCTGCGACAGTTAATCAGGGCTCCCAATCGTCCCGCAAAACAAGGGGTCCCAGGGACTCCTTCACTTACAGTATAGAGGGTCTTAGAGGCGGGATAGAGGGTCCCAGTGGCATTGCGAATTCTCAAGAGATTTTTTCTAGCACATCCCTGGGACCCCCTGCACATTCTTTTAGAGGGTCCTTTAGAATTTTAGTGCTTAATAGAACCCCAAATGGGGGTCCCTGAGAACCCTGGGTTTTTAAATTTAATGTCTGAGTGTCTGGGCAGAGGTACGGTGGAAGGGTACAATGTAAAGGCCATGGTTATGAAAAAGAAAAAAAGGTATTAAACGAAAAGATAATGTAAAGCATTTTACAGTGGAGTCCGGGTAAAACGAATTTTAACGGAACACAGACTCAGTTCGTTGTATCAGGATTTCGTTATGCATGTACATGTACAATGTATGTTGAAAAAAACCCCAGTTCAAACACTCACCAATGATAACCGAAAACATAAACTTGACCAGTTTGGATCGTCTGTCTTAATCACGGGATGTACAAGGCTTGAAGAAGTTCAGCAGTGTTGTCTGACGCTGATCTGTTTTGGCACACTTTTCAACAAGTTTGTCCATTAAGTGACAACACATCACACAAATTTAGTTTGTTATAGGCTTTCACGAACTTTTCTATCTTTATTTTGAGCACGAATTGTAAAGCGACCTTGAGAAACCGAATGATCTGTAGGAAGCCTAGTGTGAATCTAAATGAGTTCACGCATGCGCAGTTCATATTTTCCAACTTCCTTCCTCTTGACAACACGTTCTAGCTTGGAGTTTGAAGGCCTAGGTTTTTGCAGCGCATCGCACAGGCTGAGTTCGTTATAGGCTATTTTTCCAAGTAAATAAAATTATCCTGGGGCATAGAACATGTGTTCGTAAAAAGCGGATGTTCATTATTTCAAAAGGATTTTTTGTTCGTTATACCCATGGCTTTGCAAGTGACAAATAGAAGGGCATTTGCCGGGAAATTGAAGTCAGTTCGTTAATCACGAAATTTCGTTAAAAGCGAGTTCGTTATAGTTGGACTCCACTGTAATAGGAAAGAAAACACTAGGAAAATTGCCCTGCACATGAAGAACTATCTCGTTTCTAGTTACAGCATTATAGTATACAGTGGAACCTCTCATTATAAGACTCCCTCCCACATAAGACCTACTTCTCTGAGACATTGTCCTTCTTTGTAAGTATTAACATTACCTCTCTTATAAGACCCCTCCCTTATAAGACCTCGTTTTGGAAGATTTTTTAAGGTCTTATAAGGGGGGTTTCATTGTACCTACTTCTCAGCTCACGTGAAAGTTGATTTATTCATGTTTAAAAATGGAAGTTGTGGATTTTAAAACCATTTTAAACACTGTGTGTGTTGAAAGAATGCAAACAATTTTGTTGATTTTGACTTTTTTTTTCTTTTACTTTTTTGCTGTATTTCTTTTAAAATACTTTTTGTTTATGTTTTGTTTGTTTCTTTCTTTAATTTAACTTGAATTAGATAGTACAATTTTATCTTATCTCTTCAGGATTATTGTGTCTGGTTTTGTGTCTGCGTTCCTTTCAACAAATGGCAACAGTTAATCAGCCATAGCCTGTTGATTGATATTTGTATTTGGTATATTCTTGTCACAGAGACTTATCTCTGAAATTCGGGCTACTTTCCTCCGGAGAGCGCGTCACCGCAAGTGCAGCACCTACCCTTTTTTTTGTGTGTGTGTGTTGGGGGGGAGGGGCACAAGGTGAGGGAGTGTGGGCATACTTGGAAAACCTAGCTATCAGTTTGGCCATACCAGGCAGCGGTATTTCTCCCTGCTCTTACCGACTTTCAGCTGCTGTGGGATTTTTACGTGCATAAAGCGCACGGGTCAGACTAGCTTTAAGTCCCCATCTGAAGAACTAGGACGTTGAGTTCGATTTTCCTGTCAAACTAGAAAGGAAGGGCGAGGCCGGAATTCGAACCTGGATCACTCACGTTGCAGTCACGCATTACATTTGGCAGGCGAAGGTCTTAACCACTCTGCCACCTTTCTCCACATGGTGTGTGGCTGTGTGTGTGCAATTTGTAGGCACGAAGGACCAGTGTGGCAGCTGTGCTGGGCTCACCCCATGTTCGGCAGCATCCTGGCATCATGCGGCTACGACCGTAAAGTGATCATCTGGAAAGAGACAAACGGCTCCTGGGACAAACTCTTTGAGTACTCCAACCATGACTCTTCAGGTACGTTGTGAGTAAAAGTGGGGGAGGGAGGGGATAGGTTGAGGTGGGATGTACCGTATTTTTCAGATCATTAGGCGCTGCTGTGTATAAGGCGAATAGGGCCCAAAAAAAATGTAATCTGAAAAACATTAAAGTAAAAGGCGCCCTCGTTTATAAAGCACCTCACAAAAGAAAGTCAAACTTTGAAACCTGTAAACGCTTACCGAACACCATTACTGCTGTCATAAACGAGAGTTGGCCCCCCTTTCAAATAATCAAACTTCCGTTTGAGCTGCTTCCTGTTGTTGTGTTTGGACAATTCTTCGTGAAAACTGATATAATTATGGCATTTTAAGCTCTACAACAATGCTTTTTACATCCAATGAAGGGTTATGGCATCTGTTGGACGGTATTTGGGACAATAATAGGGATTTTGAAGCATTTTAACGTGAGTATTCGTTGTATTGGCGACTCGTGACCAATTTCGATGTTGTGACTCACAGTAGACTGTACTGAGTAGGCAATCGTTGCCATTCTTCTCACGATTTTGTTCACTAATAGGCGCATAGGTCGAAATTGAAGAAAAAAATATCGCCTTATAACCCGAAAATTATGGTAAGCCCATTGCATGGTAGACAGCTTCCTGTCGATCATTTTGAATATCAGGGTCTGTTTTGTTATAAACTTTTTATATAATGTGGGGGGCAGAATTCACTCCAGTCTTCTTCATGTTCCATTTTGTTCATTTGCGGTCTATAGACCTGTTGCTTTTCTGTTCAAAGTCTGTTTTTTCAGAGATTCTTTTGCAACAGAGCTTTTGTTTGAAACGAGTGCATTTATGGTTGAAATTTGTGCTTTTTGTCTGAAATGCTGAAAGTGTGTGTGAAATAGTTTGCCCATAATTTTTCTTTTCTTTTTTTTCAAATAAGGTTGTATTAATTGTTGACAGTGAACTCTGTGTGTTTCGCTCCTCACGAGCTGGGCCTGATTCTGGCCTGCGGCAGTTCTGACGGCTCCATCTCTGTAATATCTACCGGTGGTGAGTTAATAATAATGTGTGATAGTTTTCCTTCCCTCTGT
>CM065687.1:32608884-32617063 GCA_017654935.2 Phymorhynchus buccinoides | reverse complement strand
CAAAGTCAAAAGCCATACACCACCACAAACTAGAAACAGCAGCTACTCTTGGTTTGCAAACACCCAATCTGCGCTAAGAGTCAGTGGTTTTTCGAAAAGAATGCGTTATTCTAAAAAAAAACTAATTACTTTCAGTTTGCAGTTTAAAAAACCGGTTCACAGCAACTCGAACCGGTTTTTTGAACCGCGAACGTTTAGCACCGGTTTTTCGGTTCAAACCGGGTTTTCCCCCCACCTCTACACATATTATTTAGTCCCAAATTAATGAAAACCACATGCTGCGGTAGCATTTCTGAACACCGTTAATATCACTACCAGACGTTTAATATCACAGACGTACTATCTTAGTTGTCTTCCTTGCTATCAGCAGTAGGGGAAAGACGGGGTAAAAAGCGCATGGGCGGGTAAGAAGCCCACCCCAATTATCTCATGAAATAAAGAAAAATTTCAGTCAAATTTGCCCATGAGACGAATGCTAGACATTAACGCTCGTCTCAATGGCAAAATGAGACTGAAATTGCTTCATTTCATGAGATAATTGGGGTGGGCTTCTTACCCGCCCATTGCGCTTTTTACCCCGTCTTCCCCTAAAGTAGCTGTCTTTGTAAAGACACATATTATTTAGTCCCAAATTAATGAAAACCACATGCTGCCATAGCATTTCTGAACACCGTTAATATCACTACCAGACGTTTAATATCACAGACGTACTATCTTAGTTGTCTTCCTTGCTATCAGCAGTAAGTAGCTGTCTTTGTAAAGACATATTATTTAGTCCCAAATTAATGAAAACCACATGCTGCGGTAGGAGTTCTGAACAACAAGGAGTCACTAAAAGTAGAAAACTATGTAGTGCACCAGTGTTATTAGAGCGTCTGATACTAGTAAGAGTCCCTTCGTACGCGCCGTGTGAGTGCATTTGTAATACAACAGTTGGTTTAAACAACTTTTTATTGACACAATTTCATGCAGATACAAATATATCTCAGCGCAAGAGTACAACAAGTTAAAGCTTATGGGCGTACTCAACACATTTATAAATTACAAAAGAACAACTGCATAATTAATACAACAGTTGCCTGTTATCCTTTTCTTTCGCGGGTTAACCCTTTCACCGCCAGCCACATTTCAGCCCAAAATGTCCATTAAATTTACCTGGGTAGAAAACAAAATCCATCTGCAGTATTGGGGACTCTTCTGTGACATATATAGAATAAGGTCTATCCTTACTTCCCAAAGCCAAGACAATAGATTCTTTGGATAATAGACCCTAATTTGATGCCTTTTACTTTAGTGACATAGGTGTTAAATCACTGTGGTGCTAAAATGCTGACTTTGGCGGTGAAAGGGTTAATAAGAGATAATCGTTGTTTACTAGATAGAAACGAACCGAAGATCGAGTTAATGTGTTAATGAACATGTACTGATATCTCTCGTGGCATAACAAGGACCCCCTTCCACAGACTAGTAATAATCAGGTGTCGTCTTGTAGACTAAATAACTCTAAGGTACAGAGAAATAATGAGGCAGAGAATGAGACAAATGGAAAGACAACGGTTGAGGAGGAGGAGGAGAAAAAATGAGACAGAGAATGAGACAAAAGTAAAGACAACGGTTGAGGAGGAGGAGGAGAAAAAAATTAGACAGAGAATGAGACAAAAGTAAAGACAACGGTTGAGGAGGAGGAGGAGAAATAATGAAACAGAGAATGAGACAAATGTAAAGACAACGGTTGAGGATGAGGAGGAGACAAAATGAGACAAGAGATAGAGAGAAAGAAAGAGAGAGAGAGAGAGTGAGAGAGAGAGAGGGAGTTTTTTTGGGGGAGGGAGAGAAGAAGACAGAGAGAGAGACAGAAACACAGACAGGCAGAGACAGAGAAACAAAATGACAGAGAGACAGAGATAGACGATGACAGACAAAATGTAAAGACAACGGTTGAGGAGGAGGAGAAAAAGGAGACAGAGACAGAGAGAGAAAGAAAGGGGGAGAGAGAGAGAGAGAGAGAGAGAGAGAGAGAGAGAGAGAGAGAGAGAGAGAGAGAGAGAGAAGAGAGAGAGAGAGAGAGAGAGAGAAGAGAGAGAGAGAGAGAGAGAGAGAGAGAGGGAGAGACAGAGAGACAAAATGACAGAGAGACAGAGATAGACGATGACAACAGAGAAGAGACGCTTCAGCCGAAGTCGGACTTGCTGGGCCTAACTATTTCTTAGTTAGGCGCATAACGGCAGCATGACGCATCTGCGCTCATAATTGACAGGGGGAAACGGTCTGAGCGATCGAAGAGAAGAAGAAGAAGAAGAAGAAAAAAAAAAAAAAAAAAGAAGAGGAGAAGAAGAAGAAGAAGAGAGAAGAAGAAGAAGGAAGAAGGAGAAGAAGAAGAAGAAGAAGAAGAAGAAGAAGAGGAAGAAGAAGAAGAAAGAAGAAGAAGAAGAAGAACTCTGAATGCCTGAAGAAGAATGAAGGAGAAGAAGAAGAAGAAGAAGAAGAAGAAGAAGAAAAGAAGAAGAAGAAGGAGAAGAAGAAGAAGGAAGAAGAAGAAGAAGAAGAAGAAGAAGAAAGAAGAAGAAGAGAGAGAAGAGACAGAGACAGGAGACACAATGAAGCTGAGATGGTAAAAGATACAGCTGTATAAATAATATCAGAACGCTTGATTGGCGTGATCATACAGATTTCTATGGTATTGGTTAACACAAATCCTCAAAATGTACTCCCCCCCCCCAAAATTCCCTCAAAATAATCCCCTCCCCCCCCCCCCCCCCCCCCCCTGTATCAGATGGTCGTTCTACTTCACAGCTTTCCCCGCTTGGAGCAATGCAACAAATGGCTTGTCAGCACGTGACCAAAGAGCCCGTTTCAAATCAGCGGGCGCTTCGATCGCTTCGAGCGTTTTGCAAACAAAAGCTGTGTGAAACGACTGTTTGCCGATTACAAGAAGAAACATCTCTGTTTAACGTCCTCCGGTCTGAAACAGACACATCAGATGGTCACGGGGAACGATCCTGGAGGCAATGCCCGGAGGCAGTGCAACACCAAGAAAGTCCCGAATTTTTAACAATACAGATATTATTGTGACTGTTTGCCGATTAGTTTGCAAGCGTTTTAAACCCGTTGCTCAGCATGCTTGATGTTAACAATTATGTGATCACGACAATACAACTTTTTTTTCCGTTTTAAAAAACCCCTAAAAAACAATAACCAACAAATAAAGAACAAAACAAAGCAAAACAAAAAACCTCAAGAGTCAAGGTGGCAGCCCAAATAAAAAATAACCTGATAAAAACAAAGTATTCTTTATAAAATCGCAAACAAAAACTGGATGATTTTTGCAAATTAAAGCGCTTTCTCTTTTTTTCTCTCCATCATGTTAGATGCCATAATACAGTACCATATTAATTTTCTGCGTGAATGAAAGCAAATTTATTGAAAGTCTAACGTAAAGCTTAAAGGTAGAATTGGCTGCAACACAGACCATTTTAGTCTATTAAAAAATCATCTTTGAAATTTGTGTTGTTGGTGTGTTTAAAACAAAAAGAAGTAACTGATGGATTTGGTTTAGTGCCTTGCATTTTACAGACCCCTCCCCCCCTTATGTGTGCCCAGTGTCACGAAAATTATTTCCTCCTATGTAATAAGTCCCGGTCACCGTTACTACGCATGCGCTTTAGAACCGCAACGTTAACTTCTAGAAAACGATAGAGGGCACCATTTAAAGGTGCACCCTGACGGATGAGTTTTTGTAAGAAACACGTCGAGATCACCAGGAAAAAACGCCTTTACAGAGATTGCAACACTCACTTTGCTCTGGTTTCCTAGAAATCAATCAATCGTGAAAATACTCACCCCATATTCTGGAAGTTCTGTGCTTGTAGATCTAACTTCCTCTAATCTGTCACTCTCTTTGACTCTGTCTTTTCCCTTTCCATTGCTGTCATCTACTATCTTTCTGCCCTACTGGCCCATTCTCCTGCATTTTTTTCTTCTTTACGAAAATCTTACAAAGATTTCCTCCAGCGGAAGACGGAAATGCTGGGCCTATTTGTTTCCTAGTTAGGTGCGTAACGGAAAGCATGACGCATCTACGCTCATAATTGACAGGAAATTGCCTGAGCGATCGACGACGACGAAGAAGACGACCCCAAAATTAATGTCTATCTACACATAGTAATACCAGATCGGACATTAGTAGAGAAAAGTAATTGATTAACTTAGTTAATAACTAGGGGAAGACGGGGTAAAAAGCGCATGGGCGGGTAAGAAGCCCACCCCAATTATCTCATGAAATGAAGCAAATTTCAGTCTCATTTTGCCCATGAGACGAGCGTTAATGTCTAGCATTCGTCTCATGGGCAAATTTGACTGAAATTTTCTTTATTTCATGAGATAATTGGGGTGGGCTTCTTACCCGCCCATGCGCTTTTTACCCCGTCTTCCCCTATAATGACGACTAAACGCAGTGTGGGTTAGGCTTTCCTTTGGTCACACGCAGTAAACTATCGAGTCAGAACAAATTGGACAATGCTGGCAAAAATTAGGCATGAGCTGACGATGTTCTATTAAAAAGGAAAGGCACTGATTATTTTGTTTATTTTGATATCTTAATGCGGAATTAACGTCAGCTTCATTAACCCTTTCTCCGCCAAAGTCGCATTTTAGCACCACAGTGATTTAACACCTATGTCACTAAAAGGCATCATATTGGGGCATATGATCCAAAGACCCTAATATTATCTTAGTTTTGGGAAGGAAGGTTAGGCCTTATTTTATATCTGTCACAGAAGAATCCAGAATACTGCAAATGGATTGTGTTCTCTACCTAGGTAAATTTAATGGACATTTTTATCTGAAATATGGCTGGCGGCGAAAGGGTTAAAGTCAACACTTTTCGTACCATTATATATAAAAATTTTTTAATGTGTTTTCTTTGCTTGAATTTCCCTTCTACAAGCAGACGTGTCTCTTGTTGTTCTACCTTGTTTTCTATAAGGGAAAGGAGGCCAAGTCTCAACAGAGACCTAGGGTATGACTTGCCCCCTATATCTACAGTCCTCTCCTGAACAGTACTCACCCCACAAATGACAGCTCAGTGGACAACACCAACAGCTCCCACCACAGCCAGTCAGACAAGGTTGAAAAAGACAAGCAGTAGCTTGTCGAAAATTACCGAAGGCATTTTTATTTTTATTTTTAATTTTTGTTTCTTTTTCTTAATTCAAATGACTGTAAGCAAGAACAAGAAATGTACTTTGTTTTAGTGTCCCAGATGATTTCTTCGTTAATTTTCTCAAGGCTGTAATGCACGGGCTAATTTTCATTCGATTTTTGTTTGCCAAATCCCAGTGTCAGATTGTTTTCTGATCATCTTTGCCTTTTGGTTCTGCATCACTTGTGCCTAGCATGCCTTAAAGGCAATGTCTCCATGAGAATGAGACAAATGGAAAGACAACGGTTGAGGAGGAGGAGGAGAAAAAATGAGACAGAGAATGAGACAAAAGTAAAGACAACGGTTGAGGAGGAGGAGGAGAAAAAATGAGACAGAGATAGAGATCAAAAGAAAGAGAGAGAGAGAGAGAGAGAGGGGGGGGGGGGGGGGGGGGGGAGAGAGGAAGAGACACAGAGAGAGACAGAACACAGACAGGCAGAGACAGAGAGACAAAATGACAGAGAGACAGAGATAGACGATGACAGAGACAAAATGTAAAGACAACGGTTGAGGAGGAGGAGAAAAAGGAGACAGAGACAGAGAGAGAAAGAAAGAGGGGGGAGAGAGAGAGAGAGAGAGAGAGAGAGAGAGAGAGAGAGAGAGAGAGAGAGAGAGAGAGAGAGAGAGAGACAGAGAGACAAAATGACAGAGAGACAGAGATAGACGATGACAACAGAGAAGAGACGTTTCAGCCGAAGTCGGACTTGCTGGGCCTAACTATTTCTTAGTTAGGCGCATAACGGCAGCATGACGCATCTGCGCTCATAACTGACGGGAAACTGTCTGAGCGATCGAAGAAGAAGAAGAAGAAGAAGAAGAAGAAGAAGAAGAAGAAGAAGGAGAAGAAGAGAAGAGACAGAGACAGAGACACAATGAAGCTGAGATGGTAAAAGATACAGCTGTATAAATAATATCAGAACGCTTGATTGGCGTGATCATACAGATTTCTGTGGTATTGGTTAACACAAATTCCTCAAAATAATACTCCCCCCCGTATCAGATGGTCGTTCTACTTCACAGCTTTCCCCGCTTGGAACAATGCAACCAATGGCTTGTCAGCACGTGACCAAAGGGGACGTTTCAAATCAGCGGGCGCTTCGATCGCTTCGAGCGTTTTGCAAACAAAAGCTGTGTGAAACGTCTGTTTGCCGATTAGAAGAAGAAATATCTCTGTTTAACGTCCTCCGGTCTGAAACAGACACATCAGATGGTCACGGGGAACGATCCTGGAGTCAATGCCAGGAGGCAGTGCAACACCAGGAAAGTCCCGAATTTTTAACAATACAGATATTATTGTGACTGTTGGCCGATTAGTTTGCAAGCGTTTTAAACCCGTTGCTCAGCATGCTTGATGTTAACAATTATGTGATCACGACAATACAACTTTTTTTTCCGTTTTAAAAAACCCCTAAAAAACAATAACCAACAAATAAAGAACAAAACAAAGCAAAACAAAAAACCTCAAGAGTCAAGGTGGCAGCCCAAATAAAAAATAACCTGATAAAAACAAAGTATTCTTTATAAAATCGCAAACAAAAACTGGATGATTTTTGCAAATTAAAGCGCTTTCTCTTTTTTTCTCTCCATCATGTTAGATGCCATAATACAGTACCATATTAATTTTCTGCGTGAATGAAAGCAAATTTATTGAAAGTCTAACGTAAAGCTTAAAGGTAGAATTGGCTGCAACACAGACCATTTTAGTCTATTAAAAAATCATCTTTGAAATTTGTGTTGTTGGTGTGTTTAAAACAAAAAGAAGTAACTGATGGATTTGGTTTAGTGCCTTGCATTTTACAGACCCCTCCCCCCCTTATGTGTGCCCAGTGTCACGAAAATTATTTCCTCCTATGTAATAAGTCCCGGTCACCGTTACTACGCATGCGCTTTAGAACCGCAACGTTAACTTCTAGAAAACGATAGAGGGCACCATTTAAAGGTGCACCCTGACGGATGAGTTTTTGTAAGAAACACGTCGAGATCACCAGGAAAACACCATTTGCAGAGATTGCAACACTCACTTTGCTCTGGTTTCCTAGAAATCAATCAATTGTGAAAATACTCCCCCATATTCTGGAAGTTCTGTGCTTGTAGATCTAACTTCCTCTAATCTGTCACTCTCTTTGACTTTGTCTTTCCCCTTCCATTGCTGTCATCTACTATCTTTCTGCCCTACTTGGCCCATTCTCCTGCCTTGTTTTCTTTTTTAAGAAAATCTTACAAAGATTTCCTCCAGCGGAAGACGGAAATGCTGGGCCTATTTGTTTCCTAGTTAGGTGCGTAACGGAAAGCATGACGCATCTACGCTCATAATTGACAGGAAATTGCCTGAGCGATCGACGACGACGAAGAAGACGACCCCAAAATTAATGTCTATCTACACATAGTAATACCAGATCGGACATTAGTAGAGAAAAGTAATTGATTAACTTAGTTAATAACTAGGGGAAGACGGGGTAAAAAGCGCATGGGCGGGTAAGAAGCCCACCCCAATTATCTCATGAAATGAAGCAAATTTCAGTCTCATTTTGCCCATGAGACGAGCGTTAATGTCTAGCATTCGTCTCATGGGCAAATTTGACTGAAATTTTCTTTATTTCATGAGATAATTGGGGTGGGCTTCTTACCCGCCCATGCGCTTTTTACCCCGTCTTCCCCTATAATGACGACTAAACGCAGTGTGGGTTAGGCTTTCCTTTGGTCACACGCAGTAAACTATCGAGTCAGAACAAATTGGACAATGCTGGCAAAAATTAGGCATGAGCTGACGATGTTCTATTAAAAAGGAAAGGCACTGATTATTTTGTTTATTTTGATATCTTAATGCGGAATTAACGTCAGCTTCATTAACCCTTTCACCGCCAAAGTCGCATTTTAGCACCACAGTGATTTAACACCTATGTCACTAAAAGGCATCAAATTGGGGCATATTATCCAAAGACCCTAATATTGTCTTAGTTTTGGGAAGTAAGGTTAGAC
>CM065687.1:32598884-32603884 GCA_017654935.2 Phymorhynchus buccinoides | reverse complement strand
GCCTTTAAGGCATGCTAGGCACAAGTGATGCAGAACCAAAAGGCAAAGATGATCAGAAAACAATCTGACACTGGGATTTGGCAAACAAAAATCGAATGAAAATTAGCCCGTGCATTACAGCCTTGAGAAAATTAACGAAGAAATCATCTGGGACACTAAAACAAAGTACATTTCTTGTTCTTGCTTACAGTCATTTGAATTAAGAAAAAGAAACAAAAATTAAAAATAAAAATAAAAATGCCTTCGGTAATTTTCGACAAGCTACTGCTTGCCTTTTTCAACCTTGTCTGACTGGCTGAGGTGGGAGCTGTTGGTGTTGTCCACTGAGCTGTCATTTGTGGGGTGAGTACTGTTCAGGAGAGGACTGTAGATATAGGGGGCAAGTCATACCCTAGGTCTCTGTTGAGACTTGGCCTCCTTTCCCTTATAGAAAACAAGGTAGAACAACAAGAGACACGTCTGCTTGTAGATGGGAAATTCAAGCAAATAAAACACATTAAAAAATATATATATATAATGGTACGAAAAGTGTTGACTTTAACCCTTTCGCCGCCAGCCATATTTCAGAAAAAATGTCCATTAAATTTACCTGGGTAGAGAACAACAATCCATTTGCAGTATTCTGGATTCTTCTGTGACAGATATAAAATAAGGCCTAACCTTCCTTCCCAAAACTAAGAGAATATTAGGGTCTTTGGATCATATGACCCCAATGTGATGCCTTTTAGTGACATAGGTGTTAAATCACTGTGGTGCTAAAATGCGACTTTGGCGGAGAAAGGGTTAATGAAGCTGACGTTAATTCCGCATTAAGATATCAAAATAAACAAAATAATCAGTGCCTTTCCTTTTTAATAGAACATCGTCAGCTCATGCCTAATTTTTGCCAGCATTGTCCAATTTGTTCTGACTCGATAGTTTACTGCGTGTGACCAAAGGAAAGCCTAACCCACACTGCGTTTAGTCTTTGTGTCATGGCATTATAGGGGAAGACGGGGTAAAAAGCGCATGGGCGGGTAAGAAGCCCCACCCCATATTATCTCATGAAATAAAGAAAATTTTCAGTCAAATTTGCCCATGAGACGAATGCTAGACATTAACGCTCGTCTCATGGGCAAAATGAGACTGAAATTTGCTTCATTTTCATGAGATAATTGGGGTGGGCTTCTTACCCGCCCATGCGCTTTTTACCCCGTCTTCCCCTAGTTATTAACTAAGTTAATCAATTACTTTTCTCTACTAATGTCCGATCTGGTATTACTATGTGTAGACAGACATTAATTTTGGGGTCGTCTTTCTTCTTCTTCCTCGATCGCTCAAACAGTTTCCTGTTAATTATGAGCGTAGATGCGTCATGCTTTCCGTTACGCACCTAACTAGGAAACAAATAGGCCCAGCATTTCCGTCTTCCGCTGGAGGAAATCTTTGTAAGATTTTCTTAAAGAAGAAAACAAGGCAGGAGAATGGGCCAGTAGGGCAGAAAGATAGTAGATGACAGCAAAAGGGGAAAGGCAAAGTCAAAGAGAGTGACAGATTAGAGGAAGTTAGATCTACAAGCACAGAACTTCCAGAATATGGGGGAGTATTTTCACAATTGATTGATTTCTAGGAAACCAGAGCAAAGTGAGTGTTGCGATCTCTGTAAAAGGTGTTTTTCTGGTGATCTCGACGTGTTTCTTACAAAAAACTCATCCGTCAGGGTGCACCTTTCAAATGGTGCCCTCTATCGTTTTCTAGAAGTTAACGTTGCGGTTCTAAAGCGCATGCGTAGTAACGGTGACCGGGACTTATTACATAGGAGGAAATAATTTTCGTGACACTGGGCACACATAAGGGGGGGAGGGGTCTGTAAAATGCAAGGCACTAAACCAAATCCATCAGTTACTTCTTTTTGTTTTAAACACACCAACAACACAAATTTCAAAGATGATTTTTTAATAGACTAAAATGGTCTGTGTTGCAGCCAATTCTACCTTTAAGCTTTACGTTAGACTTTCAATAAATTTGCTTTCATTCACGCAGAAAATTAATATGGTACTGTATTATGGCATCTAACATGATGGAGAGAAAAAAAGAGAAAGCGCTTTAATTTGCAAAAATCATCCAGTTTTTGTTTGCGATTTTATAAAGAATACTTTGTTTTTATCAGGTTATTTTTTATTTGGGCTGCCACCTTGACTCTTGAGGTTTTTTGTTTTGCTTTGTTTTGTTCTTTATTTGTTGGTTATTGTTTTTTAGGGGTTTTTTAAAACGGAAAAAAAAGTTGTATTGTCGTGATCACATAATTGTTAACATCAAGCATGCTGAGCAACGGGTTTAAAACGCTTGCAAACTAATCGGCCAACAGTCACAATAATATCTGTATTGTTAAAAATTCGGGACTTTCCTGGTGTTGCACTGCCTCCGGGCATTGACTCCAGGATCGTTCCCCGTGCAACCATCTGATGTGTCTGTTTCAGACCGGAGGACGTTAAACAGAGATTTTTCTTCTTCTAATCGGCAAACAGACGTTTCACACAGCTTTTGTTTGCAAAACGCTCGAAGCGATCGAAGCGCCCGCTGATTTGAAACGTCCCCTTTGGTCACGTGCTGACAAGCCATTGGTTGCATTGTTCCAAGCGGGGAAAGCTGTGAAGTAGAACGACCATCTGATACAGGGGGAGGGGGGGGGGAGTATTATTTTGAGGAATTTGTGTTAACCAATACCACAGAAATCTGTATGATCACGCCAATCAAGCGTTCTGATATTATTTATACAGCTGTATCTTTTACCATCTCAGCTTCATTGTGTCTCTGTCTCTGTCTCTTCTCTTCTTCTTATTCTTCTTCTTCTTCTTCTTCTTCTTCTTCTTTTCTTCTTCTTCGATCGCTTCAGACCGTTTCCTGTCAATTATGAGCCGCAGATGCGTCATTGCTGCCGTTATGAAGGCCTAACTAAGAAAATAGTTAGGCCCAGCAAGTCCGGACTTCGGCTGAAAACGTTTCTCTTCTCTGTTGTCATTCGTACTATCTCTGCCTCTCTGGTCAATTTTGTCTCTCTGTCTCTCTCTCTCTCTCTAGCTTCTCTCTCTACTCTCTCTCTCTCTCTCTCTCTCTCCTCTCTCTCTCTCTCCTCCCCCCCTTTCTTTCTTCTCTCTGTCTCTGTCTCCTTTTTCTCCTCCTCCTCAACCGTTGTCTTTACATTTTGTCTCTGTCATCGTCTATCTCTGTCTCTCTGTCATTTTGTCTCTCTGTCTCTGCCTGTCTGTGTTCGTCTCTCTCTGTGTTCTCTTCCTCTCCCACCCCCGCCCCCCCACCCCACCCCCCCACAACACCCACCTATCTCTCTCTCTCTCTCTTTCCTCCTCCTATCTCTGTCTCATTTCTCCGCCTCCACCTCCTAAACCGGTCGTCTTTACTTTTGTCTCATTCTCTGTCTCATTTTTTCTCCTCCTCCTCCTCAACCGTTAAAAACGTTTTTATCTCAAACCATATTCTCAAACAATATTGTCACTTTATGTAATGTCCTTAAGACGCTTCAAGAGTTGTGCATGTGCGTGTGTGTGTGTGTGTGTGTGAATTTTTTCTTCTGTGACTGACCTTGTTTAGGCAAAGTGTGGTGTGTGCGTGTGTATGTGTGTGTGAATGTCTTACTATTCGTCGTCGTCGTCGTCGTCGTCGTCGCACGCACGCACGCACGCACGCACGCACATAAAAACACACACACAAGCATACACACACACACACGCACACACAGCACACACACACGCACGCACGCACGCCACGCACGCACGCACGCACACGCACGCAACGCACGCACACGCACACGCACACGCACACAACGCACACACACACACGGCATTTTGGGCTGAAATGTGGCTGGCGGTGAAAGGGTTAACCCGCGAAAGAATAAGTATACGCACCTGTTTGTATTAATTATGCAGTTGTTTTTTGTAATTTATAGTGTGTTGAGTACGCCCATAGCTTTAACATTGTTTTACTCTTGCGCTGAGATATCTTTGTATCTGCATGAAATTGTGTCAATAAAAGTTTGTTTAACCACTGTTGATTAGCAAAATGACTCCACGGCGCGTCGAAGGGACTCTTGCTAGTATCAACGCTCTATCACACTGGTGCACTACTATTTTTTCTACTTTTAGTGACTCCTTGTTGTTCGAACTCCTACCGCAGCATGTGTTTTCATAATTTGGACTAAATAAGATGTCTTTACAAAGCGCTTACTTCTGCTGATAGCAAGGAAACAACTAAGATAGTACGTCTGTGATATTAAAAGTCTGGTATTGAATTAACGGTGTTCAGAATGCTAGGGCACATGTGTTTTTCATTAATTTGGACTAAATAACATGGTCCGTTAACAGACGCTACTTTAGGGGAAGACGGCGGTAAAAGCGCATGGCGGGTAGAACCCACCCCAATTATTCAGACATGAAGCAAATTTTCAGTCTCATTTTTGCATTGAGACGAGCGTTAAAGTCTAGCATTCGTCTCATGGGCAAATTTGACTGAAATTTTTCTTTATTTCATGATATAATTGGGGTGGGCTTCTTACCGCCCATGCGCTTTTTACCCCGTCTTTCCCCTACTGCTGATAGCAGGAAGACACTAAGATAGTACGTCTGTGGATATTAACCGTCTGTAGTGATATTACGGTGTTCAGAAATGCTACCGCAGCATGTGTTTTCATTAATTTGGGACTAAATAATATGTGTAGGGTAGGGGGTAAAACCCGGTTTGAACGACAACCGGTGCTAAATCGTTCGCGGTCCAAAGACCGGTCAGTTTGCTGTGAACCGGTTTTTTTAAACTGCAAACTGAAAGAAGGTTTTTTTTTAGAATAACGCATTCTTTTCGAAGAACCACTGACTCTTAGCGCAGATTGGTGTTTGAAACCAAGAGTAGCTGTTTCTAGTTTGTGGTGGTGTAATGGCTTTTGACTTTGACTTTGAATTTGAGTGTTGAGTTGAGTGTGTGTGTGTGTCGTAAGTCATAATTTTCTTTTA
>CM065687.1:32458384-32598384 GCA_017654935.2 Phymorhynchus buccinoides | reverse complement strand
GTTATACTTATAGTTAGTTATCTGATTACTGTTTTCTTGTTGTTTTTATTTTATTTTCAATTCGGTACTGATCATGCACATTATTTATGCTCTTAACTTAACCTTTACCAGATCATACTTTTGACTACACAGACACGATGGCGTACTCAGCAAAGAGCGAATTCCTATGTTTATTTTGTCAATGGCGGGGGTCTCCCACAACCCCTACTTGTCAATGAGTCACCATGTGTTTATCCCTGTCCGGATGGCGGGGGTCTCCCACGACCCCTACTCAATGCACTGCAGTGCTCTTTAAAGTAGGGGTCGTGGGAGACCCCCGTCATCCGGACAGGTATATCAAAATTACGCGTCATATTACGTCATTTATATTTTATTTTAACACACTTAAAGCCATTTACTTTTGACAAAGTCATGAAATTTCATGAAGATTGCTTAAATAGTGTGTGTCAAGGGGTTGTGGGCGACCCCAGAAGTCCGGTAAAGGTTAACACTTGTTATGCTATTGATTTCTTATTTCTCAAACTTAAGAATATATCAATTTCTCACTTTACACAATTACAGCTTATGAGAGAGGTACCTAGTAATTTTGTAATTTTTGCTTTAAAAAAAAAAAGACGTCGATTTTCCTTCAACAGGAACCTTTTTGGTAAAGGTAAAGATGTGCCACCCCCCCTGCATTTCTCGGTTAATTGAAATTTTATGTTTTTGCCTTTCTTACCAAGCATAAAGCTGTATTTTAGGAACCTTTTTAGCTAATAACCTTTTTGGAATACTAACCCTATCCCTAACCCTAGCCCTAAACCTAACCCTACCCCCCACTATGTACTGCAGTACACCGCGATTTGTCACAGTTGTGGTTCGTTGCGTTTTTCCATCTTATAGGGTGGGGGTAGGGTTAGGGCTAGGGTTAGGGATAGGGTAGTATTCCAAAAAGGTTATTAGCTGAAAATGTTCCTGAAATACAGCTTTATGTATGGTAAGAAAGGCAAAAACGGAAAAATACAATTAACCGAGAAATGTAGGGGGGGTGGCACATCTTGACCTTTACCACATTTTCTAACTTTTCTAAAGTTGTGTCACAAGTTAAAAGTAAATAGTTATTTTGCACTATTGCAGCATGTAGTGTAATGCAAATTCCTGTTGTGCAAGGGGCCCATAAAATGAAATGTACAGTTACTAGTGTTAGTGCTATGTGTCTACATGGACGCTGCCTGTGACAGTGCAGAATTTATATCTCATTGTTCTACTTTCACACCTCTGCTTAAGTTTCACTTTGACTTTGAGTTTACAAACACATGTGTAGAAAGATTAATAATACACTTACATCTGTAGGCTGGGCTAGCTGCCCATACTCATGATACAAAGGACACACAAGCATGTACACACACACAATTATGCAGATAATCTCATGTAAAGCAGAAATTTATTTGCACCTGTAGGCATGTATGCATGCACTCACAATCACATGACTGATGAGCACACACACACACACGACTGATGAGCACAGACACGCACACACACACACACACACACACACACACACACACACACACACACACACACCACACACACACACACACACACACGTGCACACACTCTGAATCTGATTCTCTCACACACACACACATGCACGCATGCATGCACACACACACACACACACACACACACACACACTCTTCTCTGAGCTCTCTCTCACACGCACACGCACACGCACACGCACACGCACACACACACACACACACACACACACACACACACGCGAGCATACATTTTCAAAGCCAACCAGCATTATGCTATAGGCCTGCTAGTGTCTTTTGAACTCCTCCTTCAGGGGAAACCTCAGGTCTGAAGAGTATAATCAGACAGTGAGTGAATGGCATGCACTGATAATGGTGGGTTGTTGAACACAAGGGACAGGCTCCAATAGCCTTTTGAGACGGTAACCTAGCGATTTGTTGTCCCAATGACGCTGTCATAAATTTCCAGCTCTCTAATAAACCCTGCTATGCCACACTTTTGAGCATGACTGAAATCAAGTGGCTTTTTTGTTCTCATGGATGGACTTAGTTGGTGGTTCTTGTAGAACTTGTAGAAAGGAAATTGTCTGAAGTTTTCAAATGTATAATTTTCTCAGAATGGTCAGTTTGGCACTTAATGTCCCTTTCACACATGGTGCTGGGTCACATATAGATAGTACATCACTACATGCACACAGAATCATACAATGGCAGTGGGGTTTTTTGGCACATGCTCTTATTTCCTGTAATAGAATTGAAACTAGTTCTTAAAAATATGTTTATCTTGAACTTGAAGATTAAGAAGATTTCATAAAATGCTCTTTCTGCCTTTCTCCATAATATCCTTTCATGTTCACTACTACTGTACTAGTACTAGACTACTAGTACTACCCAATTCAACCCTCACCCCTCTCAATTTTTGTTATTGTCCTTTAAAAAAAACAACTTTAAAAAAAAGAAGCTTGCCTTAGTTAACAAAACCACACACAGACAACACATAATTGTGTCTCATATTTAAAGCTGATATTAAGGGATAAACGTGTGTAAATGCATGCATGAATGTGCATGTGTTCAAATATTGCAGTCCTCATGTTTTGTCAATAAAGGATCACGTAGAAAGCTAAACTTACCTGTATTTTCAGATGGCAAGAACGAGGTGAAAGCAACTTGTCGACTTTATGTACGCTTGGTGACACCAGAAATGCTTCATGATAGTGTCACTATACGCCTGAATAAGATGACAGAATCTGCTTTCTTGTCTTCACTGCTCAAGGTAAAGTCTTTATTTTTTTTTATTTTAAAATAAATAAGTGAATGGATGGTTTTTATATGTTGTCATTCACTTGTTGGATTCCCTCCATGGGGAGACCAGGGGGACTTTCAATTTCATACAAATAGTTCCCTACCTTCTGGAAGTTCTGTGCTTACAAATTGTTTTTTCTCCAGACAAAGACGGACATGCTGGGCCCAACTATTTCTTAATTAAATGCATGATAATGGCAGCATCTGCGCCCATATTATTAAGAACATTTATATATAGTGCTTCACCTGAAAGCTCTAAGCACTTATAATGTCAAGAAACTGTCTGACTGAGCAATTGTCAAAGAAATGTTTTGTTTGAGTTGGTTGTTTCAGTCAACATTTCAGTAATCACCCATTTATGATAGTAACATGTATTTTCAAGTTGATTCTAAAAGGTTGTGAATTATACATGATTTTTGTTCCCTCTAGTTTTTCACGGACGCTGTTGCCAGTATCTTCAACACAGACCCTACCAACATCTTTCTCATCAACATTGAGAATGATGTTGACGTGGCTCCAGCGCAGATTCTCAACGTCTCTGTGTCGGTGCGTCAAGGCAGTGTGACAGTGCAGGGAAGAACGCAGGACGTCTTCTTCTCCCCAGAGTACCTGAGGGAGTACATCTACCTGTACAGGTCCCTCCTGGCCAACCTGTCGGCTTTACAGGTGAGCTTAATATATGCAGTGATCAAAGTTCTTGTTCGTTTGATCTTGTCTGATGCAGAGTTTCATTATTTCTTGGCCGATTTTTAGAAAAGGCCTAAGATTCTAAGTCGTATGTGCCGATTAAATTTTTTGAAAAGAGGCCTAAGATTCTAAGTCATAAATGAAAAAAGGTAAACCTGGTTTTAAAAACAAATGTTAATAAAAGTTTGTGTAAACATAGAGAGAAAATGGAGTTTTACGTCCTCTTGGTCTTAATCAGACACATATGGGACATTTGTAAATACAAATTTGGTTGGAACAATACTGGAGGCAATGCCCGGAGGCAGTACGAAACCAGTAAAGTCCCGATTTTTTTATATTAATACAGATAGGTGTAGCGGTAACCACGCCTCGGTTAAACCTCATCGGCTATGGCACCGCGCGCTACAAGTATTTGTTGCTCATATCATCTTCATACAGGCTTTGTATGGATAATGGACAGTTCCATAGCGGTTGCGTTGTTAGAATACTAGAATGTTACCGATACTTACTATTAAGAGATCCAAACATTTACAAACATTTTTTCATTTTATGTATCACATAAGGCCATTCATTCTTCTTAAAGTTCATAGTTTCATCCATGAGCATGCTGTACATAGGATGTGCTCAATCTGAACTGAACATGAAGGCAGTGGTCATTGATAACAAAGTTGAAAGAAGAAAAAGAATAGGACCATCGGTTGGTGATTGATTGATTCAATGAATTGTCAACAACAACAAAAGAAAGGCAGAAAGCGCTAATAATATGTTTGTGTGCTGGTTCATTTGTGTAGGTGTCCTATTTTTTTGGATTTCCAGGTGCTGCCTTTTGATGACAACCTGTGTCTGATTGAGCCGTGTCCCAGTTACTCTGTCTGTCAGTCTATGGTGAGATGGGGTGAACCGAGGCCTTTCATCTCCTCCAAGACAGTCCTCTTCCGACCCATCCATCCCGACAATGGATACAAATGTGTCTGTTTGCATGGCTTTGCAGGTGAGAGAGGAACATACTGTATGTTCTGCATTTCGAATCAGGAGATCATTATGTTACTTTTCCCTTGGAACAAGGCTGTATTATCATTATGTGACACAAACCTGGATAGTCAATGACCTGTATATTTCAGGATCATTCACGGGAGTCAAATCAATTGTAAAAGGTTGTGAATTTTGCACAATTTTTTCCCCTCTAGTTTTTCATGAACGCTGTTGATTCCAGTCCTTTTCTTTTTTTTTCTTCATAATTTTTACGTCTTCTGGAAATTTGTTTCCCCTTCTATTGTTTTTGTTGTTAGAATGAAAGATGTGGACAGTTTGGGGTCAAGAAACTTGTTAAAACTCTTCAGTGTTCAAAACTATTAAATGACAAACAAGCTGCCAACATGTACATACAACTCACTTACCTGACTAAGTCCTCCTCTTTTTTGAAACTGTATGGAATTAAGAGAAACTGTCTGAGACATCAAATGTTAAAATTAACTGATCAATGAAGAATATATTGATGCTAGTAACTAAGTAAGAAGACTTTTGTTGAAAGTTCTACTTCTCATGATTTCCTTTTCTGATCTATAGTCTAATGCCCCCCTTCAACCCCCCCCCCCCCCCCCCCCCCCCCCCCTTTCTCTGTCTCTCTCTGAGCTGTTTGTTTGTTTGTGTGCGCATACATTTGTGTTTGTGCTTTTATTTGTTTAAATCTATTTTCATGACTTAAGCTGGTGTACTAAAAAATACTACTATGCATGTAAGATTTTGTGTGTGAATTTTGTATGGTGCTTTTGTCTTTAGATTTGTTCAGTATTACAGTGGAACCTCCCTTATAAGACCTTCAAAAATCATCCAAAATGAGGTCTTAGTGTGTTGTTTGTAGTTGTTAAAAAAAAAGAGAGGGAGAGGTCGAGAGAAGAGAGAGAAGAGGAGAGAGTAGAGGAGAGGGAGAGGACGGTTCAAATGCTCCACAATTCGAAAGGGAGGTGATTTTAATACTTACAAAGAAGGGCAATGTCTCAGAGAAGTAGGTCTTATAGGGAGGGAGTCTTATAATGGGAGGTCTAATAAGGGAGGTTCCACTGTATTTAAATTTGATGTTTTATTCCTTACGATTTGGTGTGTAGAATTTAAGGAGTATTACTAAGAAACAGTTTATATAACAATGGATGCTTGGAACATTTGTTGATATGGTGAAATACAAACACTGGTTATTTGTGATTGCATTTGCAGGGCGGTACCAAGCCAATGACTGTGACGTGGAGGTGGACCTCTGTTACTCCATGCCTTGTCGGAACGGAGGGTCTTGCATACCCTATGAGAGCGGATACACCTGCTCTTGTTCCACTGGATTTACTGGTATGTGTGTGAAGTCTTTTTTTCTGTGATTGTTACATTGACGTTGTTCTTTTTGCTCTCGCCCACTCCACCTCCCCCCCTCCCCCCCCCACACACTCTCCCCCTGTCATATGTTATGATACTTTTCACCTTTTAGAAAATTCCTCAAGCTGTTGCTGATTCTTTTCTTTGCCTTTTTGTATAATTTAATGATATTTATATCGAAAATTCACTTGTCTGTTTGTTGGTTGTCATTAGATAAGCTTTTCCTATATGTCATAAATTTTCTTTGTTTTATGTGATTATTTTCTGTTCTTCTTCTTCTTCTTCTCTTCAGGGCCCACGGTCAGTATGTTGACCATTAAATTCCACTCAGTAATAAGCTTTGATTTTCTATCCATTGTGTTGATTAGATAATGTATTGTCGTAAATTTGTTTTAGAAAATAAAAAAAGGTTTTTATTTCATTGTAATAAACTATAAGTATACTACTACTACTACTACTACTACTAATGACCATTTTTATAGCGCTTATTCTCCTTACGGGAAGTGCTTCACAAAGAAGTTAAAAATCTGTTGTTGTTTTTAAATGCCCAGAATGCCTGAAATCTTTTTTCCTTCTCCTGGTATCAGTTTTCTTCTGGTTTGTTCGTGCTGCAGGAAATGACTGCGAAGTGAACATGACCATGAAGTATGACGCCATCTCTTGCCCACAAGACTTCTGCCGATCACCATCAGTGTGTGTGCCTTTAATCAAAGGCGGGTTCCGCTGTGACGGATGTCCCGATGATGGGAATTACGACCAGTTCTGTCGACTCAGGGTGCGCAGCTTCAGGAAAGGATCCTACATGACCTTTCCTTCACTGAAGAGTAGAAACCGCTTCACCATCAAAATGATGTGAGTTAAATGTGCGTGTGCATGTGTGATGGTGTGTGGATATATGTATGTAATGATGATGATGGTGTGTGTGACTGACTCTGTGGGGTGTGAGTGTGTGTATGTGTGGGCACGCATGACTTTGGGTGAGGTGTGTAGGTGAGATTAAAACGGGGAGAGAGAATGTGTGTGAATTGTGCGTGTGTGTGTGCATGTGTATGTGTGTATGTGACTTTGATGACTTGTGCGAGTTGCGGTTTGGCTGTGGTGGTGGTTTGTGTGTGTGTGTGTGTCATAGTGTGTGTGTACATGTGTGTGTGCATGTGTGTGTGTGTGTGTGTGTGTGTCACAGTGTGTGTGTGTGTGTGTTGACAGTATGCATGTGTTTGACAATATGCATGTTTGCATGTGTGTATGAGAGTTCTTCACATCTTCAGTTTTCTGTGTCCAAATATCCCCCGTGGGGATACAGCCCTGAGGTCTTGTACAAATAGTTTGTCCATCCTCTGGATGTTCTGTGCTTGTAGCTTCCTCTAGTCTGTCTCTCCCTTTGACTCTGCCTTTTCCCTTTGCTTACTCACTGTCTTCTACTGTCTTTCTGCCTTAGATCAAGAAGTAGAGCTTCCATGCTGATGGTATCAAATTTAAAGAAAATAAAACAGAAACAACAAGAGAGAGAGAGAACAAAAATGGGAGTTTATTTATATTGTATGTACACAATAATCTTGTCTGTATTTACATAAACCTTCGGTAGAAAGAAGTAGCTTCCATAAAGACGATATTAACCCTTTCACCGCCAAAGTCGCATTTTAGCACCGCAGTGATTTAACACCTATGTCACTAAAGGCATCAAATCGGGGCCTATTATCCAAAGACCCTGTTGTCTTAGTGTTGGGAAGTAAAGATAGACCTTATTTTATGTATGTCACAGTAGAATTCCCAATACTGCAAATGGAATTTGTTCTCTACCCAAATAAATTTAATGGAAATGTTTGGCTGAAATAAGGCTGGCGGTGAAAGGGTTAAGTGTGGAAAAAATGAAGTACTAAAAGAAGAAAACAAGAGAGTGTAAATTATATTGTACACAACAATCTCACCCGTGGCAAGTTCAGGACAAAGTGTAAGAAGGAAAGTTTTTGTTTGTGGCTCAAGCCACAAACCTATAACTCACTTTGTCGGTCGGTCTGTCTGTCGGTCCAAAATTGTCGCACATTTTGACAAAATGTCACACTTCAAATCGAGGCTACACTTCAAAATTAATTGAGGCCGCTCTTTAAAATGATGTATTTTAAAAGCGTGCAAAATAATAAACATACGTAATACAGACACTACAACAGACACGACGAGTATGCGGTGCTTCTTTTGATGAGCATAAGTAGGATACATAGTTTTAAATGTTTTCCAAAAGATATAAAAAGTTACGAAATGGTGCAGAGATAACATTCTGGTTTACAGATTAAAATTATTGAAAAGCCAGGGGAGGTAACTCATGATTGGAGTGGTAAAAATAGACCGCGTGCCACAAACTATTGCGATTTTCGCGCTTGTTAATAAGAGAGGTTTCACAGTGAAGTGGGTTTTTTTCTGACTTGAGATTAAGGAGTTCTCAAAGCAAACAAAGGTGAAGAGGGACGGTGCCTCTATTAAAGGTCACACAACTAGCAGGGCAACATTTCAGTGCTAAGCAGGCACTCCTTAGAATTGTGACTTCTAACACTGGGTACAATAGAGACTACAGTGGAACCTCCCTTATAAGACCTTCAAGGTCTTATAAGGGAGGTGATTTTAATACTTGCAAAGAAGGGCAATGTCTCAGAGAAGTAGGTCTTATATGGGAGGGAGTCTTATAATGGGAGGTCTTATAAGGGAGGTTCCACTGTACCTACTTACCCATTCATATATCAATCATGTGACCAACCCAGGTAGTTTGCAGATTGTAACTTGGAAAAATCGATTTAATTCATTTCCCCTATCAAATCATGTCTTTTTTGTGGGGATCATATTCCCTTTTTTTTCCCTTTCTCTTATTCTGTCTGTCTGTCTGTCTCTCTCTCTGTCTCTATCCTCTTTTGCATTCTCTCTCTTTCTCTCCCTTTTTCTTTCTATCTCCCTCTCTCATTTTCGTTTTCTCTCTCTCTCTCTCTCTCTCTCTCTCTCTCTCTCTCTCTCTCTCTCTCTCTCTCTCTCTCTCTCTCTCTCTCTCTCTCTCTCTCTCTCTCTCTCTCTCTCTCTCTCTCTCTTTTAGATATTTTACCCTTTTCTTACAAACTTGAATACAACAAAGCAATAATGATGTTTAGAATTATGAATCAGTCAGCACCCTTAAATATTTCAGCAAGATTTCCAATCAATCAATCAAGATACAATAACATAATCATAACAAAACCAAGAATTGATTCTGGTGGAACACTTTGGAATTCTATCCCATCACATATCAAAGGGAAAAAAAAGCATTATCTCCTTTGAAGCAGCATACAAATGCTTTTTATTTGATAGAATGGAAACAGATACATCAATCCAAGTGTAATTTGTGATCTATGGTGTCATGTGTAATGTCATAAGTTTATTTTACTTGTTCCCTCTATTCCTGGTATAAAAGCATAAATCATGCATATCATGCATATCTATTCTACTTGGTGATTTGTATGATGTGTGCCATATTATATACAGAAGATTGTGGCATAGGCCTAAATATGACCCATGTGCCATTTAAATCAATCATTGTACCTTTTCCCGCCTCCAAGCCCTCTCCCCATCACCTTCTTCCTGTATTAGTCTTGTACATTGATGATGTATATAGTGCTATGTTATGTTATTTCTGAATATTTACTTTTTCTTGAATGCTTTGTATTATTATTATTTGTTACGCAAGCGCTTCATTTTTTTGTATATTATTTTTAGGTTAGCCTTTGTTTTGCCTCAGGGCTGAGTGTAAAAAAGCAAATTGTATGCTTATCTTATAACCCTGATTAAACAAAATGTCATTTGTTCTCTCTCTCTCTCTCTCTCTCTCTCTCTCTCTCTCTCTCTCTCTCTCTCTCTCTCTCTCTCTCTCTCTCTCTCTCTCTCTCTCTCTCTCTCTCTCTCTCTCTCTCTCTCTCTCTCTCTCTCTCTCTCTCTCTCATTCTGTCTCTCTCACTCTCTGTCTCTCTCTCTCTCTCTCTCTCTCTCTCTCTCTCTCTCTCTCTCTCTCTCTCTCTCTCTCTCCCCCCCCCCCCCCACTCTTAAAATTCTTTAAATTCAAATTGTTCTTCCCTTCTTTCATTCTCTATCCATTATCCCTTTTCTTTTCTTTTTAAAGAATTTTGTCAACCTGTTCATAATTATGATTATAGAATATTGTACATTATTTTCTGAATCTGTCTGTTTTGGGATTTTGAATTTGTAGTTCTGAAACAATTTTTGTGTGATTTCATTAGTTTTATTTAAGAATGATTTTGTCCACTTTCATTTTGTGTTCAGTTGCCCCAGTGCTTGTTATTCACTTGTTGGCTGTCAATTTTAGGTCCCTTCCTTTAATTTTTTTTCTCTACTTTGTTCATTAGTCATTACTTACTTCAGTTTCTGGAAATTGTGATGCAGTTTTGAATTTGGTTATTCTTTTATGATGTGATTTAGAAATAATCCAGCAGTTTTTACAGGGAGTTTCCTTCTTTCTATTTGTTATTAATTTAGGTTTTTGAGTGACTGTTAGTACATGCACTAATGCATTTAAAAGCATGCAAGCATGTACACGCGCGCAGACACACACACACACACACACACACACACACACACACACACACACACACACACACACACACACACACACACATGCAAGCACACACACATGCAAGCACACACACACACAAGAGCATACACACACACACACACACACACACACACACACACACACACACACACACACACACACACACACACATGCAAGCACACACACATGCAAGCACACACACACACATGCAAGAGCATACACACACACACACACACACACACACACACACACACAACCCCAACAAACAAGCAAACAAAAAACAACTTTGCCGCACTTTTGTCTTTTGCTGAGACATTTAAATTGATAATGCCTGGAAACCAACATGTCAGTTGTCACTGTAAATAAATTACTTAAAAAACAACAGCTGCAAATCCAGCTACTGTATTATAACAGACTAAAATGATACAGTAAAACGTAAATAAGAGCTAGATCAAACGTTCATGAGGTAAGCTAGCATGCATATTTCCTAAGGTTTAGTGGCAATCCATGCCAGACAATAGCCGCCCCCCCCCCCCCCCCCCCCCCCCCCCTGGAGATTCAGGGATGAAAGAATGAACTGAGAGGTATTGATTCATGATGAAAGGCTGGCAATGTGTACAACTACATGGTACCCAGACGAACACCATTAGTGATGATGGGGTATGCTTTGTGTTTGCCCATGAGGGCTAGTTTGCTGCCACCTAATGTTGGCTTTTTTTCAGCATGTATTTCCTCATTTGGAGTGATTATGCATGTTCGTAGGCTCTCCATCTTTGGTGGAACATTTTTGCCTCAATGCAGAGTGTCTAATGTCTACACTTTTCTATCACATTTTCTCTCTCTCCATGCATTCGTCTTTGTTTCGCACCATCTTTGGTGGAACATTTTTGCCTCAATGCAGAGTGTCTAATGTCTACACTTTTCTATCACATTTTCTCTCTCTCCATGCATTCGTCTTTGTTTCGCACCATCTTTGGTGGAACATTTTTGCCTCAATGCAGAGTGTCTAATGTCTACACTTTTCTATCACATTTTCTCTCTCTCCATGACATTCGTCTTTGTTTCGCACCATCTTTGGTGGAACATTTTGCCTCAATGCAGAGTGTCTAATGTCTACACTTTTCTATCACATTTTTGTTCTCTCCATGCATTCGTCTTTGTTTCGCACCATCTTTGGTGGAAGATTTTGCCTCAATGCAGAGTGTCTAATGTCTATACTTTTCTATCACATTTTCTCTCTCTCCATGCATTCGTCTTTGTTTCGCACCATCTTTGGTGGAACATTTTGCCTCAATGCAGAGTGTCTAATGTCTACACTTTTCTATCACATTTTCTCTCTCTCCATACATTCGTCTTTGTTTCGCACCATCTTTGGTGGAACATTTTGCCTCAATGCAGAGTGTCTAATGTCTACTTTTTTTTTATCACATTTTTTCTCTCTCTCCATACATTCGTCTTTGTTTCGCACCATCTTTGGTGGAACATTTTGCCTCAATGCAGAGTGTCTAATGTCTACACTTTTCTATCACATTTTCTCTCTCCATGCATTCGTCTTTGATTCACACCTTTTCCATTTCCATCGCTTTCCGTTCTCCACTATTCATATTCATCTCTTAGTTTCACACCTTTCCTGTTTCTATGTCTTCCGTCTCCCTAAGCCATTCATCTCTGGTTTCACACCTGAGGGCTTTTGTGTCAGTTTTATAGACAGTCTGTGTAACTTTATCTGTCTAGGTGTAGATCACATCTTTCATCATGTCTCTGACTCTGTCGGTCAGTCATTAGGTGTGTTTGCAGGGCTCCCAATCGTCCCGCAAAACAAGGGGTCCCAGGGACTCCTTCACATACAGCATAGAGGGTCCTAGAGGCGGGATAGAGGGTCCCAGTGGCATTGCGAATGCTAAAAATAATTTTTTCTAGTGCATCCCTGGGACTCCTGCACATTCTTTTTGAGGGTCCTTTACAATTGTGTGGGAGCCCTGGTTTGTCTGTCTGTCCATCTCTTTGAATAATTATTTTGTCTCTGCATGCTGTTATCTGTTTTGCTTACTCTATCTATCCTCTCGTTGTTTTTCTGCCTTGTTCAGATTATCTTTGTCTCTACACTGTCTATCTGTATGTCTGTCTGTCTCCCCCTCATTTTTTTCCTCTCTGGTTAGTGTATGTCTACTGTCTCCAGAGATGGAGTCTCCCTCTCTCTGTCTCTTGTCTACAGGTCTCTCTCTCTCTCTCTCTCTCTCTCTCTCTCTCTCTCTCTCTCTCTCTCTCTCTCTCTCTCTCTCTCTCTCTCTCTCTCTCTCTCTCTCTCTCTCTCTCTCTCTCTCTCTCTCTCTCTCTCTCTCTCTCTCTCTCTCTCTCTCTCTCTCTCTCTCTCTCTCTCTCTCTCTCTCTCTCTCTCTCTCTCTCTCTCTCTCTCTCTCTCTCTCTCTCTCTCTCTCTCTCTCTCTCTCTCTCTCTCTCTCTCTCTCTCTCTCTCTCTCTCTCTCTCTCTCTCTCTCTCTCTCTCTCTCTCTCTCTCTCTCTCTCTCTCTCTCTCTCTCTCTCTCTCTCTCTCTCTCTCTCTCTCTCTCTCTCTCTCTCTCTCTCTCTCTCTCTCTCTCTCTCTCTGAGAAAGTGTGTATTAATATCTCTACATAGTCTATGGTGTAGTTGTATGATGTGGCAGTCCTATTATGGCTTTTTGCGCAGTCAGTTGGGCTTTTAGCAACATAATTTGATTTCTTTTGTTGGAGTGAGTGGTTACAGTGGAACCTCCCTTATAAGACATCCCATTTAAGACTCCCTCCCATATAAGACCTACTTCTCCAAGACATTGCCCTTCTTTGTAAGTGTTAAAATTACCTCCCTTATAAGACCCCTCCCTTTAAGACCTCATTTTGGATGATTTTTGAAGGTCTTATAAGGGAGGTTCCACTGTACTACATTTTTATTATTGTGCAGTTTTATACTTATATTGTGTTCCTATGGCCCGTATAATCATGTTTCTTGAAGTTTAATGTCTCAATTACTTTTACATTCAACCCATTCCCTCCAGCATAGTTAACTAGGACTAGGAGGTCTATCGGCAGTATTGAAGTTTCAATACTTTTTTTCCTCCCATAGCAGTATTGATCTATTGATGGCTGTTTCTGCCTGAGCTCTTTTTCATTATTTATTTTTCTATCCATATATTGCTCTCTTTTCTTTGATGTTCTGTTCTGTTCTATACAAGGTGCCTCGAGTGTGTGTGTGGCGTGATTATGTTCGTGTGTGCATGTGGGTGCCTACTGCTACAGGCGTCTGTGAGAGAGGGAGAAAGAGACAGAGAGAGAAAGAAGGGAAGGAAAGAGCAAGAGAGTGAAAGAACATTTTTTGTAGTCGTGCCCATTAAGTGGTTCACATACTCCTTAATTCACTCAGCATTTATTAATGTCACATTATATAGTTCTGTAATTTTGTTATAATAGCTGCTAAAACCTTGTGGTATTTTATTTTTAAAGTCAAACGAACAAAAACTTGATGCAAGTGAAATAAGTCTAATGGGAAAAAAAAAGGAAAGATAAATTAAGAAAGTAGCTTTCTTTACCCTCTTCAAATTTGAGTAACTCAATGAGGTATCATGGTTGTTTTTTTTACCTAGCTTAGGTCTCTTAACCCTTTCACCGACAGTAATTTTTCAGCGAAAAATTTCCATTAAATTTACCTGGGTAAAATCTGTCTGTAATATTGGGTATTCCTCTGTGACATATTTAAAGTAAGGCTTATCCTTACCTCCCAAAATTAAGAGAACAGGGTCTTTGGATAACAGACCCTGATTTGATGCCTTTTAGTGACATGGGTGTTAAATCATTGTGGTGCAAAAATGCGATGTTGGCGGTGAAAGGGTTAAGAGGGTTTACTTCAGCATTATTTTCATTAAAACATCCACCATGCTTAGTGTTTTTGAGGTAAAGGTTTTAGTGGCACAGCAATGCAATGACTGGAACAGCTGGGAATGTATTTTGGCAAATGTTCCCAGAAGCTTTTGTTCTGGCTCCACTTCGGTTGAAACAGCGCACCAAGGGATTGGTCTAATTCAGTTTGTAACAAAGGTCTCAAGAAGTTTTTGTTTTCATTTCGTTTCTTTTTTTCTTTCCCCCTGTCTTTGTTGCACAAGCAACTGTGCCTGACCCACTCTCCCCCCCCCTCCCCCCCTCCCCCCCCCCCCCCCCTCCCAATTCATCCCTTAACACTATCCCAACGGCAGCAGTGTCTGCGCTACACTTCCCGTGTGATGGATAGCAGAGCTAGTATCACTTCCCTGTCGACAGCCTATTTTGGCACTTTTCTGATTTTTTTTTTAGGTCACTAAGCAAACGCTAACAATGAAGTGTTTGGTATCAAAAGAAAGAACAAAAGCCAGTACTTATGGGATATGGTAAAATGTATTCAATTCCTGATATTATGCAGTCATGCTTTTGTCTTAAAGTAACCAAGGTTTCGATGTTAAAAAAAACCTTGTTTACATTTCATTCTGCTCTGTACCAAAACAAAATATGGAGTAAAATGGGAAATAAAGCTTCAATCTTACCTTCAAATCATCCAGGAATGATTATATAATCCACTTCTTTTGCTGAGAAATGAGTGCCATGATTCCGTCTGGCAGACATTTTTTTTCCGTGGCAAAAGGTCAGGAAATCCTGTTTCCAGGTTACGCATTCCAGAGCCAAATTCCAGCACGTCGACAGCTTACAAGCAGTCAAAGTAGTAACAGTAACCTTGCTAAACCATCCCTATAACTTACTACACAGGGACGGTATTCATGTCGAGATAGCATGAGACTTAGCATGATGCTAACTTAGAAGCTCTTCCAAAAGTCCTATTAAATCCTATAGGACATTGGAAGAGCTTCTAAGTTAGCATCATGCTAAGTCTCATGCTATCTCAACGTGAATACCATTCCAGGTTGCTTCCCTTAGACTGAACTCGTGGAAGACTGAGAATTTTTCGAAGTTGAAGGCACAGTTAACTGTGCCTCCGTCCACGGAGGCAGAATTCACATGCACTGTGCCTCAGTCGTGGGGGAATAGAAACGTGAGGCACAATATAGTGTGCTTCAGTCGGGAAAAGGTTAATCCCTTCCATCTCAATCTGTTGCCCCCTTTCTGATCTATTCCTTTTTTCTTTCTTTATCCCATCCCGTCTAATCTCATCTCCTAAAATATCTGCTTGTCAGATATTAAGACATTTCACTCATATTCGCTCCTCCTACACCAACCTTTAACTGTTTATTTATTTATACAAGCTTCCCTTCTGTGTTTGTGTCATGTGTTTATCTATGTGTTTCTGTTTTTCTCTGTCTTCTCAATCTTTTTTGTGTGTGTCTGTCTGTCTGTCTTTAACCCCACCCCCCTCTTTTTCTGACCTTATTTTCAGTTCTCTCTCTCTCTCCACACAAGACATTGAATTTTAGTTAGTTCTTGAAACAAGTGTGTACATCAAGTCAGAGCAGACGCTATGGGTACACACAAAAAAGAAAATATAATTCACAATTTTTAGTTTCCCAATTTAATCATTCTTGTGACAAAATATCTGTTCAAATCTGAAAATATTGACTGTCTTGAAATAACATGTCAGTCCTTTCGAAG
Organism: Phymorhynchus buccinoides; assembly: GCA_017654935.2. Classification (NCBI taxonomy): domain Eukaryota; kingdom Metazoa; phylum Mollusca; class Gastropoda; order Neogastropoda; family Raphitomidae; genus Phymorhynchus; species Phymorhynchus buccinoides. Next base: position 32,582,329 of record CM065687.1, on the reverse strand, counting down.
TTGACTTGCCACATTTGCACTGTATGACTGTGTGTCCAACCGGATCGCCACCCAGGAAAAAAAAGTGGTCTGCTACTGTACAACGGTCGGTTTAATGAGGAGCACGACTTTGTGGGGTTGGAGATAGTGGACCATATTACAATACAAACTATAAACTTTGTTTCTGACCCACGCACTGCTAGGTGGATGGTATCGTAATCAACTTTGGTGGAGGGGAGTTAATTAGAAAAAGAGAGTAATTACCCTTTGTTCAATTTCGTCATCTCCTCTCGGCCTCACTATTTCATTCTTTGATTAACCAAACTTTCTTTCGAAAGAATGATGCTTTGCTTGTCTCACTTTGGTTGTGACCCACGCACTGCTAGGTGGATGGTATCGTAATCAACTTTGGTGGAGGGGAGTTAATTAGAAAAAGAGAGTAATTACCCTTTGTTCAATTTTTGTACTATTGGTCATGGTGTGTTTCAGGTTTGCCACCCATGAAAAAAGCGGTCTGCTAATAGAGTATGTACAATGGTCGGTTCAACGAGGAGCACGACTTTGTGGGGTTGGAGATTGTGGACCATATTACAATACAAACTATAAACTTTGTACTATTGGTGTGTATCCAACAGGTTTGATACCCAGGAAAAAAGCGGTCTGCTACTGTACAACGGTCGGTTCAACGAGGAGCACGACTTTGTGGGGCTGGAGATAGTGGACCATATTACAATACAAACTACAAACTTTGTACTATTGGTGTGTATCCAACAGGTTTGATACCCAGGAAAAAAGCGGTCTGCTACTGTACAACGGTCGGTTCAACGAGGAGCACGACTTTGTGGGGTTGGAGATTGTGGACCATATTACAATACAAACTATAAACTTTGTACTATTGGTCATGGTGTGTGTTTCAGGTTCGCCACCCAGGAAAAAAGCGGTCTGCTGCTGTACAACGGTCGGTTCAACGAGGAGCACGACTTTGTGGGGCTGGAGATAGTGGACAGTCAGGTGATGGTCAGCTTCTCCCTGGGGAACAACATCACCAGGCTGTCCACCTACGTCCCTGGGGGGGTCAGCACCGGACACTGGTTCGAGGTCACTCTGCACTACCATCAGAGGGTCAGTCTGGGGTGATCATGATGGTGGTGGTGATTGTGTGTGTATGTATGTGTGTACGTACGCGCGTGTGTGTGAGGTGTGAGGGTGTGGGGTGTCATGATGTGTGTGTGTGTGTGTGTGTGTGAGAGAGAGAGAGAGAGAGAGAGAGAGAGACAGACAGACAGACAGACAGATGATGAGTGTGTGCTTGTTTCAGTGTGTGCTTGTGTTCCTAGAATACGGAAATCATATTGCTCCTATTTATAAAGAGATTTTCTGTATTGTAAAAAGACATTCTTTCAATGCATTTCAATGCCTTGTTTTTCTTCAGAGAATGGAAGATAACTCTAATCTTTCTTACGAAATTTGCCTGAGCAAGACAATAATTTGATGTGTAGATAGATGTAAGACACAAGTTTGGAGAGAAAAAAAGTGTAACAATTCTTACAAGTATTGAAGCGCAGTATTGAAAGGGAGATGATCCTTTTTAGTTTGTTGCATCCCAAGTTTATTCCAGTAGAACTGTTTATGTTGTAGCAGTATGCCGAGAATGAAGTGTACTAAATGATTGCTCAAGTGCTGGTTTATTCTTTTATTTAAAAACACTTGCAGTGATGATATTTTCTCTCCAATTGGAGGATTTCCTCCTTTTTGATGGCCCCAGGGGTCATTTTTGAGATCAGTGTAAATTCATTGAGAAAAGTGGGGGGTGGGGGTAGGGGTGTTAGGTTTTGTGTTGAATCGTAAATGCGGCAAGAAGTTTGATTGATATTTTGTTCTCGGTTGGTTCATTCTCAAATGGGCATTTCCGGTTACTGCTTGGGGCAGCCAAGACTGCTCTATTTATCATTACTCTGCAGTTTGCAAAACTGAAAACGGAAGTTGTTATCCATTTGCTGATGTAGCCTACACCGGGCCCCAGACCCCCAGCTTCTTTTTTCCTCCTTTTTGGTTTTCTGAGAATCTCAGAGAGAGAGAGAGAGAGAGAGAGAGAGAGAGAGAGAGAGGGAGAGAGAGAGAGAGAGAGGAGGGGGGGGGGGGATGGAGGGAGGGAGAGAGAGAGAGAGGCACTAACGATGCTATGCATTTACAGGTGGCCACTTTAACGGTTGGAGAGGACTGTGACACCAACATTGCTATTTTATATGGAGACAAGCTGGGCAACTACTCTTGTGCCGCTCGCGTTGTCCATGTTCTTCCTGACTTGTAAGTATTTTTATTTTACTTTTTAAATGAAGCTTTCAATGAATTCTTCTCATTTAAAGAAGAAAAACTTTTTAGTTTAATTAATCTATAGAGGCACATGCAATGTCTTCATTAATTCACTTAAGTGGAGATAATAAACGGCTTCTCTAGTCAATAGAGATTGTGAATATTGCCGAGGCAAGTTTAGAACCAGTTGATTTTTATCCAGAGCCAGGAATTTGCGCATATATGTGACCCAGCACCACGAAAGGGACATTAAGTGTCAAACTGACCATTCTGATAAATTTATACATTTGAAAACTTCAGACAAATCTCTTTTTAATGGTTCAAGAACCATTCTTGTATCTTTTTTCGTTTCAGAGTTATGAGCATTTAAAGTTAGTAGGGTGAGCATCGACCATTTTGAGAAAACACTGTCTAAAGTCTAGCCTAGCTGAAGAAAATACATTGACCTACTCGTTTTAAGACACCTATAAGACCACTTAGAGACAATATTAAAGATTATCCTTTATAAATATGAAAGATAAGATGTTAGATGACACAAAAATACTCATAACTCCCAAAATTGATTTTTAAAAAATGAGATTTTTGACTTTGCAAGCCTTTTGTGAGAAACTAGCCCAGCGACTTAATGTCCCTTTCATGGTGCTGAGTCACATATATTTGCACATAGCCTTAGTGTAGTGACGTGTTTGCTGGAGTATTAAACACTCTCTGTGACAGCTGCGACAACCCGATAAAGAACTGTCACCGCCTGCTGGACCTGACGGGCCCCTTACAGCTTGGGGGTCTGCCCTGGGCCCCCTCCACGGGCCAGGTGATGCAGCAGGACTTTGTGGGCTGCCTCAGGGACGTCCTCATCGACAACCAGCTCCTGGACCTCAACAGCTCCGTGGTCAGCGTGCAGACCGCTATAGGGTGCCCTCAGAAAGAGACCCACTGCCAGTCGGCGCCTTGTACGCTGGGAGGTGGGTGAACTGGATTCTCTCTCTTTGTCTCGCTTTCTTTAGTTGTTTTGTCTCATTCTGTCACTCTACCCTTCTCTGTCAGTTTCTGTCTGTCTTTTCCGTCTCCATCTGCCTGTCAGGTCTATCTCAGCCAGTCTGTCTGTCTCTTTCTGTCTACCCTTCTCTGTCGGTTTCTGTCTGTCTTTCCGTCTCCATCTGCCTGTCTGTCTTATCTCAGTCTGTCTGTCTGTTTGTCTCTTTCTGTCTCTGTTTCTCTCTCTTCTGTCTCTGTCTCTCTCTTTTGCTAATTGTCACCTATTAAAACTCAATTCTATGCACAAAAGGGGAGCTAAAATAATCCTTCCTGATCCTGAACTCAGTACAGCAGAAAAACAAGCCCAGTTAAACATACTTCCACTGCAATCACAGCTTAGCTATAATAAAGCCATTCTCATGTACAAAGTACACTATGACTTAGCTCCACAATACCTGAAAAATCTATTTACACAAGCCTCACATCGCTATGGTTCAAGTAACTATATTCTACCACACACAAGAATAGATAAATTCAAGTCAAGTTTTAATTTCTCGGGTTCCTTCATATGGAATTCCCTTCAGTCCGACATTAGATTATGCTCCATGTGCCGCCTCAAAAAAAAAAAAAAAAAAAAAAAAAAAAAAAAAAAAAAAAAGAAAGGCGGGGCAAAAAAAAAAAAAAAAAAAAAAAAAATTATGCGCCTCTATCTCAACCTTCAAAACGAGTCTCCGAGAGACACTTACATTCGACCCTCCATGATTTATTTATTTTTCTTTTTTCTTTCTTTTCTTCTTCATATATCCCGATACGCTATATTGCTAATTACGATGTCATGTATTCACATCACTCTGTTTGTTTACTATGCTCCAACAATGTGCTAAAATCAATGTTTAAATTGTCCGCACTTTATTGCTAATTGCTACCGGTTTCATACCATAGGCTGCATTAGTTTGCCCTGTTCTAAAATGTATAGTTCTTTTATACGTACTTCAACACATATCTGTGCGTATGTGCATGTATTCTTGCGTGTGCCGCGCGCACGTGCAGATGTGTGCGTGTATGGTTACACGCATGTATGCCCGCACAAGTATTAACAATTATACCTGTGCATACGTAATTCTATAAATTCGTATTTCAACCTGTCTTTATCATAATACCTGCTTTGCTACCTTTATGTTCAATTATGTATGTGTAATTTTATGCCTTGCCATGTTTGTATTCTATGTTCGTATATGTACAAAGGTGCTACCTTTATGTTCAAATCTGTATGTGTAATATCATGCCTTGCCATGTTTGTATTCTATGTTCGTATATGTACCAAGGACAGATTGGAAGACTAGGCGTTGCCTAAAATCTTTATCCTTGAAAAATAAAGTTCAAGTTTTCAAGTTTTCTTTTTGTCTCTTGCTCTCTCTCAAAAGATGCACTGCCAGTCAGCACCTTGCACTCTTGCCTCATCATGTGTCATCCTGTCTGTCTCTTGCTCTCTGTCTCTCGCTCTCTGTTTCTTTCTCTCTGTGTGTCTGTCTCCTTTTACAGATACATGTGCAAAAAAAGAGATAAGTATCCCTTCCAGTGATGTCCTGAGGCCCAGGTCATAGGATATTATCCTGTTAAAATTGAAAATGTCCTATTCTGGACCCCCTGTCAGGATAAACGTTTGAATGAAATTTAACTCAGAGGACTTTGTGATAAAATTTGTCTTATTGATTTCTGCATTAGACAGCTGACGTCCCATTGATTTTCTTGATTCAGGAGATTTTGCTGGCATCAGAATTGTCAGAGGATTTGCAACTTACAGAGGATTAACAATTTCTGGCGGAGGATTAGCTTCTACTTTCAGAGGGTTTGACTTCAAATAAAGTTATCTTTTTTGTTAAATAGCTTTTTAACATGATTTCTTACTGCATTAAGCATGCATTTGGTCATGTTGGAAACTGATTTCAGTGTTGTCTCTCGATAGTCTAGGGCCTTGATGGCCCTTTTACTGCGGTGTTTAGAGATTTGGACTTCAAACTATTCTGATGCCTGGTTTGTCTTATCACTTTTTCATCCTTGGTGCATCACTGATGTTCTGTAACATTTATGCTCCAAAAGGGTTGACAGGATTGAAATCTTGAAATCTTTGTTCACACAGGTAAATGCAAAGAAGGATGGACAACGTTTACCTGTGACTGCCCAGAGAAGTCAGGAGGCAAGCCCGTAGCCAAGGTAACGCGATTAGCTATTCGTTCTCCAGTCTTTCTCTTTTCTCTCTGTTTCGTTGTTTCCCGCTTTCTAGCTTTTTAGGTCAAATATTTGTGTTTTGAATCATACAAACTACAAAGATTATAAAAAAAAGAAAGATATTTAGTGTATAGCAAACTTACCGTTAAAAACATTTTTTTAGGTTTGCTTTTGTTACTTTTTTTGTTTTTTGTTGCTGTTTGTTAAAGTAAATGAAAGATGTAAAAATGTTTGCTATTGCCAAACTGCGTGGCATAGCAGTAAGGTAATAAGTACAGCTCAGTTATTTTATCATATGCAGAGCCATACCGGCAAAAAACACCTTTTCATAAACCAGAACGCATTCAACAGCCCGCATGCATTTACAGGCGAAAACATACATGCATCGACACATGTTGTCAGAAGCCACAGGCTCCCGCCTTATGAAGTAGTCTATGCGTGCCTCCAGAAGAGAGTCCTCAGAAATTGATCATATTTTTGATTAGGTTTTTCCCTAGTCAATCCCAAGAGGGAAATTCATTTGTATTAATACGCAATTTAGAAATCTGTAAAACATACATGCTTCGACACATGCTGTCAGGACCCATGTCGTAGAGATAGCACCAGCCACTTCCCTGCCACTGTCAACACAGACTGTAGCAGGGCAAAATGTCATTGACGTCCAAATCTGGAAGCTATTTGTTTTGTTAGAACTGGGGAGCATATCACAGACTACGGATTGATAACGATTCTCTTTTACAAAAGGGTTGACAGGATTGAAAATCTTGAAATCTTTGTTCACACAGGTAAATGCAAAGAAGGATGGACAACGTTTACCTGTGACTGCCCAGAAAAGTCAGGAGGCAAGGATTGTAGCCAAGGTAATTGGATTAGCTATTCGTTCTCTTTTTCAGTCTTTCTTTTTTCTCTCTGTTTCGTTTTTTAATGTTTTCTTCCCGCTTTCTACATTTCGCTTTTGGCTTCAGATATTTGTGTTTTTAATCATACAAACTACAAAGATTAAAAACAAAAAATATGATATTTAGTATATAGCAAACTTGCCGTTTAATTTTTTTTTTGAGAAGTCGTTTCTTTTTCGTTGCCACTTTTTTGTGCACTGCATTGCAGTCATTGAAGAGTTCCGGCAGTTGAAGGGGTTAATCTTGTAATGTTTGTGAACTTTGTGCATTGCATTTCATTGAAGAGTCCATTTTTCTCCGGCAGTTGAAAGGGTTAATCCTGTATGTTTGTGAACTTTGTGCATTGCAGTCATTGAAGAGTCCCGGCAGTTGAAAGGGTTAATCCTATAATGTTTGTGAACTTTGTGCATTGCAGTCATTGAAGAGTCCCGGCAGTTGAAAGGGTTAATCCTGTAATGTTTGTGAACTTTGTGCATTGCAGTCATTGAAGAGTCCCGGCAGTTGAAAGGGTTAATCCTGTAATGTTTGTGAACTTTGTGCATTGCAGTCATTGAAGAGTCCCGGCAGTTGAAAGGGTTAATCCTGTAATGTTTGTGAACTTTGTGCATTGCAGTCATTGAAGAGTCCCGGCAGTTGAAAGGGTTAATCCTATAATGTTTGTGAACTTTGTGCATTGCAGTCATTGAAGAGTCCCGGCAGTTGAAAGGGGTTAATCCTGTTTGTGAACTTTGTGCATTGCAGTCATTGAAGAGTCCCGGCAGTTGAAAGGGTTAATCCTGTAATGTTTGTGAACTTTGTTCATTGCAGTCATTGAAGAGTCCCGGCAGTTGAAGGGGTTAATCCTGTAATGTTTGTGAACTTTGTGCATTGCAGTCATTGAAGAGTCCCGGCAGTTGAAAGGGTTAATCCTATAATGTTTGTGAACTTTGTGCATTGCAGTCATTGAAGAGTCCCGGCAGTTGAAAGGGGTTAATCCTGTAATGTTTGTGAACTTTGTGCATTGCGGTCATTGAAGAGTCCCGGCAGTTGAAGGGGTTAACCCCTTCGCCGCCAGCCATTTTTCAGCCAAAAAATACCATTTAACTTAACTGGGTAGAGAAAAACAAAATCTGGAATAATGCGAATTCCTCTGTGACATATATAACATTAGGCCTATCCTTACCTCCCAGAATTAAGAAAATAGGGTCTTTGAATAACAGGCCCTGATTTGATGCATTTTACTATATATATTTTTAGTGACATGGGTGGTAAACCATTGTGCTAAAATGCGACATTGGCGGTGAAAGGGTTAATCCTGTAATGTTTGTGAACTTTGTGCGTTGCAGTCATTAAAGAGTCCCGGCAGTTGAACGGCAGCGGCTATCTGTCGTACAGCAGCATTCCTCAGAGCACAGTGCACTACCCCTGGTACAACGGCATCGCCTTCAGAACACGGGCTGAGCGAGGCACCTTGGTGCAGGTTGTTCTCAGTACAGGGCACGTTCGAATGCAGGTAGGCACTGCTGCAGTTTTTAGTGTGTGTGTGTGCAAATATGTGTATGCATCAGCTTGAGTGAATTAGAGAGTGTATGCATCTGCTGGACCTGAGTTTTCATTCTTAAACCTTTGTCTCACTTTCTTTGCTGACTCGTTCTTTCTTTTAACCACTTGAATTGAAACACACACACACACACACACACCGTGGGGATACTGAGGGGTCTTTTGTATAAATAGTTCCCCCACCTTCTGGAAGTTCTGTGCTTGTAACTTCCTCTAATCTGTCACTCTCTTTGACTCTTGCCTTTTCCCTTTGCTTACTGTCATCTACTATCTTTCTGCCTTACCTGGTCCATTCTTCTGCCTTTTTTCAAGAAGCGCTTTCAAAAAGATTTCCAGCCGAAGTCGGACTTGCTGGGCCTAACTATTTCTTAGGCACATAATGGCAGCATGACACATCTCAGGAAACTGTCTGAGCGATCGAAGAAGAAGAATTGTAACGCTCTCTTCAGATGTTTTTTGTGTGTTTTTGTATAGAGCTAACGCATGCAAATGTATTAATTTGTGAGTGTTTAGTTTCTTGTCAATTTTTGCATTACAGTTGTGGTTGATTTTAATACCTGTGCTTTTTTTTAAATGGAAAAGTATGTCGTTTTCACTGTTTCTTTATTTTTTGACCTAGTGTTATTAATTTTGTCTCACATATGTTTTTTTTCTGATCAAGCGATTTATTTATTAAGAATGAAATATATTTTGCCTTGTATGTAATTCAGCTGGTTGACGGCTTTATCCACTACGCCTTTGAGGACGACTCGGTGAGGCTGGACGCAGTGAAGGTCAACGATGGCCAGTGGCACTACATCGAGGCGCGCTGGTACCAGGGCCGCATGGAACTGCTGCTGGACTACGGACAGATTCAGGTCAGTTTGCCTGCACACGCTCAGCACAGCTTCAGGTTGTTTTTAACCCTTTCGCCGCCTGCCATTTTTCAGCCAAAATATACCATTAAACTTAACTGGGGAGAAAGAAAAAAATTATTTGCAATATTGTTCATTCCTTTGTAACATGTATAACATTAGGCCTATCCTTACCTCCCAAAATTAAGAAAATAGGGTCTTTGGATAACAGGCCCTGGTTTGATGCCTTTTAGTGACATGGGTGTTAAACCATTGTGGTGCAGAAATGCGACATTGGCGGTGAAAGGGTTTGAAGCTTCAAGGGTCAAATGGCCCCTAATTGCCGAAAATGATGGGTCAATTTCCAAAATAACGGGCCAGTAATGTGTCACTGTAGTATTACACTTAAATTTCATTGCAGACTTCATGGGTCAGACGACCCCTGGCTGCACAAAATGAGGGGTCAAACACTGTCAATATGGGTCAATGGCCCTGGCCCACCGACAATCTGAAGTTCTTTCACAGTTTCTCAGTTATGACTTTCAAAATACTTTTTACTGGAAAAAATCAATGTGAAACATGGGTGGGTCATGGCAAATTGTTCTTGTAAAGTGTTAGTGAAGTATCCAGTGCCTAGTAAACTTCATAGCTGTGATGTTCTTAGATGCTGCACTATGTATTTAAAAAAACAAAAGCTGAGTTGTTAGAATGATTCTGAGAGTGTTGCTCTAATTTCAAGACCAATACTGCAGGTGTCTGTAGTTCTCGGGCCTGGTTAACGCCGGGATATTATGAAAGGAAGCGTAGAGTGCAGCCCTGTCATGCAGTCTCACACCGATACGGAACTCCATAGCAGCAGCATCATCATCATCATCATAGTCCGTCTCATTTCCAACAATCATTAAAAAAAAAAAAAAGTCAAATTCTGTGGCTTTGCAAGCCCTGCTCTCATGGTGACCTCAGTTTTGGTTTCCGATCCAGTCTATGCCTTGGTGCGTTCAGGTCAAAGTCATGGGGATCAGTGTGTTCTGGGGAGCTGTCGGTGGACGGTAGTGGTGGCACCCTCGGAAGAGGACCTCACTCACGCTGGCTCCTCGACTAAGAGAATACTAGTGTTGTTAGTAGGGGGATTAGTAGGTGGTGTCCTGAACAGGCTCTACTGAACTCCACCGAAAGGACTCAGCAGCAGTGCAGTGTCTCCTCGGTTGGTTGCCTCCTGATGGCCTAACATAGATTTGCTCCTCTTGGACTGCTGGTCTCGGATTCTGAACCTGAACATGCGGGGGTGTGGCTGCGAATTGGGACTCAGAATGAGTGGCCTGGGAGCAAACACACACGGCCCAGAAGATGGGGCAGCCAAAAAAAAATCAACACCACCACCATTAAGTTTAATCATCTGTTTACTTTATTTTTCTAGCTTCATATAAAGATGTTTTACTCTTTGCAAACTATTTTTTTTAATTTGGCTGACACTTTAAGGTAAGCTTTTTTTGGGGGGAACTGTGCTGATGTGAAAATCTATTACAAAAAAAGTATGTTGGTCGTTTTACTGTGCCTCAGTTTGGGCAAGGTAAGAATAGGCTTTTTCATGTATTTATGCTATTATCACCTTGAGAACATTTGCGAGAAATTACTAGGATGAGTGGTTTTAAGCTTCACATGCAAACATTCTGAATATTTGTAACCTCACAACATTTGCGCTTTTAACTTAGATGGTCTTTGGAACGCTTTGCAGACTGTGTATGCAATCAAATTGACATATGCTACTATGCTATTGTGTTTCAGAAATCCATTGCGCTGACACAATCAGTCAGCGGCAGTGACATTCAGATGGTCTATGTTGGAGCCTATCTGCAGGGCAGTAATTCTGTCACAGATGGATTTGTTGGATGTGTGAAGGTAAGTGAAATATAAAGCAAAAACAACAATTGAAAAAAAAAAAAGTTACACTGTGGCACACATCAACTTTAGGCAGTATACTACTGTATGACATTCTTAGTGATTCTGTGCTGTGGTTCATGAGATATTGTGCAAACAAACAGAAAAGACACAAATAATCACATTAGCCCTCTGTCCGTAAAGTGTGGTGGATGACTAATGAATTTTAAAAAAAGAATTTTTCAAGCACAGATGACTATCTGAAAATCTGCCTTCAAGCGTTTTATTATTAGCCTCATTCATGATGCATTGAATAAAAATAATTCAAGCAAAAAAATACAGCGGAACCTCCCTTGTAAGACCTTCTGAACTTTCAAAATGACTTATAAGCATTAATTGTAATACTTACAAAGAAGGGCACTGTTTCAGAGAAGTAGGTCTTATGTGGGAGGGAGTCTTATAATGGGAGGTCTTATAAGGGAGGTTCCACTGTAGTGTGATTCAGAACTTTTGACTGCATTGATGGTAATGTCAAGTCAAATCAAGTCAAAATGATCTTTATTGAGCGGCTAGAGAGTAAGCTGACAAAGCTTGTTTTCATCCCACCCTCGGTGGGACCCTGTTTGTGTCTGTCTGTGTGTGTATGCTTATGTACACACACGTGGCGTTGTTTTCATGTGTGTTCAGGACGTGCGTGTGGGCAACAACCCTAACGCTGTGCTGACCCAGCCTGGAGAGACGGAGTCCACCCAGGGTTGCACTGCCCCCAGCTCCTGTGAGCCCAGTCCCTGTGGACCAGGGACATGTGTGGACGTGTGGGGCGACCGTCAGTGCCACTGCCCTCCAGGTCAGTAGACATGGGGCTCGAAGTATAACCTGATACTATTTGTGACCCAGCACCACGAAAGAGACATTAAGTCGCTGGGCTAGTTTCTCACAACAGGCTTGCAAAGTCAAAAATCTCATTTTTTGTCAATTTTGAGTTACGGATATTTTTGTGTTATCTAACATCTTGTCTTTCATATTTGTAAAGGATAATCTTTAATATTATGGTCTCTAAATAGTCTTGTAAGTGTTTTAAAACTAGTAGGTCAATGCATTTTCTTCTCACTGTCAGAGATCCTTCCTGGCTCACGTTGGTCTCACTAGCCATATGCGAACTCATCCAACATCCTAGATTTCCACAAGGACGAACTGTTGAAGCATGGTCATGATGATCCCTTGGGACTGACGAACAATCGATCAGAATTATTTCAGCCTGAAAGATTGGACTTTTTTCCCCCTGCAGGCACGATAGGGCCCCGCTGCGAAGACATCTGCAGCGAGTACAACCCCTGCCAGAACTGGGCGGAATGCCAGCGCCCCTCACAAGGGGAGAGCACCTACAGCTGCGAGTGCGGCAGCCGGCAGAGTGGTCGGTACTGCCAGAACGTGTCCCCGCGGGAGTGTCCGGCGGCCTGGTGGGGGAACCCAGTGTGCGGGCCCTGCCAGTGCAACACCCTGAAGGGCTTCGACAAGAACTGCGACAAGAAGAACGGCACTTGCTACTGCAAGGTAAGCTGGTTGTGGGAAGGGGGGGGGGGGGGGGGGGGTAGGGGAGGGGGGTATGTGCATGAACGCTCCTTCTTTCAGGATGTCCTGAATTGCAGGATTTTAAATTGCATAGAGCCAGCATCGCCGGATTATGAGAATTCAAGAAGCAACGATTTTCTTACACACACACACACTCACTTGTACAATAAAAAGGACCTATATAAGCACTTGCTATATTCAAAGGAATGTAGCACTTGTACTAGTCTAGAGGGGTGAAAAAGCTGTAAATGTGTGTGTGTGTGTGCGCTGCCCCTGCACTCTGCCGGGGCCGCCCCCCTTGCAGGATTTTTTACATTTCCCAGGAGCACCCATGTATGTGTGGTGTGGTGTGTGTGTGTGTGTGTGCGCGTGCGTACATTAGCAGATGCATTCGCTTTCAGTTCTCTCTGCCACCAACGTACATACTGACCTGATGCAGATGCATCAGATGAAGAGGAATAACCCTCTGGCTTTTGCTTTCAAGAGCCTTCAGTAAGAGCTTTTTTCTCTGGCTGGGGTTAAAGTCTCTCCATGCTAGTGTATAATATATATCACACAATTTATTTTTGTTGATGCTAGATTTCTACATGCAAACCCCAATTGTGAGTAGACTAAATAAAGAAAAATATGCCTTTCTCGCATTCAGGCATTTATGCATTCTTCTTCAGGACTTACACTACCAGCCAGCAGATTCTGACCAGTGCTTCCCCTGTGACTGCTACTCGGAAGGGTCCAAAGGCCCCGACTGTGATCCCCACACTGGCCAGTGTCACTGTCGTGACGGCATCATTGGACGCCAATGTGACCAGTGCGACAGCATCTTTGCCGGCATTGACCTCAGCAAGAAGACATGCAGAGGTGAGCTGTGATTGTGTGTGTGTGTGCGTGTGTGTATATGTGTGTTTGTGTGAGAGAGAGTGTGTGTGTGCACATGCGTTTGTACATGTGTGTGCGTGTGCGATAAATTTGCCCTGTTGAAATCATTCTGCTTTTTTTTTTATTACTGCAAACTGCAAACTTTTACTGTTGTTTTTGTTTTTGTTTTTAAAAACTCAGCAACATTCCACTACTTTGCAAGATTCTGAAGGCTTCTTTTCATGAAGGTGGGTATTACTGTCAAAGCATTCACACAGAGATGGGAAGAAATGTATCTAATTATGAACTACTACAGTTGAACCTCCCTTATAAGACCACCAAAAATCATCCAAAATGAGGTCTTATAATGGAGGGGTCTTAAAAGGGAGGTAATTTTAATACTTACAAAGAAGGGCAATGTCTCAGAGAAGTAGGTCTTATGTGGGAGGGAGTTTATTGATGGGAGGTCTTATAAGGGAGGTTCCACTGTATAATAATGTGTTCCACTGTATAATAATGTGTGTGGCTGATGAACAGTGTTAATGATGAAATGTGCCCGTTCTGTCTGTTGTACAGTGATGTCGTATGAGGACTGCCCCAGGAATTTTGCTGAAGGCATCTGGTGGGACCCTGTGCCCTTTGGGGACGTTGCCGTGCAGGACTGTCCTGATGGGGCTTTTGGTTAGTCACTGCACTTCTCTTTCACCCTTGTACTGTCCTTAACCCTTTCACCGCCGATGTCGCATTTCTGCACCAAAATGATTTAACACCTGTGTCACTAAAAGGCCTCAAACCAGGGTCTGTTATCCAAACTGCCTGAAGTGCCGAGTCAGGAGTCTGTGGCTATATAGTACTAGTTCCTGACAGGCAAGGGCGGTAATCTTGAGTAGGTGGCATTCGCATCTCAGGGCACGAGACAGGGGCAGATAATTTTCGGTATAAAGCCTAGAGAGAAAATGGAGTTTTACGTCCTCTTGGTCTGAATCAGACACATATGGGACATTTGTAAATACAAATATGGTTGGAACAATACTGGAGGCAATGCCCGGAGGCAGTACAAAACCAGTAAAGTCCTGATTTTTAAAATTAATACAGATAGCTGTAGCGGTGACCACGCCTCGGTTAAACCTCATCGGCTATGGCACCGCCACAAGTAGTGAATAAAAATCGACTGTAAAGGGTATAAAGCCTCATTGTTGATAAAGTACTTGGGTAAATGACTCTTTGTGTATTGTGTGTGTAACCACTGATTCATTTTCATCCACCTCCGCATGCTTCCCTAATCCCCACCTATTAGACCTCAACCTTTTGCAAGTTCCCTTCGTATATTAAAAACATAAAATTTGTAAAATAATGTAATAAATAAAACTGGAGAAAGACAATCAAGAGTAAAAAAAGGACTTTTTTTTTTATAAATGTATTACTGAAAATAGCTACAAACATATGCAGTGGATTCCTGCTAACTCTAAAACGGATAACTCCAAAACACTGGGTAACTCACAATAATTTTCTGGATGGAAGTTCAGTTTAACGTCGCGTATCGGCTTTCGCCATGTACGACGGGCTGAACAAACCAACCAGGGTATAAACAAAAATTTATGTTCCTGAACCACTGTCTTAGCCAAAAGGCCGAGAAGCGATCAGAATTAAAAAATTCAACAAAATTTCTGGTCCCAGTTTAATAATATTTATGCTAAAAGGTCTTTTTAACTCTAAATATTGGCTATTTCAACAAAAAAATGTAATTCCCTTCAATTTTGACTTTAAAGCGATTTATTTTTTTACTGTATTAGGATTTTAGATTAGTGGGATTAAATTATTGAGAATTATTCCGAGCAAAAGGGACTTTGTTTGGTGTTTGATGCAGGGACTGCAAAGCGGGTGTGTACGCAGAAGGAGAGCTGGCTGGAAGCCGATCTGTTCAACTGCACCAGTGACAACTTCACACGACTGGAAAGCCAGGTAACTGATTGATTCAGAAAACTTTTTTGACCCTTTTTATTGAAATGAGCACGGCTGCTCTTGGAAATCAGTGTAAGAGTTGAGAGATGAACACTAATTGTTCATGCTGTTCAAATATGTTCTATTCCATTCTATATGTGCTTCCTTTTCACATATTTCATGTTGTTTGCTTGGTTTTCAATGTTACATGCATCAAATGCTACCAATTTGAATGGATTATAAGGCTCATCAAATCATAAGGCGCTCGCCCAAATTTTACACAATCAATTTAGCTGTAATTGCTGTAATAGTTTGCTGTAGCAGCTTCTTACTATAATATTAGTCATATTAAAAGGTGCATGGGTATCAGTCTTGGAACAAAAAGTTTGTATAAGTGTTTGTATAACACGGTACTCAAGATTCTTCAATGCCTTGCTTTTTTCTTGTCATACGTACAGTTGGAAGCCCTGCAGGAATCATTGAAGTCGGACAGTGTGAGCGCTTTTGGCGCGGCCTTCGCCATCGAGTCGTTGAAGAACGCCACCAACAGCACCACGCCTCTGTACGGCGGAGACATCGTCATGACCCTGGAGTTTGCCAAGGCTGTGCTGCAGTACGAGAACAGGCAGTCCGGCCTGGGGCTGATCAGTCAGCAGTACAGGGACTTTGTGCAGGTGGGTACCTGCGCTGCTGGTTAGTCCTTCGGTGTAGAGTGGCACAGTGGTAGCGCGTTTGCCTCGTGTCAAGTAAACCCTTAGAGTTCGAACCTGGGTACAGGGGATTTTTCCTCTCACTTTGCACTAGGCCTTACGGTCTGAACGTGGAGTCTTTCGGATGAGGCAATAAACCGAGGTCCCGTGTGCCCATGCACTTAGCATACTTTAAACCCAGTGGCAACGAACTAGTTGTCATTTGGTCAAAATTTAACACACACACACACCCTTTCCTTCCTCATCAGTCACACAAAAATCGCATTAAAAAAAAATTGGGTGGCGCGCCTCTGGCTGCGACTCGCTCTTCAGGTGGGAGCTGCCCAAATTTCACATAGACGCCTCTGTGACTATAAAGTACCTACTTTTACTCCTACTACTCCTACTCCTACTCCTAATGTCATCTAAGGTTCATCTAGGGTGCTATGCAGTCTGCTTTAGTTGTTGTTATTGTGTGAGCTCGTCGTCTGTGAAGTTCTTATTGTTATTATTATGTGAGCTGTGCACATAATATAAATGCGATATAAAATTTCTCCCCCAAAATGTAGATGTCTCTTAACATGCATCATGTAAAGGCATCTCTTTTATTCATGTTATGTCTTCACAGTGTAGAGTGCCACAGAGGTAGCGCGTTCACCTCGTGTCCAGTAAACCCTTAGAGTTTGAACCTGGGTACAGGGGATTTTTCCTCTCACTTTGCACTAGGCCTTACGGTCTGAATGTAGAGTCTTTCGGATGAGACGATAAACTGAGGTCCCGTGTGCCCATACACTTAGCATACGTTAAACCCAGTGGCAAGAAAAAGTTGTCATTTGGTCAAAATTTACAACCCCCCCTCCCCCTCTCTTTCCTTATCAGTCACAAAAATCGCATGCAACATATTTTTTAAAAAATGGGGTGGCACGCCTGTCGCTGCGATACACTCCAGGTGGGAGCAACCCGAATTTCACAGAGACGCCTCTGTGACTATAAAGTACCTACTCCTAATACTCATACTCATACTCATACTCATAATGTCATCTAAAGTTCATCTAGGTAGCTATGCAGTCTGTTTTAGCTGTTGTTATTATGTGAGCTCGTCGTCTGTGAAGTTGTTCCTATTATTTCCTATAATTTCTCCCCCAAAATGTAGATGTCTTTTAACATGCATCATGTAAAGGCATCTCTTTTATTCATGTTATGTCTTCACAGTGGTGTAGAGTGGCACAGAGGTAACGCATTCGCCTTGTGTCAAGTAAACCCTTAGAGTTCGAACCTGGGTACAGGGGATTTTTCCTCTCACTTTGCACTAGGCCTTACGGTCTTTCGGATGAGACGATAAACTGAGGTCCCGTGTGCCCATGCACTTAGTATACGTTAAACCCAGTGGCAACGAAAAAGTTGTCATTTGGTCAAAATTTAACACCCCCCCCGTTTCCTTCCTCATCAGTCACACAAAAATCGCATGCAGAAAAAAATTGGGTGGCGCGCCTCTGGCTGCGACTCGCTCTCCAGGTGGGAGCAACCCGAATTTCACGGAGATGTCTCTGTGACTATAAAGTACCTAATACCTAATAATATAAATTAGATATAAAATTTATCCCCAAAATTGAGATGTCTCTTAAAATGCATCATGTAAAGGAATCTCTTTTATTCGTGTTATGTCATCACATTGATCTTTAAAGCTGTTTCAGGAAGGACATTGAGGGGTGAAATTAAATTTGAAAAATACCAATTTAGTTTATGGTCTAAAAATATAAAATTCAGTATGCTCTTTAAGGAAAAAAGCATCATGAAAGCACAGTGAAATGAACAATCCATAGGAAAAATGTGACTGATTTACTCATTTTTTGGACTCTATAGCCGGTGCCACACACGCGTAAAATTGTATGGGGATGCAATGCGATTGGGTCATGTGAGTCATGATTCACATGAAATACTTCCCATCTAAAAATAATTGCGATTTTGTCTCGCTATGCTCAAGTAGACCCAATACATGAATTTCATGTGAATCATGACTCACATCGTGAAAATCACATTGCATTCAAATCCGAATCGTATGTGTGTAGCAGGCCCTTAAGGCACAAGGCGAACCCCCCAAATTTTACACAAAATTAAGATTTTGTTATGTTTTCTTACTATTTGATTAGTCATATTATAAGGTCTCAGTATGAGAAAAAAAAAAGTATGGCCTTATAGTCGGGAAAAATACAGTAACACTTTGTGACAAGCTTGGTAAAACTTCTCTCTGCCTTGTTTTCCCCCAGCAACTGGTGATAGCGCTGAGCAACGTGACCAGCCTGCCCAACGCGGAGTTCTGGCCGCAGATCAACCGCATGTTCCGGGGGTCGTCCTCCCTGCTGCAGCTGCTGGAGGAGTACCTGGTCACCCTCAGCAGGAACATGCCCCAGGCACAGTCTGGGCCCTTTGAGGCCGTGTCCGATGGCATTGGTAAGGACGACGGGGCAGTTGCGGAGAGCGGATGAATGATTGGGTGTGGTGTGGTGTGAGAGTTACAACCGAGTTCGAACCTGGGTACAGGGGATTTTTCCTCTCACTTTGCACTAGGCCTTGCGGTCTGAACGTGGAGTCTTTCGGATGAGACAATAAACCGAGGTCCCGTGTGCTCATGCACTTAGCACACGTTAATCCCAGTGGCAACAAAAAAGTTGTCATTTGGTCAAAATGTAACCCCTCCCACCCCCCAACCCCCTTTCTTCCTCATCAGTCATACAAAAATCGCATGCAAAAAACAAAAAAAATTAAACAAATTGGGTGGCGCGCCTCTGGCTGCGACACGCTCTCCAGGTGGGAGCAACCCGAATTTCACAGACGCCTCTGTGACTATAGTGTACCTAACAAACAAACTAACATAGTCTATTTGTTGATGTAAATTTATGTTTCATACTTCTATTTAATGTTTTTATTTTACACGGTGGAAGACAAGTTTCCATGTGCGTTGTACAATGCCAATGGACAATAAAGAAACTTATGTCTTGTTGCATGGATGCAACCTTGCCCCGGATACAAGGCAGCGCCTGTTTTTCAAAATTTCGACCACAAAAAATAAAATTGATTCAAAGTTCAAGGGGGAAAAAAGTGTTGAATTATCACTTTATAAGCCTGGAATAAGCTTCAAATTGAGTATGATTTTGCTTTTATTCAGCTTGGGTGGGGGGCGGGGGGGGGGGGGGGGGGTGGGGGGGGGGGGGGGGGGGGGGGGGGGGGGGGGCGGTTGCCCACCTGACCCCCCAGGGGTCCTGCCAGGGGACTAAGCGGTCCCTGGACCCCTGCCTTGCCTGTTGGGATTTTGTCCTGTTGCGTCCATGCAATTGTTACACTGTTTTTGAACTCTAGTCTACCTCTGACTGTGTGGGTGTCTGTGTGTCTCTGCCTCTCTCTGTGTGTATGTCTGTGTTGCTAGAGTACTAACAGGTCTGCGCGTTGGTTGGGTCCATGCATACCCCCCCCCCCCCCCCCCCCCTCCTTGAAATCGTAGAGATTATATAGAAATTATGTCATGCTTGCGTCATTTTTTCCAATGCCTTAAGAGGTACGCAACCCCCCTCAGTACTCTATATCTTTCTTTCTGAACTTAGACCTACCTGGTCGCTCTTAGAAGGAACATGCCCCAGGCACAGTCTGGGGCCTTTGAGGCCGTGTCTGATGGCATTGGTAAAGGTCTGAGTACACGTTAACACTATTCGCAAGATAGTTCTATTTCCCCATGGCAACACAGTGAGCTGTAAGTCATACAAAGAGTGGGCTATCACTGTGTCACCATGGAGAAATAGAAATATCACGTGAGTAATGTTAACGTGTACACAGACCTTAAGGATGGGGCAATGGTTATAGTTGCTGAACTCTATCTCTGACTGTGTGGGTGTCTGTGTGTCTCTGCCTCTCTGTGTGTAAGTCTGTGTTGCTATATCTTTCTTTCTCAACTTAGACCTACCTGGTCACCCTCAGCAAGAACATGCCCCAGGCACAGTCTGGGCCCTTTGAGGCCGTGTCTGATGGCATTGGTAAGGATGGGGCAAACAGTGGAACTAACATTGACTGTTTCTAGTTGTCAATTTGCCATGTGCCAGTTGGGGTTTGTCCCTAGGGGGGCCGCTAGGCTGCCATATTGGCTTGACCTGAGTCATGAAACGCTGGGAGACCTCAATCTTTAGTTCATATGGTTTCTGTTGATTTTTAGTTCTGTTTATTTTCCTTCCTGCCGCAACGCACAAAGCTGTATAATTGTCCGGAGGGACAGCTCAGCGTCAACTATCACATTCAGAGTCTGTCTGTCTGGTTTCTCTCTCTCTTTCTGACTAGCTGTCTGCCTGCTTAACCCCTTGACTGCCGTATAACGTATCACATACTGACTTGATGACATCACTGATGACGTCATCAGATGAAGAGGAATAACTGATATGCTGGCTTTTGCTCTATCACAGTCAAGAGAGTTATATCCCCAGACCATTTTGCCAGACTGGCTCTATCAGTTGTCTTTTTCATGGCATGATTTATGCAATGATGTTTTCTTGAATTTTCTCTGGCAGTCAAGGGGTTAAGTGTCTTCATATGTTCCGCTCTGTCTCTTGTCCGTCTGACTGACTGTCTGTCTGTTACGTGTGCCGTGGCATTCTCTGTTGTTGTGGTGGTGGGTGGGGGTTGCGTGTGGAAAATAAGAGGAAGAAGTGAGATGGAATAGAGAGCGAGAGTTAGAGTTGTACATTTGTAGTACAGTGGAACCTCCCTTATAAGACCTTCAAAAATCATCCCAAACGAGGTCTTATAAGGGAGGTTCCACTGTACTACAAATGTACAACTCTAACTATCACTCTCTATTCCATCTCCCTTCTTCCTCCTATATGGGAGGTAATTTTAATACTTACAAAGAAGGGCAATGTCTCAGAGATGTAGGTTTTATAAGGGAGGGAGTCTTATAATGGGAGGTCTTATAAGGGAGGTTCCACTGTATACATTTTTTGTTATTTTGTAGATGTGTTAGCTGAGGAGGCTGAAAAAATTGAAATAAAGTTAATAACTGGTAAGACACTCATAATAAACTTGGCTTAGCCCTTTTGCCACCAGCCATTTTGTAGCCCAAAATGTCTGCTGAACTTACCTGGGCAAAGAGAAAGTTGGCATCTGTAATACTGTGAATCCCACTGTGACATGTATCAAATAAGGCCTTTCCTTGTCTCCCAACATTAGCAACATAAGGTCACTGAATAACAGATCACTGCAATACTGTGAATCCCACTGTGACATGTATCAAATAAGGCCTGTCCTTATCTCCCAACATTAGCAACATAAGGTCACTGAATAACAGATCACTGCAATACTGTGAATCCCACTGTGACATGTATCAAATAAGGCCTGTCCTTATCTCCCAACATTAGCAACATAAGGTCACTGAATAACAGATCACTGCAATACTGTGAATCCCACTGGGACATGTATCAAATAAGCCCTGTCCTTATGTCCACATCTGTAATACTGTGAATCCCACTGTGACATGTATCAAATAAGGCCTGTCCTTATCTCCCAACATTAGCAACATAAGGTCACTGAATAACAGATCACTGCAATTCTGTGAATCCCACTGTGACATGTATCAAATAAGGCCTTTCCTTGTCTCCCAACATTAGCAACATAAGGTCACTGAATAACAGATCACTGCAATACTGTGACTCCCACTGGGACATGTATCAAATAAGCCCTGTCCTTATGTCCACATCTGTAATACTGTGAATCCCACTGTGACGTATCAAATAAGGCCTTTCCTTATCTCCCAAAATTAGCAACATAAGGTCACTGAATAACAGATCACTGCAATACTGTGAATCCCACTGTGACATGTATCAAATAAGGCCTGTCCTTATCTCCCAACATTAGCAACATAAGGTCACTGAATAACAGATCACTGCAATACTGTGACTCCCACTGGGACATGTATCAAATAAGCCCTGTCCTTATGTCCACATCTGTAATACTGTGAATCCCACTGTGACATGTATCAAATAAGGCCTTTCCTTATCTCCCAAAATTAACAACATAAGGTCACTGAATAACAGATCACTGCAATACTGTGAATCCCACTGTGACATGTATCAAATAAGGCCTGTCCTTATCTCCCAACATTAGCAACATAAGGTCACTGAATAACAGATCACTGCAATACTGTGAATCCCACTGGGACATGTATCAAATAAGCCCTGTCCTTATGTCCACATCTGTAATACTGTGAATCCCACTGTGACGTGTATCAAATAAGGCCTTTCCTTATCTCCCAACATTAGCAACATAAGGTCACTGAATAAGAGATCACTGCAATACTGTGAATCCCACTGTGACATGTATCAAATAAGCCCTGTCCTTATCTCCCAACATTAGCAACATAAGGTCACTGAATAACAGATCACTGCAATACTGTGACTCCCACTGGGACATGTATCAAATAAGCCCTGTCCTTATGTCCACATCTGTAATACTGTGAATCCCACTGTGACGTATCAAATAAGGCCTGTCCTTATCTCCCAACATTAGCAACATAAGGTCACTGAATAACAGATCACTGCAATACTGTGAATCCCACTGTGACATGTATCAAATAAGGCCTGTCCTTATCTCCCAACATTAGCAACATAAGGTCACTGAATAACAGATCACTGCAATACTGTGACTCCCACTGGGACATGTATCAAATAAGCCCTGTCCTTATGTCCACATCTGTAATACTGTGAATCCCACTGTGACGTATCAAATAAGGCCTGTCCTTATCTCCCAACATTAGCAACATAAGGTCACTGAATAACAGATCACTGCAATACTGTGAATCCCACTGTGACATGTATCAAATAAGGCCTGTCCTTATCTCCCAACATTAGCAACATAAGGTCACTGAATAACAGATCACTGCAATACTGTGACTCCCACTGGGACATGTATCAAATAAGGCCTGTCTTTATCTCCCAACATTAGCAACATAAGGTCACTGAATAACAGATCACTGCAATACTGTGACTCCCACTGGGACATGTATCAAATAAGCCCTGTCCTTATGTCCACATCTGTAATACTGTGAATCCCACTGGGACATGTATCAAATAAGGCCTTTCCTTATGTCCCAACATTAGCAACATAAGGTCACTGAATAACAGATCACTGTAATACTGTGAATCCCTCTATGACATGTATCAAATAAGGCCTTTCCTTATGTCCACATCTGTAATACTGTGAATCCCACTGTGACATGTATCAAATAAGGCCTTTCCTTATGTCCACATCTGTAATACTGTGAATCCCACTGTGACATGTATCAAATAAGGCCTTTCATTATCTTCCAAAATTAGCAACATAAGGTCACTGAATAACAGATCACTGCAATACTGTGACTCCCACTGGGACATGTATCAAATAAGCCCTGTCCTTATGTCCACATCTGTAATACTGTGAATCCCACTGTGACGTATCAAATAAGGCCTGTCCTTATCTCCCAACATTAGCAACATAAGGTCACTGAATAACAGATCACTGCAATACTGTGAATCCCACTGTGACATGTATCAAATAAGGCCTTTCCTTGTCTCCCAACATTAGCAACATAAGGTCACTGAATAACAGATCACTGCAATACTGTGAATCCCACTGTGACGTATCAAATAAGGCCTGTCCTTATCTCCCAACATTAGCAACATAAGGTCACTGAATAACAGATCACTGCAATACTGTGAATCCCACTGTGACATGTATCAAATAAGGCCTTTCCTTATGTCCACATCTGTAATACTGTGAATCCCACTGTGACATGTATCAAATAAGGCCTTTCCTTATGTCCACATCTGTAATACTGTGAATCCCACTGGGACATGTATCATATAAGGCCTTTCCTTGTCTCCCAACATTAACAACATAAGGTCACTGAATAACAGATCCTAATTCCACGCCTTTTAGCAACACGGGTGTTCAATCAGTGTGGTGCAAAAATGCGACATCAGCGGCGAAAGGGTTAATCAAAGAAAACTATTTCCTACTGATTTTCACTCTGTGAATGTGACGCATTCATCATGAATGTAGCAACGCTTATTTTGAAATGAAACATGAATTATTTCTCTGCAGTGCTGGGGGCTGATTGGATGACAGTGGACAACGTGACAGGTCGCCCTCTGCCCAAATACGACAACATCATCAACAAGGGATCAGCCAACGATCACGCCTCCATCATGCTGCCGTCCTCCTTGTTTGATGGTGAGTCCTATGTTCTTGTTGAAGTTGAAGAATTCAGACTGTTTAATAGTTTTAGATGATGTTGATTCGGTTCTGTTACGAATATCGAAATGATTGATCCATATCATCTGTTTGCAGTGGCCTTACTAAATGTCTTTTTTTTTATATATATACAGGTTCCAGCAAGCAAGAGAAGCGTTACTATGGTTATGCTGTCTACCACACCATGGGAACATTAGTGGAGATTAACTCGGACGATTCTGTTGTGTAAGTACCGGTACTCTTGTAACAATTCTTGGGTATTTTTGTTAGAGGAGGCTTGTTGCTCAGAAATGGATGTGTGTGTTGGTAAGGGGATGGTTGTAGGTGGGGAAAAATGTGCTCCAGTCTTGGTCAAAAAGTGTGTAAGTAACTGTATGATTGTGTGTGTCTCTGTCTGTGTGCGCATGTGTGAGAGAAAGATTGTGCGTGCATGTGTGTCTCTGTGTACGCATGTGTGAGAGAAAGATTGTGCGTGCATGTGTGTCTCTGTCTGTGTACGCATTTGTGAGAGAAAGATTGTGTGTGCATGTGTGTCTCTGTGTACGCATGTGTGAGAGAAAGATTGTGCGTGCATGTGTGTCTCTGTCTGTGTGCGCATTTGTGAGAGAAAGATTGTGCGTGCATGTGTGTCTCTGTGTACGCATGTGTGAGAGAAAGATTGTGCGTGCATGTGTGTCTCTGTCTGTGTGCGCATTTGTGAGAGAAAGATTGTGCGTGCATGTGTGTCTCTGTGTACGCATGTGTGAGAGAAAGATTGTGTGTGCATGTGTGTCTCTGTGTGTGTGCGCATTTGTGAGAGAAAGATTGTGCGTGCATGTGTGTCTCTGTGTACGCATGTGTGAGAGAAAGATTGTGCGTGCATGTGTGTCTCTGTGTGTGTGCGCATTTGTGAGAGAAAGATTGTGCGTGCATGTGTGTCTCTGTCTGTGTGCGCATTTGTAAGAGAAAGATTGTGCGTGCATGTGTGTCTCTGTGTACGCATGTGTGAGAGAAAGATTGTGTGTGCATGTGTGTCTCTGTGTGCGCATGTGTGAGAGAAAGATTGTGCGTGCATGTGTGTCTCTGTCTGTGTACGCATGTGTGAGAGAAAGATTGTGCATGCATGTGTGTCTCTGTCTGTGTGTCTATTAATTAATATTTGTTCATCCAAATATGTATGCTTGTCTTTGTACATGTGTATGTATATAATTCAATATTTAAATCACATGCAAAGCGCTTGTACTGTAGCCTCAGAAGTATTCAAAATGTGAGATTGTAATATTTGATTTGAGGTCTTATCTTAATAAGATATCAAATCAAACAAGTTCTCAACTGTTTTTGTCTCAAGACCCTTTCTACATGTGAGGTTTTGTACCAAAATTAATGGACAGTTAAATCAAACCCGATTTTCTTCATATTTGTTGTTGTTTCAAAGACACTGCTAATATATTGTTTCCTTCTTCTTCTTCTTCTTCTTCTTCTTCTTCTTCTTCTTCTTCTTCTCCTTCTTCTTCTTCTTCGATCGCTCAGACTGTTTCCTGTCAATTATGAGCGCAGCTTTGCCATGCTGCCGTTATGCGCCTAAGAAATAGTTAGGCCCAGCAAGTCCGACTTCGGCTGCAGGAAATCTTTTTGAAAGTGTTTCTTGAAAAAAAAAAAAAGGCAGGAGAATGAACCGGTAAGGCAGAAAGATAATAGATGACAGTAAGGAAAGGGAAAAGACAGAGTCAAAGAGAGTGACAGATTAGAGGAAGTTAGAAGCACCGAACTTCCAGAAGGTGGGGGAACTGTTTATACAAAAGACCCCCCGGTATCCCCACGGGGGGATTGTTTTCTTTATTGCACCGTTCTTATTTGTGAACAGCAAGACGGGTCTGCCGCTGACGACCAACGGCCCGATGTTCAGCTTTGTGCTGATCAGCGAGGGGCGGCATGTGTCGGGGAAACAGGCCAAGCCCGTCCTGGTGCGCCTCAAACTGGCCGCCCCCCACAACCGGACCAACCTCCAGTGTGCCATGTGGATGCCTGACAGCGACGGCGGGTAAGCACAACAACAACAACAACATACAGATAGATGAAAAATTGACTGCAGTACCTTTTGGAGCAGCGTAAGAATGGTGGGTACAAAAAACAAGGTATCTGTGAAAGGGAAAACTTCAACGTTTCGTGACTTAGTCATGAAGTCCAAGGTATGACTGACTAAGTGGTTAAGGCACGAAACGTTGAAGTTTTCCCTTTCACAGGTACCTTGTTTTCTCTACCCACCATTCTTACGTAACATACACATAAGCGTAGTTCCTTCTCAGAGTCAATCAAAGCTAAAAGGAAAAGAAAAAGTGAAAGAGGCAATAGAAATTAGACAGAGAAGACCAAGCCTAAACAGGGACTCAGGTTATGATCTACCCATCATATATAACAGTGTGCTGAACCAGACTTAGCTGTGAACACAACTCAAGGGGTGACACCAACAGCCCCCAGACTTCTGACCCAGTGTGGATTGACGAAGGCCAGCAGTAAGCTGGCTGAAAATTTCCCAAGTATGTTTTCTTTCCTTTCCTTTTTCTTTTCTTTTCAGTTTTTGATTGACTCTGAGAAGGAACTACACTTATCATAAACACACCAGAGTTGGAAAGTGTATTTACTCAAACAACATACAGTGGCATGGGTGCAGCTGTTCCTGGTATACAAGGATTTCCTGTTTTTTGGATTTTACCAGAACAGGAAGTTCCTTTTTTTTGTCAAACAAGATCTTTGTGTGTCTACTGTATTTGTCAAACACTTTAAAATAAGCATTTCTACAAATTGTGGAAAAAGCAAACTAAAATACCTTCAAAAATCAATTTTGTGCTTCAGTTGCAGGGGGACATTACCCCTGGACCCCGGCCTTTCAGGGTTTTTTTAATTTTGTGTAGTTGCACCCATGCAGTATTTATATGGCACTGAATCTTGATAGAAATAAAATCGAAGCGCACACACACACGCACGCGCACGCACACGCACACACACACACACACACACACACGCACACACACACATTAGCATTCATAACGCATTCAAATAAAAATGCTATACTAGGCGATCACGCACGGATAACATAAATGGAATGCAGCAGAAACAGACCCAAAGGCAAGAAAGAGAATAGAAAGGAAGCAGAGCTTCAATGACAGGAGAACAGGTAGAATACAGCAGAAACGGACCTAAAGGCAAGAAAGAGAAAAGAAAGGAAGCAGAGCTTCAATGACTGGGGAACAGGTGGAATACAGCAGAAACAGACCTAAAGGCAAGAAAGAGAATAGAAAGGAAACAGAGCTTCAATGACAGGAGAACAGGTAGAATACAGCAGAAACGGACCTAAAGGCAAGAAAGAGAATAGAAAGGAAGCAGAGCTTCAATGACAGGAGAACAGGTGGAATACAGCAGAAACAGACCTAAAGGCAAGAAAGAGAAAAGAAAGGAAGCAGAGCTTCAATGACTGGGGAACAGGTGGAATGCAGCAGAAACAGACCTAAAGGCAAGAAAGAGAAGAGAAAGGAAGCGGAGCTTCAATGATGAGGGGAACAGGTGGAATACAGCAGAAACAGACCTAAAGGCAAGAAAGAGAAGAGAAAGGAAGCGGAGCTTCAATGACTGGGGAACAGGTGGAATACAGCAGAAACAGACCTAAAGGCAAGAAAGAGAAGAGAAAGGAAGCGGAGCTTCAATGACTGGGGAACAGGTGGAATACAGCAGAAACAGACCTAAAGGCAAGAAAGAGAAAAGAAAGGAAGCAGAGCTTCAATGACTGGGGAACAGGTGGAATACAGCAGAAACAGACCTAAAGGCAAGAAAGAGAAGAGAAAGGAAGGGGAGCTTCAATGACAGGGGGAACAGGTGGAATACAGCAGAAACAGACCTAAAGGCAAGAAAGAGAAGAGAAAGGAAGCGGAGCTTCAATGACAGGGGGAACAGGTGGAATACAGCAGAAACAGACCTAAAGGCAAGAAAGAGAAAGGAAGCGGAGCTTCAATGACGGGGAAACAGGTGGAATACAGCAGAAACAGACCTAAAGGCAAGAAAGAAAAGAGAAAGGAAACGGAGCTTCAATGACGGGGGAACAGATGGAATACAGCAGAAACAGACCTAAAGGCAAGAAAGATAAGAGAAAGGAAGCGGAGCTTCAATGACGGGGGAAACAGGTGGGGTTTGAGGTTAGATTTGAAAGCAGAGAGGGTTGGTCGCTGACAGAGGGAAAGAAGAAGTTTGTTCCAGAAGCACAACACTCATTTACCATGGAAAAGTGGCTGTCTTGTACTTACGTCACCTCCCCACCCCATCTCAAATTTTCGCATTGAAAATGTTCACTGAGAAGCAAATTTTTGCTATTTTGGGGAAAGGAATAGGGTTATTTTCATAAAATTGAAAGAAGCAGATTTTGAGGGGTATGTGGGTGTGGGTGTGCGTGACTAGTTTATAAGATTGCCGGAAAAGTTAATACTAGTATTAATACAGTACATCCATAGGCATAAACACAGATTATATAAACATCAAGTATAGGCAATATGTCTTAAATCATGCATTGTTTTAATGAAAAAACAGTAACATAAACCCTAAAAATAGATAAGCACATGGCAAATGTATCCGCCTTTGGTAGAGTGTAGTGTAACATCATCGGCAAATTTATGCATTTATCTGTGGTGCAAGAAGAGCTAACACATCCATGAAAGTTTTTTGAGGCCAGTATTTCATACTTCCATGTATGCCTGATGGTGTTTTTTTTGGTTTTTTAAAGCCGGAGATAAGAACCGTATGATTCCTTTAGTGTCGGAAACTCAGTTTTGGGAATCTTTTGGGTTTCCTATTTTCCATTCAGTTCCTCTCCTTTACATTGATCTTTGCATGCATTATCTCCCTCTCTCTCTCTCTCTCTCTCTCTCTCTCTCTCTCTCTCTCTCTCTCTCTCTCTCTCTCTCTCTCTCTCTGTCTCTCTCTCTCTCTCTCTCTCTCCTCTCTCTCTCTCTCTCTCTCTCTCTCTCTCTCTCTCTCTCTCTCTCTCTCTCTCTCTCTCTCTCTCTCTCTGTCTGTCTCTCTCTCTCTCTCTCTCTGTCTCTCTCTCTCTCTCTCTCTCTCTCTCTCTCTCTCTCTCTCTCTCTCTCTCTCTCTCTCTCTCTCTCTCTCTCTCTCTCTCTCTCTCTCTCTCTCTCTCTCTCTCTCTCTCTCTCTCTCTCTCTCTCTCTCTCTCTCTCTCTCTCTCTCTCTCTCTCTCTCTCTCTCTCTCTCTCTCTCTCTCTCTCTCTCTCTCTCTCTCTCTCTCTCTCTCTCTCTCTCTCTCTCTCTCTCTCTCTCTCTGCAAATCAGCCTGCGTTTATCCATCCTTCACTGCTGTATGCTGATGTTTTTGGGATTTTTAAGACTAATAAACTCTTCTTTCATGTCCTCTGAAAGAGAAGAATGTTGAAAAAGATAAAGAAAGGTGTGCCTTTGAGACTGAAAATGACAGAAGTGGAGGATGCAATTGGTGGTCAACATTTAGCATTCATCCGATATTTACGAATAGAAAATAGTTTTGTTTTCTTCTCAATTTTGTGCTGTTTTAACCCCTTCACTGCCTGCCCCGTGTCTACTACGGGATGTGTGATGTCATTGATGATGTCATAACTTTTGATGGAATGATGGTTTTTGGTTTAGACAAGTGAGGAAAGATATATCTCTAGACCATTTCTTTAGATTGAGTCTAACAGGTCTCTTTGAAATTTTATAATCAGAAAATCGATAATTTCTCAGTTTTTCTTTGGCAGTGAAGGGGGTTAAGTCATGAGAACAGAATTCAGACTCCAGAATGATTGGAGCGCATCCGTTTTTGTTATGGCACAGGGAGGGCATATGGACGGCGTCAGAATGCTCCGTGTCAGACGTGGACTGTCGTGTCACGACCGAGTCTGAGGAGTGTCGGGAAGTGTACGTCACCTGTAAATGTAGCCACCTGTCCACCTACGCCGTTATCGTGGACCTGGAAGATGGAACGGTAAGCACCATTTACTACTTCTTCTTAGTCATGGTATGCAGTCGCTCACCTGTACGTCACCTGTAAATGTAACCACCTGTCCACCTACGCCGTTATCGTGGAACGGTAAGCACCATTTACTACTTCTTCTTAGTCATGGTATGCTGTCGCTCACCTGTAAATGTAGCCACCTGTCCACCCACGCCGTTATCGTGGACCTGGAAGATGGAACGGTAAGCACCATTTACTACTTCTTAGTCATGGTATGTAGTCCTCACCTGTACGTCACCTGTAAATGTAGCCACCTACGCCGTTATTGTGGAACGGTAAGCACCATTTACTACTTCTTCTCAGTCATGGTATGCAGCTGCTCACTTGTTCACTCTCCTGTGTGTCTGTGTGTGTTTCTGCATGTCTGTGTGTGAGTTCACTCAATCTTGTCACGTTAATGGGACTTTATACTACGTCCCAGCGATAAGGGCGATAATTTTTGGACTGAATTGACCATGCCAGCTAGTGACTAGTCAGGGACAGGGAATTTTCTGTAGCTCTATGCTACTACTTCATGACAGGCAAGGGCAATTATCTTATGTAGATGGCACACATGTCTCAGTGTACAAGACAGGGGCAGAGAAGTTTTAGTATAAAGCCTCATTGATATGATGATATCGGTCATTATTTTATAGTTGTGCCTATTTTCAGACTTTTTCTACATGTGTATTTTTGAAACCATTGACATATTTGAACAGATACACACTTGTGTCTCTGATTTCACACTCAAAATATTGGAGGGAGGATTTTTTATTCAGAGTGGCCATAGTGCAGCTGATGCAATTCTTATATGATATTTTCTGTGGGTAATCATCTGTGTTCACTCGCTGAGAGAGCAGCCACTGTGCAGATGTCACATTCTCATGATAATTTTGTTAGGATGTTTTCAGTTTTTATCTGCCGAAAGGAGCCATTGTTCAGTTACCCACTTTGACCCTTATGGTATCTTTTTTTAGGCTAGAAAACTCCTGGATCCAAAGGTTTCTCTCAGATAAATGATTTTTCAGAAGAAAAAGGAAAGCAAACTTCGAAAAAAAAGAAAAGGGAATTGTATACTGACAACCAGACCTCTCTTTGCTCTTCTTAAATTCTCTATGACATTTTCCTACCTTGTGTATTTTAGGCATTGTATGATTGAAACGTCGTTGCTGGCCATTTTAAATAAACATTCATGCAAGGGGGCAACCTTTCCTGCTATACAAGGATTTCCTGTTTTTGAATTTTACCAGAAAAGCAATTTCCTTTTTTTTTAAATTTGTCAAACAAGATCTTTGTGTGTCTACTGTATTTTTCAAACACTTTAAAATAAGCATTTGTATAAATTGTGGAAAAAGCAAACTAAAGTACTTTCATAAATCCATTTTCTGTTCAGCTGCAGGGGGACATTACCCCTAGACCCCGGCCTTTCGGGGTTTTGTCATGTTCATGCCATTTAAAGATGTATCCAATTTGTTTAATTGAAAGAGTCTTAGTCCCTTAGAGAACCTTGAAGTTAGCCACATGTTCAATAGCCTAAATTTTGTGGGAATTATGTTGTCTGTGACACCCCCGAAAGCTCTGAGGTGAGCCTATACCTTAGCTGAGTGAAATTGTTATAAAACTCTTCTTATGATGTTGTCTGTGTTCAGGTGCCCAAGGCAGCAGTGGTGGAGCTGGAGGCGCTGATGTACGTGCTGGTGGGGGTGTCCCTGGCACTGCTGATCGTGGCCTTCTTCATCCTCATCTCCTACAAGCAGCTGCAGAGCAACTGGAACAGCATCCACATCAACCTCGTCTTCGTCATCGTCATCATCGAACTGTCCTTTGCTGTCGGCATCAATCGCACCAGTCCTGAGGTCAGTTGGGGGGGAAATATATATGGTTTTTCAATAGCAACCAAAAACTGCAACCCACAAAATGAAAACGATAGCTTAATTATTACAAATCTTACTTGAGATTTTTAGGGTTGCATTTTTTTTTGTCACCATATATTAGCTGATGTATTGATTTTATTTTTTATTTTTTCGACAGATTCATCAGTGTAACTTCTCATTTATCTTACTCTTTTAAAAAAATCTTATATCTTGTTACCACAATCTAAGGAATCGTTGAACATTCTTGCAGCATCCCACAAGAAGAGAGAAATATCTTCTTGGTTTGTCTTGTCGTAATGACATCTTGACGTCATTTGGGCCACACACCTGCAGTTCTGGTGAGGAAAGATGAAGCAATCCTGAAGTCATGAAACTCAAGTGTGTGGTTTCAGTCTTATTATTTAACCCTTTCACCGCCAAAGTCACATTTTAGCACCACAGTGATTTAACACCTATGTGACTAAAAGACATCAAATTGGGTCTATTATCTGAAGACCCTATTGTCTTAGTTTTGGGAAGTAGGGATAGACTTTATTTTATATATGTCATAGAAGAATCCCCAATACTGCAGATGGATTTTGTCCTCTACCCAGGTAAATTTAATGAGAATGTTTGGCTGAAATATGGCTGGCGGTGAATGGGTTAAGCACCCAGTTCATTTTACTTTGAATAAGAGTTCATACTGGGCTATAATATTTCATTGCAAAATGTGCCTCTAGATGACAGCCTATGTTGGTGTAGAGTGGCACAGAGGTAGCGCATTAGCCTCATGCACGATAAACCTGAGTTCGAGCCTGGGTATAGGGGATTTTTCCTCTCACTCTGCACTAGGTCTGAATGTGGAGTCTTTCGGATGAGACGATAAACCGAGGTCCCGTGTGCCCATGCACTTAGCATACGTTAAACCCAGTGGCAATGAAAAAGTTGTCATTTGGTCAAAATTTACCCCCCTCCCCCTTCCTGTCTCATCAGTCACAAAATCGCATGCAAAATTTATTTTTGAATAGGTGACACGCTCTGTCTGCGACGCGCTCTCCAGGGGAGCAATCCGAATTTCACAGAGACGCCTTTGTGACTATAAAGTACCAAATAACATTGAGTTACTGCATCACAGTGGCTGCTTCATACTTGTTAACATAGGGATTTTATTTGATACTCTTCAAGTTATGCACTCTACAAGCACTCATGATAATTTTATTGTGCTAAGTTTGCTTTAAAACAAAATGAGCCAAAGGAATAATCTGAGAATTTATATTCAAGATCCTGGGCAGTGGGTGGGTGCCTTGTGCCTCCATACGGAGAGCTGGACGACTTTGCCCCCTACACGAGTCTCTCCCCATGGGGGGGTCTTTCGTAAAAATAGTTCCCCCACCTTCTGGAAGTTTTGTGCTTGTAGCTTCCTCTAATCTGACACTCTTTGACTCTGCCTTTTCCCTTTGCTTTCTATCATCTACTTTCTGACTTATTGGCCCATTCTCCTGCCATTTAAAAAAAAAATCTTCCAAATAACTTTTCTCCTTTGAGCTCCTCCGAAATCGGAATGTGTCGGCTGTACGCAGCGGGGAGACCAGTGAAAACTTAAAACCAGACACATGCGCACCTTACCCATTATGGCCATATGACCTGGGAACGCAGAAGAAGAAGAATATTCAAGATCTTTGGTGTTTTTTCTTCTTTCAGTTGTTTTGTCGTCTGGTGGCGATATCTTTGCATTATTTCTACATGGCGGCCTTTGCCTGGCTGTACGTGGAGATCCTTCACATCTACCGCATGCTGACAGAGAAACAGACCATCAACTACGGCTCCATGAAGTTCTACTACCTCCTGGGCTATGGTAAGAAATCTTAGCAAGGAGAATATCACTGTGTCCTGTGTTAGAGCTTTAGGTGTTAGCTATAGCCTGACGTTCACGTTTATAAATTAAAAAAGGAAACTTGCTGTCCCATCTTCTGGGCCGTACAGTGGTGTTACTCTGCTCATTCCGAATCCCAACTCGCAGCCACACGTTGGCTTGTTCAGGTCATAGAATCCGAGACCAGCAGTCCAAGGGGAGCGAATCTATGTTAGGCCGTCAGGAGGCAACCAACCAAGGACTCACTCAGGACACACTGCACTGCTGCTGAGTCACTTCGGTGGAGTTCAGTAGAGCCTGTTCAGGACACCACCTACTAAGCCCCCTACTGACGACACTTTTCTCTTAGTCGCGGAGCCAGCGTGAGTGAGATCCTCCCCCGAGGGCGCCACCACGACCGTCCACCGACAGCTTCCCAGAATACACTGATCCCCATGGCTTTGACCCGAATGCACCAAGACATAGACTGGATTGGAAACCGAAACTGAGGTCACCATGAGAGCAGGGCATGCTCTGATTTACTTGTCTCATCGTTATTGTTTATTTCAAATCAAGAAGATTCAAGTAGAGACCAATGAGACCAAAAGAAAAAGAACAGCAAAACAAACAAACAAATACAAACAAAAAAACGTAAAGTGAATGTTTGGTCTGATGTGAAGTGAATGGTCTTAATTTTGTACAATATAATTATGATCCCAGAATCAGAACTCATAACCTGAGTAATAGTGTTGTGATGATACATATATTAAAAATAATATTTGTTATGTCTAATTCGCTTTGATGTTTCTGTAAAAGACAATGTGTAAAATGTACAATTTGAAGTATATTTCCAGTATCAACAAAAGCAACAATATCATGCAGACATCTGCCGAAGGTTTTTGGATTTTGTTGTTCATTTCTGAGATTTATTTTCTTTCTTTTTTTCCCCAGTGATTCCTGGCATCATTGTGGGTCTGGCTGTGGGTCTCTACACTGACGGCTATGGCAATGATAGCTTGTAAGTCATGACACATCTTTGGTATATTTGGGTTGCTCTCCCCCGGAGAGGGCGTCACCGCAAGTGCAGCGCCTACCTTTTTTTTTTAGGGGGGGGAGTGAGGGGCACACTTAGAAAATTAGCTATCAATTTGGCCCTACCAGGCAGCGGGATTTCTCCCTGCTTTTACCGACTTTCAACTGCCGTGGGATTTTTACATGCATAAAGTGCACGGTTCATTTCCTGTCAAACTAGAAAGAAAGGGCGAGGCCTGGGTTCGAACCTGGGTCACTCGCGTTGCAGTCACACATGGCAGGCGAACGTCTTGGCCACTCTGCCACCTTTGTATGTGTCATTATGTAATTATTAAATGGAGCATTTTTCATGGCCGTTCACTAATGTGTAGTAAATTTGAGGGTTTGTGTTTGAAAGAGTTATTTTATTGCAAGCATGTCTGTCCACATGATGCGTGAATTAAATCAAGAAAAGAGAACCAAGTTAATCTAGTTATGTTTCATCCAGGTGTGTTGACTAATATTTTAATCTCTCTCATTTGATATCGCTCCTACCTTGCTGTTCCCTTTGACATGGGCAGATGGCCGGGCTCAGTAAGCCATTGCTCTCTCTCTCTCTCTCTCTCTCTCTCTCTCTCTCTCTCTCTCTCTCTCTCTCTCTCTCTCTCTCTCTCTCTCTCTGTTTATGTGTCCAGAACACTTAATTATGGCTGAAACCTGTACAGAGTGGTAAACAGTTTCCACAGAAAAGACATGTAACTTGGATTTTAACACCCTCTCTCTCTCTCTCTCCCCCTGACCCATCCCTACCTCCTCCCCCCCCCCCCCCCCCCCCCCCCTCAAAGCTTATGATGCAAAGAACTGCAAACACAAGCACTACGACTTTCTTGCGTCCATTTATATAAAGTGAATGTTATGTTTGAGATAGGAGTGGGCATGAGCAATTTAATAGTAAGCAGTTAGGTTCTTATGCTGTTGTCATCTTTATGGGGGCCCCCCCCCCCCCCCCCCCCATTCATCCAATAACCAACCAAGTATAGATTGATAATGATATTATTTACAAATTAAAAATTAAACAGTTTCTGCATGTGTTATGCAGACCTGTTTACTCTACTCTTTTCGAGTAGTATTCTACTCAATTTGGACCTCTACTGAAAATAATGCTATAATTCCTCATTTTCAGTGAACATTGCTTGATGGTTTAATGAATAAAACTACACATTTTGAGGCGAGAGAAAATTGAATTTTACGTCCTCTTGGTCTGAATCAGACACATATGGGACATTTGTAAATACAAATATGGTGGGAACAATACTGGAGGCAATGCCTGGAGGCAGTACGAAACCAGTAAAGTCACAATTCTTTAAATTAATACAGATACTGTAGCGGTGACCACGCCTCGGTTAAACCTCATCGGCTATGGTACCGCCACAAGTATGTTAATATACACATTTTGAGGCAAAACTTCTCATTTCAGCTATGCAGACTACTCAAGACTTGTGTAGGGGGTAAACGGGTCTGGTTATGTGACAAAGGCCTGAAATGTGCTGTGTTTCTCCATTTCAGCTGCTGGCTGGAGACCTCGGAGCTGTTCATCTGGAGTTTTGCTGGTCCTATAGCTGTGGTGGTGGTGGTAAGTTGACATCTTCCGTTGTATGCTTTCTACAGTAGGAATTGTTCAGAAATAATTAAGGGGAGTAATTTCAAGGTGTGTGTGAATGATCCTGCCTAACCGAGTGGGGACAAACAGGAAGTTACATTGGCTTAATGTAGCCGTCGCCCCGTGTGTTTGAGCAGACAGACATAACAAAGTACACGGTGCGTCATTCTAAAGTTGTCATTTATATTTATATTTTGCAAAGTTCGATCAGTTTGTGACCACTCATTTCTCTAAAAAAATGTTTGCAAGTCGCTCACTTGCATCCTGGTTTATCTCTTCGACGCCATGGTTGGTATGGTTTGTCCCTCTCGGTCGAGGTAAACAACTCTAATTTTCACAAAGTTCTCTCCCCTAGTTTTTCCCGAAAATCGTCTATTCTCAAATTAAGTCAGAAAAACAGACAGGAAGATAAACATTTACAAAATATAGTACAGATTCTCCATGCATCTTCATTTTACACAGTTCTTGTGTTGGTTGGTCTATGATCAAAACTGGAATTGGATCATTTGTTTCACATTGATGTACTCTGTCTCGCTCACTCACTCATTCATTTAGTCAACCTCCAACTATAATGTGTTTTAATCTGAAACTTTTGTTAGATTATAATTATCAAGAGGTACGTGGGTTTTTTTCTCAAATCAAGTAACAGTGTGTCTGTACAATTCTAGGTGTGCTTTTTAAAAAAAGTCTTTGATATGAGAGATAACATTGAGAATATTGCGAAAAGCTTATATTAAAAAAATAAAATTGAAAATAAATTAGAGCATTTACGCTGTGCGAGATTGGGTTATTTCTTATCGTCAAATGAAAATGTGCTGGATTTGTGTCGATGCATTGATAACTGTTTGTTTTTCAGCTGAACATCATTACCTTCATGTTTGCTGTGAAAGCCAGCTGCCGTGAAAAAGTTCAGGTGGCTGATATCAGTAGTGTCAGGTAAGAGAAAATTGAAAGTACCGATAGTGCTGTTGAGAAATACGGTTATGTTGAATTAAAAATTGTGTTTTGCGTCCTCTCGGTCTGGAACAGACACATATGGGACATTTGTAAATATAAAGATGGTGGGAACAATACTGGAGGCAATGCCCGGAGGCAGTGCAACTCCAGTAAAGTCCTGATTTTTTTAGCAATACAGATAGGTGTAGCAGTAACCACGCCTCGGTAAACCTCATCGGCTGTGGTACCGCCACAATCTTAGTGTTCATAAGGTTATGTTGAAAGACTAAATGAGGTTTTATACCGAAAATTCTCTGCCCTTGTCTTGTGCCCTGAGATGCGAACGCCACCTACTTAAGATTATCGCCCTTGCCTGTCATGAAGTATATAGCCACAGAAAATTATGTGCCCCTGACTCGCCGCTAGGTGGCATGAGCAGTTCGGGCCTAATATTATTGCCCTTTCGTGTCAGCAAGAAGTAGTGTAAAGCCCCATTTAATGTAGACAAAGAGAAAAGAAGTCTTGAAAAGCACACATTAGGTTTGCATGAAAGCACATACATACACACATGGCACACAACCGTGTGCACATGGCAAACGCATGCGTGCACACACACTTTGTCTAAAATCATATATGTGAATAGACGTTAAATTGAAGAACACACACACACTTATTAACTTGACTTATGCACACATACACACACAAGCACGAACGAAATTTTGCTTTACGTCCTCCCGGCCGAAGCCATATGGGACATTACTTTTTACTTGTAGTTTTTACTTACTTATGTACGCATATGCACACACACACGCATACACACGCCCACACACACACCCACACACACACCATTCAATCATTCTCTCTTTGTCCCACCACCCATTTGTTTCTAAAAAGCTGTGTGCTTTAACTTTAGGCTTGGCCTGATGGGTGCCATCCTGTTGCTGCTACTGCTGAGTGTGATGAAACTCCTCTTTCTTTGTCTCTGTCTGTCTCACTGTCTCTCTCTCTCTCTTCCCACCTCCTAGATGCCTCTAAAAGTCATCTATGCAAATTCTAGGCTTTGGCTGATGGGAGCAATTCTGTTGCTGCTACTGCTGAGTGATCAAACTCCTCTTTCTTTGTCTCTGTCTGTCTCACTTTTCTCACTGTCTCTCTCTCTCTCTCTCTCTCCCACCTCCTAGATGCTTCTAAAAGTCATCTATGCAAATTCTAGGCTTTGGCTGATGGGAGCAATTCTGTTGATGCTACTGCTGAGTCAAGCAACTTTTCACGGTATACAAGGATTTCCTGTTTTTGAATTTTACCAGAAAAGGAAGTTCCTTTTTTTTTTTTACTTTGTCAAACAAGATCTTTGTGTGTCTACTGTATTTTTCAAACATTTTAAAATAAGCATTTCTATAAATTGTGGAAAAAGCAAACTAAAATACCTTCGTCAATCAATTTTTGCTTCAGCTGCAGTTATACCCCTGGACCCCGGCCTTTCATTATTTTTTTCCATTTTGTTTAGTTCCACCCATGTGACAGGGTTCGCATGGTCTTTGAAGGTCTTTGAGTCTTTGAGAAATGGAGTACCATTTTCAAGTCTTTGAAAGTCTTTAAAAATTGGCTTCTGTCTGTGAAAATGATGAAAGGTTTGTGAAAAGGCCTTTAATTCCCCCCCAAAAAGCTCATTGATGCCATAAAAGTTTTTGTTTACTTCCAGAATTGAAAAAAAGGCAATTTAATTTGACTTATTTTCCATATAGTAGACGTCCTCAATTTGTCGAGTTACTTCCCTTCACTATATCCAGGTCTTTTGGCTACACTGGTGCAACTTGAATGATCATGACCGAAGCAATCGTCATCATTGCATGTCGTGAAAGGTCTTTGAAAATAGGATAAAGGGTCTTTGAAAGTTTGTGAATTTGGGTATGAAAAATCTGTATGAACCATGTGTGAGTGTGGTGAAATTCCTTCTCTCTCTTTGTCTCTCTCTGTGTCATTGTCTCTGTCTGTATGTCTCCCCCCCCCCCTCCCCCCCACCCCACCCCTGCCCATCTCTTCTACCACCTCCTGGTTGTTTCTAAAAGCCACAAATGAATTGTCAATTGTAGACTTGGTCTGATGGGTGCCATCCTCCTGCTGCTGCTGCTGAGTGTGACCTGGGTGATGGGCCTGCTGGCGGTCAACTTTGACCTGCCTGTCCTGGGCTACGTCCACGCCCTGTTCCTCTGCCTCCAGGGCGTCTTCCTCTTCTTCATCTACATCCTCCTTAGCAGAAAGGTGTGTGTTGTGTTGTGTTGTCCTCTGACACCACTAGGTGAAGCAGACCTGTTTGCTCTACTCTTATTGAATACCGTATTTTTCGGATCATTAGGCGCTGCTGTGTATAAGGCGAATAGGGCATTTTTCAAGACAAATCTGAAAAAATTCAAGTAAAAGGCGCCCTCGTTTATAAGGCGATACACACCTCGCAAAAGAAAGTCGAAGTTTGAAGCCTGTGCACGTCCTACTGACCGCCATTACTGCTGTCATAAACTAGAGTTGGCTCCCATCTCAAATAATCGAAACTTCCGTTTTTGCGACTTCCGGTTGTTGTGTTTGGACTTTTCTTCGCGAAAACTGGTAGAATTATGGCATTTTAAGCTCTACAACGATGCTTTTTACATCCAATGATGGGTTATGGCATCTGTTGGACGGTATCTCGGACGATAATAGGGGAGTATTCGTCGTATCGGCGACTCGTTACCACTTTCGATGTTGTGACTCACAGTAGACTGTACTGAGTACGGCAATCATTGCCTCTCTTCTCACGATTTTGTTGACTAATAGGGCGCCCTCGTTTATTAGGCGCATAGGTCGAAATTGGAGACAAAAATATCGCCTTATAATCCGAAAATTACGGTAGTATTCTACTCAATTTGGACCTCTACTACTCTTCAAAACAGACAATAATGCTCTTTAATTCTTGACTACTACTCATTTTCAGTGAACTTTATTTGATGGTTTATTAATGAATAAAACTACACATTTTGCACCCAAACTACTTATTTCAGCTACCCAGACTTGTGTAGGGGGTAAACAGGTCTGGACTGAAGGGGGACTAAGTTCATGTCTGTTTTTCTTTCTTCGTTTTTCTTGGTTTGTTTTTGTTTTAGTTGGACTTTATTGGTCAATTGATTTGGGGTGTTATCCTCCGAAGTCGGAGTGTGGCTGCCCACGTGGCAGGGTAATCAAAAACGGTCACACACGTAAATGTTCTCATTCCTAGCTTATGCATTTATACCGTAGTGTTCAATTGCTTCGGCTGTTGGGATGATCCCTGGAGTCTTTAAGCCAGGGAACGATGACAACAACATTTGGGGTGCTAACTTTGTGATAAAAAAAAATGCTTGTGTTTGGTTTTGGGCTTTTTGATCTGTTTGTTCAAGGTTGTGTGTGTGTGTGTGTGTGTGTGCGTAATTTGTGAGTAAGCTTGTGAATGTGTGTGTTTTAGATGTAATAGTCATTTAATATATCTGAAAAAGGATTAAAAATTTTCTTGAAATGTTCTTTGATAAAAAGCCTTCTGCCATGAGTTTTTAGACAGTTTAATTAAAAGAAGATAGGTTGCTTAAAGATCCACCACGTTGCGTGTCAAAATCACCGTTTTCACGTGTTTTCCCTCTTATAGCTGGTAAGAAATCTTAAGACATCTTCCTAGCATAAGAGGGAATGACAGGGTTCATAGGGGCCTTACCAGTCCTTATAAGTCTTGACCAATTGAAATCTTCAAGTAAGGCCTTACAAGTGCTTACATTCACTTCAAGGTCCTTACAAGTCCTGACAGCTGCCACAAACTGCCCTGAGCAGCAAGACCATGCTCAAAATAGATCGCAGAAGCAGCACTTTTACACTTGAGAAGCATCGCTCAGCACCTATTTCACCTTACCCCCCTCCCCCACCTTCCCGTTTCAACTGACCGCTTAGCAGACAAACGATGCACCGCGAGTTGTCAAGAGAAATTGGACTGAAATCTCGTTCTTTATCCTTGTGTCGTTTTGCGAGAAAACGCGTATATCTGTGTCAGCCATAGTTTTTGTATCTGCTTAAACATTGTTCACAATGCTGGGAAAGTTCCTTTCAAGATCGTTGGCTAAAAGATGGACATTATCCTTAGGCCTACAGGTCCTTACAAGGTCCTTACTTGGGGATAGCTGAAAGCCTTGGGAACCCTGAATGAGACACATGACTTGGGGGGTCTTTAACTCTTGAAATGTGCATGCCATTATTATGCATGTGTAAGCTCGGATTTGTGGATGCAAAAATATAGTACAGACAAACTTCTATTTTAAGACTTCCAAAATGTCCGGAAAAATCGGTCGTAAATTGGGGGGGTCGTATGACGGAGGTTTTCACTGGCAGCCGTAGAAAGAAAAAGTTCAGCACAGTTCATACTCTCTTCTTCATGCACACATTATTAAAACTGGATTTGGGTCTTTCCAACTCCATAGGATTGTGCAATCGATATTACAGTTTCACTTTGCCGACTTCTTTTAATCACCTCCACTCTCGTCCAAAGTCAGTGGTTTTCTTTTTCAAAGTCAGTGGTTTTCGTGCTTTTCCTACGCTCTCCGCCATCTTTTCTACAACAAGGGAAGTGACTCCGCTTTCAGGCCCTTGACCGTGGTTGTTTCCCTTTGCTCGAAGTCTATGCAGACGACAGCAACGGTCGTAAAAACCAACAAAAAGGCGGTCGTAAGTCGCGTTTTAGAGGAAGTCGTTTAAGAGAGGTCGTTTACATAGTAAAATGCATCTGTGCCAACAAATCCGGTCTCAAATGAGAGGTGGTCGCTTAACAGAGGGTCGTAAAATAGGGGTTTGTCTGTAACTAGCCTGGTTTTTTTGTTTGTGTTTGTTGTTTTGTTACAATAACTTCCCTTGGTACGTATCAGGTGCGACTGTGCCTGAAGGCAACCTGGTACAAGGTGCAGGGGAAGAAACTCAACATGGATGACAACCTCTCCGGCACTCGAAGCAGTGTTATGTCTGTAAGTAAACCACTGCCACTTGTCACTATATTCATTCATACTTATCATCTCGAGACGGCAAGGTTCCATTTAACAGACGGATTTACTAGAATGATTTTGTTCAGGTTTTTTTGGCAGGTTTTGTTTGTTACTTTTGCAGAATTGCAATGCTTGTGTTACTTGTTAGGTTTTGTTTGTTACCTTTGCAGAATTGCAATGCTTGTGTT
Source organism: Phymorhynchus buccinoides (assembly GCA_017654935.2). Classification (NCBI taxonomy): domain Eukaryota; kingdom Metazoa; phylum Mollusca; class Gastropoda; order Neogastropoda; family Raphitomidae; genus Phymorhynchus; species Phymorhynchus buccinoides. The sequence goes on along the minus strand of CM065687.1, from coordinate 32,539,846 downwards.
ACTTGTTAGGTTTTGTTTGTTACTTTTGCAGAATTGCAATGCTTGTGTTACTTGTTAGGTTTTGTTTGTTACCTTTGCAGGCTTTAACCCTTTCGTCGCCAAAGTCGCATTTTAGCACCACAGTGATTTAACACCTATGTCACTAAAAGGCATCAAATGGGGGTCTATTATCCAAAGGCCCTATTGTCTTAGTTTTGAGAAGTAAGGATAAACCTTATTTTATATATGCCACAGAAGAATCCACAATACTGCAGATGGATTTTGTTCTCTACCAATGTAAATTTAATGGACACTTTTGGTTGAAATGTGGCTGGTGGTGAAAGGGTTAATGATTATTTTACTTGCTAGGTTTTGTTGGTAACCTTTGCAGATTTTCATCAATATCTCCTGACTAAAAAAATACTACAAAAAATATGTTACAATTTTAATATAATTTTTGTACTTTTCTAACTGTTGTAACCCTGAGATGAAAAATAGAATCTTTTTACAGAGAGTTGTGGATTTTTGCTTGTTTTGATAAGCACTCTTGTACCAAAATCTTGCTGAACCATGCTGTACTAACATTGTGTCTACCTGTCATCAGTAGGGGGCTTAGTAGGTGGTGTCCTGAACAGGCTCCACTGAACTCCACCGAAGTGACTCAGCAGAAGTGCAGTGTCTCCTCGGTTGGTTGCCTCCTGACGGCCTGACATAGATTCGCTCCACTTGGACTGCTGGTCTCAGATTCTGCGACTTGAACAAACCGGGGTGTGGCTGCGAGTTGGGACTCGGAATGAGCGGCGTGGGAGCAACGCCACTGTACGGCCCAGAAGATGGGACAGCCAAAAAAAAAAAAAAAAGATTGTGTCTACCAGTGTTTCCTAGTTAGAGAAACACTCTCATATCAAAAGTTTGCTGAACAATAATGTACTAAGCTTTTCCTGAATGATGTTGCACTAAGCTTGTGTAGACCAGTGTTTCCAGGGTCAAGTTTCTCTGGAGGACGGTCACCGCGCGAAGAACTGTTACACCAAAAAGGGTCTAAGAAACACCAATAACCGCGAATAACGTTAGCTAAGTAAAGATAACTCTAATAGCTTACTCTTCTCTGTCAGAGAGAGAAAAGAGTTGCTATGACAAGGGAGATAAATCATACCTCTGTGACAGGTTTTACAAATATTTCGATTTAATTTACATCTATAAATTAAGTTTGCGTTATATCATGCCATCCAACATTATGAAAAATTAAGAAAGAGCACTCAAAATTACTTGTGTTTGTTTAATTTGCTAAAATCATCCCATACATTTTCGCTGTAGAGTGAAGAATATTGTCTGTATCAATTTTCTCGATTTTGTCTTCCATTTTGGTAAGCAAAAAGGTATGTTCTCGCGAGAACTAAAATAACCGGAATTAACAAACCAATTTGGTATATTTCCCATAATACAACTAATCGTTTGCCGTTAGCTACTACCAAAGTGGCCACAAAACGTTTTGAAAACTATCGGCAAAGGGAGGGCGTTTCTTAGACCGTTTTTTGCCGATTTGCGCCTACGCTACGTAACGTTAGCCCTTGTGAAACGGTTTTGAGTAACGCTTTCGTTTCAGAATTTCTCTGAATTATGTTGTACTAAGACTGCATCTACCAGTGTTTCCGCATGTCACAGCGCTCGGCCCTGGCGTACCGCAACGACGGCACGGCATCCTCAGCGGAAGGAGGGGGCGGAGGAGGGGTTCGCATCAACGTGGGCATCTCCACCACCTCCACCACCTCCCAGTCCAGCAAGAGCACCAGCCGCCACCCCCCACGCTACCAGCGAGACGACTTTGGGCGCAGTACCAGTAGTTCCACGTCAGCGGGGCACGTGCCATCTGCTGCCGGCCAGGTCCCCAACACCGGGGTGGCCCCTTATGGATTCGATCCTAGCAGGGGGGAGGCTTTGCCTGAGGAGAACTGTGAGTGTGTCTATCTCTCTGGGAGATGCTGCCATTGCAGTGCAAAAACAGACTTAGAATTTAAGTAAGAATAAAGAAGGATTCTGCCGGGACAGGAAGACGCTTGTGTGAAAAGCGATGTTTCTCGCAACCCATGTTTTGTGTTAAGCGTACTCAACTGTAAGTGTTTAAGAATAGTAGTAATGATGTTAAGCGTACTCAACTGTTTTTTAAGAATAGTAGTAATGATGTTAAGTGTACTCAACTGTAAGTGTTTAAGAATAGTAGTAATGATGTTAAGTGTACTCGACTGTAAGTGTTTACGGAGAATAGTAATGACCGTAAAGGAATATTTATTTACCTGCTTGGAAATACTTACACATTTGTGTCTATTATAAGAGACAGGTGTTATAGAAATCATACATATAAGGGTGAAAGATGACAGGGTGTTGTAACATTGTGTCATCTCATTTTGTACAAGTATTAAAAGCTTGCGTTTTGATTTGTCTCTCATTGGTAACAGAGTAGACTTTGAGTCACATACGCACACCATATACAGAAATCCTGTGTAAAGTACAACAATTTATATGATGTGTTTTCTGTTCTTTCAGACGAAAGTGTGTCTTCCCCCAAACCCGAAGGCCACGATTCAGACTCTGACAGCGACGCGTCAGCGGACAGAAACAGCCTAGACCTGGCCTCCAGCCATTCCTCTGATGAGGACGACGACTTTGAAATCGGACCCCCCTGGGATCAGCACATCCCCAAGAGCAAAGCTGTCGGTTAGTGACCTGGGATTTTTTTTGGAAACTTATGTTCAACTTCAACTTCAAAGAACTTTATCGTCTCAAGACTGAGAAATTAAATTGTGGCAACACCTGCGATTCAATCACATGAAAACACAAAATTTATGAGATCTCGAAAGCATGCAAAACAACATAAGATAAAAATATTAGTATGCAGAATCAAACGCATAATAAATCGATCAAATCATTTCCAGACATGCTAAGTAAGATACAAACGCTACATGAAACATACGCGATATCAACATGTTGCAAAAATTGTAAGACATTTGGTATTTTAAAAACTGGTAGCAATTTAGTAACTACCTTAAGCATAAAGTGGCAGTTCCATCTGTTGTTGTTTTTCTTTTTAGTTATGGTGATTTAGCTTCATGTCAGCAATTTTTCAGATGAGACCAGGAACAAAATCATCTGTCATGAGTCTTCAAGCCCCGAAAATAACAGCTAAGGAAATTTTTAGCATTCAGTACCGTGTTTTACGGACCACAAGGCGCACCTGATTATAAGGCGCACCCCCCAAATTTGACACAACATTCTGATCAGTCATATTACAAGGCGCAGGGGTCTCAGTCTAGGAAAAAAGTATCGCCTTATAGTCCGTATAATACGGTAACCATTTTTGGCAAACAGATAGTTTCATCTAGTTTTTACTCGGCCTCTTGTCTGTAATTTCAGAATGAGATAAGAAAGAAAATCTTTCTCATAAAAGTGTAAAACATTTGTACACTACCATGACTATTGACAGTGGAATACAAATGTTTCCTTAATGCCCCAATGATGTATAATGAAAAGTACTCTTAGTGGCTACTTTTTTGTTGAATTGGTTGCTTGATTTGTCTTTGTTCTTGCACACGCATGCATGTGTGCTTACTGTATGTGTATGCGTGAGTGTGTGTGAGTGACAGAGTATGTGAATGATGTTCCTCTTTCTTGGTGCTCATAGTTTTGTTTTGTTTTAACCATTCTGTTTCAGCCCAAGCAAGAGAACAGTTAGAAAAACATAAGAAAGACAAGGAGAGGGAACGACTGGGAAACAATAATTCAGGTATGAACATCTAAAATTAGTACATATTCCGCAGCAGACTAAGATTTTTTCTATCTTTTTAAAAAAGTGTTATTGCATGAATCTGCCTAGGTTAAAAAAAAAAAGAATGAAAGTTTTAGATTACAGTGGCTTGTCTAAATGTAATGTTTATAGAGCTTGATGCTGGAAATTGAAAATGAATTGTATCTTGTACAGATTTCTCGCAAGTTTTCTTCCCACTTTAACCCTTTCGCTGCCAGCCATTTTTCTTAGCCAAAATTATCCAATAAACTTACATAGGTAAAGAAAAGATTTTGTCTGCAATATTGGGGATTCCCTCATTACATGTTTTAAAAAAAAAGTCCCATCTTTAACTCCCCAAATCAAGAACACAAAACTAATTGGATAACAGACCCTGAATTCAAGGTTTTTAATGACATTGGTGTTGAATCATTGTGGTGCAAAAATGCAACGTTGGCGGTGAAAGGGTTAAGCTATCAGTATTTAAAATTCTACATGTACTTGATATGAAATATATGAAACGGTAACCGTAAAAGCTAAAAAGGCATAAAATCAATCTTTAAGTTTATGGTTGCAATATTTTAATGTTATGAAACGGCCACAGATGAGTTTATGATTTTATTATTTGGTTTGGATGTAGTAATGGACAGTGTCGACAGTGATTTCGATCCACAACATTTACATCGGTCTCAGTCTTACATTATTATTGTTAATGTCAGCATACAAGAACGACGAACACTGGTACGTTGCAATATTTTGGATTTAGTTTACAATCCTCCCTCTGGTAGTTAACGCAGGAAAATTAAGACGACCTTTAACCCCTTGAATGCCTGCCTTCACTGTTACGAGGTGTGTGATATCATTTATGATGTCATAACTTTTGATGTCATAGCCCTGGAATGATGGCTTTTGGTTTAGAGAAGTCAGGAAAGAGATATATCTAGACCATTTTCTCAGATTGAGTCTAACAGGTCTCTTTTAAATGTATAAGAATATCAATAATTGATCAGATTTCCTCTGGCAGTGAACGGGTTAACTCATTCAAGTCGTTCCAGCCATATATGTGTGGAATTAATAGATAGCTGTCAATTTGATGCATTTGCTTCAAGGGAAGTAAATCTGTGTGCACACCATACCTTGGTCACTTCTAAACTCGTTTCGCTCCCTTAGACCACAATTTTGCCTCTGACTTTGCTTTTGTAGTGGTTTGTTGTGGGGAAACCAATTGGTGTAGAGTTTTTCTATATAAAGTCTGATCTACCACTACCCTATTCCTAAACCTGAAGAAAAAACCCTGTAATCTTCTTTCATTTCTCCTTTTGTTAATGTATGTTTTGTTTGTGTGTATGGCTGGAGTGATTTGTGAGGTTTTTATAATTCAAAATCGTTGCGATGCGAATGAGTTAAAACAGTGGTTAGAAAACAACAGCAAAATGATCACAAAGGCAAACACTGTTATTGTTATTAGGTTTTTTTCCTCCATGTACAGACATGCAGTGGGCGGACAGCGGTCAGGTGGACATCAGTGTGGACGTTGACCAGCCTCCCCCTCCCTCCAGACCTCACATCTCCAGCGTTCCGCCGGACGTCACTCTGTCCGCCGCTGCCCAGCGATCAGGTACCTTCCTCCCCCCTCCCCTCCCTCCTCGACCCCCGAGAATGTTCCCCACTCTCGACGACCTGTGAGGGCACTGTTTTTTAAGGGGGCAGTGGCTTGGTTCGTAACCGTTACCTCAGTTGAAAAAGCACACGGACGTGAGTCTTGTGTACTTTCAAGGATACCAGAGAGCATTTATTTTTGTTTGTGTTTGATGTGGTAGATCTTTGTTCATGCTTGAATTTATCAATGTGTCTGTATGTGCTTGTGTGTCTTTTTATTTGAGTGAAAAATGACTGAAATCAGTTTTGTTTTGCTTGCAAGCCAAGTCTTTTACGTGTCTTAAAACAACCAAAACAAGTTTTTAATTTAATTTGTCCGTACTTTTCTTGTCTCCAATATTCTTCAGTACTTGACCAAGAAATGTGTTGTACTTTATTTTTCTATCAGCAAGATGCTATACAAATGAGGGTTGTTGTGAAGTATGTCCTGATTCAATCAACGTTCCTTCCTTAGCTTTCAGTGTAGTAATTCTCTGCAGAGTTGTTCCAGAAAGAGAGGTACTAAGTGGCTTTAGTCATGAAATACCACTCTTCTTCTGGCATATAGCATCCTCCATCAACAAATTGATGATTATGACGCTTAGTACGTACGGTATGTGTGTGTGTGTGTGTTTCCAAATAAAAGTTGTCTTGTGCAGTATACTTGCTGCCCAGATGATCAGCTTCAGTGAGAGATTCGTAGAAGGAGGGGGGGGGGGGGGGTGAGAAGGGGATGGACACAGGTTAGCTATTTGGCTGATAATCTCTGTTTTCACAGTCGGCGCTCCTCCATTCATGATGCGTTCTTGTTTGTTGCTCAAAAGCCAGCTTCTGTGCCGTGTTGAGTTACTGTGTATGATGATCAGGCTGAATTCACTGGTGTTGTGTCAGGCTTTGGTCAGTCCTGGTCAGTGTTGCTGTTCTCTGTGTCTGTTTGTGCCGTGTTGAGTCACTGTGTATGATCAGGCTGAATTCACTGGTGCCGTGTCAGGCTTTAGTCAGTCCTGGTCAGTGTTGCTGCTCTCTGTGTCTATTTGTGCCGTGTTGAGTCACTGTGTATGATCAGGCTGAATTCACTGGTGCCGTGTCAGGCTTTAGTCAGTCCTGGTCAGTGTTGCTGCTCTCTGTGTCTATTTGTGCCGTGTTGAGTCACTGTGTATGATCAGGCTGAATTCACTGGTGCCGTGTCAGGCTTTAGTCAGTGTTGCTGCTCTCGTCTAGTTGTGCCTTGATAATCTATTACCGTAAAAACTGGACTATAAGACACACCTGTATATAAGCCGCATCCCTTAAATTGACAAAATATTAGGTATTTATTCACATATATGCCGCACCAGTTTATAAGCCGCAGAGAAAATTGTATATGCATAAAGCAACACAAATATAGAAATTCTCCTATCAGAACGTGAGTATTTAATGTTCTCAGACACTTTAAACATGAGATTTTAATCTACTGGTTACCAAAACCAGTTTTGAGTCTAAAGAAGCTCAAAATAGGCTACAGAATGTGGCCAGAAATATATTTAATCATACGGATAAACATAGAATGGAAAAAAATCCACAGATAAGCCGCATCAGTCTATAACCCGCATGGGCCAAAGTTGAGGAAAAAAGTAGCGGCTTATAGTCCGCATTTTACGCTAAATGCAGGTGGCAGCCTCTGAAATGTGGCTCTGATGCAGTTTTGAGTAGTATTTGCATGCGTTGCGATTGCGTTCCCAGATTTGTACACACACGCAATATCTTTTTATTTATTCTTTGATCTGTTGTGACTGATTCTTTATGAGAGTATCCTAACTTTTGAATTTGCGTCAATTTCTTCTTCGTCATCCTCTTTTCTTTACACTTAACTAAAACACATGTGAAGTTTGCATGTTTGAACTGAAATGTTTTCTGTTTTTAACTCGTTGAACCTGAATACTAATATAATTACAATTTATTACTAAAACTGATTTAGTTCATCTTGCTAAACAAAACTTTTCCAAATGTGAAAAAAAGATTTATAGAAAAATTCACCATTTTTTTAATTTGTTTGCTGGTTACATACAACAAAAAGGGGGGAAAAGAGTGTACTTTTAACTCAAACCATTCTTTGCCTCCAAGTTAATTATCTTTTGATTGGAGAAAGTTGAAAGAAAGTAATCCTTTGTGTTCAAGTAAATGAGGCCAACTTGGCCAAACTGTACATAATCTGAAAGGTTCAATGAGTTAAATGTTCATCATGTTTTATTTCCATTCTTCGTTCAAGTGCCACCATCTGTTGTGTCTAACTTGTTGCTTTGTTCCTTTCATTTGGTTTGCATGCACGTTTGTCAGGGCTCCCTTATATTCAGAGAAAAGGTCCAAATGAAACTGTGGGTAAGGAGGGTGTGGTGGGTATTATTTCAGAACCCTCCTACCAAAAAAGAGGGGTGGGGGTGGTGCATGGAAAAACAGAAGGTAGACTGAAGACTGAAAAACTTTATATCTAATTTAATCATACTATACCAACACTCAAAACAACTGCATTAGCCTAAAACAACCTGGAACCTTACCCTAGCACATAGCTAAAACGAAAGTGGCCCCAAGGGACTGCACCCATACCGCAGGGAGTAGCGGGAGTGACTCCCCTTACTTCCGGGTATGACGCGCACCCTTGGGGCACCGGATATGTCATTCTTAAATTTTCCAGCCTTTCATCCACACCTGGGCCTACCCTGCTCCGCCTTTTCTGACTCTTGTCTATCTGGTGGGTTCGTTCCGTGTTTAGCTTTGTTCTATTCAGTTTCTTGGGAAGGCTGTTAGTCATCCTATCGATATTATTTCATTGTCATTTCTTGGTGTTCGTTTTAGTTGAAAAATTATTTCGTTCACTCTGTTGTTCGTTTTCGGGGTGGCGTCAGCCATTATGGCTTCTTGCACCCCTCGGTTTCCACTTCGGGGAAAGCAGTTTCTCTTCGGTTGTTTTTCTGTTTTCCAAGTCAGTTGACTCTTCTTCTCTCACTAGGGACCCTTTGGGCAGGTTCTCTTAATCTTCTCAAGAAGTTTTCGTCTAATCCTCTCACAAATCCTACTCCTAACGTCCAGTCACAGTCCGTTTCGGTTACACCGGCCTAACCGGTTTCGGAGCCCATTCCAGTTTCTCTCCCTTCGGAGGTTTCTGCTCCTTCTCCTTTTCCGTTGGACTCGCAGGCTTTGTACTACGTCACTTGGACTCTTCGGGTTTCAGGGTTCTCCCTTTCGCATCGACAGAATCTTCCTTTTTCGGTTCTATGTTTAGGTCAGAGAGGGTGCCGCCAGTTGTCTCTTCTAACGTGAGACTGTCACTGGCGCAGCCCTCTCTCCTTCTTCTGTTCACAGGCTTGCCTCCAGGAGGCCCTTGTCCGCTAGGCCAGCGTCGACCTCAACAGGGATAGGCAATCCCTTTCCACCTCTGGTTTCCGTCCTGTGGGCTTGATGTTTACGGAACAGAGAGGCTCCCCTCCGGGGAGCTTGCCTAGTGACAGAGGTGACTCCTCTGTCACCAGACTGGCCAGTCTGTCAGGCAATCATCCGGTGGTACCTGGGAGGTACCTCCAGGATCGGGAACGGCCTGTTCCCTTTCCTGAGTCCGGGCTCAAATCCTCCACTCAGTTCGAGGGAGAGGTTACCAGGACAGTCAAATCGGTCGGTGCGGGGCACCTTCAATACCGATAAGAGTCCATACCCCCCTCCCGGGGGATGGCTCTCCAGTGATCCTGGCACTGGCGCGGTTGGGGCCTCTGGGCAGTCCCACCGCAACCGGAAATTCGCTTCTCACGGTTGTGAGACGGTTTCCTCCGGTTCTCCCGGTGCTTACCCGGTTTCACCCGGTATTCATCCGGTTTCTCCCGGTTGTCTCCCGGTTGCTTGGCCAACGCGGACATACCGGGGGATGGCACGGTTGGAGCCTCTTGGCTTTCCCACCGCAACCGGTTATTTGCCTTTCCCGGTTGCGAGACCGTTTCCTCCGGTTCTCCCGGTGTTTACCCGGTAATCATCCGGTTGTCTCCCGGTTGCTTGGCCAACGCGGACATACCGGGAAAGGGTTCGCCTAGAACCGGAAAATTCCGATGATGAATTTCCGGTTCGTTCCTCCGGTTTGGGTCAACCGGGAATGTCCCGCTCGCACGGAGGACGCCGTTCTCCCGGTTCCGGCCGGTGTTCAGTGATCCTCTCACTCCCTACCGGCAGAGCCCTCTGCCAGGCATGGCCTCCGGTGGTGTTTGACTCTTGGGCCGCCCTTATCAGAAGCTTCAACGGCCAGACCCCTCCAGGGAATTCTCTGAGTTTCAGTCCGACTTTGAGTCAGACTTGGAACTGGACCCTCAGTCGGAGGTCCCTCACTCTCTCGAGTCGTGCCCTTCAGAATCTTCTCAAGATTTTGTCTCGATCGTGCCCTTACGTGGTACCTGTGCGTTCCTCCCATCAGGAGTCCGCCACTGATCACGCGGTTGGCTCTCTTCTGCAGGCCAAGAGCTCCTTGACTCTCCAAGCCCCCTCCTTCCCGGAGGATTTGGTGGTTAAAGCGGAGTTCACGTTGAGGACCGGCAAGGTCCTTTCGTTGAAACAGATCGCTGAGGCTAATCTGGGGCGTTCTCAGCCGGCCTCGTCTCAGTTCGGTTCCTTTTTGGTACCTAGCTTCAGACCTTTCGTCCCCCTACCGACGGAATACCTGCCCTTCCCCTCCGTCTCCAAACCTTCTGCTGAGGAGGTGGAGTCCTTGGGGTCCTGCTGCTGTTCCTCCCGTCACGTTCAAGCCTTCGGCCTTCAAGTCTCTCGAGGAATCTCTGTCTGGTTCTCTCAGGGCTTGTGGCATGGCCACCTCTCTCGTGCAAACCTTGGCGGAGTCTCTAGGCAAATCAGCCTCTGATTCACCGGCGGTTTTTCAGTTCTTTCTGATGTCACGGCTGGTTTGAAGGTTCAAACCTGTGCCTTGGCCCGGGATTCTTTTCTGGCGCAGAACAGGTCTCTTTCGTCCAGGGAAAAGGAGCGTTTTGCGCTCTCTTCCCCTTCCGGAGTCGGGCTTGTTCGGGGAAGAATCGGTTCCCCCAGTTCTCGAGTCCTCTTCAAAGAGGAAGTCAGCTGATAGCCAGAAGGCTATCTATCGGGCCCTGTTGAACCAGCCCCGTCCCAACCATTTCGTCCGCAACAGGCCTCTCGCCCTCGTTTTGGCTTCAGGAAGTCCTTTAGAGCTGGGTACTTCGCGTCCCGCTCTAAGAGTGTGAGATACTCCTCTAGGCCTCCTCCCCAGTTCAAGGCCTTGAGGCCCCCCTTCCCAGTCTTCTCGTGGCAACAGGAGGCCGAGCCTTCCAGGAAACGGCGATCCTGTCCGTTGGAGATCCTCCAGAGGAAGTGGAGGACCTTCTCTTGGCGGGCGCGGGTGAACGATCCCAGTCCGGGTTTCTATTCCCGACTTTTTCAACCGGTCCTGTCAACCGGTTTTATCAAAAATTTCCGACCGTTTTCGGCCCATTCTGACTCTAATTGGCCGGCGATCTCTTAGGCCGTTTAAAGGGTTTTTTGTTCTGTTCTCTACCGTTTCTGTCCCCTCGGTTTTCTTAGTCTGATGGGGTCGATTTCGGAGCTCCTTCCTCTGGCCTGGGTATACAAAGGCCCTTGCAGAGAGAAGTCAGAGTGCGCACTCCTTCTTTCACGGTTTCAACCATGAGTTGTTCAACCTGTTGACTCGTTCGGCCGTTCCAGTCATCCTGTTTCGGACTGGTTCCGTCCCGATCTGGCTTTAACTGTCCGGCTAGCATGATCTTCCCTTCTCAGCCGTCAGATCACCGAACGGCACAGCTTTCAACCTAAAGTTGTTCGACGGGGTGATTTTTGCCTTCCTTCAGGCCCCCCCCTTTTGGTCTTCGGCGTCTCGTTCCGACCGTTTTTTATGGTTTAGGTCGAGGTGTGTCATCGTCACGTTTGCACACTGTTTCGCTTTTTGTCTACATGTTTTCCTTTTCGGTGGGGACTTTTCCGCGTCATCTGGTTCGATTTGACGTCATGCGATAGCAACTATGTTGCTGTTGCTGTCTGTTCCTACTTCATAGGCAGTTTTTTATTTTTATTTTACCTCCCTACCGATCGAATTGTCTCCGCTGGTTTTTCACCCAGTCAACGGGGGTCCCTTTCGTCGGTCTTATCATGTAGAGTTGGTTACGAAGTGCAGTCGCACATTCGTACCGTGGTTTCTCAGTTTGCTAGGTCAGAGGCTGAATCTGCTGCTCTTGCGGATTCTCATCCTAGTACTAGCTGTCTCTATCCCGCCATCGGTCCTTTGCTTGCCCGACATTCTGAACTAGTCTTGTCCAGTTTGTTTTCTGACCCAGGCTCGCCCCTTCGATCGATATTTTCCAGTTCGAAAGGGCGTAGCAGTGTGTAGTGGCCCGGTCCGGCCACTCATAGTCCGTAATGTATCAGGCCTTGGCTGCTCTAGGTGACTCGATGCGGAGTTTGTCTTCTCCTGACTGCTTTGATAGTCAGCCATGTGCTTTCCAGAGATGCCTTCCCGGACTTTTTCAGGACTCTTTCTCTTGGTTCGCCTTCTGTGGTGACAGGAAGTTCTATCCGTTAAGCCTTCTTCGGTTCATTCGTCGAATTCTTAGCTTTTCTTCTCAGGTCTAGAAATCTCTGCCCATACCCTTTCTGGGTACAGAGCAGCCATCTTCAGTATGAGTTCCATGGCCTTAGGTGCTACCGTACCGCTAAGCTGTACGCCACCACTGTCTCGCACTTCTTGCTGAAGTGCATGCCGTTGTATTCCTCCCCTCTGATGGCACTAATCCCCCGGGTGTTGAAGAAGTCCTCCGGGAGCACCCGGACTTGATTCTCGTCACACCAATGTGGCCCACGAGCCATTGGTTCCCAGAGCTCCTCGACATGGCGCAAGACGGTCCTCTTCCACTCAATCTCACTCCCGCCACTCTTCTTCAGTCAAGAAGCGGGGTCGGACACCCTTGCCCTTCAAGGCTAAACCTGGTCGCATGGCGGCTGTCCGTCTAGGCCTTCGCTCTCAGGGGTTTTCCACGCGCACCGTGGATCTGTTGGTCGCCTCTCGGCGTAAGTCTACAAACGATCTGTATGATCTTCGCTGGGCCACCTGGTTTGCGTTTTGTCAGGAGAGAAAGTTTGACCCGCTTCGTCCCTCAACGGTTCAGTTCGTGGAGTTCCTCTCTCACTTGCTTAGAACTAGGAACTCTTCCTCTCAAACCTTGTCAGGTTATAGGGCGGTCTTGATTAGCACGATCTCGTTGTCTTTAGGTTCCAAGTTTACGGGGAATCTCTCGGCTTTGCCAGTTTCTCACTTCCTGGACGCTGTGCGCCTCCAAGCCCCGTCCAGAACGGTCCAGTGTCCTCAGTGGGACATCTTTTTGGTTCTGGCTTTTCTCTGGGTCAAATTTGAACCCCTGGAGTCGTTGTCTCTTAAGCTTCTGACTCTCAAGACAGTTTTTTCTCATTTCTTTCGCCACTCCCGTCGCCTCAGTGGTTTGCATGCTCTGAGAGGTCTCACCAAGGATGTCAGTTCGAGGAGGACTTCTCGTCTGTCTCCCTTTCTTTTCTCCCGGAGTTCCGTGCAAGAACCAGTCTGGTTATGTTTCCTCTCCCTTGGCCTCTTTTTCGAGTCTTCGCTCCGTTCTGGGTCCTGATGATCGTGATATCTTCCTCTGCCCCGTTAGGGCTCTTCGTTCTTCTGGCTCGTACCAAGTCCTTCAGAAGGGCTAAAACGTCGCCTGTTCGTCTCCTTTAATCCCTAGTACTGCAGCGATGTGGCTAAGGGTACTGTGTCCCGTTGGTTCCTCGACCTCATTAAGTTGGCCTATGCCCGCTCGCTGGTTAGGTTACCTGATAACCCCATTCGCGCCCACGAGTTGCGGGCCATCAGCTCTTCCCTGGCAGTAGTCAAGGGTGTCCCTCTTGTGAAGGTTATGGCCTCAGCGTTCTGGAAGTCGCAGAACACCTTTCTTCAGTTTTACCTGAGGGATATCTCTGCTCAGGGCGAAGACGACTCCTTTTCCATCTAGAAGGTGGTCGTTTCGCAGGTCCCGGTCTCCTTGTAGTGTGAGTTCCGGTGTTTTTTGTGCCTCTGTTTTTTCTCTGTGTTCTTTGGTATATCATTGACATGACTGTTTGGGGGTATTTATTTGCATATTTTCAGGGATGTTGTACATCTTTCGGGGGATTCTCTTAGGAGTGTTTTCCCTCTTTTACTGATATGCTTTTGGGGTTGTTGGTGTGTCAGTTGGCACGCATCACCCTCCACCACGGTGGTAATCTGCAGTTGTTTTGAGTGTTGGTATAGTATGATTAAATTAGATTGGTGGATTTTGATTAATCCTACTATCTATTTAATTTAATACTTACCAACACTCAAAACAAAAAATGTTCCCTCCCAGCCTCCCTCCTGATGCGGGGCTGTAAAATTACATGAATGACATATCCGGTGCCCCAAGGGTGCGCGTCATACCCGGAAGTAAGGGGAGTCACTCCCGCTACTCCCTGCGGTATGGGTGCAGTCCCTTGGGGCCACTTTCGTTTTAGCTATGTGCTAGGGTAAGGTTCCAGGTTGTTTTAGGCTAATGCAGTTGTTTTGAGTGTTGGTAAGTATTAAATTAAATAGATAGTAGGATTAATCAAAATCCACCATTTACAAGGATTGAGATTTTAGCCCAAGCCTATTCTTCCAACATGTCCTCAGGATGAAAAAAAAGACAAAGCAAAAACTGGAAATGGCAGACAAAAGGTAAAATTAAAGATTAGAGATCAGCACACACGCAAAAAAAGTAAAAGTAAAAGTGAGCTTGATGATCAGGGCACTCATGCATAGAGTTAAAACCGGTTTTCCCTCTTCGAACCGGTTTTACCGAACCGTTTTTTTAAACCAGTACTTGCATCACTAGTTTCACCTATGCAAAGACATATTTATTTGTCAGAATATTCACACACACGCGCACACGCACACACACACACACACACACAATAAAGAAAATTATAACTTATGACACACACACACTCAACTCAACACTCAGTCAAAGTCAAAGCCATACACCACCACAAACTAGAAACAGCTACTCTTGGGCTGAGAATCAGTGTTGTTTTTCGAAAAGAATGTGTTATTCTAATAATAATAATAATAATAATAATAATAATGGGAATTTATATAGCAGTCTTTCTCACATGAGCTCAGTGCGCTTTACATTGATAACAAGAACATTAAAGGCAAACAAATAATCAATCATTAGAAAGTAAGATATAAACACGAAAAACTTACTTTCAATTTGCAGTTTTAGAAAACGGTTCACAGCAACTTGAACCTGTTTTTCAAACCAAGAAAACTTAGCACCGGTTTTTCGGTTCAAACCGTTCCCCCCCCCCCCCCCCCACCTTTACTCATGCGATGTGGAAAAAAGCAAAAAATAAGTGAGGAAAACACCATGGAGACTGGAGATCCCTGCACACCAGTCACTTGTTCAGCAAGACGGGAAAACAATCTGTAGAGTAATGGAATCTTGCGTAAACTTTCTCATCGACATATGCCGCTGATCTTGCTATGCATTATTTTACTCTTTGAAAGAAAAAAGCTTTAAAAGTTTAACTCTTCCAGCACCATGGGCGAATGTGTTCGCCCAGTACATCACACTTCACTCACACCAAGTGCAAAGACATTCACTGCCAAGTACCCTGCCGTGTGTTTGTCTATTTTCAGAACTTATGTCAGCGATCTTTTTGCTTAAAGAAACACATGCACACTCGAAAAAATAGTTACCCCCCCTTGTCGGTTGAGATGCAATGGACAACCAAGAACATCAAAACAGGGAGAAAAGTGGCAGAGTGGGTAAGACGTTCGCCTGCCAAATGTAATGCGTGACTGCAACGTGAGTGACCCAGGTTCGAACCCCAGCCTCGCCCTTTCTTTCTAGTTTGACAGGAAAATCGAACTGAACGTCGAGGTGGGTAGGCGCTGCACTTGTGGCGACACGCTCTCCAGGGGAGAGCAGCCCGAATTTCGCAGAAATAAGTCTCTGTGACTAGAATATACCAAATACCCATACATGGTACTAGAAGAGCTAAAAGAGATTTTGGAAAAAAATAAAAATAATAAAAATTTTAAAAAACCTTTCCCGTTGATTTTAGTGATTTTCTCTTTTTGATTCATTGGGGAGCCCTGGTAGGTGTTGTGTTGTGTTGTGGCCGCATGACTGTTGTGGTTCTGTTGGGGTGGCGGCGTTGTGTGGGGTAGGTCGCAAGGTGACGATCGTGCCGCCGGTGCGGTCGGACAGCCTGCAGAACAACTACGCCACCAGCAGCAGCAACGTGGGCTCTGACGTGGCTGTGGCTGCCGCTGCCTCGGCCCCCTCCAGGGTCCAGGTACAGGTGCTCACGCATAACCGTAGCGGCAGCCTCTGCTCAGAATCGGAGTAAGTCCTGTGGTGCTTGTATAACTGACAATCGTATTACGTATAAATAGGTAATGAAGAATCTCTAGGGTCCAGGTACAGTGGAACCTCCCTTATAAGACCTTCAAAAATCATCCAAAATTAGGTCTTATAAGGGAGGGGTCTTATAAGGGAGGTAAGTTTAATACTTACAAAGAAGGGCAATGTCTCAGAGAAGTAGGTCTTATGTGGGGGGGAGTCTTATAAGGGAGGTTCCACTGTACAAGTGCTCACACATAATGGCAGCCTCTGCTCAGAATCAGATTGAATCCTGTGGTGCTCGTATAACTGACAATCATATTACGTATAAATAGGTAATGAAAAATCTTTGACGGTCCTGGTACAGGTGCTCACACATAAAGGCAGCCTGTGCTCAGAATCAGATTAAGCTCAGTGGTGCTCGTATAACTGACAATCACATTACGTATAAATAGGTAATGAAAAATCTCTAGGGTACAGGTACAGGTGCTCACACATAACCGTAACGGCAGCCTCTGCTCAGAATCAGAGTAAGTCCAGTGGTGCTCCTATAACTGACAATCACATTGCGTATAAATAGGTAATGAAAAATCTCTAGGGTCCTGGTACAAGTGCTCACACATGACGGCAGCCTCTGCTCAGAATCGGAGTAAGTCCTGTGGTATTTGTATCAGAAACTGATATCAATTGGTGATGGCAAGCAGTAACAGAAACCAAATGCCCATTACTACTTTTCTGTCCAATGATCAACTGAATTGCAAAGTTTTCTTTAGGCCATTGCTAACTAAGCTATCTGAGTAATGAACTAAACAGAGAAAAAGAGGTTATGGCAGCCTGTGCTCAGAAAATGATATAAATTGATAATGAAGTAGACAGAAAAAAAAGGAGTAAAGGAGGATTGATTGCTTAGCAAACAAAGGAATAACTGAAAGCATACACTCAGAGTCAAGGAATTATAGAACAGAATTTGAATGCCTTAGCAATTGAGGAATAACTGAATAATTATATCAGAAAATGAAGATAAGAAAAGGAACTGATTAGAGTACCAAGGAGGGTTCCGTACCCCTCAAAATGACGCAAACAATGATGCAAACATGGCATGATTTCTTTACAATTTCAAGGGGGGGTACACGCATACCCAACCAACACGCAGACCTGTTAGTACTCTATATTTTGTTAGCAAGCATTACAATAAATAAATAAAAAGAGGGACATATGAAGTGAAATTAGAAATAGAAACTTTGAGTTTTGTATCTTGGTTTTTTTCTCTGTACAAAAAAGGTATTCAATAGAAGAAAATAACTGGTTTGAACTTTGAAGCTTAACTTGTTTTCAAAATGATCAAGTTTACCTCTTAACTTGATTTAAAACGTTGAAGATGATCTCATTTGCTCCGTTAAAGAACCATGATTCAAAAAGACAAAAAAACTGTTTAATTAATGATCATTAGCATTTTCTAGTGAAGTGAAGATACCAGCAGTGCTGTGGTTCAGTTTTAGATGTTGTTGATGCTTTGATTTCATGTTGTTGCATGTTCATTTCACTTTCACTTTCGTTGATGTTGTGATTGGGTTTTTTCTCCCAGTCTTTCTAATAAGTATGATCTGTGCATGACATTATGCATCCGACACTTTCTTTTCTGTCACTAGCTTATATGTTTTGCCAAATTCTGATCTCTTGCATTCATACCACTGTGCACGATTGTATGCTCTTTTATTGTTGTCGGTTGGTTTTTTTGTTTTGTCTTTGCAATTTGCTTTTATTGAATAAGCAATTTTTTTAACACCCCCCCAGTGTTATTAAAGCAAACAAACAAAAACAAGATTATTTAAAATTTACTGGGAATTAAGGAGGGGAAAACAGGGTGAGAGTTTATCAGTGGGTGGGGAAAGGTGGTTAAACAAATAAGAAGCAAGACCAGTGTGCCCAGTTTATGTAAGACTTACCGTCATTTTCGGACTATAAGGTGATATTTTTTTCTCCAATTTCGACCTATGCCCCAAATAAACAAGGGCGCCCTATTAGTGAACAAAATCGTGAGAAGAGAGGTAACGATTGCCATACTCAGTACAATCTACTGTGAGTCACAACATTGAAAGTGGTAACTTGTCGCCAATGCGACGAATACTCGCGTTAAAATGCTTCAAAATCCCTACTACCATCCGAGATACCGTCCGACAGATGCCATAGCCCTTCATTGGATGTAAAAAGCATCGTTGTAGAGCTTAAAATGCCATAATTCTACCAGTTTTCGCGAAGACAAGTCCAAACACAACAACCGGAAGTCGCAAAAACGGAATTACGATTATTTGAGAAGGGAGCCAACTCTCGTTTATGACAGTAGTAATGGCGGTCGATAAGCGTTTGCAGGACGTGTACGGGCTTCAAACTTCGACTTTCTTTTGCGAGGTGTGTATTGCCTTATAAACGAGGGCGCCTTTTACTTTACTTTTTTCAGATTTGTCTTGAAAATTGCCCTATCAGGCATGGTAGACCTCCGCGAATCGCAGAAAATCTGCGAAAGTTTGAAACAAAATTATTCAAAAATGCATCGAAATGGCATGAAAACGTGAAAATGTCACTCATTTATTGAATTTTATTGAATTTTCTTCGGCCCCCTGGACCCCCGGCCATTTTCCTTGAAAACCACTTTGCCCTACAACCATGCCTGCCTATTCGCCTTATACACAGCAGTGCCTAATGATCCAAAAAATATGGTAAATAATGTTTTGAATGCAAGAGAATGTGCACTGCAGGCTTTTTGCACGTTTCACGTTGTTTTCCTTGACATTGTAGGATGTTATTGTGCGTGTTGTTGGTGTCGTTGCAGGTCAAGCGATGAAACCAATGTTTAACTGATTCCGTACACTTAGTACTCTCCTGTCTGAATTGTGTGGTGGTGGTGGTGGTGGCAAAGAAGCTCAAGTGCTATCAGTGTTGTCTCAACGGCTTTTGGAGGCTTCTTGGTGTGTGAACTCTACTCTAACGTCAGTGAATCATTCCAGGGAGCAAAGCGAAAACCGAAACAATTCTATGGAGCTATGTGTTGAAATGTGTCTTGAAATGTGTGGGACACATTTCAAGTGGTTGTGTGTAAGTTTATGCTCCACCATCTGTGCTACGAGTGATGTTTCAGTGATGGTGATTATGGGGAGGGGAGGCGGGGAAAACACACACACACAAAACAAACCCACCCAAAACCAGCATATTTCTGCAGTGTTTGTGTCCGGTTTTTGTTGTTGTTTTTTTAACTTTTTTTTTCTAAATCGTGTGGAAGGGTATGTTTTGATTCCTGTGACATTCCGTTACCAAGGCAGCCAATTTTCGCGCGAATACAGCTGACTGCTCTTCTGTTCACATTTTGACCAAAGGAATGCTCCTAAAACAAAAAAAGTGTTGTTGAAGCAGATGACTTATGTTTTTCTTCCTTATGTTGTCTATGACTATTACATCTGTTATATTACTCTTTTTACATGGGTTTGTGATTGACTGTGTTGTGAGCTCCACATTAAAATGGATTGAAGTATGATGGAAAATGTTGTGTAGCTATTGTTATCATCTTGTTTATTTTTAAAGTTTTAAACTGGTTGGTAAAGAAAACCTAAAAATAAAGTAAAATTGTAAGATTCAGTCTCATTTCACTATTTATCTGATAACTAAGACATCTATGAGTCATTCTGCTTGTTGGGTATTATTGTGAAGGGAAATCCTTTTTCATTCCATCGACAATCAGCTTGCTAGATATGTTTTGTTTTCTACTTCAAGAATGTGTAGAAACTATGCCTGTGTGTGTGTCTTGTTTTAATTTTCATTTTATCCATATTAGATCTAGTCTCCTCTGAAAGGTGATATGAAGTTTATTAACAGCAACAAAAAAGGCATTGTTTCACGGATGCTATCTTCAAGAAAAGTGCTGATATGAGTCAAACTTCAGCTCCAGTCAACATTTACAGTGTTTAGATGTTTACTTCATTTAAAAACTTCCAAGATGTGTCTTGACTGGACGTTCGAGAAAGATGTGGTGTTAACGAATCTTATTGATTTTGTACAAATAACTTTTAAGGACTCTAAGCCCTTTGAAATTGAATCACATGAAAATGCTGATGGCGGAAAATAGTTCTGGCACTGAAACACTACATAAAAATGTATACAAAACAGGGGAATGCTAAATGGTTCAAGCATAAGAAAATCACTGTTTAAAGGCACTCAGTGTTGCATGATTTTATAAGCGGTTTTTTTCTTCTTTTTTCAGCTTGAGGTATTGTTTAGGAAAAAAGCTAAAGAGGTTAATCATCACCACATACTACATGCTTTTCATTTGTTCATCATGGTGTAACGTAGTGAACTTGTGTGATTCATCAGTTGTCAAATTAAGACTTGACAATATTCTATTCTAGAATTGACCCCAGCTGTGTGCGATTCAATTCTCGGAAGTTATTTTTAAAAACAATTTTTTAGTTTTGACTGAAATTCATGGGTTTGTTATTACTATCAGGTTTATATTGTAATGGTTTTGATTGAAGCCATGTACCCCCAAAAAATCCATTGTGACGGGGAAGAAATGATCTATTTGGGGGAAATGGAAATTTTTTTTATTACATGTTTATAGAATTATTACTTTAAAAAAAATTAAAGTTTTGTACTCTTTATTTGTGAAATCAGGTTTATTTGCTATCTATTTTACGTGGTAAGCATATCCAGCAAAACAGGAAGTGATGTGAACATCTTGTTTTGCATCAGTTGTTTATATTATTTGTTCATCCATTCCAACAAATTGCAATTTTTGTCCTTTATACATACTTTAAAAAAAAAATTCAACATATCAGTTTTTGACAATATTTGTTGTTCTATTTTGGTTGTGATCATTTTGGTTTATTATACGTTAATATCCGCTTTAATTTTGTTGATCTCTTATTGTCTCAGATTAGTGTCTCATTTGTGTGTGTGTGGCATATTTAAAGGAAAAAAAGACCATAGCTTTGTGGAAGATTAAGCACGTGCCATATTGGTTGTGTGGCCATTTATTATTTTTTGAAAATTCATGTTGCTTCAAGATACATAAAATGCATAGAAAATTCATGCTGCTTCAAGATACATAAAATGCAAAATTCAATAATTAAAAGTCATTACTCATGACATAGTCCTGACTGAAAATGTTTATTTGTCTACACAATCCAGAAATCTTTGTAATCATTTTTAGAAAATGAAAATTAACTATGAATTTTTAAAAAAACGTTTTGACTTTAGATGAATTTGAAATCCTGTAGAATGACAGATCATGGGATCAGAGCTTTAATTTACTGTAGTTGAAATTTAAATTTTATTTTATCGTCATCACTGTCTCAGAAGGTTTGAGAAAGATATTTAATAAATTACTTTGTTTCCCTTACAAAGAAAGATATTTGATACTAGAATAAGAAAGTTGTCTGAACTATAACAAAAAAAAATCATACATTTTTTTCTTATTTAAATCTTTCTGTCTCCATTGTGTGTGTGTGAGTGAGAGAGAGTGTGTGTGTGTGTGTGTGTGTTCATTGAGGTGTTAAAAATGGTTGTAAATACAGGATTTATGAGGGGCTTGACAGTGAAGGGATCCTGTTTGCTTTTGAATGTTGTGGAATGATGTGGAATTAATTGAACATGTTGCACTTCTTCTTGTTTGTGTGTGCAACGTGGTCGGTCTTTGCTTTCGATATTTGGTCGTACCTGCTGGTAATTTAGGGATTAATAAACAGGTTAGTAAAAAATGTTATCGCGAATGAGTGTTGGAAGATTAGATAGCTGAGCAGTTTAATTAATTCCTGTGGTCACAATATTTATGTCCATCACCTTAATTAAAACTGGCAGCTTTAATTTTGCATTCCTTTCTTTTACTAGTTTTAGGTGAGGGTTGTCTCATCCTGTAGCTCTCTACTTCTTTTCTAGTGTGAATTAAAAAAAAAGGGTATCAGTTTTTTTGATGTGCAAATGTAAAAATTCCCCTTTTCTCCCAATAAATGGACATCTGGGGAGTGTATAAAATGTAATATATATACGTGGTTGCATGTTTTAGCAGTATTTTTCCATAACATTTGTGATGCAGTCTTTATATAAAGTGCATTTTGAACAAATTTTCTTTCTATGTTTGAATTGCATTGTATATATGTGTATGTATTCTTAGTATCCTGCCTCTCAAGGTTTTGTATTTTTGGTATCCTGCCTCAAGTTTGGGGAATTTTGTTGTAATGTACATAGTCTGTAATATTGAAAGGTCACACAAGCACTTTCAAGGAAACATTTGAATATGGCAGTACTTGTGGCGGTGCCATAGCCGACGAGGTTTAACCGAGGCGTCACCGCTACACCTATCTGTATTAATTTTTAAAAATCGGGACTTTACTGGTTTCGTACTGCCTCCGGGCATTGCCTCCAGTATTGTTCCCACCATATTTGTATTTACAAATGTCCCATATGTGTCTGATTCAGACCAAGAGGACGTAAAACTCCATTTTCTCTCGCACTTTCAAGCAAGTGGACATTCCATGTGTGTGGTACATAGTCTGTAATATTGAAAGGTCACACAAGCAATTTCAATGTGTGTGTGTGTACAAACATTTTAATGGTTGCAAGATATTGGAAAGTTATTGTGGAGGGAGATTTTGCTCCAGATCTGTTTGAATGTTGATTGCCTTCAAAGTGACTATGTAGCTAGGTTAGAAATACTGCTTGTTGCTTTGTGTAATCACCATTCAGCTTCGTCCTTTAAATTAATACACATAATTGTACATTCATATAACGGTACTCATTGCTGTGTTTGCATAGTTAATGTAATTGAACATTTGAGAAAATTGTATCAGCTCTGAATTTCATGTACAATTGGATATATTACCCTACGTAGGAAGTCAATTATAGCCATTGTTAATTAATACCAAGACGAGTGCTTACATGGAAAGCATTATCCTGTAGTACTGAAATTGTATTTCTTTTTCATTCTGCTGAATGGGTTCTTGCATACATTAGTTTTCTTAGTAAAAGTTTTAAGTGCATTTTAGATAGTCCAAAAGTGCAAAGAATCATTTCTGTTTGTCATAGTTTTGCAATCGAGAGCAGTAAAAGCAAACAGTGATATTAAGTCATGTTTCCAGGAAGAATAATATATTGAAGAGCTGCCTTTTTAGTTCTGTTCCCAAGTCCCTAATCAAAAAACAAACTTTTGATGGTCCGATTTGGGAATTATTCCAATTAGAGAAACGAAGGTAACTTAAAGGCCACACCGGCAGTATGTAAATGAAGCTGTGGCAGTTTTAGGTCAGTCGTCTCTCGAACCTTGCTCACGGCGGCCACTCCTTTCCATGAGCTACTATAGCCGAGAGACTACAACCCTTTTTTCCCCCCGCTGTGCGAGGCAGCACATTTCTAACTAGCAAGACCCGAATATGTGGGTCGGTTGTTATGCCTTTAAGAGGATTATAAAAACTTCATTGAGTTCTAAAGTTAGGTGGTACTCAGGGGTTTTGTATGTCTTTTATCTCCTAGTGGGTGACGTTTAAATGAGCATCAACAAATTGGATATATTATCCTACCTAGGAATCGACTTGAATATACCAAAGTCTTAAAGACGTTTTGTCCATAACAACCCTTCAAACTGTCGTTTGCTGCTTTTAAGGCGATTTTGAATTTTATGAAACCCCCAAACAACTTGTGTATCAGTTCACAAGTTAATGCACTTTCATGCAACTTCAATTATTCCTTTTTTTAAACAAGTAGTTCCAAAAATTTATATTTTGTCCTAGGAATCTCAATTATGTTTTGATGATCTGATAAAAGCTTGTGTGTAGTTTAGTTGTTTTTTTTAAAGGGGGGGGGGGGGGGGGGGGGGGCATGGGAGATGGGGGGTCAAGCATTTAACACCTTTGTGAAAAATGTTAAAAGCTGTGAAAATATGATTTTTGTTTTCAAAGGTACTAGCATGTTTGTGACGTTTTATTCAATGTTTATATTATTGTGCCAGTAAACTGGTAAATTGGTGCAAAATAAAAGTGATATGCCATGGTTTTCAGTTTTAAAGAATGCCTGCTGTATTATTTTCATATCCAAAGTTCATAATCATATCCAATTCCAGTTTACAAACTTATCATCATTTGTGATTTTGCTTTTGAACAGTTTTTTTTGCAGCTGACTTTAGTGAACACAGTTAACTAAAAAAGGCAGAATGGTTTGACCTTTTCTACATAGTTAATGCAAAATAAGCAAAGGTTGTTTGTTGGTTATTTATAGCTACAGTATAAGATCATTTGCAAAATGGTAACGCACAGTGTTTTTAACACACTGACGCCTCAGTTGCAAGGGATGCAACCATTCCACCAAAATAACTCTTGCAAAGTTGCTTTTGATTTCATGCGTGTTCCCTTTTGATAGCAAAAAGCCAGTAAATACATTCCATCCGTTTCCGTGTTGCAAAAAAAATAATTCTGCATATTGCTGGTGATAATTCAACTATTTTGGCAGCAATGACAGAATTCCTTTTGGGCTTATTTTTATCATTTGCAAATCCATTCCAAGGTTTTTTTCTTTTTCATAGATCAGTATATATTATAAGGAACATTGTCTCTATATATCAGTTGCAAACTAAGATTTTCTTTAATTAAGTTGAGGATTTCTTGCTTGTTATCTGTTTAGGATGTTAAATGCCATTATTATTATTATTTTTTTTTTTTTTTCACATCAATGTTTTCAATTTTCATGTACGGTTTTCTTCATTACTTGAGAAAATGTATGGATCATTTTTCATATTGTCTATTTCTCCTAATCCTATGGTCATAAAGATTAATGGAATATCTACAAACTTAAGTAAATTGTGAAAGATTATACTATAGAGCTTTTCAATCATTTATAGCTTCACACATTTAGAATGTACTTTTGATGGGTTTTTTTGTAAAACGTTTATGTAAAACATTTTTATGTGTGCGCTTCCTCAAAACCAAAAATGAAATTAAAGGAAACGCTGACGACTTTTGACAGAAAAGATATTGAGTGTGCATGTGTGCGTGTGTTTGAACAATAATTAAAAGAACACTGGACAGCGACCCACGCACCCATTCGCACACTCACCTATTCACACACTGTGAAAGTACACAAGTATTAAGTCACATGCACAACCACACCCATACAGATGAAGCAGTTACACACACAATCATTCTCAGTCTGTCTCTAGCGTACAGACACAGACATGCACGTAAATACAGCACACACCGAAAGAAACACACAAGTACACATATGTATACACTTGTACAGTACATATACATGTTAAGCATACACATTCACCAACACAGAAGTTTCACACTTTTGCAGGCGAAGGCAACGGAGCAGGCTTGGACTCGAAACAAACTGAAATTTTCAATGTTTTATTCTTTTATAATTAACTCAGTCGATACTCGCCACAAACATTCAAATCAATTTCGCAACACATTTTCAAACTAAACAGTTCACAGTATGCAGGTAAAAATCTGTTCATGTCGACAGTTCTTCAGACTGTCCTCTCCAATTGTCCGTCTGTCCAGAACGTGTCCTTCGCTCCACCTCGCCCCGTGGCAGGTGATCGATCATGGCATTAAATAACACTAACAGCTACAGGTAACTATCTATAAACGCAGCCAGTACATGGAGGATCGGATTCTGTTGTAGTCAGGAAGCTGCTCAACTGGACCTGCACACAAACCATTATAGCACAAAAAATAAAACCATTGTATCACATAATAGAAATCGTAATGAACCATCTAAACAAAAACATTCAATAGCTAAAGCGTATAACTGTTGCTTTATTCAAATGGAACTCTCAAAGTTTCTTGCTTTCCTGTACATTCATTTAAGAGGCTTTTTTCCCAATTATCAGGCTATGCAATATCCATTTTGAGTGACACTTGATATTGGTAAACAGATGTAAAATCTGTGTGAAAATTGTCCCCCCAAAACCCCCAACATATTACCGGGTATATTGATTTAGGCAGAAATAATGTTCGCAATATAATTTGAATGAAGATAAATAAAAAAGCTATTAAAAACGTCTGAGAAACTTCACAATTACACAAACTCAGAATGCCCGACTTTCATCTTTTTTCTTTTTTAAAACGAGCAGCAAAATGTATCTAGTTACTTATCAGTAAAATCATTCCAGTTAACCCTTTCACCGCCAATGTCACATTTTTGCACCACAATGATTTAGCACCCATGTCGCTGAAAAGCATGAAATCAGGGCCTGTTATCTGAAGACCTTATTTTCGTAATTTTGGGAGGTAAGGATAGGCCTAATGCTATACATGTCACAGAAGAATTTGCAATATTGCAGATTTTTTCTCTACCCAGGTAAGCTTAATGGTATTTTTTGCCTGAAAATGGCTGGCGGCGAAAGGGTTAATCCCCCACAAGTAGCAAGATTACATGGCAATTGACCACTCACCAACAGAAGCGACGGCGGGACACTTGTCGTAGATGTACTTGGTGCAGACATCCCGCACCACCTTGGAGTCCACAGCGTCGATGCGAGCCTCCAGCTCAGGCAGGGGGATACGCCGCCCATAGCACAGCATTTGTCTGAGAGAATGGAAGGGAGAGTGCACATCAAGGAATATACATACAATCCACACGCAAAACATTTGGCAAGAAAAAATATTTCTTTTATTAAGTGATCGAAGCCACCTATTGGCTAAAAATCTGCATACATTTTTCTTCCACTTAAAGTCCAGTACCATTACATCAACGCTATCTTCTACATCCTTTTCTTCAAGTTCTACCCCTATATTTTAATATTAGCTTATTAATGACAAGCAATTTTCAGGGTTCGTACAGAGTTTTGTCTTCCAAATTTACAAACTTTTTAAAGACTTCTTAAAGACCTTTAAAAAAAAAGTAAGGACTGTATTTCACAGAAACACACACACATTATACACATACAGAGAATAAATTCTTACTATGATGTTGGTTAAGATGTCATTGGCATTTTAAAATACTGCACCAGTACTTACAAGAGCAGCACTTTTCATATTATTAAGTTTGTATACATGTATGCCTGAATGAATTACATAATTAAGAAACTTATGTGACGTGTGTGCATATTATGTGTGTGTGTAACAATGTGTAAATGCACATTAACTCTGTGTGTATATGTGTTCGTGTGTGCATACACATGTGTGGTTGGTGAGTGTCTGTGTAGATTGTGTCTTTGAGTGTGTGTATGTGCGTGCGTGTGTGTGTGTGTCTGTGTGCGAGTGTGTGCATGTGTCTGAGAGAGAGTGTGTGTGCGTGTGCGTGTGCGCAGCTTGAGCATGACATAAATTAATTTTAAGTTGAAAATCTTAGTGGGGAAAAAAAATTGGTCAATTATCAACCAGTCACGGACTAAGAAGATTGGGATCTGTTAGAGAGGGAGGGAGGGGGGGGGGTGATGTCGAGTCAAGATATTCGAGTTGGCGCTGAAGTGCTGTAAATTAGTGTAAAGTAAACACTTTGACTTAGGCTACCTTCGCTGTGAACGATTACAGCTTTTTCGCCCATGGAGAACACATCGATGGTCTTCTTGCATACACGGCAGAATGCTTTGCGCATGTTTCCAGGTTCTTCTTTCAGCCATTTTGAGCATTCCAGCTTTAAAAGCCAAGATGAGCGAAAATGGCAAACTCCTGGCATATTGCTCCAAGTGCGCTGTACGCTTGGGTGCCCGGATGAACAAACCGGAAGCGGTTACGCAAGTAGGTTCTTTCCCTTACTTCGTCTGCTTCAAATTCGATCGATCAAATTTTCGTAATTTTTCTCTTTCGGATTGAATTTTTAAACTTTCCGGATTTTACTGGGGGTATTTTATTCTGACTAGATCAAACTATGTACTGGGTAGTATGAGCCTGATGATCAGTTGGCAAAAAATAAAAACTTTTTAAAAACTTTGGGCAAGATGGCTGTTTTTACAGACTTTTTAAGGGCTTAAAAATGGTGTAGCATTTTTTACAAACTTTTACCGACCTTTAAAGACCGTACGAACCCTGATTTTGTACCCGGCTTCGCCTGGGAATAATCTCTCCTACGACGAAATAAGGCTTTACGCCCTCTTCGGCCATGTGGGGCAATCTCTCCTCAATCTGTTCTTTTTATACTCTTTTGCTTATCTGCCCATCCCCACCCTCTCATAGCCTAACCCCTGGATATGTAATGTTTCATCTCTCTCTCTCTCACATACACACACAGATCAAGGGGGAAAACCCCTGCAAAGAAACCAACCCATACCAGTAGAGTTACTTCCCTTTGTGGACAAACATCCGTGGAGCTCTACTGTTTTATCATTTATATTAGTGATTTTGCATCAAGTAAAACCATGTCTGTGTGTACTGTGCACAATGAACACCATTGATATGGTTATCTCAAACCCATACTATTCTTTCACCCTATTCCCACTCCTCTTCTCAATGTCGAATAGCTTTGCTTATTCTATCAGTAAAATCATGTTCATATTATGCCTACATATGGTGCACATTTATTTTCTACAGCAATGGAACATCAGTTTACAGCTTTGACTTTTGTGAAAGGCTATTTTCTCGTGAACTAACAGGAGGCATTGCATATTTTTTGAATGCTGCAGCCTTGAAAATAAGTTGGCCTCTGGACCATCCACAAAGGCCAGCTGTCTTATAGCCTTTATGGATTACAAGGATGTACCTAGGGCTAGGCAAACTGTTGGGCAGTTTCTGCCAAGCTATCAAGATTAGCAGTTGCCTTCTCTGCTCTCTGACGTTCATAGTCAAGACTTGTACGCCGGTCTGTTGTTTCCGACCATTTACTGCCAGATAGCAGAGGGGGCAGCTGCTATTCCGGTGGGATGGGCTAAATTTTGTTTGAACATGACTGAGCAGAAAACAACAATTGTGTACAAGAGCAATGACCTTCCCACATCCTCAGCAATGGGGGTGGACCCATCCAGCTGCAGCAGCATGTTGGTTTTCAGCAGGTTCTTGGCCCGGGTCACCTCAAACTCCGTCACGCTGGAGCACAGTCGCATCCTGCCAAGCAGAATGTGTAGCATCGTTATATATTTATAACATGGGTGCAACCACACAAAATGAAAAAAACTGAAAGGGGTAATGTCTCCTTGCAGCTGAAGCAAAAATTTATTTATGAAGGTATGTATTTTAGTTTGCTTTTTCCACAATTTATACAAATGCTTATTTTAAAGTGTTTGAAAAATACAGTAGACACACAAAGATCTTGTTTGACAAAAAAGGAACTTCCTTTTCTGGTAAAATTGAAAAACAGGAAATCCTTGTATACCAGGAAAAGTTGCACCCATGCTATAATAAGCATCATGCAAAATGATGCAACGCAGGTTTGAAATGGAAAGCGATTGGCGTTTGATAATCCTGCTGCTAGTTGCAGCTGTGTCAAGAAAGCACTTTGTGTATACTTGCAATTCATTACAAAAATGATAAGGTTAAAACGGATTGTGAAATACTTAGAGTAAAGATGCTTTCCGACTGTGGGGTAGTGATATTTCATGCTGTTCTTGCTCACAGTCATTTGAATGAATAAAGAAAATAAATTAAAATAAAATACCTGAGGTAATTTTCGGCAAGCTACTGCTTGCCTTTATCAACCTTGACTGACTGGCTGCGGTGGGAGCTGTTGGTGCTGTCCACCGAGTTGTCATTTGTGGAGTGAGTACTGTTCAGGAGAGGATTGTAGATGGGAGGGCAGGCTTGATAAAGGCAAGCAGTAGCTTGCCGAAAATTACCTAAGGTATTTTATTTTATTTTCTTTATTTATTCAAATGAGTAAGCAAGAACAACACGAAATATGTGAAATACTTGTTGCATCTTTTACGCTTTGAAATCTTCATCCCTAAGGTAAATTTCGAAGAACGGATCCTTCTTAGAATGTATATGTGCCTTTTTCTTCAGTGACTTCTATCTAATCTTTTAATCAAAAGAAGAATTAATAAATTTAAAATAATATTGCTACTACATACAGCGTTGTTATTTTTCTTCTTCAAGAATTCTATGTAATCTTGGTAACACACTTCAAAAGCTTATTAATATTGTTTCCCATGTCTGGGAACAGAATTTTATTTCAATGACCACATTAGAAAGCCAAAGGAAAATAAAAATAATATTTTGAAGTTGTAACTTACCACTCTCCCTGGGCATTGAAAACCATATCCTCAATCTGCATTTTGTCTGACACAAAGTACAGGCCCCTGAAAAAAAAGACAATACAATATTTTTGTTGTTGTTGCACACCAATCATAACCAGATCAGTAAAACAATATTTTTTTTTTTTCAACGCTCACCAAAGAGAAAAAAGCAGCTTTTAAAAAATTCATGTCAACCATTTTTATATGTTAGTATGTCTGAGACGTTTGATGAGACAAATGTACAGATACACAGCAGGACAAAACTGACTAAAGATCCTTACCCTTTTACACACAGTGACCCTTTCCTTGCTTTACTGTTGTCCATTTCAATCCAGCAAACAGTTAAAACTGTACAAGTTACACACTGTCCACAAATGACCACAGCTCCCTGACTCCCTAGTCCAAGGTCATTATGGCAGCATGTTTAATCATTGCCAAAAGAAAGTTTGAGAAAAGAACCTTTTAAAAAAATCCCACATAAAATTGAAAAAAGAAGTAAATCTAACAAAATGGTCTGGAAACATGACCCTCTCGACAGCTTCAAAACAAAAAAACCATCCCAGAGTCATTCCTCTTCTTCTGATATGTCATGAAGCACATACATGATACGTTCATGGGTGCAGCTACACAAAATGAAAAAACCCTGAAAGGCTGGGGTCTAGGGGTAATGTCCCCCTGTGGCTGAAGAAAAAAATGATTTATGAAGGTATTTTAGTTCGCTTTTTCCACAATTCATACAAATGCATATTCTAAAGTGTTTGAAAAATACAGTAGACACACAAAGATCTTGTTTAACAAAAAACAAAAAAAAGGAACTTCCTGTTCTGGTAAACTTCAAAAACAGGAAATCCTTGTACATATAAGGAAAAGTTGCACCCATGTACGTTATTGTGACAGTCAAGAAGTTATTCTGGATAGCTGAAATGAGTAGTTTTGGTGCCAAATGTGTAGCTTTATTCATTAAACCATCAAACAATGTTCACTGAAAATGAGTAGAATCTAGCATTATTTTCAATTCTGAATAGTAGAGATCCAAATAGAGTAGAATACTACCGTATTTTACGGACTACAAGGCGCACCTTTATATAAGGCGCACCCCCCAAATTTTAGACAAAATTCAGATTCTATAATTATAGTTTCTTACTATTTTATTAGTCATGTTATAAGGCGCAGGGGTCTCAGTCTGGGAAAAAAAAAATTAGGTATTAATAACCTAATACCTAATACTTTTAGGTATTAGGTCTTAGGTACTTGATAGTCACACAGGCGTCTCTGTGAAATTCGGGTTGCTCCCACCTGGAGAGCGCGTCGCAGCCAGAGGCGCACCACCCTTTTTTTGGGGGGAGGGGGGGCATGCGATTTTTGGGTGACTGATGAGGGGGGTTGTTAAATTTTGACCAAATAAAACTTTTGACCACATGGGACCTTTTTCGTTGCCACTGGGGTATGCAAGTGCATGATTTTTCAGTTTATCGTCTCATCCGAAAGACTCCACGTTCAGACCCACAGCTGTTTCGGGAGGAACATTTAGTTTATCTTTTTTCCAAAACTTTAGTTTACCATAAGTTTTTTCGTTGCCACTGGGTTTGAAAATTACTTATATTCAGTGGATATGCTAGATGTGCACTCATGGGCACATTTATGTTTGTGTATTATTCAAGAACATTTTCTACTAAATATGTTGGATACCTCAACAAAATAAGTTTTTATCGTCTCATCCAATGAAAGACTCCACGTTTTATCTAGGCCTTATAAATAGCTTGATTTTGTATGGGGTGGAACAGCTGTGGACCAAAAATAGTACTGTACTCGAAAAGAGTAGAGTAAACAGGTGCGGCCTCACCATAGCCCAGTGTCTGTGTAGCAGGTGTTGAAGCTCTGGAAGCTGTGGCACAGTCCAGCCTCAGAGGCGGCGGCCGCCAGGGGGGAGGCGTGGTTGGCCCCCCCGCCGTAGGACCTGTCCCAGGAGCCGATGAGGGTGTTGGCCACCATGAGGGCGATGTTGTCCGGGTTCTGCCACCCGCAGCCCTCCACCGCGATCGCCACATGGGCCAGAGGCATGCTGTCGTCACGCACGCGGATCTGAAAAGCAGAATTATTAACCCTAAATTTCTACGCCAGCCATTTTTCAGCTAAAAACTTTCCATTGCACTTACTTGGGTAGAGAAAAGATTCTGTCTGCAATATATTGGGGATTCCTCTCTGACATGCATAAAATAACGCCTGTCCTTACCTCCCCAAATGAAGAACATAAGGTCAGTGGATACCAGACCCTCATTTGATGCCTTTCAGTGACATGGGTGTTAAATCATTGTGGTGCCAAGAGGCGACAGCAGCGATGAAAGGGTTAAGCAACGGCTCTCACTGCTTTGTGCTCTTCCCCGAAGTCGTAAGTGTGGCTGCCCACGTGGCGGGGTAATCAAAAACGGTCACGCACGCAACGTTCTCATCCCTAGATGGTGCATTTGTGCCATATAGTGGTTCAGGTGCTTCGGCTGTTGGGATGATCCCTGGAGTCTTTTAGCCAGGGTATGACAATACAACTGGTTTGTGCATTACGCATACAATGAAACCCACAATGCACAAACTCAAGTTTCTGATATGAATGACATCACACTGAAATTTCATGTTCAGCAGTGTGTGATTTTTTTTCCTCATTTTTTTAATTTAGGCTTGTGTGTGTGTGTGCATGTGTGTGTATTTGGTGTGTGTCTGTGTTGCCTATTTTTTCATGAAGCCGATTGTCAACTTTGAAAAAGAGGTGTGGAGGTTATCTTAACTTTGAAACTGGACAATGGAAGTAGACAAACACTTTGGGACGATTCTCATTCACAACAACACATTTGTGTTTTATATAATATTGATAAGGAGCATGGACAGTCAATAGACAATCTTACACATAGACACATTTCCCATTTTCAGAGATTAAAAAAAAAAAAAAAAGAGGTTATAGAAAACGAGCAAACAAAACGTATTCTACAATCAATGTAATATTGTTTTATAGCTTGATACTGATGTGATCGTTGATACTATTGTCACTGCCTTTGTTAGGGGGGTCAGGAACTATAATGAATAAACAATACCACACACACGCACAAGCATACACACAACAACACACATGCGCGTACGCACACTTACACACACACATACAAACACACACAGTATGATCATTTTGCACAACATTCCATGCTCCTTTCTTGTAGGTCTGTTAAAGCAAAGCACTGTTCTGAGAAGTTAAACCTGCGACCGGACTATTAAAGAGGGGAGGCGCTGAGCAATCGCCACATTTGAATCACAACTGACAAGAGAGACGGTTCCCCTTCTTTGTTTCCAGTTGTGCGAGCCACCGCGAGACAGAGCTTTTCTGACGAACAAGACCTAATCCCTGGGATTGGTTGTTTTCCCTTTAACTAAAAACAGAGGACAAAGTGGGGGTGGTACCTCGCTGCCAGTGAACCTGCACTGGGGCAGGACAGGGATTTCCCCTTCGTAGCCAGTGCTCGACCACCAAAGTTAACTAAAAACAGAGGACAAAGTGAGGGTGGTACCTCGCTGCCAGTGAACCTGCACTGAGGCAGGACGGGGATTTCCCCTTCGTAGCCGGTGCTCAGACCACCAAAGTTAACTAAAAACAGAGGACAAAGTGAGGGTGGTACCTCGCTGCCAGTGAACCTGCACTGGGGCAGGACGGGGATTTCCCCTTCGTAGCCGGTGCTCAGACCACCAAAGTTAACTAAAAACAGAGGACAAAGTGAGGGTGGTACCTCGCTGCCAGTGAACCTGCACTGGGGCAGGACGGGGATTTCCCCTTCGTAGCCGGTGCTCAGACCACCAAAGTTAACTAAAAACAGAGGACAAAGTGGGGGTGGTACCTCGCTGCCAGTGAACCTGCACTGAGGCAGGACGGGGATTTCCCCTTCGTAGCCGGTGCTCAGACCACCAAAGTTAACTAAAAACAGAGGACAAAGTGAGGGTGGTACCTCGCTGCCAGTGAACCTGCACTGGGGCAGGACGGGGATTTCCCCTTCGTAGCCGGTGCTCAGACCACCAAAGTTAACTAAAAACAGAGGACAAAGTGAGGGTGGTACCTCGCTGCCAGTGAACCTGCACTGGGGCAGGACGGAGATTTCCCCTTCGTAGCCGGTGCTCAGACCACCAAAGTTAACTAAAAACAGAGGACAAAGTGAGGGTGGTACCTCGCTGCCAGTGAACCTGCACTGGGGCAGGACGGGGATTTCCCCTTCGTAGCCGGTGCTCAGACCACCAAAGTTAACTAAAAACAGGACAAAGTGGGGGTGGTACCTCGCTGCCAGTGAACCTGCACTGAGGCAGGACGGGGATTTCCCCTTCATAGCCGGTGCTCAGACCACCAAAGTTAACTAAAAACAGAGGACAAAGTGAGGGTGGTACCTCGCTGCCAGTGAACCTGCACTGAGGCAGGACGGGGATTTCCCCTTCGTAGCCGGTGCTCAGACCACCAAAGTGCTTGTTGGCCAGCTGAACCAGCTCCTCGTGGTTCACACCTGATAACACACACACGTGTACACACACATGAGCATAATACACGCATGAGTGAAACGCACATGCACACTCGAATTACGATACAGGTAATCATTCTTCTTTTGTGATGCTCAAA
The DNA here is from genome assembly GCA_017654935.2 of Phymorhynchus buccinoides. Lineage (NCBI taxonomy): Eukaryota > Metazoa > Mollusca > Gastropoda > Neogastropoda > Raphitomidae > Phymorhynchus > Phymorhynchus buccinoides. Next base: position 32,505,251 of record CM065687.1, on the reverse strand, counting down.
CGCTTTAAACGAATTGAAGGCTGTCGGACAAGTATGGTCAACATTGATGTTATATAAAAATAAAGATGCATGCTCAAAGGTAAACTGTAATCTACACACACACACACCAAACACACACACACACCACACACAACATCCCATGAAATCGAAAAGTACATGAGCAAATCTTTTTTAATGTATTTTTCGGACTATCGTTGTATAAGGCAATACTTTCTTTTTCCAGAGTGATACCACTGCATTTTTCCCCAGAGTGATACCACTGCATTTTCCCCCAGAGTGATACCACTGCATTTTCTCCCCAGAGTGATACCACTGCATTTTCCCCCAGAGTGATACCACTGCATTTTCCCCCAGAGTGATACCACTGCATTTTTCCCCAGAGTGATACCACTGCATTTTCCCCCAGAGTGATACCACTGCATTTTCCCCCAGAGTGATACCACTGCATTTTCCCCCAGAGTGATACCACTGCATTTTTCCCCAGAGTGATACCACTGCATTTTCCCCCAGAGTGATACCACTGCATTTTCCCCCAGAGTGATACCACTGCATTTTCCACCAGAGTGATACCACTGCATTTCCCCCCAGAGTGATGCCACTGCACCTTATAATAATTATGATTGCTATAATAGAAGGAAAATATAATAACAAAATCTGAATTTTGTGTAAAATTTGGGAGTGCACCTTATAGTCCAGAAAACATGGTAATTCAATTCGAATGCTTTTTCTTCTTCACAGAAATAACTGTAAATGTATTCAGATTTTTATATTTTGTAAATGTATTCAGATATTTTCCAAAACCAGAACTAAAAAAAATTGTGACATACCCAGACCTGCCTACTTGGAATTTTCCCAATCAGTAGCCCAGCCATCAATTTTCAGTAGCATGGCAAATTTTTTCGTAGCATCCACAAACGACGGCAATCAATTTGTTCTCTTCCTAAGCCGAAACGTACTGTTTATGTTTCGCCGATTGAACGTGTTGACAGTCGTCTCTACCGCCATGATTCACAGAGAAGTCTGCATGGCAGAGGTTGCAGTGAGCATGGTTCGCACCAAGTCGACTTCTGACGATGCAAGGCCACTCCTCCGTGTAAGCTATTTTGAAAACTTGTGCGTCAGGTCGATGCTTTTTCTTAGAACAAAATGGTGTGCCAGATGATTTTCGTTTTCTGGTTTGGGTTCGGTTTTTTTCGTTTGAAACATTTCCCGAATCGCTACTGCTGCTGGAGTCCGCCATTTTTTTCAGAGAAAGTAATAAGAACGCATGCGCAGTCACTGATAAAAACGGAAGTGACTAGGTTATCGCGCGTGACACGGTGTCTGCTCTTAGAAACAGACAAAACCGGGAACGGCATGAGCAAAAATAAAATGCGGCGGCATTTTTTTCTTTCCGTAGCAATGTTAAGGTTGCCGTAGCTCCGTAGCAAAGCTTTATTTTTCGTAGCTGCTACGGCCAAATCGTAGCAGTAGGCAGGTCTGCATACCTGATATAACTTAAAATGATATATGCCTTTTATTTTTAAAACAATAGCCTACCAATAATTATATGAAAAAGTAGAGAAAATCTAACCTCCCGCAGCGGCCAGGACTATGCGAGGTCCCTTGTAATGGGTCCCAATGTACTCCAGCAGATCATTGCGGTTGATGGATCTATCAACAGACGAGACAAATAACAAAAGTCACAAATGAAATGGCTTGCCATTCAAAGAGTCCAGAGCACACAAACGTAATATTTGAAGCTGACATTCAATGCATCAATTATGGCATGAAGACTGGGGAAAAAAACCCACATACATTATGATTAACTCAGAGCTTCAAATTGTTTTCAGACTTCATGGGTTGTACGACACCTGACTACAGAAAATGAGGGGTCGTTTTTTTTAAAACGATGGGCCACTGATGTGATACTAAAACTCTAAACCTAAATTTCAATACAATGCATTGTGCGTGTAGGCATATGTCCATGTGCGTGAACGCACGCATGGGAGTGTGTATGAACAGAACTTTTATTATAAAAAATATTTTTTATGCCGAGCATAATGAGGAAGGACCTACTGGATGTTCTGTGTGGGCCCCAGGTGCTGGTGTCTGCACCAGTGCAGCAGACAATCTGCCGAGCATAATGAGGAAGGACCTACTGGATGTTCTGTGTGGGCCCCATGTCTACACCAGTGCAGCAGACAATCTGCCGAGCATAATGAGGAAGGACCTACTGGATGTTCTGTGTGGGCCCCATGTCTGCACCAGTGCAGCAGACAATCTGCCGAGCATAACGAGGAAGGACCTACTGGATGTTCTGTGTGGGCCCCATGTCTGTACCAGTGCAGCAGACAATCTGCCGAGAATAAAGAGGAAGGACCTACTGGATGTTCTGCGTGGGCCCCAGGATGGTGCGGCCCAGGGCGGTGCCCTGGTAGGCAGTGGCGTGCAGGTGGTCGAACACCACTTCCTGCAGGTTGGTCTCCACCTCTTGCATCTCCCGCAGGATCACCCCGCGCTCACGCTCAATCTCCTGCTCCCCCAGCAGGCTGTTCTGGATGATGTCCGACAGGATGTCCACCGCTGAACATATACAACACAGGGTTGGGTGTTTTTCTTTGGTCAACCGTGTTCAATAAAGTCGCCAGCTAACAACAATTTTTTTTAACCCTTTCACCGCCAGCCATTTTTCAGCCAAAAAATACCATTAAACTTACCTTGGTAGAGAAAAAAAATATCTGCAATACTGCGAATTCCTCTGTGATATGTAAAACATTAGGCCTATCCTTACCTTCCAAAATTACTGCATAATCTAACAAAGCTGTAAAACAAGAATTTGCAAAGATAAAACACTGACTGTGATGCTAAATGAACAAATGACGATATATAGAGATGATTTTTGTTTTTACGATATTTATATCCTACTCTCTCTCTCTCTCTCTCTCTCTCTGTGTTTCTCTCCAACCAAAAATGATAAAGCCATTATTCAAACAAAGTAACATCTCTACAATAATTCTATTTCAAAACATCCTTCTGGCACAGCTTGCACGCATATTAAACTTGATCCTTACTCGCACAAACTTACAAAACCAAACAAAAATGACAGAAAAAAACTATGTTATGAATAAAATAAAGAATTGTCATTTCTTTTTTGTAGGCTTAGAAAGAAAATTTTGGAAATTCAAAGGCACAGCGCACCATTGGGAGATTATTTTATAAACACAGAGAGATAGGGTACCTTTGGGAAGGTCGTCCTGGAAGCATTTGGCGTAGTACACTGTCTGCTCACGAGACGTGTACGCATTCAGGTGAGATCCCATGTTCTCCACCTCAAGTTCAAGGTCAGTCTGGCTGCGAGACTTTGTGCCCTTTATGAACAGAAATGAAACTTAAAACGTGTATCCATTCTTTTTTTTAAAATTTCATTAATGTATAATCTTTTCTTTATCAAAAGATCTGCAAGTACAGAAAAAGAACTTTGAAACATATGCATTAATCATAAGTATATGTGGTTTTACAAGATAATTAAAAAGTACTGTAAACAGTTTAGCTCAGATAAACTTTTCACTTTTAATGGTTAATATAATAATAATATAAAAAATAAATGTAAATATTAATATAATCATGCATGTCTCCTTATAAAAATTAATATAGTAATGCATGTCTCCTTATAAAAATGAATATAATGATGCATGTCTCCTTATAAAAATGAATATAATAATGCATGTCTCTTTATAAAGCATGTCTCCTTATAAAAATGAATATAATGTATGTCTCTTTTTAAAAAAAATTAGGTAAAGGTAAAGATGTGCCACCCCCCTGCATTTCTCGGTTAATTCCATTTTTGCCTTTCTTACCAAACATAAAGCTGTATTTTATTAACCTTTTCAGCTAATTATCTTTTTGGAATACTAACCCTAACCCCCCCCCCCCCCCCCCCCTATCAGACGGAAAAATGCAATGAACCACGACTGTGACAAATGCTGCGGTGTACTGCAGTACATAGGGGGGGGGGGGGGGGGGGGGGGGGGGGGGGGGGGGTCCTATTAGATAATGGCCTTTATCATGATAATTAGCTGAAAATGTTAACAAAATACAGCTTCATGTTTGGTAAGAAAGGCAAAAACGAAAAAATGGAATTAACCGAGAAATGTAAATATGTAAATGTAAAATCTTGACCTATACCAAAAATTAATACAATAATGCATGTTTCTTTAAAATCTATCTAAAGAATATGGACTGTTCTGCCTTAAATAGCAAAAGTGCATTGACAAACATTACCATGTTCTTACCTATAATACTGATCTGCAACCTTAAACCTTTATTTTCAATATTTAGCTTCTACAATGTTTTCTTGATACACCTGACAACATTATAAAAAAAAAACCGATGTAGATAATGTCAGGTTGAAACTAAATGAGCAAAAACTGTATTTAAGTATAACCCACAACCAGAGAGACTTAGCACATGGCAAAACAAATTGTCTCCCCCTTCCACCTTCAAAAAAAAGAAAGTTACCCAGTGTAAATATGTAATCCCTACGTGACTCACCTTAAAAGCCATGTGCTCCAGAAAATGGGCAACTCCATTGTTGCTTTCATTTTCGAAACGACTTCCAGCATCAATCCATAGACCAACCTGGATCAAATCAGTACAATGGCTGATCATGTACAACAACAAAACTGGGAATACCAGGGGGGTGTTTTGCATAAATAGTCCCCCCACCTTCTGGAAGTTCTGTACTTGTAATTTCCTTTAATCTGTCACTCTCTTTGACTCTGCCTTTTCTCTTTTGCTTGCTGTCATCTACTATCTTTCTGCCTTTCCGGTCCATTCTCCTGCCTTTTTTTAAGAAACACTTTCAAAAAGATTTCTTCCAGCCAAAGTCGGACATGCTGGGTCTAATTATTTTTTAACTTAGGCGCATAATGGCAGCATGACGCATCTGTGCTCATAATTGTGAGGAAACTGTCTGAGCGATCGAAGAAGAAGAAGAAGAAGTACAACAAATGAACACGCTTCAATGGCAATAATCACAAGGAATGACTAGCACGAGAACAGTACACAGAAAACTGAGAAAGTTTGTGAGCTAAGGCAAAACACAGTCAAATTTTAAACATGACCAATAAAAATTCCTGTCATTTTGTTTTTTTGTTTACTGTAGCTCATTCCCTCCCCACTACTAAAGTTTGGTAGCATAGCCTGCAAATGACTTGTGAGACTTTTAAATCAGGGTCTCTTATTCTGATTTTCATCTGAACAACTGATCCTGAATGTCAAACCTTTTCATCAGCAGAGCAGCATGTTGCCACCATTAGCAATATTTCCTGCAGACATCACAGCACCATTATTTTGATGGTAGCCCGCTTGATGACCACCAAGATGCTAAAATATGACTTCAAAATGGTCACACCAACACCAGGTGATATAAGATTTTGAAACTTAAAAAAAACATGAATGTTTCTTCTTCAGAAAAAACTAAAACTGAGGATTTAAAAATCTGTATCTCATATAAATAAGCCAACGCTAAGAAAGCAGGTTTATTACTGTAGCTTTGCATGTTACAGCTTAATAATAAAAAATAAAGAATGTTGAAAACAACACACGAGACTCTACTCACAGTACAAGTTGGAATTCCGGAATCCTCTGTGGCCACCCTCAGACCATTTTCCAAAGTGGAAACCCTGGTCTCTGGCACATTCAGGATTGTCTGCTCAAATGTAGCAGCCTTGGTGGAACGCCATCGCTGACTCAGAACTGCACTGACACACGGTGCCTGGACACAAATTTATACACAACTGTAAAATCCTGAGTGTGACACGTAATATTGAGTATCATCAATTTTCAAGCTTTTGCAGGACAGAGATAAAAATATACCAATAGCACATGCATTAACAATGCAGGTTTAAAAAAAAATGTAAAACTAAAAAAGAACCATAGACAATTACAATTACAAATCAGCAAGTTTACAGTCAATCAGTGCTGCTTCTTTCTCGCTGAGTTTCCCAATCAACAGTTTGACTTTTCTATACTACTGTAAAATCTAGAGTTGAGAACTGGTTCAAAATTCCGAACCGGTTTTAAACTGGGTCAGAGGAAAAGCCAGAAACGACAACAATTTGTTTTCGATCCGAGAGGTAGGATTGGATGAATGAGAGCACATGACCATTTATGCCGAAAACATTTTGAAGTTTACACTGAAGTATATCATGATCTATGGTGTTGAAGGCTGCACTAAGATCTAACAGTGCGAGAACAGAAGCTTGCGGATTATCAGTGGCGATGAGAAGATCATTCAAAACCCTGAGTAAAGCTGTTTCTGTGCAATGATGTGCACGATAAGCAGATTGAAAGACAGGCATCAAATCGTGTTTCATGACATGGTCAAGCAACTGATTCATGACGACCTTTTCTAACGACTTAGAGAGGAAAGAGAGATTTGAAACATGCCTGTAATGTTTTAGATCATTTGGATCGAGAGTGGGTTTTTTCAATAGGGGTTTGACAAGGGCTTCTTTAAAGATCTGAGAAAAAATACCAGAAAGAGGAGATTCATTTATCATACAGGTTATGGCAGGAACAATATCATCAAATATCAATGCAATTCAAAAGCAGTGCAGAAAGGATCTAGGATTTAACCCCGTTAAGCTCTGCCCTCTTCTTTGGTGAGTTGGTGCTGGCTTCAGTTTGGTGTTGTCAGCTTTAAGTTGACAGACAATTGCTTCATTGAACTGATGTGAGAGAGTTGGTGTGTGTGACTGTGTGTGTGTTTACGTGTGTCATACATACATGTGTATATATATATGTGTGTGTGCGTGTGTGTATGTGTATTTTTCTTCTTCTTCTGCCAATGTCCACCTGCCGTAACCGGCAATTACTGACATGCATTGGGGTTCAAAGAATTATGCAGCGCTGAAAAAACTAAAACAAAAACAAACCTAGACAGATAAGAGGGCGTGCACGACCGAGCACCCCTGGCTAGTCCGAGAACACCCAGCCGCACGGGGGGGAGGATAGTAGTGTTTTTAGTCAGGGAGCTTCAGTACCTTCGAGATGAAGGAGCTGAGCATGGGGGACTGGACTGTTTCTGATGGTAGGGAGTTCCAGTCGCAGGCGGTTCAGGGGAAGAAAGAGTTGTTGCAGTAGTCGGTTCTAGCGGGGATTCTTTGGAACTGCTTGTTGTGGTTTTGTCTTCTGCTGCTGGGGGGCATGGGTTTGAGGGCGCTGCATTTCACACAGACCAGTCTATTTGTGTGTGTGTGTGTGTGTGTGTGTGTGTGTGTGTGTGTGTGTGTGTGTGTGTGTGTGTGTGTGTCTTCTTCTTCTCTTTGGGGCCCATGATCATTAAATTGTGTGTGTGTGTGTGCGCGCGCTCTACCAAAATGTCTTGAAGTTGAACGAACCACTGGTTAAAAAAAGAGCACACAACAGGGTTCATTCTTGCCAATCGTGGCGTCAGTCATCGGTCATTGACGCATAAACCTTCGATTTTGTCCAATAGTTTCAGCAGGCAGGCGGTCATCTGACCGATTGATTTTTTGTCAAAGCAGTCAACAACTTCAAGGATTCTGTCGTTTGCTAAACTTGAGTTCTGCCGCGGCCTCGGACCATAAACAGAACAAAAAAGTTGTATCTGGCGAAATGAACGCCGAAACGAAGAAATGGCGGCATTGCTCATTCGGTAAAGCTTTTCCGATCCAACTTTTTCAAGACCAGATAAAGTTCCAGCATGACATAGTCTAGTGCTAAACAAGATCGTTCTTCATAAGATCGTTTCTCGGCCTTTTGACAACAATTCGTGTTTAAAACCATCCATGCCCCCCAAGAAGATGCCACGAGTAGAAAAGGGGCAGAAGAATCTGTTTGCTAGTTTCGGACTTGCTCAGACATCATCTGCAACTTGTAGGATCGTTGGAATTAGGTCAAACCACCCTAACTTTACCACATCAAAACTCTGAACCCGATTTTCGCTTCGTGCCACAGCGGTCAGTCTATTTGCTTTGATTCTCCTGGTTGTCAGTCTTGTTTCTGACCATCCGAGATTTTCCTTTCTAAAGCAGACAAACATGTCCGGTCACTCATTCCAGAACGATCTTTGTTTACATCTGAATGCTTGTTCACGAGAGTGAAGCGCTTCAAGCTTTGGGTCTGATTTCCTCGTTGACCAAATCTGAACGGTAAATATAACATTTTGGAAATTAATGGAACATTAAAATCAATCAATTTTCTATAACTAGTAATAGTATAAGTTTTCCAAATTTGGTGCATGCAAAATGGAGCTCATGTACTTGTTTTAAGAGCACAAAGCGGGAGGTGTTATCGTCGAACGGAGGTCCAACATTTTGATTTTTCTTTCAAGTGGCATTGCCGGGACACACTGATGGGTCGATGTTGGAGTAAATTTATGTACATTTACTGCATTAATTAGGAAACCAAATCATATTTATACCCTTTTAAGTTGATTTAAAATGAATTTCAAACTTTTTTTTTCTTTTTTTTTTTGGGGGGGGGGAGATTATTGCTTTCATACTAACATGTCTTCAATAATAATTGGTATGCAAATCAGTTTGCTTGTTTCACTGTATGTTTGTACTCTAAAGAAGTTGAACTTGTGCATCGTCAGTCAGCACTGAGTCCGAGTCAACAGAGCCTGCAAGTTCGACAGAGGAAAAAGCAGCATGGTTCAAGTGTTCTGTTAGAGATGTGAATGGCATCATCTCAAAATATAAATTACTGCATTAATATGCAAGTGTGTGTGTGTGTACGTATTTGTGTCTGTCTGACTGTCTCTCTGTCCATAAATCGATCTGTCTGTGTCTCTTTCTCTCTCTCTCTCTCTCTGTAGTCAGCCTATTCCAGGGGTTATGCACATGTGTTTGCCTGTGTGTTCACTGTGCATAAACACTATGAATGAGAATGATATTACATTTTTTTTAAAGCAGGACCATAGGGTTAACTTGTGAGCAAGAATATTAGTTTCCTTTGACTTTATTTTTACATTAAACTGTGAAATGGCAAGGTACACTTTACACTCTCTGTGTGTGTGTGTGTGTGTGTGTGTGTGTGTGTGTGTGTGTGTGTGTGTGTGTGTGATGTGAGAGAGAGAGAGAGAGAGAGAGAGAGAGACGGGAGGGGAGGGAGGGAGAGAAATATATAAAAAATTGGCTATATTCACATTTATGCCCGTCAACCCGGTCAAGACTGAAAAAGCAATCGCTATGTTCTTTTCTGTTACAAATTATCGTTCTTGACGCCAGCAGACGGACATAAATGTGAATATACTTATATAGCCAAAAAATCTGATGAAAACCTTCAACCAATTGCCAATGGTTGAACCATGGGGAAAGGCCACATCTGTTAGCGATGAACATTTGTGCCAGTCTGACACAGAGTTATTCCCTTTGTTTAAATTTAAGCGAATGAAAAAACCCGAAACTTTTCGAGTTTGCAAACTGGCCAATACTAAAAAGAAGATTTTTTTTGTCGCTGCATATTTTTTACCTTAAAAGAAGTCGTGACGGGTGTACAGAGGATTCATCTTCCTCGCTTTCAAGGTGAAATGTGCATCTTTCAGACAGATCACTGATCGGCGGTGCGGAGATTTACCGAGTTGAAAAGCGTTGACAGAATCAGTTGTCCGCTCGCTAATTAAGGCCACCTCACGCTAATTAAGAGTGCCGGATACTAGATGAAGCCTTCTAGTGATGTTCTCAAAGGTTTAAAAACAGTTCTACCGTGCCAAATTTTTTCCTAAATCCCCCGTATTAAACGTGCCGATTTCTGATTTTGCCTGAGGGCGAAGTCCTGCGCATCGTTTTCGATTCACCGGAAGTGATTGCTTTGTTTCGGTTTATTTACATAGCTGTTGATTAGAGATAACAAGAAGCTTCACTGAGCGCATCGATCGTTGAAAAGCTGTGCCCGAGGCGCGCTAACAAAGATAAGCTGCAGTAAGATTAATCATCGGTGTGAAGCTTGATCAATTTTTTTTAAAGATTTGGGTTAGATCTACTCCAGCCATAGAAATAGTTAAGTCAAAAATCGAATATTCGCCGTTTTATTTCCACATAGGAAATCGCGTGTGAAAGGTCAAGGTCTTGACAACGCATGCGCACTTCTGTTTGAAAACTTAGTTAATGACGGACTCAAAGACAACAATGCGATTCTTCTTTTGTAAGCTTGTAAGCTTACAATATTTTACTTCATTCGACCAGCGGCATCAGAAAATGACATTCGTTTGTTTCGATACATGTGTGGTTTTGAAACTTCCTAAAAATCTAGAAAATGAAAGTTCGATTGTTTTTGTTCGATCTATGCACGGACGACTGACGTATTGATGATCAATACGTCAGTTTGATGACGATTACACTAATAAATACATAAATGCACGAGACGAGCGCATGGTAAGGTCGAAATAAGAAGTTTTCTTCGACTGAAATATTTTTTTATGCAAAAACAAATATTGAAGAGCTTCTTTTCTGAAAAAAGCTACATTATAGTTTCTACAGACAATACACTAAGACTAGAAAAAATAGTGGAGTTTTGTTCAGCTTTCAATCCTTGATTGTTGGAAGAAATATGTCACACATTTCTGTATTTCTTCATGATTGAAAAATAGACCAATGTTTCAACAAAATCGTACCTATTTTAAAAAACTATTGACAAAAAACGCATGTCTACTCCAATTTAGGTATTTTTCTTTCATTTTATTAGTACAACTCTGAGAATTACGTAAGTTGTTTTTTTTCTTGTCGTACCTACATCTGTTTGTTAACCTTCATGAACATGGTATGTACCGCGGTCGGTAAATCTGTCACCTATTGCTTTGGGAAAATGACCTGTTGATTTTTCTGCCAACTGGTCAAATGACCTATGTGTATGATGTCCTGTGGTAAGAATGAACTCTGCACAAACTTGACAATGTTTCGTCTACTGCTAGGCCTAGCATAATTTAGCAGACGTTAATCTAGTCTAGCCGAGATTTAAGTCGGGTAGAAAGAAACTAAGAGTAAGACACAACACCACAAACCTTAAATTTGAGAATACGAATATACATTGATTATTCTTTATGCTTTACATCCAATTGTAACAACTATTATACAAAACAGCATACCTTATGAGCTGCTGCAAGAACTCTTGCAACGCTCGAAGTGACCTTCAGTAAGCTGGCTGCCATGTTTTCTTCAGAAAGAATTAAACGCATGCGCGAGATCAATGTAAAAGCTGAACTGGGCCTGGTAGCATCGACGTGCTGTACATACATGAATTTGGCAATAATTGCAAATATTATTTTCTACATATTTGTCTAAATATAGAATTTTTGAACTCTACTTTAGAGCCCCTTCTTTCCCCTTTCAAATGTTTCTACATTATCAAATTAATCTTATGTAAGGGAGTCAAAGTGTGCATGCATACTTTAATGATTGGGGTTGGTGCAACTGCACTTTTCATACACGAACGTAGGGCCTGGTTTTTCAAAAACTAAGATTGGCCCACACGATACTGCATTTTTATACCTATAACCTGTCAAAATGGTGTATTTTAAGTCCCTGGTGATTCCTTCTGTTCTTTGTGACCAAAAGAAGACAAAAAGTCTCTAAAAGATGCATGGAGACGCGGATTACATTTTTTGTTTCTCGCCACATTACGGGCGAACGTTTCGTCCTTGACGGGCCTCTAGTTTGGGTACACGTGGACCGAAACTAAGGATCAAGATCTTGGCAGCTTCGTTGTTATACATAGTTGAACATTACCTTTCTCTGACGAAATACTGCAACAGTATACTGACTTGCGTTTTGTGATTTTTGCTACTGTAGTTGCAGACAATATAAGAACATAAGCTGTTCCAAGGTTAAAAAAACCTCTCAGTGCTTAGAGTTAGATTAGTCAAGAGACCGTGCACGTAATACGTAATACGTGACGTATTCAATACGACCGTGCATACTGGTAGGCATATTGATCAATAATTAGGGGGGCATTCCGCTGTCGCTACGTATCGATAACACTATCAAGATCAATCAGTATGACTATGACTACGTATTGATAACACTACTGGCCTAAATCACTACGGCAGCTATAACTAAGGGTTAGTTAGGGTTTATAGGCCGTGTACACACATAAGCAGAAACCTGAGTCAAGAACCCGTAACAGTGATTTAAAAATACTAACCCAGTATAGCCGAACTAATATTAGAAAAAAATTCTTTTCTAACAGAGTAACAAAGTTTTGGAATACTCTTCCTGCACATATTAAACGAGCACAGAATCTAACACAATTCAAAAACCTCCTTGGTGGATACACCAACATATCAAAACTACAATACGAGCATGACTAAAAGGCAGATTTGCCGAAAACAAAATACAAAAACCTCTCAGCTGTGCAAAAGTTCAAACAAAAATGACAGGACAGTGAAGAGGCCGCGAGGCCTAATGTCCTAACTACCTGACTTGACCTGACCTGTGCGCAATCCATAATTAAGTGAAGCAAAGAATGGAAAAAGATTTGTGCAGGTGTCCGAATTTCCCCCATATACGTAAACTTGTATCCTTCTTTCGGCTATATGGATTAAATGTTTACAAGATTTTTCAAGGCACTGACAATACTAACAAAGGCTTGTTTCACTTGTCTAACGAAATAAGAACCCGTAATAGCGAACTTAAAATCCTAACCAGGTACAGCAGAACTAACATTAGAAAAAACTTTTTTTCTAACAGTCACCCAATATTGGAACAACCTCCCTGCACATACTAAACTGACCTCAGATACTAACAAATTCAAAAACCTCCTAGACAGTGATCCAAAAATTGCCCTGTTAAAGTACGTTCATGATTAGTGCATCAATATGGATGCTAAAAACCGCCACAGCAATTGCCAAACACTAACCAAAAGGAAGGACGCATTGAGAGGCTGCAAGGCCTGGTCGTCCTAATACCTGACCTGACCTGACCTGACCTATATTCACATTTAGGCCCATCAACCCAGTCAAGAACGATAATCTGTTGACTGAAAAAGCAATTGCTTTTGTTCTTTTCTGTTACAAATTATCGTTCTTGACCGGGTTGATGGGCCTAAATGTGAATATAGCCCTTCTTTCTTCCACTTATTTAGGGTTTTCCCTACAGAACGTCTAATGCGAACCCAGCCTTTAAACTTACTAACTTAGGTTACGAAAAAGGTTCGGGTTAGGGTTAGGAATAGGGTATGTTAGTCGGAATTCAAACTGACATGTACTGATGTAGATTGGTACAGTACACATCATAAATATTGTTCTCTATGGGTATAGTAGTGGTAACAACGGGTTCTTTCGATATGTAACGATAGCCATAATTAATAGTACTCTTTGATTACACCTGGATATGGCAGTCTATGAGTATGACTCATTTGAGTGCTCTGTGTGTGTGTGTTATGTTCAGTCATGTACAATTCTTAATGTTGTAATCCATAAGAACTGTTCAGTTGGGGGTTTTCTCAATGAGCGCTTGTGATGGATTTATTCCCCTTTTTGTACAGGTGGTGCAATAGAAGTCATTTTGTCAGCAATGGCAAGCTCACTCTCAGTCTCACTCTTTCTGTCTCTTTCGCACACGTACATCAGGTCAGGTCAATGAGGACATCTAGGCCTTGCGGCCTCTTGCGTATCCTTAGTTTTTGAGTGTTTGGCATAGCTGTGACGGGTTTTGATGACAATCAGTCGTGTTGATATTTTAATTTACTAATTTTAGGATCTTTGTCCAGGAGGTTTTTAAACTGAATTGAATAGATGGAATAGATTATATGCTTTCAAGTCTACTTGATCAATGAAAATTAAATAAGCTGGGAGAGATTCTTCCTGTAGAGCCACCGGAAGAGTCGATGAAAGTCCGTTTAACGTCCTCCGACCTGGAACAGGTACATATGGGACATTAGTAAATAATATAGTAGTACGATCCTAAAGGTACTGCAATACGAGGAAAGTCTTGATGTACGTTTTTTTTAATATTCAAGATATTGAAGTTGAATTAACATGAATGTAAACCGGAAGCAGGGCTCCCAGGGACCCCCATTTGGGGGTCTATGAAGTACTAATATTCTAAAGGAGTGGACCCTCTAAAAGAATGTGCAGGGGGTCCCAGGGATGCACTAGAAAAATTCTTTTTAGCATTCACAATGCCACTGGGACCCTCTATCCCACCTCTAGGACCCTCTATACTGTAAGTGAAGGAGTCCCTGGGACCCCTTGTTTTGCGGGACGATTGGGAGCCCTGCGGAAGGGTCCATTAACCAACTGGTCATTGACTCTGCGCAGGTTAATAATTAAAGACTAGCCTAGGCCATCTGCATCTGCATCGGTTACGTTGGCAGAAAACCAGTTCTGGTCATGAATCACCAACGGACCACATTTTTGCATTTTGTGTTTTGCTGGTCTGACTCATTGTGAACAAAAATGATTAAGAAAACCTATATATACTGCAGGTTTTGGTTAAGCTTTATGGGCATGGATTGTTTAGGGCATCATCTAGCCAAAATAGTTCAGATACTGGAATTGTTTGTTGATTTATTTTATTTTATTGCAGATCAGCATTTTTCCTCAAAGGGATGCAACTCTTTCTTGAATGGTCAACTTAGGACGGTGATTTGACCGCCAGGGGGCAGTCAAACCAGTAGGGGCTTAGCGCGCGATATTCTTCTTCTTTCTTTGAACAACCACCATCATCTTTTTTATGGTTCTGTTCTTAGTTGGGCGTACTGAGAGAGAGGGAGGGACTCATCTCCCTCTCTCTCTCTCTCTCTCTCTCTCTCTCTCTCTCTCTCTCTCTCTCACTACGCCCAACTAAGAATATCGCGTGCTAAGCCCCTACTGGTTTTACTGCCCCCTGGCGGTAATATGTGCGTCCTAAGTTGCTCATTGATTCAATAACCTTGTCATCCGGAGCTTGCATTATCTCCCTTTGAAAAGTTAGAATCACATCTTTTTATATAAAACTGTTAAATTTCTTCTGCTGAGGGAGAACTAGCTTTTTCTCTGGTGTGATGAAAGTTTCTGGAAAAAAATCATCAATAGATCTGGTATACATCTGATCTTTTTTTTTCTTTCAGAAGACATTGTTTTGTTTGGCGATGTAACAGCGCAATCCATCTACCCAGACGTAGTCAAGTACGAGTGACTGCATGAGGCAGTACACAACAGCAGCTTTGATCTCAGCAACCTTGGGATCTGCACTGTAAGATTTCAGAGTTTGAGCTAAAAACTATGGATTCATAATTCAGAATGATGGTTGGTTGATGGTTTTGTCCTATATATGCTGTTTTGCAGCAGAGTGGATGTTAAACATAACTTTCATTCATACATAAATTAACATCTTATTCTCCAAGGAGAGGCCTCCAAAGCATCTTGTACATTCAAATTATCGTCAACATCTGCATGGGGGGTGACCAGGTTTGGAACCCACCCCAAACCACCTCATGACCCTGTATAAATTAGTTTTTGTATTAAATTAGTTTTTGTACAGTCTCAGTTCCATGACAATGGGGGTATATTGGAGGGATCAATCTTGTCACACGACATCATAGGTGATTTGACCAGTTTGAAGAAAATATAATAGGTCATTGTCATGAAATGATGTCATAAATCACGACATAATATTTAAAAAAAATTGTAATGCAATTTGAGCGCAACAAAAAATGTTTTCTAGGACACTGTTGCAATCAATCACATAGTTTCACAGACCTTCATTGAAGGTCTTTGATGTTCAAATAATGACATGAGAAACGTTTTGTTTTTTACATTCTTTTTTTTTTTTGCATGAGAAAGGTTAGTACAGTATTATGCAATATATAGGGCAATTATATTTAGTCTATTGTTTCACCTACATCAATCTGATCACTATGGAATCAGTTGCAGCGCACATCCTTAAATCTGCTAACAGACACAAAGTAAACATAATATTCAGAAGTCATATGACCTCTTGCCTGCAAAACGATAGATCATTTAAAAATGTTATCAGTCAATGACTGATGACCGGTGCTAAGAATAATCCCTGTTAATTGCAATTTGAATACTACTTCTTTTTCTTCTTCTTCTTCTTCGATCACTCAGACAGTTTCCTGTCAATTATGAGCACAGATGCGTCATGCAGCCGTTATGCGCCTAAGAAATATTTAGGCCCAGCATGTCAGACTTCGGCTGGAAGAAATCTTTTTGAAAGTGTTTCTTGAAAAAATGCAGGAGAATGGACCGGAAAGACAGAAAGATAGTAGATGACAGCAAGCAAGGAGAAAAGGCAGGAGAATGGACCGGAAAGACAGAAAGATAGTAGATGACAGCAAGCAAGGGTTAAAGGCAGGAGAATGGACCGGAAAGACAGAAAGATAGTAGATGACAGCAAGCAATGGGAAAAGGCAGGAGAATGGACCGAGACAGAAAGATAGTAGATGACAGCAAGCAAGGGGAAAAGGCAGGAGAATGGACCGGTAAGACAGAAAGATAGTAGATGACAGCAAGCAAGGAGAAAAGGCAGGAGAATGGACCGGAAAGACAGAAAGATAGTAGATGACAGCAAGCAAGGGGAAAAGGCAGGAGAATGGACCGGAAAGACAGAAAGATAGTAGATGACAGCAAGCAAGGGGAAAAGGCAGGAGAATGGACCGGAAAGACAGAAAGATAGTAGATGACAGCAAGCAAGGGAAAAGGCAGCAGAATGGACCGGAAAGACAGAAAGATAGTAGATGACAGCAAGCAAGGGTTAAAGGCAGGAGAATGGACCGGAAAGACAGAAAGATAGTAGATGACAGCAAGCAATGGGAAAAGGCAGGAGAATGGACCGGAAAGACAGAAAGATAGTAGATGACAGCAAGCAAGGGGAAAAGGCAGGAGAATGGACCGGTAAGACAGAAAGATAGTAGATGACAGCAAGCAAGGAGAAAAGGCAGGAGAATGGACCGGAAAGACAGAAAGATAGCAGATGACAGCAAGCAAGGGGAAAAGGCAGGAGAATGAACTGGAAAGACAGAAAGATAGTAGATGACAGCAAGCAAGGGGAAAAGGCAGGAGAATGGACCGGAAAGGCAGAAAGATAGTAGATGACAGCAAGCAAGGAGAAAAGGCAGGAGAATGGACCGGTAAGGCAGAAAGATAGTAGATGACAGTAAGCAAAGGGAAAAGGCAGGAGAACGGGACCGGTAAGGCAGAAATATAGCAGATGACAGCAAGCAAGGGGAAAAGGCAGGAGAATGGACCGGTAAGGCAGAAAGATAGTAGATGACAGTAAGCAAAGGGAAAAGGCAGGAGAACGGACCGGTAAGGCAGAAATATAGCAGATGACAGCAAGCAAGGGGAAAAGGCAGGAGAATGGACCGGTAAGGCAGAAAGATAGTAGATGACAGCAAGCAAGGGGAAAAGGCAGGAGAATGGACCGGTAAGGCAGAAAGATAGTAGATGACAGCAAGCAAGGGGAAAAGGCAGGAGAATGGACCGGAAAGACAGAAAGATAGTAGATGACAGCAAGCAAGGCAAAAAAGGCAGGAGAATGGACCGGAAAGATAGTAGATGACAGCAAGCAAGGGGAAAAGGCAGGAGAATGGACTGGAAAGACAGAAAGATAGTAGATGACAGCAAGCAAGGGGAAAAGGCAGGAGAATGGACCGGAAAGGCAGAAAGATAGCAGATGACAGCAAGCAAGGGGAAAAGGCAGGAGAATGGACCGGAAAGACAGAAAGATAGTAGATGACAGCAAGCAAGGGGAAAAGGCAGAGTGGAAGAGAGTGACAGATTAATAGAGGAAGTAACAAGCACCGAACTTCCAGAAGGTGGGGGAACTATACAGAAGACCCCTTGGTATTCCCACGGGGGACAATTGGAATACAATCCTGTGCATTTCTGGCTGGCTGTAGATGATAATATTATATACCAGGCTCTACAGCCTAAACTACTGAATCAATCAAATGAAAATTTCCAGAATTGTCTCAGTATTCCTATAATGATTCCTGTAATATGTCACTTCCCCTAAAGATCAAATGTTTGTAAGCAAAAACGTATGGACTGAGTAACTCAAAAGAAGTAGATGAAAATGGTCATGTGGTTTAGCCAAGTTCTATGCACTATGCGTTATTATATTGTGACTCCCACTTCAGAGTGACAGCCATGTCTTGTGATCCAGCAAGACCATGCTTTTTAATTTTACTTGCTAGCCCAATGGTATAGAGAAGTATTGCTTTTTTTTTTGGAAGAAAAGATTTCGATCAAAACATTATTTGAGGCCACTAAAGTCTTGTTTTTAAGAAAATATGGGTGTGTTTTTTAAAGAAGAGAGGTCAAAAAGAGGTGGAAAGAGAGACCACATTCTTGGAATATGTTTATGCAGCTTCCCAGCTTGTTTTGTTGTACTTTAAATTTGTTATACATGTATGTGTATGTATGCGTAGTAATGCACATGCACATTACAATTCAGCAATGTTGGCCTGAACTGCTTGCATGCATTCACACACAAATGCATAAACACACATGCATGCATGCACACATGCATGCACACACAGACACACACACGCTTGTACACACACTTGTACACACACACACACACACACACACACATCACCACCACCACCACCTCATCACAAACACACACACACATATGCAACACACACACACACACACACACACATGCACATACTGAGCATAACTGTATGCATTTGTGATTTGTATATTTGCCAATATGTACAACTCAAGGACACATGAATTGTTGTTTTCTTTTGTTTCACACTCCTAGGCTGGTAAAGCAGCACTTGACATCCTTATCAAGTGATCCAATGGAGAATGCAGCCACAAATGAGGAGCAGCCTTCAACATCTGTGTCGCAGAAGTATGAAGAATACACAAAGCCCATTTTCGAAAATGGGTGCTTCAAGAACCCATGGGACACTTGGACGCAACCCACATTTCTCAACCTCTGCAGATTTTTAATGAAAACTAAGAATGAGTCAAATGTACCTTCAAAAGAGGTACGTTTTTAGTGGCAAATAAAATGAGTAAGAGCATTATAATAAAGTCATAATTCTCTTCTATCTCATAGAAGAATGTGTATCTCTCTCTGTCTCTGTCTGTCTGTCTGTCTGTCTGTCTCTCTCTCTCTCTCTCTCTCTCTCTCTCTCTCTCTCTCTCTCTCTCTCTCTCTCTCTCTCTCTCTCTCTCTCTCTCTCTCATTCTTTGTGTCTGTATCAGTGTATGTGAACACTGCATGTCAACTGCATACAATCTATTGGCCAGTGCAAAGAACACCTTTTGCAAGAGTGAATGCCCTTGATGGGTGGAGGAAGAGTACTGACCAAGCAAGGGCTTAAGTCTCACCAATAACCCTATTTGAGGCCACTTAATGGCTGCCTTTTGCAAGAGTGAATGCCCTTTTAGATACTAATCAACAAGGGATTAACTCTTGCCGTCAAGGGTGTTAATAACCCTACTTGCAGTGGCCAATTGAGTTTAAAAATTTTTTTTTTAATCATAACCTGAAGTCTCGGTGTGCAAAATGATATCGTTATGAAAAAACAAAGCATCTGAACCTTGCTTTACATTATGTACTTTCTCTTTACCTTTCTAAGTGTGTGTGTGTGTGTGTGAAATCTTTCTCTGAAATCTACAGGAGCTGGACGAGACGCTGCCCATCATCAAACCAGACATCAAGCAGTTTGACCAACCACCGAGATCAGGGGTGCGCATGATGTGGATAGGACACGCCACCGTCGTCGCTCAGCTCGACGACGGCTTCACCCTCATCACAGACCCCGTCTTCAGCCAACGTGCCGCACCCCTTCAGTGGCTGGGCCCTAACCGCTACCGGGACCCCCCTTGCTCCGTCGAAGAACTCCCCAAGCTCGACGCGGTGGTGATCAGTCACAACCACTACGACCACCTGGACTACAACAGTGTGGTGGCGCTGAACCGACGTTTCGGCAAGGATTTGAGGTGGTTCGTGCCCCAGGGTTTGAAGAGGTGGATGACGGAGGTGGGGGTGGAGAGTGTGGTGGAGATGTCCTGGTGGGAGGAGCATGAGGTGGAGGGGTCGCGGGGTGTGCGTGTGGCCTGCACGCCCTGTCAGCACTGGTGTCGACGCGGCGCTCGCGACCAGAACAAGGTCGGTTTGTAAAACATTCAAATTAGATCTGGGTCAGAAAAATATTGATGATGATAAGGTGGGGGGGGTGGGGGGGGGGGGGGGGGGGGGGGGGGGGGGGGGGGGGGGGGGGGGGGGGGGGGAGGAAGGACACACATGAGAGGGAATGATATAATGTGACACATGATGTGGGGGGTCTTTAATGTAAGGGCGAAAAGACAGTTGGAGGGAGGTTTTAATTTTAAAAAATAAGCAAAAAAATATGCAAAAACTTCACAAGTATAAAACTTCACAGTATAGAAATACTTCAACTTTGGTAGAACTATGAATGTATGTGCATGCATGCTAGTCAATATGTTGTGTGCCCACATGCGCACACGTGCTTGCACGCATGTGAGTTTATGTGGATGTGCTTTCTGTGTTTGTGCGTATACATACAGGCCTAGATGTGCTTCTATTATACATACAAAGTGTGTGTGTGTGCACATGCGTGTGTGACTCTCTGTGTGTGCTAGTCGAGGTGGCTTAACTTGCCTAAATGTAAACTTTAAAAAAATTAATGCCAAAAGAAATCAATTTTACTCTTAAACTATGAAACAGGGGGGTAACAAATATGCATTAAAACTCAAACCAGGGGGTAAATATTATTATGAACATTTATATAACGCCTAATCAATTGGATGTCCTAGGCGTTTACAATTATAAAATAAATAAATAAATAAATAAATAAACTTGCTTGCACAAACATATACCACAACACACACACGCACATGTATACACATGCACGCATGCAATTGCATCAACACACAGACATGCACAAACTACGTCAGGAGGGGATGGATCAGTTGCTACTTGGGGAAGAGATGAGTTTTCAGATGGCGCTTGAATGTGGGCAGAGAAGGAGAGTATCTGAGAGAGTGAGCCAACTGATTCCAGATCACAGGAGCTTGATAGGCGAAGGAGCATTGACCAAACGTTTTAGTGCGGACAGTGGGGATGCGATAGAGGCGGGTGTCAGAAGAGGAGTGGAGAGCTCGAGATGGCCTGTAGAGATGCAAAAGATCAGTGAGATATTCAGGACAGGAAGACTCGATAGATCTGAAGCAGAGAGAAGCAATCTTGTAGGATATTCTTTGATGAACAGCGAGCCAGTGGAGAGAATGCAGCAATGGAGTTACATGGTCATATTTAGAAGAGCGGGCAGAGAGTTGAGGCGGGCAGCATGATTATGAACTTTTGTTAATTTGGTGATGAGGTGTGAGGGGGAACCAGACAAAAGTGCATTACAATTATCAGGCATGGGAATTGTCAGTCTTTTGGCTGATTTCAGCTTTTTTGATGGTCCTCTTCAGTCTTTTTTTTTGCAAGTTTCAGCTTTTTTGATGGTCCAAGAGGACATTTATGAGATACAAAAAGAAGCCCAATGAGTAAAACTGAAGTTATTGGTTATAAATGAATGCAAAATGAACTAAATATATCGGTCTTATCTCTAATACTGTTTTGAAGGCTTAGATAACAGAAGAAGCTTTTTGTCTTCTCTAATTCCCATGCCTGAATTATCAACGTGGGATAGTACAAATGCGCAGACAAGAGCTTTAAAGAGTGGGAAGAAATTGTGAATCCTGAAAGGGGATTTAAGGTTCTGCATCGTCGTTGACATGATTAACATGAGGGATGATGAGCTAGCAATTAGCATGCTGATTTGAATTGTTTGTGTTTTATATATGTAAACAGCATCTTTTTTTTTATATTACTGTAACTTTATTGGCTGTTCTGGCTGTCATTCTGTAATAAAAAATAAAAAAGACTAAAGAACCATGAATGTTTGCTTTTTTTTTTAAAAGAGTTATAACATGTATGCATAAAGATCAGTGAAGACTTACTTAATCGTTCTTCTTTTTTCTTTTTTCTTAAATGCTAATGTAAAATGGTGTTTGAACACTTGAAAATCGATGATTTAAAAAAAAAAAAAATCTTAAAGTTCCCAGTGTTGTTAAAAAATGTTAGAACAAGTCAACATGAAGATGATCTGCAAAGACTCTTCAATAATTTAAGCATTGCTAGTGTTGCGTCCACAGGTGTTATGGAGCAGTTGGTGTGTACTAGGACCCAACCACTCCTTCCATTTTTCTGGAGACACCGGGTATTGCCAGGCTTTTCGGCAAATCGGACGAAAGTATGGGCCTTTCACCGCCGCCGCCATTCCTATTGGGGCCTACCACCCCAGGTAAAGGTCTTATTTTGAAATAAATACCCCCCCCCCCCCCCTGTGGGGATACCAGGGGGGTCTTTTGTATAACTAGTGCAACGCCCCGTACCGGTAACGCCTAGTACCGGTAACGCCTTGTACAGGTAACGCCAAGTACCGGTACCGCTGAGTACCGGTTTCGCCGGGTCCGCAAAATATTATATTTTTACTTTTGTGGCTGAAAATACAATTTTTTTACCCCTACCACTTTCAAGGCCTACCGATCTCCTTGACCTTGACCTTGATCGGTATGCAATCATCAGAACAACCATAAGCCAAAGTACCTACATGCCAAGTTTGAAGTCCCTAAGACCAACGGTGTGGAAGTTATGGCCCCTTAACGATTTTCGGTTTTCAAGGTCATACACCAACGTCAAGGTCATGATGGCAAAACGTTTTGCACAGATGCCTTCCTCTCATGGGGACACACCACCACACAAAATTTGAAGTGATTCGGTCAAGCGGTTCGGGAGATCCTTGGGACAGACCAAAAAGAACAAACAAACAAACAAAAAAAGGAAACAAACCCGAACAGCTCGGATTTACTAAGCGCAAGTGTGTGTGGAGCTGCGTGTGGTCCTCCCCCCCTCCCCACGAACCCTTGGCAGATGTTTCCGAAAAGTAAGGACAGCATGACCTTCGGAGGGTGCCAAGGATGCTTGATGCCAAATTTGGTGTCGATCGGTTGAGAACTGTGGCCGTGCATAAGGGACACACAGACACACAGACAGATTTCGAAAATATATATATAAGATTAGTTCCCCCACCTTCTGTAAGTTCCTCTAATCTGTCACTCTCTTTGACTCTGCCTTTCCCCCTTGCTTGTCATCTGCTATCTTTCTGCCTTCCCGGTCCGTTCTCCTGCCCTTTTTTCACGAAATGCTTTCAAAAAGATTTCCTCCAGCCGAAATCGAACTTGCTGGGCCTAACTGTTTCTCAGTTAGGCACATAACGGCAGCATGATGCATCTGCACTCATAATTGACAGGCAACTGTCTGAGCGATCAAAGAAGAAGAAGAAAATAAATAAGTAATAGGTCTGTTTCAACAGAATGTGGGATAGTTAAGGCGTGTGCCTGCCAATTCATTGCATGGGTGACCCAGGTTTGAATCCGGATCCGGGTCTGGTTATTGTTTTCAGTAGAATAATTAATTGAATTGTGTAGGGAGAAAGGTGGCAGAGTGGTTAAGACGTTCGCCTGCCAAATGTAATGTGTGACTGCAACATGAGTGACCCAGGTTCGAATCCCGGCCTCACCCTTTCTTTCTAGTTTGACAGGAAAATTGAACTGAATGTCGAGTCCTTCGAGATGGGGACTTAAAGCTAGTCTGACCCATGCGCTTTACGCATGTAAAAATCCCACAGCAGTTGAAAGTCAGTAAGAGCAGAGATAAATCCCGCTGCCTGGTATGGCCAAATTAATAGCTAGGTTTCCCAAGTCTGCCCCCCCACCTCCTCACCCTGCACCTCCCCCCCCCCCCCCCCCCAAATTAAAAAAAAAAAAAAAGGTAGGCGCTGCGCTTGCGGTGACGCCCTCTCCAGGGGAGAGCAGCCCGAATTTCACAGAGATAAGTCTGTGACTTGAATATTCCAAATACCAAAAACCAAAATATGTTTGCATTTGTTGGAAGAGTACAGATGATTCAAGTTCAACACATGAGACTTATTTTTTAAAGTTTTAGCATTAACTAATAACTATCCTGCCCTGTTAATCTGAAAAGACAGAGCAGCATGGATGTGAACACACAGAAGAATGGCCATGTGCCACAAGAACCCTATGGAAGCAATCGATGCCAACTTCAGACAGACACATGCACAAAGCAAAAAACCTTGATGTTTGATAAGAATGGTGAACGTTCATTTTCTTTCAGCGCCCCTTCTGTCTGGAACACCCTACCATATGAACTTCGTTCTGCTAAATCTTTCCAGTCTTTCAAAACCGCTCTTAAAGCTCACCTCTTCCGGCAATACCTCTGATTTCTTCCTTGTCTTGTTTCCTGCCTTAAAATGATGTCCCCCACATTGTGGGTGGGTGGGTGTGCGCGCGTATGTGGGTGTGTGCGTGTCGTGGCTGTGTGCATGTTTGTGATAGTTGATATTGTAGTACATGTAGCTTATTTATGATTTATGTATTTATTTAAACAATTGTGAAGCGCCGTGAGCTCAAGAGAGAAAGGGCGCTCTATAAATGTTATTTATTATTAATATTATTATTGATATATACGGTTATATATAATTTCATCATTTCATTTAACCCCTTGACTGCCACCAACATACTGACCTCATTATGTCATCAGATGAAGAGGAATAACCCTGACATGTTGGCTTTTGCTCTGACACAGTCAAGAGATTAATATCCCCAGACCATTTTGCCAGATTGGCTCTATCAGTTGTCTTTTTCGTGGCATGATTTGCCCAATGTTTTTTTCTTTAATTTTCTCTGGCAGTCAAGGGGTTAACCTTCCTTGATGACTGTTAAAACTTTTCATATTTGTTGACTCTGGGTTGTACAGACACCCATGCTTTCCATCATATATCATTTTTGTAACATATCCTCAATCACCGACTGTGGGTGGTTGAGACACCCATACGTAGAGGAATTATTATACCCTCGATCTCTGTAAAGAAAATCGTATTAGAATCCTTATTCATGGTCTTTGGGAGGATGAAACATCCACAGAAGATGAAGAAAAGTGTGGTTAACGTCCTCCGACCTCAAAGAGGTACATATGGGACATTTTTGCATACATATACAGATAGTGGGTTGATCCTGGAGGTACTGCAATACCAGGAAAGACACGATTGTTTATCGATATGATGAACTATGAGCTAACAATGTGTAAAACATCCACAGAAGTTGACAGACAGGGATAAGATATATATGGGTGTCTGAAACACCCAGTCAACTAATAGGGATTTTCCCTATACTGTATAAAGTAAGGGTGTCTTAAACACCTACAGTCAACAAATAAGGGTGATTCAGCTTTATTGTTTATTTTATGTGATATTATAGTTGTGTTTGGTTTATATGGTGTATAATAAAAAAAACACTAACTGATACCTATTGAACATTTTAGGTCTTCGATATGTTAGAAAACATTATTGACAATTTAAGGGCAGAAAGGGTGTGTTTTTCTCCCAGACTACGCCAGAGTCATCACGAAAGGTTGTTGTTGTTGTTGTTGTTGTTGTTATTTTC
Organism: Phymorhynchus buccinoides; assembly: GCA_017654935.2. NCBI lineage: Eukaryota > Metazoa > Mollusca > Gastropoda > Neogastropoda > Raphitomidae > Phymorhynchus > Phymorhynchus buccinoides. The sequence goes on along the minus strand of CM065687.1, from coordinate 32,479,741 downwards.
GTTCCCCAGCTTAAACGCTCTGGGGGCACACCCAGTGCCATGTGAACATTTCTCATGGCCTTGGGTGGAAAGATTACGTGTATGGCTGCTTTTAAAGGGCCCCGCCACATGGGCGGCCATACTCCGACTTCAGGGGAAGGAAAGGTTCAAATGTTTTTGTCATAAGTGCAATTGGGACCACAACATTATTGTGAATATTGTCCGAATTTTGTGGTAGCTGGTTTCCAGTGATTCCACTGAATATGCTATTGTTTGCTGTTGTTTAATCCTTTTTTCTTTCTTTTTCCCCTGGACCAGATGGTTTATGAGCCCACAGCATGTTGACCCAGCACAGGCTGTGGACATTCACATGGACATCAAGTCAAAGCACTCCATTGGCATACACTGGGGAACGTTCGTTCTTACTTATGAGGTACAGAGGTTCTTCTTCTTCTTCTTCTTCTTCTTCTTCTGCGTTTCCTGGCCATAATGGGGTAAGGTAGTGTCCGGTATTCAGCTTTCACTGGTCTCCCCGCTGCATACAGCTGACACATTATGATTTTGGAGGAGCTCAAAAGAGAAAAAATATTTGGATGATTTTTTTTTCAAAGGCAGGAGAATGGGCCAATAAGTTAGAAAGATAGTAGATGATAAAAAGCAAAGGGAAAAGGCAGAGTCAAAGAAGAAAATCTGTTTAATGTCTTCCGGTCTGGAACAGACACATATGGGACATTAGTAGATATTAAGATGGTGGGAACGATCCTGGAGGCAATGCCCGGAGGCAGTGCAACACCAGGAAAGTCCCGATTTTTTAAAACAATACAGATGTATGAGTAAAACCAATCAAGAGTCAAAGAGAGTGGCAGATTAGAGGAAGTTACAAGCACAGAACTTCCAGAAGGTGGGGGAACTATTTACACAAAAGACCACCCGGTATCCCCATGGGGAGAGACTCGTGGAGGGGGTGGGGTTGTCCAGCTCCCTGTATGGAGGCACGAGGCATCCACCCTCTGCCCCAGTAAAGAGGTTATGGGCTCCTGTTTGCTGTCTGTATCTCTGCTTCTCTCGTTTCTCTATCAGTGTATTTACTCTATTTATTATTTTCTTTATTTAATATTTTTAGGGTCTGTGCACATTTTACGAAAACTTCCCTACAGAATATTTCTTATTTCCAGATTTTTTTTACAGATTGCGGATGAGTTTCCTTATGGAGGTTTTTGTAAATGTGCACACGGGGCAGTGGGTGGATGCCTCGTGCCTCCATACGGGGAGCTGGATGACCCTGCCCTCTCCACGAGTCTCTCCCTGTGTAGATACCAGGGGGTGGGGGGGAGGGTGTCTTTCGTAAAAATAGTTCCCCCACCTTCTGGAAGTTCTGTGCTTGTAACTTCCTCTAATTTACCACTCTCTTTGACTCTGCCTTTTCCCTTTGCTTTCTATCATCTACTATCTTTCTGACTTATTGGCCCATGTCTTGCCTTTAAAAAAAAAAAAAAATCTTCCAAATAATTTGTCTTCTTTGAGCTCCTACGAAATCGGAATGTGTCGACTGTACACAGTGGGGAGACCACTGAAAACTGAAAAATGGACGCATACGTACCTTACCCATTATGGCCATATGGCCTGGGAACGCAGAAGAAGAAAAAGTAAATGTGCAACACAGCCTAAGGCCTGGTACACAGTACATCCGGATTTTCCGCGCGGAAATAATCAATAAGTAAAAGAAAGAAAGAAAAAATAAGCGCACGTGTCCGTATTTCCCCTAATCCGTATATTTTGTTCCCTTCTTTCTTTTACTTATTGATTATTTCTGCACGGAAAATCCAGATGTACTGTGTACCAGGCCTAAGTCTGTAAGAACTTATTATTGTAAGAGGTCTATAAGAACATATATTTTAGCATTTGATACCAATATAACAGGCTCTGTGTTTTTCTGTGTTCATATCATTTTTCTGGCATTGTACACTTCTAATTATGTTGGGTTGCTTCCCCTGCTCTAGCAAACCGCATGTTGGCAATGTGTGTGTGTGTGCCCGTGCATGTGGGGAGGAGGGGTAACCATCTGTTAATGTAAGCATGTTTTCAATTTTCAATGCAGACGATACAATTTAAAAAATCTTATCTGAATATCATCCATATTTTTGAGGGCAGGATGAAAAAAAGCCTTGTTAGCTTATTCTTTAACCCTCAATAAAGATCATTTTGACTTGACTTGACTTGACACTACCCCATTGATTTTGCAATTGGCTCTGGTCACATGACCAGTAAAAAATTGTTCCAAAACCATTAATTGTTCTTTTTTCTAATGCACTTATTGCTCTTTTCACATGATTTTCCATCGTGATGAAAGAGCAATTAGTGTTTTGGGATACATGTATCACAGGTCACGTTACAAGGCCAAATCACAAGATCAATGGGGTAGTTTACAAAAAATATGGATGATATAAACAGTAGATTATTTTAAAGTATCGTCTGCAATAAAAAGTGCAAACATGTTGAGGGTCTTCAGACAGTTCTACAGCTTCAGCGAAGCCTATCAGAAATCATGTGACTGCCCATTATGGCGGTTTAGCCCTACTTTCTTGACACAAGACGTAACAGCTTCTGCCTAAGGAACTGCCCCATCAGTTAACCTGAAATTTTAATTGTTATTGAGTATAGTGACAGTGATGTCTTTCATAACATTTGTAACCTCTATGACGTCATCGTTGATCTCTGAGAGGGCAGAGGGCAAAATGCGCGTTTTGGGGTAAAATCTTTGGATTTCTTTTATGCGCAAATGACAGGGCTGAGTTGAAAATTTAGGGTGCGCAGGTGTCTGAACACTCCTATGCCATTTAATGTTATCGGCATGATGTGCAAGTGCGTCACATTCGACCATTTCACTCAAACATCACGTACCTTCTTAAACTGTCTCCCATCAGCGCATTTGTAATGCTGTCCGTGATATTTTCATATTGCATCAGCGTTCAGACACTGGGCTATGATATTCATCACAAAGTTTATAAATAATCGTTTAAATTTTCGCGTTTCAGTTGCATTTTCTTTTGCCCTTGACTTTATGAACAAAAATATGTTCTTGTCATCACAACATTAAGTGCTAAACTAATCATAGGGAAATTTGGCGGACTGGTTCCTAATGTGCTTGGAACATTTTGTTGTTGTTGTTCATCCTCACACCGTGTGTTAATGACCCAAAAAAGTTTTAGAATTGCTTTGATCAAACTTTTTGACAAATTTTTACGTGTCATTATTAATTTATTGATATTATTTTAAGTACCTCTAACATAATTCCAATGGCACTCAGTGGAAAAGATAATATAATGTTATCTTTGAGATAAGATGGGTTTTTTTAAGGTTTTTTTAGCTATGTTTGAGCTTTTAACTATTTTATTTAATTATGCTATGGTGTTTGTTAAATTATTTTGGAAACTTGCTTGAAAATCACACTTTGACATTACTTAGGATCTGGGAACAGAAGAAGGCATTTACGTGTATTTGTTTTCTTTCCTAGGCAAATACTAGGAAGGATGCGACATGATCTAGTCATTAGACGTATCTGCCTCATATTCAGTAAAAGTTAAATGCTTTATGAATCTGTCGGCAGCACTATCTGGAGCCCCGGGAGTTACTGAGGTCAGAGGTAGAGAAGCGAAAGCCGAGTCCTGCCTCCTTTGTGACCGTCGACCATGGAGCAATAGCCACGTTTGGTGCCGATGAGTTGGACTGCATTGACTGATGGGTTTTAAATCATGCCAGCATCACAGGTCTTTCACAGAATTTGTTCTTTGAATCAGGGAAACTACCGTATTTTTCGGTTTATAAGGCGCACCTTTGTATAATAAGGCGCACTGCCCAAATTTTACCCAGATTTCAGATTTTGTTATTATATTTTTTTACTATTTTATTAGTCATATTATAACTGAAGGCGCAGGGGTCTGAGTCTGGGGAAAAAGTATCTCCTTATAGTCCGAAAAATACGGTACCTCATATCAGAGTTGATTTGCTAAGTTTTATGTTCTGTTGTACTGCTCAGGAAAATAATTGTTCTTGAAAATTGATTGCTTTTTATAGTTGTACTGTGAATTTGTGTCATTACCTTGTTTTTCTTTTGTGTGTGTGTGTGTGCAAGCGCATGTGCGCATGCATACATGTAAAATTTGATCCTTCTATTTCTACCATATTTAGGGCTTAATTTGTTGATATTTGTATGCTTATAATTATGTGACCCAGCACCACGAGAGGGACATTTAAAACTGACCATTCTGTGAAAATTATACATTTGAAAACTTCAGACAATTCTCTTTCTAATGATACACGAACCATTCTTGTATCTTTTCCCATTCTAGAGTTATGTGCATTTAAAGTTAGTAGGGTGAGCGTCAGCCATTTTGAAAAAAGTCTAAATATTTTTTGACTTTCCAAGCCTGTTGTGAGAAACTAGCCCAGCAACTTAATGTCTCTTTCATGGTGCTGGGTCACATATATTCTGTCATGAAATATCAACATGTGGGCTGATTTTGAGTCGGCTTTCGCCAACTAAAAATCAGGAGAGAGAAAAAAATGTCATTGCTGACTTGTCTGTGATTCTTTTAGTCATAACTTATTATAATAGAGATGTTTCATGAGGATACTTTTTTTTTTAAGTTTCCAAATATTTTAGAAGCACTAGTCTTCTGTTGCTAGTCAGAATAAAACAATGTATAAATAGTGGCCCTCCATCAGAATTGCAGTGTGCATAGTGTTGATGGATTACCAGAATGGTAAAACAAATTTTTTTTAAACATTCGCTGAAGTTCATGAAGTGTGTTCAGTTTCTTTGTTGAGTTTTTCTGTGCATATCGTCGGTGAAATTCAAAAACCTCGTATCTCGATTTTTGGGGGGTTTGAGTTAGATACATAGTCAGCTCTAATTTTTCCCGCCATCTTCCACCAAAAGCTCGTATCTCTAGCGACTTTCTATCTGGGGTAAATGAGGTTGTGAAAATTGAAGAAAAACTCGTAGGTCTCGTAGGACAAAAACCTTGTATCTTCGTTCTTTTCAAGTCTAAAAAAAAATGTTAAAGTAATTTTTTTTTAAATGCAGGAGTAAACTCGCAATGTCTTGAACAACATATTCATCATAGTTAATCGTGGTCAACGCGGTTAATTTATAAAAAAAAAAATTCTATTTTTCTCAAAACAACCAAAATTGAGATACAAGGTTTTTGAATTTCACCGACGATATTGCATTTACATTACTATACCTTTTACTTTAGATAGTGGAACCTCCGTTATAAGACCTCCCATTATGACTCCCTCCCACATAAGACCTGCTTCTCTGATACATTGCCCTTCTTTGTAAGTATTAAAATTACCTCCCTTATGACATCATTTTGGATTATTTTTGAAGGTCTTATAAGGGAGGTTCCACTATATTGTATTTTATCCATTTCTTTCTGTTGTATTTGAGAGCATGACAATCGGGTTTTTTAAACATCGAAGTATGGGCTTTTGTCTACCTTTAGCTTCTTGTACTTTGTGCCAAAAGTGAATACAAATTAGGTTGTCTTTTTATTTTCATCTTTTTGAGAAAATGTTGATATAAAAATAGGGTGACAATCATGATTGGTAGCATTGCATTTCATGTTTTGTTGGGGAAAAGTGGATGACATTTGTGTTTGACAGTATAATATTTGCAACAATGGTTTTGTTGTGGAAAAGTAACCGATACATTTTGCTGCTTTAAATGTAAAAATGTTTTTTGCGGATGAAAATCATGCTGTTTAGCAGCTGTACAATCAGGTTATTTCAAACATTCTTTCACCTTTTTGGTTTGATAGAAATGCTTGCGATTGCATTCACCTGAAATATGTTTTTTCACAAGCGCCAGGAATGTGAGGGTTAAAATTTTTAACAACATGAAAAATTACAGTAACTAGTGCAACGCCTAGTACTGGTAATGCCCAGTACTGGTAACGCCACGTACTGGTAACGCTGAGTATCCACCCCCCACCCCGCCTCCCTACTCCCCACCTCCACCCTATACACGCGCGCACGCGCTAGCCTAACCTCAATGTCAATGAGTCCCCACCCGCACACGTTAAGCTCATGTTAGTAGGAAGACAATAGCGGAGAATAGCGCGATGTTGTGCGTAGGTAAGGTAATCCTCGCTAAAGTAATCTCTGCTGTCCATCCGTTTTCTCGCTGGTGGGCAGTTGTTTCTCCGTATAGTGTTGAACTTTGCGTCCGTTTTCAGTCAGCGCAAATGTAAATTGGCTCATATCACGCGCGTTTGTGAACGGATGCTGTTGAAATTTTGCACCAAGATAGTCACTATCCCTGGTCATGCACATTTGAAATTTGGAGTGAATGTCGGGTCTCGTTTCGCCGCGGTTTGTGAAAAGGTGAAGCGGCGTATATCGCGTGCGTTTATAAATCGATTCGCTTCCAGTTTGGTGCATAGATAGTCACTGTCCCCAGTCATCTACCTTCCAAATTCGAAGGCAATCGGTCCAGAAATACTGGAGATACGGGCGCCGAGAGGCCGGCGGATACGCGTTTCGCGCATTTGCCAAACCGCACAAATGCCACGGCTGCCTCGGTTGCCGTTGCCATCGCCCCGTTAGGGCTCATAGCAAATTTGAAGCGATTCGGTCAAAAAACGGCGGAGTTATAAGGCCCATTTTGTGTTTCAGACAGACAGACAGACACTTGCCTTTTTATTATATGATGATGTTGTCCTTAAAACTGAATGTTTTTACAAATCAATTACCGTAAACCTCTCTGTAAGTGAAATTTGTAATGTACATTTGTGGAATTAGTTTTATTAATTGTACATTTCACATGGAAATCATGCAATTTATTTTTAGTCTCTTATCTGTAATTCTTTTAGCCCCATACCACTACAGTGACATAAATGCTTATTTCTGTTTATAACATGTTATGAAAATTTCCTCTAAACTAGGAAATTCTCCAGTTTTGATGGCAAGACTTCACAATCTTCAAAAGCCAAATGTGTTCTTTTTTCCTTATACCTAAATCTTGTTCCATTTTTTACCTCACTCTGAATAAAGATACATATTTCTCTTTTCAAAATTGTGCCCATGTTGTTTATAATGAAAGCGTGACATTGGCGGTGGTATTGGCAAAATTCCATCAAACACATCGCCATGTTTATAACATATTAAGCCTCTCCTACAGAACCTTCACTGGCTTCCCATTTCTGCTCGAGTCGATCACAAAATATCTACACTCTGTTTCAAATCTGTCACCGATCCCTACTTTCCTGCCTATCTCTCTGATCTTCTGCACATCTACTCTCCTACCAGACTACTCCGCTCCTCTTCAGACAATCGAACTTTCACTCTTCCTCGACCCAAAACAAAGACCTATGGCAACCGCACTTTCTCTTTCACCGCACCGAAAACATGGAATCAGCTCCCATTCACCACTCGCAACTCTGAAACACTTCCACGCTTCAAAACCGCTCTAAAAACCCACTATTTCCGCCAGTCCCACAACCTCGATTAAAATCTGTCTGCTCTCTCCCTTATGTCTTTCCGTCTGTTGGTCTGTCTGCCCCCCCCCCCCCCCCTCTCTCTGTGTGTGTCAACGTGTCTGTCACTCTGTATGCTTGTCCATCTGTCCCCCCTCCCCGCCTTTTTTTTTTTTTTTCCCCCTTTTTTTTTTTTTCCAAACTTCTCCCCCCCCCCCCCCTCCCCACTTTGTCTACTCGTCTCTCACTCTTTGTCTCTCCGTTTTCTATCTGTCTTACTCTCTGCTCCTCTCTATCCCCGTCTCTATCCCCAACTCCTTCCTTCGTTTACGCTCCCTCTTCTGCTTTTCTGCATTACCTTCCATTTTGTCCATTTTCTTATTTCTGCTCTCTGGTCAGTGATGCACAATGGATGAGCCTGTGCATGTGAGCGCGTGCGTGTGTGTGCGTGTGTGTGCGTGTGTGCATGTGTGCGTGCGTGTGTGTGCGTGCGCGCGCGCGTGTGTGTGTGTGTTTGTGAAAGGATGGGCTGGATGGGTGTATTTTAATATTGTGAACATTTTATGTACTTGTGTATTTTTATTTCTTTATCCATTTTGTCTCATTGTTTTAAAATGATTTTACGTTATAAGTGTTTTAAAATGCTATTTTATTAGTATGTGTGAGTGTCATTCATTTAATGTTTTTCCACTAATCGTGTGTCTGTGTGCTTGTGTGTGTGCGCGTGCGTGCGTGAGTGTGTGTGTGTGTGTGTGTGTGTGTGTGTGTGTGTATGTAGGGGTGTGTCTGTGTGTGAATGTTTATTAATATTGAATATTATGTGCCTTTTTTGTGTGTGTGACTATTGTATGTACAAATTATAGTGTTGTTATTTTATGATGCATGCAACTGTATTTCAGTCCTATATATCTTCTCTGTCTCTGTTTGTGTGTCTCTCTCTTCTCTTTCTCTGTCTGGCTCTCTGTGTCTCCGTCTCTGTCTTTCTCTGTCTGTCTGTCTCTTTCTCTCTCTCGTACTCTTTCTCTCTCTATCGTTATAAGTGTGAGTGTGATTTGTTAATAGTGTGGCCTGGGCGTCTTTAAGCGTCCATCAGTGTGAGTGTTTCAAGTTGGTTGCGAAAGTGTACTGTAGATTATGTCATTCATTATTTGGGCGTGATTGAGAAATTGACTGAGGGATCAGGGAAGGGGGGTGTTGGTCAATGTTTGATGTATACTTTTTGTTCATTGTGGTGGTTTTTTTAGTGATTTATGTAAAGCACTTAGAGCTTAAAGATTAGGCGCTATAAAAGTTGTCTTAATAAATAAATAAATAAATTAAGCACATGCATGTGCGTGCCTGTTATAACAAGTGGTTGTGTGGATGGGTTTGCCACTATGTGTGTGTGTATGTGCCTTTCTTTGTTTTAAATTCAACTTTGAATTTTCCAAAGTCATGTTCAGTGTAAAGTGAAGCGCAGATCTCATTCACTCCAACTGTCACACTTGCTCACACATTTACACACACTCGTGAAAACTTGCAGTCATAAATTATTTACTATCATATGGGGAAGAAAACAGCCAAAAGTTGCACATCTCTAAACAGAACAAAGTAAGCAGTAACACCAGATAAAGATTACATTCTATAAAAGGGGATATACACAGGACACTCTAATAAAAATGAAACAGAAGTGAAGGAAGAATTGAAAAACAACCATAGAAAATTAAAGATTTTTCAGAAAATTGCAGGGTAAAAATCTCATCCACAAAATTCAGATTGAAAAGTGGCGTGAACACTTGACAGTTATGATGAAGCAATTCATGATACACTACAATAATCAAACACACAATGATTTTTTTCCAACTGTTTGAAGATTTTTAGGTGAACCAAAAGAAAAATGTACAGCCAAGATGCAAGACTTAGCTATTGTGTACAGATGTGAAATGAATCCTTAGCACAATGAGTTTTAAAACTTGGATCTTACATTGCTTAGTTTATTTATGGGACAGGGGAATGATGATTGTAGGCACATGACTAAACAAATAAATTTCATGTCACTCACACCAAGTATAAAACATGACTTGCTGAACGCCCGTTTCCTCAAGATGCATCCAAACCATGGCAAGCCTTTGTCAGCCTCTAAGCAAAGCATTTCTCCAAATAAAATGAGTCACAAAGGCCTCTATTTAATATTCATCGGGATATCTCCCACCTTGTTTTCCTATTCTGAAAATGCTGTATATTGGAAAACTTAAAAAATATAAAATACTTATTGTTCACGGTAGGTAAAATCACCAGTATGTCTCACAATAGATTAAACTAAAGCAACTATCAGGCGAGGGAATTGGCCGAAGTGCTTGGGGAGTACAAAGGTCGGGGTCCAGGGCCTATGCCCCAGGAGCGGGCCCAGGGAAACAATGCCCCCCCAGCCAAAAATTGATTTTGGCGTTTCTGAGAACCAGTTTGTGGCCACTCCTGAGAGATAAATTGGTACAAATAATGCAAAATGTGCAATAAAACAAGTTCTTTTATGTCCTTGTAATTGTTCATATGCATTCTATTTAAGAAGTCTTCCGATTGAAAACAAAGCTAACAACCCATATGTTGTTCACTGACATTAGAGGGGCGCACAGGTGCTTTGGGGAGTAATACCAGCCTTACTAGGGAGTAAATACGCCTATGGGCATACAAATTCCCATCCCTGAACTATAGGGTATGTAAGTCTGCAGCCCAGCTGCAATTACCCATTTCTGTATTACAAAACAACAAAAACAAACCCTGTGGAATCTTCCCATCTTTTTTAATTGGATGCACAAGTACGATCAATCCTCTGGATTGCTTATTCTGCCTAAAAACAATTGCAATACAAAAACTTTCATAGTGAATTGTAACGTTGCTCTAATTATGCCGTCTTTTGAACTTTTTTCAATTTTACTGTTAGTGTTATTATTTTACATACATTAAGAAAAAAAATTCAGAGACCACATCTGAATCAAAATGACTACTTCCATTCCCATCAAATTCTTCACTGACATGCACTCAATCCTTTCCATAAATGGATAACATGTACTCTTTCACAAAAGGGGAAGTGGGGCATATTAAAGATAATAATTATTTTGGGTTTCTTTTTCCATTACTCTCTCGGTTTTGAAGACTTTTATTTTGCCATTTAATTACCGGCAATTCGTGTACGCCTCAGCTTTGAGATGCAATGAAAACGAGTTCAAGTATACTTTAATATCTCCAAAAGATGAATTCAGGAAATTCTCCAAAACAGACAAATTAAACTTAACCTAAATCCCAGCCAAATTCCGATAAAGATCCAGCGGGGGAATTAAGAAAGAGATGTCTCCATGAAAAAAACATGATTTTAACCGCAAAAAAATTTCCATGTGGTTTAACACGGTCTGTTTAAATTAATCTCCCTAAAAGATTGAGTTCAAAAAAGAAAACAAAATACAGACCAACTGCGGTAAAACAAATGCAGCTTGTACATTACTACGATGGAGCTATAAATAAATAAATAAAGTAGCACCTTATTAAATTGAAATTCTCTCCTGCCTCTGCGAACAGAATTTCATAGCTGCATATGCATAGCAAACAGTAACTGGCAAGACCCAATAGGAAGCTACAAGACAGACAGACTAAAGAAATCATCAGGTACAATGTCCAATTTTGTTAATGCTCTTGATCCAATTTTGAAAACATACAAGAACAGAATCAAATTACACCACCACCACCCTCCCTTCCCAGGAAATGCAAAAGATAAATTTAGTCCCAAAACACAAAAGGACATTATGAACAAATTGACCAATATCTTGTTTTGTGAAGGCATACACATATACATATTGATTAGAAATAACTTGACACCCGCTGGAATTCATTATTCCGACAAAACGAATAAGCGAGTTCAATCCTAGCACAGTCCCATGAATTTGACATACAAAGTTGAAAAATTATACACGGCCTAAATGAAAACAAACATTTTTTTTTTACATGGAGAATGAAAGTGGCAGTCATCCATTGGACCAGACTGCTTCAAGGAAACTGGTGTTTCAGAACTGGGTGATGCACAATGGCTAGGTTATTCCTTGGCCTTGTAAGGCAGGATTCCATATCAGGCCATCCTCACTCTGACCTGGACCAGTTCATAAGCAAGTCATGCTCACAAGACAATGCATCCACCCTTTTTCTTCTTTTTGGTTTGAAGAGCTGCCCGGGTAGCCGTCTCAAAGACCTCCCTGACGCCATCCTTGGTTTTCGCCGAGCATTCCAAGTAGCTGAAAGCGCTGATCTTCTCTGCCATAGCGCGCCCCTCATCCTGTCGCACTGGTTCTTGTTTCATCTTCATCAGCTCTCTCTTGGTGTTCTCATCGTTGCGCAGATCTTTCTTGTTGCCCACCAAGATGATGGGTACATTTGGACAGAAGTGTCGCACCTCCGGCGTCCACTTTTCAGGGATGTTCTCCAAGCTGTCGGGACTGTCAATGGAGAAGCACATCAGGATGACATCTGTGTCTGGGTAGGAGAGGGGTCGCAGGCGATCGTAATCCTCCTGGCCGGCTGTGTCCCACAGAGCTAGTTCAACCTGCAACAAATCAGAACAAGACTCATGGTTAACACTGACGAAATGAACACAGCAAGGCCTTTTATTTTTTTATGCAGAGCTTCAGATTATCATGCAGGGGGCCCGGGTCAATGACCTGAATGGGCCCCCCCCCCTCCGTTTTATGCAGCCAGGGGTCACATGACCCATGAAGTCTGAAAACAATCTGAAGCTCTGACACATCTCTGGCCCCTTGTTATGAAAATTAAAAAGGTAATCAGTGCAGCATGAGCGAGGGTATCCAAATATTTTACCTTACCGTCCAATGCTAGCTTCCATAAACCTGCAGATAACTGATGGGCTGCTACATATTTTAAGGAAAGGCACTATGCTAGCTATTGTACTGTATTACATTTCATTAATATATTTGTTGTGTAGAAAAAAAATCAGCTAAATGAACAGCTTGTATAAAGAAAACAAATCAGCTAAATGAACAGTTTGGTTCTTTTCTTCTTTGATGCTCTCTTTCATTTTCTGTTCCAGAAGATTAAAAAAAAAATCTTGTATGATTGTAATATTGATGCAATATGTGAAATTTCCAAAACAAAATTATTTATGGCTATGAGAACATCATGTACACCTGCCGTAACCGGCAATTATTGACATGTTCAAAGAATTATGCTGTGTCTGGGAGAAAAAAAGACTAGATAGATAAGAGGGCATGTATGGTCAGGTCAGGCACCCCTGGTTAGTCCGAGAATACCTGGGCCCTACATGAAAAAAAGAGTTAACTATGCAGGGAGCATCAGCACCTTTCGAGATGAAGGAGCTGAGCATGGGGGACTGCATCTATAGATGGTTTCTGGTGGCAGAGTTCCAGTCGCGAATGGTTCTGGTGAAGAAAGCAGTGATATCCTGAGGCCCTGGTCATAGGCCATTGACCTACTAAAATTGAAAATGTCCTATTATGCTCTCCCCTGTCAGGGCAAATGTTTGATTACATTTTTGACAGCGGCACATTTTGTCTTATTGATTTCTATTAACAGCCAGGACATTGTCCTACTGATTACTCTTATCTCAGGACAGTTTGCAGTTTGTCCTATCACTTTTCGATCCTCGGTACATCAGAGAAAGAGTTGTAGTGAAAGTCCATTCTAGGGGGGATTCTTTGGAACTGCTTGTGGTTTTGTCTTCTGCTGGTGGGAGGCAGGGGTCTGAGGGCGCTGCATCTCACACAGACCAATCCATTTGTGATTTTGATCATCATGGCAAGCCTGGACGCGTGGTGGCACTCAGCTAGTGTTAGCCATAGTAGCTGGTGGAGCATGGTGCTGACACTGGATGTATTTCTGTGCCTGTTTAGCACGTATCTTGCTGCTCTGCGTTGGACCTTCTCTAGGTCAGAGATCTGCCTGTCGATGTGCGGGTCCCTAACTGCGCTTGCATATTCCAGAGTGGGCCTGACACTTTCTAGGCTAGCTCCTTGGTAGCCATGGAGCACACCTTCAGATTTCTTCTTAGGAACCCTAGAGCTCTTTTGGCTTTGGCGCAGGTGGCTGTGATTGCAGTGCCACCCCCACTGTACTTTCATCTGTAAAAGGAAAGATAATTTGTTTTTGAAGTAGATAGGTCTGTCCTGATTTCCATGAAGAGAATGCATTCTTTCTGATTATCACTGGTTTACTCAGTGTTAGATTGTTCAAATTCATAAAAAATTGCGTATGTTTTATCGGTAAAGGTAAAGATGCGTCCCCTCCTCCATTTCTCGGTTCTTTCCATTTTTTCAGTCTTGCTTTTCTTACTGCAGATTGAGTACTTCATCCTCTATCGTTTGCTATATTTAACACTAATTTTCATCCATTTACATAATTAAACACATGCATTCAATAATAGTAGAAGATAAAGGCAAGACAGAAAAAACGCAATGAACCAGGACTGACAAAGGCTTTGCGGCAGTCGTGTGTACTGCACTACATAGGGGGGGGGGTTCTATTAGATAATGGCCTTGATCATGACTGCGATTAATTATTCAACAAAGATAATTAGCTCAAAAAGTTGATAAGATTAATTCAAGCTTCTTGCATTCATAATGCAGCAGGCTACTCTTGTTGCATATATTCAAAACACCCTAGACTGCCTTACCTTTGCAGGGAAAATCCCATCAAAGCTGCTCATGCCAGACTTTGATAATGTTAGATTTCACTGCAGGCATGCACTGGGCATTCTTGAAAAGAATGCTACTGCTATGGGAGAGAATAAATACCTTGGTAGTTCTTATCAAGGAAGCAGCATTGTTAATAGGAATTGTTCAGAACTAATTAAGGGGAGTAAATTCAAGGTGTGTGTGAATGATCCTGCCTAGCCGAGTGGGGACAAACAGGAAGTTACATTGGCTTAATTAGCCGTCGCCTCGTGTGTTTGAGTAGACAGACATAATAAAGAACACAGTGCGTCATTCTAAAGTTGTTGTCATTTATATTTACGTCACATTTTGCAAAGTTCGATCAGTTTGTGGCCACTTTTTATCTAAAAAATGTTTGCAAGTCGTTCACTCGCACCCTGGTTTATCTACTCGACGCCATAGTTGCTATGGTTTGTCCCTATCAGTTCAGGTAAACAACTCTAATTATTACAAAAGTTCTCCCCCATAGTTTTTCCTGAAAATCGTCTATTAAAACCAAAGAAAAAAAAGGAATGCATATCTGGGGCATTTCATTGCCAGATTAATTAAAGCAAACGTTTGTACATGTGTGTGTGTGCGCGCATGTATGTGATTGAGCATTTACGCACCCGGTGCACCTTTAGCACATGACAGACTTCATCCTGACTGCTTTGAAAATAGTTGGAAGTTAAGAATTGCAATCTTGTTGAAAACCACCACTGCTTTTTTTCTGAAGAAGCATTGAAGATTTTGGTCAGTCTGGATATACAGTACTCACTCCCTATAACATCCGAGTGGCATTGTGATAAACTTAGTGAAGTTCTGAATGCGATGCTATACAAACTCGTGCTTGCACAGCGAATGATGAACCTGCATGTTTGCCTGTGCATCTGTATATTTTATTGCAATACCCCGATTACTGTTCACTATGCATCATGAGGGCATGGAAGCAAGTCTCTGCCTCTTGGGGGCAAATGGTAGATCCCAGGACCAATAAGATCATTGCTTCTGAGACGTATAAAAAGATCCTTGCTTTTACAGAATAACATAATCTGTCCTCAAGCTATCACACAGATATCAATGTCACGATTGTCAGATGAACGGCTCAGAATCCTTTGATCTTGGACAATGTATTTGGGTTCTCTCTCAGTGACATCAGGACCAAACAATCACTGTTAGAATAATGTATTTCCACTGCTGTCAAAATCCACTGAAAAGTATGCAGTACCTGTGTGTGTGTATGCATGTGTGAGAGAAAAAGAGAGGGAGAGAATTTATGTTTGTGTATTGTGTGTGTGTGTTTCGCTTTGTATGTGTGCATGGGGATTATACTTTTGTGTGTAAGTGTGTGTATGTGTATGTGTATGTGTGAGCAAGAGAGAGACTGAGAGAAATATATATAGAATGTTCAGTATTGCGTGTTTGTGTTTGGATTTGTATTGGTGCATGACTGTATTGTGTGTGTGTGTGAACATGTGTGCATTGTGTGTGTGAACATGTGTGCATGCGCACTCAAGTGTGTGTGTCCGCTTGTCTTCCTAGATCGACAGGTGTTCTCCGACAGCGTCATCTGACAGTTATGATGCTACTTAGGCAGGCAGTGCAGGAATCTATCCTGGAAGCGTACCATTGTTCCCACATACTAGTCCCACATACCGTTGATTTTGCGTGTGTTAACGCACATATAGGGATGGGCCTGTGTGTGCGAGTGTGTGTATGTGCACATGCGCTTATCTGGGTTTGACAGACACAAACACAGAGATTTTGTGGGACTAGTGGTATGTGTGAAGAATTGTCAGCTTCCCTACTACTACTGGATCTACACAAAAAAGTATTATTTTGCTCCATTCCTAAATTTTCTTCAAATATAGGTAACAGCGAGTCTAGGTAGTAGGTACTGATAAAATAGCTGACGTTTTATTTCCAGGTCCGCCTTGGCATAAGGCTGTGTCAGACCAATTGACATAAGCTAGAACACCAACATTTTATGTTATGCAGGGATTGTTTTTAGCCATAACATCATCAGTCCAAAATCCTTCCAAGTCAGAGTGTGGCTGCTCACATGGCAGGGTAATCAAAAACGGTCACACACGTAATGTAGTCATCCCTAGCTGGTGCATTTGTACCATAGTGTTCAAGTGCTTCGGCTGTTGGGATGATCCCTGGAGTCTTTAAGCCAGGGTACGACAACATCATTTCCAGTTTAAAAATAAAATAAAAAAAGTTAAAAAACAACAAAACTATTGGGTATTCAATGCCGACTGTCATGACAATGCTGAACCTCGAGTTCACTGCTTACAAAAAGTCAAGTACCAGCCCAAATACTGGTTTAATATTAAGACAAAAATTTAAACTTTGCTAAACCGATTTTGCTGTGGACACTGTCTGAAAACTATTGAAATGCAAGTGAATGTGATAATTACATCCGCTGCAAGGCCTCTCTCAAAATAATAATAAATCTGCTTGAAAAGTCCTGCGGTTTAGAAAAAAATGTAATTCATAGTGAACAGTAATCTGGGTATTACATTAAAAGATGCAGACACACAACCATGCATATCTACCCATTTTCTATTATCTTCGAATTACTTACGTTAGACGCAATTTTTCTACAAAATTTAACTGTACTTTTAGCTTCAAGATTATTCAGCGAATTCAATCCAACTGTGGTCCGTAACTTTTAGTGAGGTGTGTATATGCCAGAGCAGTCTTGTTTCTATTCAATTACTCTACTTGGAGAACAGCCCATGCAAAACAAATAAAAAGCCAAACGTTATGCTGTCAACAATCTGACATAGCAACAGGTGATTTCCGCTGATTTTGCAGCATTCAACCAGACCCAGCAAAGAGTGCCACACCCCATATGGATTTATGTGGCTAACCATCATACAAAACCTCCATTAGCTGCTTCCCCAGCAAACACAAACTGTCAATACTGCGTCAAGGCAGCAAATCAATTATGCATTTTCAGCCAAGCCCTCACTGGGCTTGTAAACTGTGAGATATGGGATAAGCTTGTTCATTTTGCCTTATTTCAAGCTTCAACAAGACTGACGACGAAATTATTAAAGCCATTTATGGTAATTCAATAACCGACTGGTTCATCTGGCTTTGAGTGATCAAAGGATTTGCAAAAAAAACAGCAATGCATTTTCTGTCCTCTCATTAATTTTCCTATGACAAATGGAAATTTAGGAACATGTTATTGTTAAGGAGTTTTGTCTTTCCGAGTCTTAGCCAAACAGCATCTCAATCATTCTGACCTCACCCTACTCCCTAAGAATTGTGAACAACAACAAAAGAAGTGAAGTTAATCATAGGCATCCAAAGAGCATCAGTGAGTTTTGTATTTGTTTAAATCAACTTGGCCAGTACAACCTTTTTTTTTCAAACTGCAAAAAAAGATAAAGAACTAGTTTTACTTTAAGTCAATGTTTGTGGATTTTACATCCATTTCCTTTGATGATCACAGAGTTCACCGAGTTCAGAAAAGGCAGAAAGCAGATACATGTACTTCAAACAATCTGAACAAAATGTTTCAAATACAT
Source organism: Phymorhynchus buccinoides (assembly GCA_017654935.2). Classification (NCBI taxonomy): domain Eukaryota; kingdom Metazoa; phylum Mollusca; class Gastropoda; order Neogastropoda; family Raphitomidae; genus Phymorhynchus; species Phymorhynchus buccinoides. The sequence continues at coordinate 32,462,053 of CM065687.1, read as the reverse complement.
GTTTGGATTGGCACTTATCAAACAGCTAACACTAAGTTACTAGGCACTCATTACAAAGATTAAGTACCAACTGCCACAAGATACTTGTGTGCAACCCACCCTAATCATCTGTTAAAGTATGAAGCCCAAAGGGAATTCAACAATTGAACATGCAAGCATGCAAATGCCAAGGGACTTGTTGCTTTTACAGGAATTTTTTCTTCTAAAGTTATGCTTAATACGCACACCAGATTACTTACCACAAATCAAAAGTGCCAGCGAGTCATGGTATAATATGTGTAATTAAAAACTAAGCGTCGCACATAGTGAGTGCATGATTGCGTTGGTTTGGTAATAATGTCAAAAAGATATATGGGAAATCAGAACCCCCTCCCCCTTTTTTCTGCAAAGGGATCTTATTAGTCTGGTGCCTTAGATGTATATTACTTGATCTAATGCTTGTTGGAGTTGTTCTCAAGGTACTTAACCTTCACCGTGCTTCCTGGGTCTATTGGACCCAGATAGGTATAAAAGTTACTATATCTCTGGAACTATTAAAGCTACTGTTATGAAATTTTAGGTATCTTTCAAGAACCTCATTGCCTTTCCTTCAGCCAAATGTCATGTGGGTCTCTCTCCTGAAAACTGGTCCAATATGTGACATAGAAGCCAAAAAATAAAATTGGGCAAATTGAACAGAAAATGCATGCATAGAGTAGCTTTATGAATCAACTTTCTTATGAAATGAAAACAAAATCAGTCAAGGCTATCGTTGCTGGGTTTTATGACTTTATTTATATGCGTCCAGAGCTGGTAGCGCTGACAACACGGTGTCCTTCATTACATAATTTCATCAACTTAAATAAACTTTATGATGCATTTATCTCATTAGAATAACAGACTGTCTTGAAATAAAGAGTTATGAATGATTTAATTAAAAACATTTTTTTTTTAAAGTTTAATATTGGTGTTGGTTTATACAGTCTTTGGATCTTACCATAATTGATTGTTTTATTTTTTGTTATATAATGTCGTGCCACTCAAAATGCCATTTATTTTATTTCAAATGTGTTAGAATAGTTTCATTATTATCTCTGATATTCCATTAATTTGACAATTAAAAAATAAGTGTTAAATTTTAAATAATAAATTTCTGGGTAGCGCTGACAACAGGACACCATCTGGTAGCGCTGACAACATGGTGTCCTCCATTATATAATTTTACCCACTTAAATAGACTTTATGGTGCATTTATCACTTTAACATGGCAGACTTTCTTGAAATAAAGACTTACAAATGGTTTCATTTGCAAAATAATACAAAAGAAATGTGTTTAAATACTAGTGTTGGTTTGTGTCATCTATGCACATTACCATGGTTAATATCAAAATGTTGTTATATAATGTCTCACCACTCAAAATGACAATTTTTCATAGCGGACGTGTTAGAATAGTTTCATTACCACCAGGAATAACCCATAGATACGGTAATTTACAATATAAAGAGCTTAATAAAAATATAAAAAAATTCTGGGTAGCGCTGACAACAGGGACGCCAACTGGTAGCGCTGACAACATGGTGTCCTACATTACATAATTTTACCAACTTAAACAGACTTTATGGTGCATTTATCACTTTTAACTTACAGATTACCTTGAAATGAAGACATGTTTTCAATGATAGAAAAAAAAGTAAAATATAAAGAGCTTAATAACAAAAATAATTTCTGGGTAGCGCTGACAACAGGGACACCAACTGGTAGCGCTGACAACATGGTGTCCTCCATTATTACATGATTTCACCTACTTAAACAGACTTTCTGGTGCATTTATCACTTTTAACTTACAGATTACTTTGAAATGAAGACTTTTATATGTATCCAATGATAGAAAAAAAAGAATAAGATTTAAATTTGAGAAAAAAATTGTGGGCAACACAGACAAGAAGGACGCCATTGTCATCCATCCACTAAAAGAAAATTGTATGAATTAAATTTCTTGTGAATTGAAAGATATGTCTGCTACAAGAATAAATGTGTATTGTATTGGCAAATTTGGCCTTATGGTTAAGAACTTAACTGTGAACAAGCTATTCTACACATAGAAGGCCCATTCAGTGGCCAGGTAGCGCTGACAACGAGCCTTTTAGGGGTGGACACCATACTGTTTTTGTGCTCTCTTGACCAATCAAAACATCCCACACATTTGAAACTTTGTATGAATAATGATCTTTAGTAGTTGTTTGAAAGTAGTAAACTTTTGACTTGGGCAGAAGAAGTCCCTAGGTGAAAATTTTAATTATGTAGGTAGCGCTGACAACACATTTTGTGGACACGACAATGACCAAAGATTTTTAAAAAATTGTAAAAAATCTATTTAACAATTATATTTACTGTTCATGCACATACATTGTCAACAATATGTTTTTTGATAACTAAATAAGAAAAAAATGGGTCTTAGAGATTGTTGAGGCAAAGAAAATCTGCATTATTTTTTATTATATTTGAGGACACCACATGTTGTCAGCGCTACCTGGTATTTAAAATGTTATTTTAAAACACACTTTTTGGTAAAATCCACAAAATTGTTACTATAAAGGAGGACTACTACTCATCTTGAGTGTGCATGCATATGTGTGCAGAATCTTTTGTGGTTTCTGAAAAAATAGAAACTTTATGCAAGACTGTTGGGCATGTCACAAAACTAAGCACCACAAATGCCCATTTTTTAAGACAAAATTGTTTATTAAACACATTTTGGTGCATGCACAGCTAAAAGAAACATTTTATATGATTCTTACAACTATTTAGAGCTGAAATACACAAATGAATATCTCATTGTTTTATTTGATTTTTTATTGTTTAATAAATAGGATAGGTCACAATGACCCAGTTTTCAGGAGAGTTACCCATGTGTTTATGTCAAAAGTCGAATGAGTAATTGATTACGCAATTTTAACTACACAGTCCAGATGTCGCGGGTCTATTAGACCCATGCTAGATAAAGAGCCAAAATGGTGTCTATCCCTATTCCGACGGGGCGGGTCCAGTAGACCCGGTTGTTTTGTGTGTGCGTGCGTGTGCGTGCGCGCGTGTGTTGTGTGTGTGCTTGCATGTGTGTTCTTCAATTTAATGCCTTTTCACATAAACTAGCAATCGCTCCGTGGCAGTTAACCCCCGTGGCAGTTTTAACCCCGTGGCAGCTATCTCCTCCCTACACCTACCCCCTCCCCACATTTACTTGCTCGGGGACTTATCTGCCACTCGGTGACACACTTGTTTGCTATTGTGGCTTTCAACAGACAGCCAGTCTCAAACACACGAAAGTGAAACTTTCGGTTTTACATTTCCAAGGAGGCAGCATTTCACCTTCCAAGAAAATGGATCACAAATGTGTAAGGTCTTTCTTTTCAGGGGGGGGGGGGGGGGGGGGGGGGGGGGGGGGGGGCACATCTTGACCTATCGCAGAAAGAGTGTTTCATAATCATTTCGACTTTGACCTCGCGCGTGCAGAGAGAGAGGGAGAGAGAGAGTAGTACTTCTTCGTCTTCTAAGTTCTTGTTCTTCGGTCGTTCAGGCATGTTTCTGTCTTTTACGAACGTAGATGCATCATGCTGCTGTTATGCGCCTAAGTAAGAATAATTAGGCCCAGCATGTCTGACTTCGGGTAGAGGAAATCTTTTTGAAAGTAT
>CM065687.1:32448384-32453384 GCA_017654935.2 Phymorhynchus buccinoides | reverse complement strand
AACCAATAAACTGAAATTTTGCCAATGCTGTTAGTCTAGCTTTCTCTTAATTATTACGGGAATGTCTCAGTAGGAAGGGGGATGAAAAGGATCATACAAACCAATTCATACCAGTAATATACATACATCTCAGTTTGTAAACCATTTAATTCTGATCATATTTAATGCATACATTGTTTGAGTTTTACAACTTTTATTTTTTTTCATTTCCATTGAAATAAAGAAATTGACTTATTTTTAAAAAAGCATAACACCCTATATAAGACAGAATGGAAAGAAAACAAAAACATTTACTGATTTAGAATATTCAACAGTAAAAATGTTTCACAACTAGTACATCCTATAATTCAGAAGCTCAATATCTTTACACAATTAAGCTGAATTGGTTATGATGACGCTAGAACAACAACAAAACCTGTTAAACTAGCAATGCGTTTCCCCCCTTCTCTGGACACACAAGGAATTTTCTTAATTTCTTTTTGTATAATTTAAGAGTCTAAAGAATTTAGCACAGTGAAAGAAACAGTAACTGAGTAAGGCAAATAGATAATGATAAAATGAGATAAGACAGGGAAGATGGGGAAAAATGCAAGGAGTATGTTCTAAAGCATCCTAAGCATGGCGTGTTAAGCTGACACTAAGATGCAACTGCAAATGCACTGGACATTCAAATCAGAGTGAAGGATTTGCAATGCATTTTCTGTCCTCTCATCAATTTTCCTGTGGAAAATGGAAATTCAGGAAAATGTGCCCAGACTAAGAAGAAAACAATGATGATTGCCGCTGGTGTTGCACTAAGACTGAGGTGGATGGCTCTCTCTCCTCAGAGCACCACACATTTAAAACCCTTCTTCTTTCTCTTTTGGGAGAGGGCAGCTTCTGTAGCACACTCGAACACCTCCCGAACGCCTTCTTTCGATTTGGCTGAGCATTCCAGGTAGTGCTTCGCATTGATCTTTTCTCTCATGCTGAGCCCGTCCTCATACTTGACTGGCTCTTGTTTCATCTTTGCAAGCTCACGTTGTGTATTGGAATCATTGCGCAGATCTTTCTTGTTGCCCACCAGGATGATGGGTACATTTGGACAGAAGTGTCGCACCTCCGGCGTCCACTTTTCAGGGATGTTCTCCAAGCTGTCAGGACTGTCAATGGAGAAGCACATCAGGATGACATCTGTGTCTGGGTAGGAGAGGGGTCGCAGGCGATCGTAATCCTCCTGGCCGGCTGTGTCCCACAGAGCTAGTTCAACCTGCAACAAATCAGAACAAGACTCATGGTTAACACTTACAAACATAGCAGGACCATTTTTTATTTTTAAAAGTTTGAAGTGGCTGTGCATAGGCAGCTGCTTCGCAACCTGCGTGGCATTCATTCACATCATGTTGAATAATGCATACAGGTCACAACTTCAGACTTAGGCTTTTTATTTTTTTATTTTTTGGTACATATTATGGCTTCTGTGAAGATCTGATGTCAATGCTTGCATAAATTAAAAAAGTTTTACTTTTAGCAAAGATTTATAATCTTATGGACTTTTGGCAAAACAATTCTTTCGGTAAAAAGATAATGCCAGCTTGAGTTTGTCAGAACCCAAACAAGTCTAGTAATTCTGAATTGAATAACTTGCCATAAGAAAAGATTTGTCGTAATATTTATTATTAGCATTTGATACATCACTTTTCCATTTTACACTTTGAATGATTTAGACTAGTGTGCAAAATTTGTATCATTGTATGATTTGAAAAAATGTCTTTACCATCACAGATTAAAAGAGAAACGTCATGAAGCAAACAAACACAGCAGCATGCCTAGCACAGATGAGTTACGTTACGTGGCATGTTGAAAGGATGACGTTTTAATATTGGGTTCAACTTTTAACAATCAAAGCATGACTTATGTAGTGGCTTTGTTTGATTTAAAAAAGAATTGCTGTTAAAAGTGCATACTGCCTTTTCTTTTTTCTTTTGGTGGGGTGGGGGTGGCTTTGGTCTTATTTATCTTAAATTTAAGAAATTCATCGTTTTCTTTTTTACTTAGTGTGATTGTGAATTTCCACATCCCTATATATACATAATACAATGTTCTTTCATAGGTGCAACTACACAAAATGAAAAAACCTGAAAGGTTGGGGTCCAGGGGTAATGTCCCCTTGCAGCTGAAGCAAAAAATGATTTATGAAGGTATTTTAGTTTGCTTTTTCCACAATTTATACAAATTATTATTTTAAAGTGTTTGAAAAATACAGTAGACACACAAAGATCTTGTTTGACAAATTAAAAAAAGACTTTTTAAAAGGAACGTCCTTTTCTGGTAAAATTCAAAAAACAGGAAATCCTTGTAAAACAGGAATAGTTGCACCCATGTTCTTTTCTTACAACAGGAGAAGCAAATAATTTTAAGGAAGCAAATAATTTTATCTCCCATAAAATCCTACCAATATTGAATGAAGTTTTATAACTCTTCTCAACATCCCCCCCCCCTCCAAAAATCTGTCTTACCGTATTTTACGGACTACAAGGCCAATTTTACACAAAATTCAGATTTTGTCATTATAGTTTCTTACTACAGTACTCCCTCCCTGATACAACCTTCTATTCAGCGACCACCTCCACTTTCCGACCTGATTTTCAATGACTGATCGGTTAATTAGTATTACTATATCATCAGTATATGACTAATGAGTGTCTTCTCATCAGCGACCACCTCCAATACCCGATTAACGACCTCTTGCTTTCAGATTTTTACGACCATGTCACAAAAATCAAACCGACAAAAATAGTGGAAAACAACAGAAAATGAAGAAAGCCAGTCAGATTTGTCACTGAACCTTCACTCAACGAGCGCAGTTTCCATCATTCTGTGTGGTTACTATAATTTAGTTATCTCCCCATGTGAAAAGTAGCTCAATGCGCATAGCAGACAGCTTCCTATCTCACCATCAGAATATCGGTAAGGAAAATGAAAATTCTAACTCTTGAAGTTGAAGAAAGAATCAAAGTTATTGAAAGAAGTGACAAAGGGGAAAGCGGCCGATCCATTGCACAATACTTGGGTGTTGGAAAAACCCAAATCCAAACAATAATTCTCTAGCGAGAATCGCTGACTGCTCAATGGGAAGCTGGCCTGAACGAAAATACGCCAATGCCAGAAAATGTCCTTACTCGGGCTTGAACGACCTAGTTTGGGACTGGGAGTGGGTTTTGTGATGCGATGAGAACATTCCTGTTAGTCTATTGGAATTTCAAATTGATGCACCTAGATATGCATCTGCAGTTACTGATGTCAGTAAGAGCTTGTTTTAAAATATACAGGCTGGTTTGTTGTTTATTTGGTCATGTGTTCACATTTTTGTTAAATGTGTTTATGTTTGTAATGACCTCTCCTCACCCACCTCCCATTTCAGACCACCTCCCTTTTAAGACCACTTTGTTGGTGCATTTTCCATGGTCGCTCATGGGAGGGAGTACTGTATATTATCAGTCACATTATAAGGCACAGGGGTCTCAGTCTAGGAAAAAAGCATCGCCTTATAGTCCATAAAATATGGTACAGTAAAGCCACTAAAGGACTGAAATTTTATTTTGAGATTGCCAATATTTCGAGTTAAAAAGACTTTTCAACATTTAAAGATACTTAAATTGGGACCCAAAAATTATTGCGAGTTATCCAGGGTTTTTTAGTTACCCATTTTTGAGTTATCAGGATTCCACTGTAATTACTGCCAGAGGTCATTCTAGTTTCTACATCTAAAAACAATCCAATAAAAATCTCCAATCACTTTCAGAGACACACACACATACACACCACTCACTACAAGTATAACCAATACATCATGACTTTGATCACTTTGATCATGCAAGTAGGAAGAAAAAACAAACATTTGCTACACTTTAGTGATTGGAGGTCAACATGGCAATGGCATAATTTATTAAATGCATTCATAAAGAATGAGAGAGAGAGAGAGAGAGAGAGAGAGAGAGAGAGAGAGAGAGAGAGAGAGAGAGAGAGAGAGAGAGAGAGAGAGAGAGAGAGAGAGAGAGAGAGAGAGGAGTGGGAAGGGGAGAGGCTAGCATTGACAGGCAAAGGATGCCTTGGCATAAGGCTGTCAGACCAATTGACATAAGCAAGAACACCAAGGCTACATCAAAATGTTATGTTCTGCATAGTTATGCGGGGATTGCCTTTAGCCATGGCAAGCTCATAGCATAACATCATCAGTCCCAAATCCTCCTAAGTCGAAGTGTGGCTGCCCATGTGGCAGGGTAATCAAAAACAGTCGCACACATAATGTTCTCATCCCTAACTTGTGCATTTGTACCATATTGTTCAATTGCTTCGGCTGTTGGGATGATCCCTGGAGGCTTGAGTCTAACTTAAGCCAGAGAATAACAACAACAATGACACTGACAGCCAAAGGGTCAAGGCAAGGCCAAGTGACAGGATTAGTAATTCATGACAATCTGAATGACAAGCTCTCTCTCTCTGTCTCCCTCAAACATGCATTTCATAGCCAAGACCTGTCTGCATGCTTCACAATTTTTTTCTCTCAATCCAATGCAATTCAGTCAACATCAGCATGAGTAAAAAGAAAACTAATATATAAATTATACAATTCCATACAAACTGAAACAGAAATACATTTACTATTATAAAAAAAGAAGAAGTAAAAACAAAAAATAGTTCAGAGAGAGCATTATCAGGTAAATGACAATGGCAAAAACAATCGAGACAAGAAAAAATTGGTTAAAACTGAGCCAATTTTACTTTGATATTTTTCACTACTCAAGTCTCTCTTGTGTTAAGAGTTTTCAAGCATTTCTTCCTATCATGGAAGCTGGTTTGGAAGTATGAGTAGAAGAAGAAGCGAGCGAGTGCTCACTGCTGGGTGACATGGTGAATGTGTGTAGTCAATCATGACTCGATGCCATTGGTTAAAGGCATGAGTGTTGTATGCTGAACAAGTGGTGTGAAAGGCCAGGCAGATACTGAGATAGCGACTG
>CM065687.1:32399464-32447884 GCA_017654935.2 Phymorhynchus buccinoides | reverse complement strand
CCACGCTGTTTGTCTTAACTTATTAACCCTTTCCAACCGGGCCAAAGTCGCTTTTAGCACCGAGTGTTTTAAACCTATGTCACTAAAGTCATCAATTTGGGTCCTATGATCACGAATGCCCTATTGTCTTAGTTTTGGGAGGGGGGGTAAGATAGACATGATTTATATATGCCATAAAGAAAAAAACCCACAAATAACTAGGATGGATTTAGTCTCTACCCAACTGTCAATTTAATGGAACGTTTTGGGCTGAAATATACTGGTGTGAAAGGTTAGGAACACTGTTTTTTCCTTGTCATGTTGAGTGGGTGTATTATTCACATTTGTGTGTGAAATTAGTAACCCAAGTCCAGAGGGTGTGGCCTGCCCACAATGGCAGGGTAAGCAAAACGGTCACATGTCACACATTTTCTCATCCTTAGCTTGCATTTATACCATAAGTGTTAATTGACTTCGGCTGTTGGGATGATCCCTGGAGGTCTTTAAGCCATGGTACAAGACAGCACCACAATAACATAAACATAATTTGGTGTGTGTTGGTAATATCAAATTGTATGACAAATTAACAATTGTTTACATCATTACAGTAGTAATTACATAGAAATAGTATGTGGTTCTGGTACTTAGTTAAAAATCTAAACAATGTGAAGAAATGAAATGTGCAATTTCAGCTCAGTCTGTGGGGGGACATTTGTGTGTTTCGTTGTCAGGTGTACGTGTCCATTCCTCATTGTGGCCAAACACTGTGCGTGATTTTCCACCTTATGAGTAAGCATAAAATATAATGACTCTCTTCATGTTGGACTATTCTAGTGTCCTTGTGTGGGGGGATCTTTTTAATTAAATTGCTTTCTATTACTATAAGATGGAAGTAGTAGTCCTAGCAGCAACGCCGGGTACCAGTAACACTATTGAACGGACAGCGCTAGTAACGGTAACGCCTAGGTAAAGGGGTAACGCAAGTCCTGGGGTAACGCTTGAGTACAGCAAATGTGAAGCGATTCGTTGTCAGAAACTGGGGAGGATGGGTATATCGCACCTGCAGTTTCTGACCGATTCGCTTCCTGTTTGGCACACACCAAAGATAGTCCCGTCCCGGGTCATCCTAGACTCCTGACAAAATTCTAAGTGCAATCGGCCCAGAAACGCCAGAGGAGATTACGGTCGCCGCGAGGCCGCGGGATTGCCGGCGTTTCGCAGCATTTGCGAAACACTGCTCAACATGATACGGCCGCCTCGGTTTGCCGTTAGCCATCAGCCCCGTATAGGGCTTTCACAGCCAATTTGAGCGTTCGGAGTCGAAAAAAGCGCGATTTATTAATGCCGGCTTTTTCGTGTTTCAGACCACACCGGACGGACAGTTGGCTTCTTACTATATGATCTAACTTTATAAGGTGGAATCCTATTCAGCTATTTTCTTTGTACAAATTTCTACTTTTTTCTTTTATGTTATATCAGTTTTTTTTTTTTGTGTTTATTTCCTTGGGGGTTCTTAAGTTTTAAAATTTGGCCTTCCATTCCATTCTTCTCAGTAAGTCCAGATCTCTCTCTCTCTCTCTCCAGTCTCTCCATCTCCTCTCTGCTCGCCGTCGGGTCTCTTCGATTCCTCTCTTCTCTCGTCTCTGGGCCTCTCTGCTCTCTGCTCTCTCTCTCTCTCTTCTCTCTCTTCTCTCTCTCTCTCAAGGCTCTCTCTCTCTCTATCTCTCCCTCTCTCTCTTCGGTCTCTCTCTCTATCGTCTCTCCTCACTCTCTCCTCTCTATCTCTCTCTCTCTCTCTCCTCTTTCTCAGATTTTTCCATGCAAAATCTCTCACCATCTCTGCAACAAATTGAGTGAGCCTTTTCTCTAAAGTTTTATTGTACAACCTTTTTTATTTTTTTTATTTTTTTATTGTACAACTTCTATTGTAAACCATACACTGTGTTGAGTATCATTAACTAATGGAATTTCTTTATTTCTTTTGCTTGAGTGTTTGTTTTTAGCTCTTTCGCCACCAGCAATTTTTCAGCCAAAAAAATACCATTAAAAAACTTAACTGGGTAGAGAAAAAAAAATAATATCTGCAATATTGCGATTTCCTCTGTGACATGTATAAAATCAGGATTATCCTTACTTCCCAAAACTAAGAAAATAGGGTCTTTGGATAATAGGCCCCATTTTGATGGCCTTTTGGTGACATAGGTTTTAAATCACTGTGGTGTTGAAATGTGGCTTTGGCGGTGAAAGGGTTAAAATTCTTCTAATAGAAATGTATACATTGCCCACTTTTAAATAGCAACACTATTTGATGTCATGTATAAATACTAAAATAGTACACACATTTTACCATTCATGATCATGAATACATTTGATGTGTTCTGTCGCAGCACATCAGTGGTTTGCTGGGAGCTGTGGTCGTTAAAGAGGAGCATGTCCAGAGTGACGGAAAAAATGACAGGCGATTCGTCACAGAATTCAGACATGACTGACAATGGCAGCATGGCTGATCTGACGCTGCCGTTCTCCAAACTGATGTCTCTCCGCCTCTCACTTCATTCTCCGAACGATAACAGCGACTCTGGTATAAATTTGTTTAATTTATCACGTTTTTTTATTTGTCTTTCAATTATCTGCTGCTCCATCTTACCTCTGCGACAATTATTTCCATCTATATGCCAGCTCGCACTTTATGTTCAGTTTCTGACCCTCTTTCTCTCCAGATCCCTATAGGTATAAGCTTTCAACTGTTTGTCGGCGCTCTTTTGCTGTCTCAGGACCGACATCTTGGAACAAACTTCCTCTTTCCCTCCATCAGCGACTGACCCTCTCTGCTTTAAAAAATAACCTCAAAACCCACCTGTTCCCCCGTCATTAAAGGCTCCGCTCTCTTTCTCTTCTCTCTCTTGCCATTAGGTCTGTTTTCTGCTGTATTCCATTTATGTCATCCGTCAGTTAATTGATTAATTTGGCTGTACTTATTCGTAGCTGTCCATAGTGTGACTAAATTTAGGAAATTATGTAAAGAGTTTAGAGGCTGGTCTTAAAATTTAGGACAGGTGCTACTGTTGCAATGTTAGCGTTCACTTGATTTCGCAACAGAAGAAATGGCAAATGCTTTATCCTATGTGTTTCCATGGACCAGCATTGCTTTTTTTTCCGTAAGCAGTCATTGACCTTAAGACTAAGGGCATCCCATCCGCTTATTCCTTATATAAGTGAATGGGGTTTCTGTACGGAACTTGTGGATTGCGGATCTAATGTTGCAGAGGCCCAAAGAGGTTTTCGACTACATTAACTCAATGGAGTTGTGTCGGAGATGTCATTCCGACACTGTTCCCATCTTTTTGGAGGTTTTTGGGGGGGACATAAAAAAAATTTTGTTTTGTTTTGAACATCGTTCACTGTCTTGTAATCCAATAAAAGGGAAATAACTTGCTGAATATTCCTATTAATCCTGAGACCTTCCCATTGCAGTTGCTTCCCTTAGACTGTCTCCAGTGTGTCCTATTTTTCGTTTTTTACTTCTTTAAATTGAACTAATCATCATCTTTGAATTTGCTTCATTCAATATGGCGGCGACCCCTATAGGTCACTTTATTCAAACAAAAGAAACAAATGTTTATAGTTTATATTATGCTTTTTACAATCCTTTTTTATTTTTATATACTAAACCAAGTCTATCAACACTTGAGTGGCTTTGTGATACTAGATCAAGATCATACATAACAAAGTGGTCAGACCGTCGAGTAGAAAGTTCTTGTTTTCCTGACAAAACACATTTCATCAGATTATTTACATCGTGAAATATATGCAGCTCACTCGTTCAAAGTAAGAAGTATCAAAAAATATACTGATTTATCTTTCACTCAGTAAATGTTGCATGTTTGTATGATGTGCATTTGAATTTTGGGCGATTTTTTTGAAAATGACCAAAAATAATGCAATCTGAGGGTGAAACTACGTCATTCTCGTATGTTACTCAATTGAGTTAAGCTTCTCCCCCCCGGGTTAGTCCTGCTCTTCAGCAAGCTCAGCAAGAACTAGTAGAAGGAATATATTTTGATTACCGTATTTTACGGATTATAAGATGATACGTTTGGGGGGCGCACCTTGTAGTCCGAAAAATATCTAATCTGCATCATCATCAACACGATCCATTCCATCTCTTACTAGTCATATTGTTGTCTTCATCAAGGAGGTAATGGTCCTGCCTTTGCCTGTCTGTCTGCTTGTTTGTCTCAATGTCTGCCTGTGAACAAAAACACCATCAAGTTATGAACAGACAAAACTTTGATAAAGGGTTAGGTCACCACCTATGTATGCAATCCGTTACATTTTAAAATAAATCTGGATTGTCGTTCAAATACAGGAATTTCTCATTTACTTGATTTGATTTTGAAAAACTTTTTTTTTCCCAACATGAAGGTCATAATAATTAAATTCTAAAAGTTGTACACTTGGTTTGAAAGTGAAATTAATGGACAGTTAATCTGTCATGCGAATTATCAAGGTTATCATTCAAACATACTGCGAAAAGCGTATGGATAGGAAAAGGGAAACTATTAGAATAACCCTATGATGGATATTTCCGTGACGGTGCAGTTTATAGGTTACCGGAAGTTGAAGGAAATATCCGTGACGCGGCAGTGAAAAGGTTAATACAAACCAAACTATGGATTGTCTGTGATCATTTCTTGTTCCTACTTTTAGCATCAAGTAGAGCCCGAGTGGCTGTTTGGTGCATACATTTAATCAAATTTCAGTTTTGGGTGTTCATCTTCAAGGAGGTTCGCGCATTGCCAGGACTTTTTGCTCGTATTTGAACTTAACTTACGTGAGACTTAACTTATATGTACAGGTTCATAAGTATCGCAAGTGGTGCTCACAAACGATGCGAAGCGGCGTGTGCATATGGTTGCAGTTTGTATGTGCGTGTTAGAGGGTTTGTGTAGTGTAAATGAAAGTGCGATAGAGAGAGAGTGAGTGGGTGTGTCGTTGTGCATGTATAAGCTTTTACTTCATAATCTTTATATCTGTAATAATATGTTATCCTTCTCGTGTGCATTGTGTTTTTATTGTAGTGTGTTAAATATGACAGGCAAACCAAAATTTCCTTGTTCATTTTAATGGGATAATAATATTGGATTGATTGATTGAACATCCTCTTTACATTTTACACCCCAGGGGGTCTGGTTTCCGTGGCTGCAGAGAACAAAAAGCCAGGACCCCGGCAACAAGGCGACGGAGCTGTGCCGCTCAAGAACCCAGCAGTTCGCAACTGGTCGTCAGAGCTCTGGCTTCCAGGACTGCTTTGGGGACGGTGAATAGCAGAACCTGTAATGCTACTTCCTCTGCTTTTTCTTTTCGATTTGTTGTAATAAATTTAATGTGACTGTTTACGGACTTGGTCAATTTTCTAACTCTCTCTCTGAGTCCTGGCAATAAGCATTTTCTAGGGTGAAAGAAGTTTCAGGCTCTCCCTCACAATCGGACTGAAAAAAATGGATTTTTTTTTGTCTCCCACCTTATAGTATACTAACCCATTTAATATTGTTACTCACAACTACAAACAACCCAAAACACATAGATCATGGATTCACCCTTAAACTACCCATTTATATCAAACTCACACACACACCACAAACACAATAATCATTAGTCACTTTAAACACTCCATTTAATGATCATACTCCACCACACACCACAAACACAATAATCATGATTCCACTTTAACTAACCATTTAAATATCAAACACTCCACACACACTCACAAACACAATGAATCATGATTCACCTTATACCACTAACCCATTTAATATAAACTCACACGCACCAGGCCTACTGCAGCGCACAGAGAACTTTTTTGTTTTTCTTTTCCTAAATTTACCCCGTTGACATGGCTGATAATTTGCATTTCTGCACCACTCTGGTTTAAACACCCGTGTCACTAAAAGTCATGAAATTAGGTAGGAATGCTGTTATCCAATGACCTGGCTTATGTTAATTTTTGGGGGATTTGTAAAGGCCTTATTGATACAAAATAAGTCAAGATGTGGGATTCACAATATTGCAGACGCCACAATGTAAGTTTTCTTTGCAGGGTAAGTGTCACAGAAATATTTAGCTGAAAATTGGCTGGCGGCAAAAGGGTTAACAAATTGTAAAACTTGGAGGCACACACTACAACCTTCACAATGCTACGGCCCCCTACTGATGACAATAATGTTTTGTCGCGAGCCCAGCGTGGAGTGGGTCCTCCTCCACAGTACGCCACCACATCCATCCACCGACAGCTAAACTTATCCCAAACATAATGATGCCCGCTGATTTTTTTTTTTAGATCGGCGGGGCCGGGGGGGGGTCGTGGAGACGGGATTTCGTGAACCCCTGTAACCCCTGTCCAGATTTGCTCTGAAATTTTTTAAACATTAAAAAAAAAAAAGCCATATCTGAAAGCCAATGCGTCAGAATGCGTTTTGAGCATCAGAGTTGCACGTCAGTTACACAAAATTGCACCTTTCAACGCCAGGCCATTTTTCAGCCAAACTTTCCATTTAGCGTATGATCTGGGTATGAAAAGATTTCTATTTGCAATATTGGGATTCCTCTCTGCCATGCTTAAGATAGGGCCTATCCTTCCTGCGCCAAATCAAGAACATACAGGTCATTGGGTGTTAACAGACCCCTCGTTTGATGCCTTTCTTGGACATGGGTGTTAAATCATTGTGGTGCCCAGAGGGTGACATGGCGATGAAAGGGTTTTAATACTGGAATATTGTATTGCAGACCACGCAGTACCGCTATGGTGCCAAGGCTTGCCGACTACCGCACTCTGATTTGACTGTCTCAAAGATCCAAGGGAGCCGACCCGAGGTTCTTTCTAAAGCGAGCCTACGTTCTTGTGCCATCGCAGGTGATTACGGCTTTTTCTTTTTTTTTTCTTTTTTTTTTTAAGGAATGGCTCTTTTTAGTAATTTCATTGTAATGTGTCATGCTGTTTTTTTTTATTATTATTCTATGAATGCCAGCTTTCCTATATATTTTGAAGCAGGATTTTATTTTGTAATTTGAAGTCATGTTAAACTGGCATTTTAATAAGGGGAAATTCGAAAATACACCTGATGTACAAAATAGAACAGAGAGTGTATAATTATGTTCCTCTTTAATTGTAGAAAATGGCAAGGGGTCTTTTAGAGGTCAGAATTAACTCATTCTAGTCCATTCTTTTTATTAGTCTTCTCTATAGCTTTCCTTTATATTGCTACAGTGTACATGCTTTCCTTTTCAACGTATAGTCGTAGAAATACCAGACCTTTGTATGTTCCATAACATAAGGGGACAATCAAGTAGGGGGGGGAGGAAAGAATAGGGTCTGCCCTTATTTTATGTGAAGTCTACTAAACTTAAGTGGGAAAACTAAACGTACTTCTCAATGAAGTAAACCGATTTTACTTAATTTAGAAAGTACAACGTTTATGTATTCCCTCTTAAGGCCTTATGTATAATAAGCTGTCATAAAATTAAGGCACTGCAATGTTTTCTTGGTCTCTTAACATAACTGGATGATAGTTAGACCCTGTTACTGCAAAATCTATGGGTGGGGGGGGGGGGGGGAGACTTCAGTCGGGTTTTTACTTGATTTCATTTTCATGAAAGCATTAACAGAAGAGTTAAGCAACAAAAATTAGTTTTCCCACTTTCCTTTTTTGTTCACATTAACAAAGACATATTGAAACGATTCCAATGATATGATAGAGTATGTTTCTTTGTACCACATGAAAACATTATTTTTTTTATACAGAAATCTTATGTGTAAAAAGAACCAAATTTTGCGGTGGTCCTGCACAGTGTTCAGCTGTAGTGTTCTATAAAAGTCATTGACAATGCCTACAGATACAGGCCAGTGGTGGAGGACTGCTCGTGGGTCTACTGCTTGGACAAGCAGCATCGCTCCGCCCCCAGGCCAACAATGACAGAGCACAGCGCGCAAAGGTCAGGACCACAGAGCAGAGCTGCCACGTTGGCTCACGCGCATCTTGCAGAGCACAAGCACAGTCCTACCGATGACAAGGTGTGTTCCCCAGAGCGTCTGTCCCAGCACCGTAAAACTGAAACTATGAAGACGCACCTGCATGTAAACCGCTATCCATGTAAGATTTGACAAAATATTAGGTATTCAATTCAATTTAAAGCCGCAAGAAATTTGTATGTGCAGCAAGCCAACACACAATATAGAGAATTTTCCATCAGAAACTTAATGCTCTCAGATAACTTTAAACACATGAGCTGTTGAAGCGGTTGATCACACCAAACCTTTTGACTCTAAAGAAAAGCTCAATTAGGCATGAAAAAAAGAAAATGTGGCCAGGAACCAGATTGGGGTAATCGGATACTGGAAATGTAAATGGGAAAAAGAATCCAAAGTAAGCCGCAACCAAGTCCTATACACTCATGGGGGGGCCAAGTATGGAAAAATAGTCGGCTTAATAGTACCGACATGTGTTGACTGTAAGAAAATAGGAGGTGAACAATTCGTCGGGTGACCACAAAAATGGAGAAACGTAAGAACATGAGAAATGAGAAACTCAATTTGTCAGTCATTTCGGTTAAATTACGTCTTTTTTGTTTGTTGTTTAAAGCGTCACATTCGGGTGGCTTTATCTTGCAAAGTGTTTTTGTTTCTCAGCTTGTTTTCTTTAGATGATGCATCTTGCTCTTACTCATTCATATTAAAAGACCAAACACATCGAAATTGGACCTCAATTGTGACTTTTACTATAGTTTCATTTCATGTGAAGAATCGAAATGAAACACAGATAATTTGATCTTTTTGCCAGAAAAATGAGCTTAAAGCAGAGGTGAATGGTATTTTCCAACACACAGCCCGGAGGTGACGACATGGCAATCAGTGAAACGGGGCAGTGACTAGATAGATGTAGGAACTAAGACTGTAAGGGCGCAACCACCTCAATGTTACGACCTCTAAATTCAGGGTTTGTTGAGGGAATGTTTTCTTAACAGTTATATTCCTCTCACAGATATAAGGTGTAAAATTAAGGGTCTCAGTCTGTGGTATAGCACTGTTTTGAAAATGAAACGGAAGTAACAGACGAGTGGGTTGCCCGTTAGGACACTTAGTTCCGTTGAAAATGCTGTAAACACAGCCATGGGCTGCTCCGTTATTGTAATGAAGTTGAGGAAGTGGGATTTACTATGCTCATGGTTTGAACATTGGTTTGGTAGATTGTGTTAATACAAGGAGGAAGAGCTGTGGGGCAAACAAGTGTTCACATGAATGGAAAGGGGTGGGAAAGTCGGGTGCCGTGACATGTTTAGGTACTTATCTTGTTTTACTTAGGACGCCAACATTTAAACCCTAGACTTGAGGAAACAAGAAAGAAGAAAAATAATAGTTGGTTGTGTTGAGGGTAAGGTAACATTCTCAGTTTTTAATTCTACATTTTGGACCGGAACTACACACCTAAACGCACTTCAAACGAAGACCAGTTACATGAAGGATCACCCCCAAAAGGACCGTGATTATTGCAGACACGGTGGCTCATATCACCTGGCTCCTTTTTTGTGATGTCGGTCTATAACATTGAATACATTTTCAGAAATGGTTTTACACAGACAATCAACAACAATACAGGTGAGTACAATCATAATGTCGAAACAGTTGCAGGTGGCTGTGGTACGGAGTGTGGAAGAGTTACAAAATAAAAATCTGAAATTTCAACACATACGAGCCACTACGGAAAGTGGTATCCCTGTGTCCAAATCCAAAGAAGCGGTGGCGCGCATTTTTTTCCCAAACACCCAACAATCACCGCGACGCGTTCATGACATTAAACGTCACCGCGAGCTTGACGCCCAATAACTCACTCACACTCCACATGCTGTTCCTCTTTTCTTCACTCAAGCGGAATCTTGCGCCAATTTTCACTCTTGCACACAATTCCTGTTTCTAAGCATGTTCCAAAATGTCGAGGACGATTATTATACAACGAAAGGTGGTTCCGAAAATGACAAGCCGATAAAAAAAAACGCAAGCATTTAGACCATCATCTAACGGGTTGGGGGGTCACGGAATTGTTTGGGTCCAACCGTTGAGGTTGATGCCAACAATGTTGGACCCTTTTGGTTTAAAAAAAATTACTCAATGACTATAGCAAAGATTATTTACATACGTGGATGACCGTCCTTTGGATGCTTTTTGAAATCTCAGGGAGGTAATTTTAAATACTTACAAAGAAGGGCAATGTCTGCATAAAGTGGGTCATGATATGGGATGGAGTCTTATAATAGGTCTTATAAGGGAGGTTCCCTGTAGCAATAAACGAACAAGTGTTAGCAGGATTTGTTTCATAACAATATACAAACAGACAAGTTGGTGTTGTAGAAGCAGGGATGGGTGTTTCAGTAACAATAAACAAAGACAAGTGTATAGCAGGGATTTACAGTTAATTAAAAGCAAATCCAGGCAAAACAGACAAGTTAGTGAGTGAGCAGAATTATATTACATTAACAATCAGCAACAGAAATGTATAGTGTCATGGATTTTATTTATTAGACAATCAGACAAACAGAGTCAATTCCTCTTGTGTATTACTAAATAATAGAATCGAGCTGAAATAAGCTTCATTTGTACATTCTTTTGAAAAAAAGTGCTTTTTTATGAGTTTTTGTACTAATTTAAAAAAAAACTTTGACCATCATGTTGGTGTGTGTGGTGTGTGCGTGTGCTTGTGCTGAGTATGTGTGTGTGTAAAATGTGAGTGTGTTTGGTCATGTGCAGCCCATCGTGCGCAAGGCGTTTGATCCATAGGTCATGTTGATTATACCGATATATTATCATCATAGAGCCTGTTGTTAATATATATGAGAGTGATGCCCTTTCACTTGTATTAAACCATAATCATGGTTTTAAAATCACACGGGTTGTATATAGATTATTATGTGGGTGTGGAAGAGTCGGTGTTTCTAAGGCTTTGGAACGGTGCGCCTGCGGTGGAGCGTTGTGGCTCGGGGAGCTGGGCAAACCTCCGAGGAACAGACTGCTACCTACACTTATTATCAGCTGTGCCCAGTCATTGCTGTGGTACGTACTTGATTCATTCCGTGTGTACTAGATTTTGTGATACACTTTTGTGTCATGGTCTCGATCTTTTTTTTGTGAGGGGTAAGGTTGAGGGGGAAATTTTTTTAATTGGGAGGATAATGATAAGTAAAATTTACAAATTTTCTGTGTTTTTTGGGGGGGAGGTCATGAAAATGGTGTTCCTTTTTTTGTCATTGTCAGGTTTGTAACTTTGGAAATTATGTGATGTAGTCTGTTCCAAAGCTTGGCAAACAAGTTGACTGAGTGTGTTCTAAAACCTCCTCACACATGTAGGGAGACAGAGTAGTGTATACCTTTTAAAGGGGGAATAACCATTGTTAGTTTACAATATGCATTCTAGTTGCGGTCCCTTGCTTCTCCCCGAGCAGTGCTGTGAACCTGTTGATTTGCGTTGTTCCAGGATCTCTGAGCATATTTGAATTTTAAACATTTCAAAATTACTTCTGTATCACATCAGTGCCATTATTCTGTATCCTTTAGTTGCATCATACGTCAAATATCGCATACGACCCAAGGTGATAGTGGGACAACATACACCACATACGTGTGGCTTGAACATCTCTGTTTTTGTGTGTGTGTGTGTGTGGTGGCCACCGTCGCCTATTGCCCAACTCGCTTTTTTATGTTAAGGTCGCAGACCACAGCTTCCCTTTTCCTGCGGGCGGGGTGTTCTGTGTCGGTGTTCATGGGGGAGGGGACACAATGTCACGTGAGCAGTTCCAGAACGATCAGAAGTATCTCGTCACCAAGGACCTGGCCTCGGGTGCTGGAACCTGGCCCTAGGCACCCTCCTCCCATGCTAGACTATTGCATCCCCGCGCAGGGCGCACAGGTGTGAAGGCTTCTGTCTCTGTGTCATGTCTGTTTTTTTTCTTGCGGTCAAGTCTGTCTAGTTAGTTTCCAGTACACAGAGGGACTGCAGCTGTTTCTTCGGTGCTGGTAAACCTGCCCTGCCCCAAAGATAGAATCCTCCCATGGAGCATTGCGCGCGACAGGTGAAAGGGCTTCTTTCTCTGTGTCATGTCTTGTTTCCTGGGGATGGTCAAGGCACGTCCTAGCTAGTTCCGTAATCACAGGAGGGATGGGCAGCTGTTTCTTCGGTGCTTGGGAAACCTGCCTTGATTCCCTCCCCCATGGAGCCTTGTGCACGCACAGTGAAAGGTTTTCTTTCATCCTTATACGTCTGTTTTCTGTCCTTGTCTAGCTAGTTCCAGACCACAGGGAGATCTCCACAGCTGGCCTTCAGGCTGTGAAAAACCTTGCTTTGGACCTCTGCCTCCTCGCCTGAGGCATTGCAACGCAACTAGTGGAATGTCCTCTCTCTCAGGTCGACTCTCTGAAGTTCTCTCTCACTCTCAGAAGGCTCTCATCATCTCTCTCTCTCTCTCTCTCTCTCTCTGCTCCTTTTCTCTCTCTCCTCTTCCATTTCTCCTCTCTCTCTCTCCCTTTCTCTCTCTCTCTCTACACTTGCTCTCGCTCTCGCTCGTGCGTCGTGCATCTCTATTCTCTCTCTCTCCTCTCTCTTTGCTCGCCTTGTCTCTCTCCCTTTCCTCTCTTCTCTCTCTCTCTCCCTTTCTCTCTCTCTCTCTTCTCTCTCCTCTTCCTTTATCTCGCTCTCAATCTATCCTTCTCTCTCTCTCTCTCTTCTCTCGGCTACCTTTTCTCTCTCTCTGCTCTCCCGCTCTCTCTCTCTCTCTCTCTCTCCTTGTCTCTCTCTCTACTTCTCTCCCTTTCCTCTCCAGCTCCTCTCCCGTTCTCTCTCTCTCTCCCTTTCTCTCTCTCCCTCTCCCCCTCTCGCTCTCTCTCTCTCTCTCTCTCTCTCTCTCTCCCGCTCTCTCTCTCCTCGCTCTCTTCGCCCCTCTCTCCTCTCTCATCTCCCTCTCTCTCTATCTCTCTTCTCCCTCTCTCTCTCCCGTCTCCTCTCACGTCATCTCTCTCTCTCTCTCTCCTCCTCTCTCTCTCTCTCTCTCTTCTAGTGAGGTTAATGCATGCACTTGGGGATTGGGGGGGTATGGTTGGTGGGAGGGTGAACAGAAGGTGGGGTGTTTTTTTGTTTTGGGGGGGGGGTGGTGGTTTGTTTCTCGCCCCATATTCTGGGCTGATACAGGGGCGTTTGCAACCCCGCGTCGCTCGTGTCCGAATACCCATTCGCAGCTACACCCCGGGTTTTGTTCAGTCGCAGAAACCGAGACCAGCAGTCCAATGGGAGCGAATCTATGTTAGGCCTTCCGGAGGCAACAACTGAGGAGGACAGCTGCACGTCTGCTTAGGCACTTCGGTGGGAGTTTCATGGAAGCCTGTTTCAGGACACCCACCTACTAACTAAGCCCCCTAAGACGACACTATTCTCTAGTCGCGAGCCAGCGTTGAGTGAGGTCCTCCTCCGAGGGCGCCACCACGACTGTCCACCGACAGCTCCCCAGAACACACTGATCCCCAGTGCTTTGACCCGAACGCAACCAAGGCATAGAAACTGGATTGACAGAAACGGGAAAACTGAGGGTCACCATGGAGAGCGGCTGCACAGCGCACATACATTGAGACATTTTTTAATTGTTATATGATTGATGGATAAAATACGGGCCCGTGATGATGATGCTATGGATTCGCTGTATCGTATTCTGAGACTGCCTGGCAAGGGCTGTATTCTACGCTTTCCCTTTCATAATGATATCCCGGCGTTAACCCGGCCCGATCAAGCTACAGACAGCCTGCAGTGTTGGTCTTGCAATTAAGCCACACTCTCAGAAACGCTCCGTTAAGCGGATAAACTCGACTCGAGGTGGCTTCATCTTTTCCCTTGAGCCATAGCCACTGCACTCTGGGTATGGAGTCGTCCAGGACCACGAAAAACCCTCGCCTCTGATGGGCATTTTCTAACCCATACCTCCCAGGCCATTATTCCCGCGCGAACGCGAACGCCTAAAGCCAACGGCGGCTGGTACAGATGTGGTGTGTTAGTGTGTTTTTGTGTTGATGATCATATGCAGATGCATTCTCTAATGTATTACTTTTCATGGAGAGTGTATAGTGAGGCATAACGTGAAGCCAGTCTGTTAGAATGTTTGTGCGAAGGTGTGTGAAAAGCGCATTAGTTTGCGTTACATCAAGAATTATGCGCTCTATAAACATATTCTTTTTTGATATTATTATTACTTGAATTTTGTGTGTGTGTGATGGTGTGTTTCAAGGCTGTCTGTGAGTGTTTAGCGAGTTGGGGCCAGGAGTCAGAGCAGCAAGCTGTCAGTGGCGGCGGCCCGCGCTTTGTTCAACATGGATCGGGAGTTCTCCTCTGAAATTCTGGACGACGGCGTGCTAATTCTCCACCCCCTGCACCGCTCCAGGTTAGGCTCTGCCATGTAGTGTAGCTGAGGGAATGCTGTCTCATTTCAAACACTTCTTTATTTTGTATCCAGGCTCCTTTTAACCCTTTCACCGCCAGCCAATTTTTTCAGCCCAAAACACCCTTAAGCTTAACCCTTTCACCGCCAGCCATATTTTCAGACAAAAATTTCCATTAAATTACCTGGGTAGAGAACAAAATCCATCTGCAGTATTTGGGGATTCTTCTGTGACATACATAAAATAAGGTCTATCCTTACTTCCCAAAAACTAAGACAATAAGGTCTTTTGGATAATAGACCCCAATTTGATGCCTTTTGGTGACATAGGTTTTAAATCAATGTGGTGCTAAAATGAGACTGTGGGCGGTGAAAGGGTTAAATGGGTAGGAGAAAATATGAATATCTTCATATTGGGAATTCCTCTGTGAGGATGTATAACATTAGGCCTATCCTTACCTCCCAAAATTAAGAAAATATGGTCTTTGGATAACAGACCCTGATTTGATGCCTTTTAGTAACAATGGGTGTTAAACCATTGTGGTGAAAGGGTTAAGTCCTTGTGAATTGGTTTTTGGTCAACAGGCCTTTTAAGTGCTTTATTTCAGCAAGTAGATCCTTTTAATTCATCAAGAGGTCCTTTTGATTTTTTTGAAAGGTACTGTTAAGTCCTGTTTTATCAAGAAAAAAGTGATAAAGAAACTGACTAACATCTAAAAAAAATTATCACAAAAAAACTGGCAGTATGCAAAGTTGTCGGTGTCACAGATCAGAGCAGACAATTCATTACAAGCTGTGTGAGTCTTTCCGCACCAAGACGTAGTGATTCATTCCATGCGTATTGGAATTGTGCTCTTGGTCAGCAATTGGCATTCGGGCATTCTTTCTATCATGAACATGTCATACAATCAGTTTGGCGAAGGTCCTTTTACAATCTTTATTGAGGTCCTTATAAGTCCTTTAAAGGTCCTTTTTTTCGTTTCATGTTCCAAACCTGGGAACCCTGTTACCATTCTTACGAGTACCGTAGTAGGCAATAGAGTACCAAGGGGGGTTGCAGACCCCTCAAAATGACGCAAACAATTATGCAAGCATGACATGATTTCTCTAATTGATTTCAAGAGGGGGGGGGGGTATGCGCGTATCCAACCAATGCGCAGACCTGTTAATACTGTACTTCTTTCCCAGAAAAAAGTGTATATCGTCATGCTGCCATTGAGCACCTAACTATTACTAGTTAGGCCCAGCATGTCCGTCTTTGGATGGTTTGGATTCAGAGTTTCCCTCTCCTAGGAAGGTTGCCAGCCACAGCTCTGATGAGTCCCTCCTGCCCATTTTGGTTTGAAATCAGAGTTTTCCTTCTCCTAGATGGACTGCTTGCCAAGGCTAAACGAGCTCCATCTACCCGTGTTTGAAATCAGAGTTTTCCTTCTCCTAGACCAACCGCCTGTTAAGGCTGAACGAGCTCCATCTACCGTAAATCAGAGTTTTCCTTCTCCTAGACCAACCGCCTGCCAAGGCTGAACGAGCTCCATCTACCGTAAATCAGAGTTTTCCTTCTCCTAGACCAACCGCCTGCCAAGGCTGAACGAGCTCCATCTACCGTGTTTAAAATCAGAGTTTTCCGTCTCCTTTTTGCGCCGCATTTGTCATAACCAGGTCATGCCCACTCTACCCCATGTCCCTGTTCAAGGAACACCCACATTAACGTGGCGTGGAGGTGCGACTACGGAGTTCACTCTCACGTTAAGCACCCAAAGTGAGAGATCTTCACAGAGCTCAGGTTTTGCAAGATTTTGTAAAAGCACCCATAAAATTGTGCTCAGTGTGTTGTTTCCAGGAAGACGGTGCATGCAGACATGGTGTTTGTGCATGGCGTGTATGGGGGAGGGGTGAAGACCTGGCGACAGCAGGACGCAGCCTATCAGGCCGCGGGTGACAACTCCACCCGCACCGATTGCTGGCCAAAGGTGTGTGTGTGTGTGTTTGAATGCCTCACACGTGTTGTTATTGCCTCTAACTTTGTAGCTAATAGGAATTATTCAGAAATAATTAAGGGGAGTAATTTAATGGTGTGTGGGAGTGATCTTGCCTAATTCAATCGGTCAAACAGGGGAAGTCACTCTACCTTCAGCTCTCGTAGCCTATCGACTCGTGTGTTTGAGCAGACATCAGGGGTGGGATTGTGTCCGTTTTTTTGCCTGAAATCCGGTATTTTAAAAGAAATTCCGACAAGTGTTGTCACTTAATGGACAAACTTGTTGAAAAGTGTGCCAAAACAGATCAGCGTCAGACAACACTGCTGAACTTCTTCAAGCCTTGTACATCCCGTGATTAAGACAGACGATCCAAACTGGTCAAGTTTATGTTTTCTGTTATCATTGGTGAGTGTTTGAACTGTTTTTGTTTTCAACATACATTGTACATGTACATGTATAACGAAATCCTGATACAACGAACTGAGTCTGTGTTCCCTTAAAATTTGTTTTACCCGGACTTCACTGTAAGTCATTTTCTGATGAAAGGAATTGTTCATAGTTTTGAAAAGAGTGTATTGAATGAACAGTGCTGGTAGATTTTCATGTCAAATTTTTTACAGCATTTGCTGGTGACTGAATAGGGTCAGATGAACATGGAATAGTAATCATTATATTAAAAGGCAAGTGTCCGTGTGTGTGTGTGTGTGGGTGAAACACAAAACGGGCCTTATAACTCCGCCGTTTTTCGACCGAATCGCTTCAAATTTGCTATCAGCCCTAACGTGGCGATGGCAACGGCAACCAAGGCGGCCGTGTCATTTGCGCGGTTTGGCAAATGCGCGAAACGCGTATCCACCGGCCTCTCGGCGCCCGTATCTCCAGTATTTCTGGACGGATTGCCTTCAAATTTGGAAGGTAGATGACCAGGGGACAGTGACTATCTGTGTGCCAAACTGGAAGCGAATCGATTTATAAACGCGCGCGATATGCGCCGCTTGACCTTTTCACAAACCGCGGCGAAACGAGACCCGACATTGACTCGAAATTTGGAACGTGCATGACCAGGGATAGTGACTATCTTGGTGCAAAATTTCATTTGCGCAGACCCAAATTTCAAGCCGTCCACAACAAACACTTACTCAGAAACAACTCGTGCGGGCAAGAAAAGGGTTGTAGAGCGGAGATTCCTTTAGTGACATACAATATCGCGCTATTCACCGAGTGAGAGCGGAAATTACTTTAGCCTGTATGCAAGCTGTCAGCAGTTACTTTACAGAGAGAGAGAGAGAGAGAAACACAGAGAGAGAGAGACAGAGAGAGATAATGCCGACCTCTCAGCACCTACTCAGCGTTACCAGTCTTGGCGTTACTGGTACTAGGCGTTACTGGTACTAGGCGTTGCGCTAGTGAAAGTAAAAAGCCACAATCAGAAATGCGCGACAAAATATTTTCATAAGGGAGAAAGGTGGCAGAGTGGTTAAGACGTTCGCCTGCCAAATGTAATTGCGTGACTGCAGCGTGAGTGACCCGAGTTCGAATCCCGGCCTCGCCCTTTCTTTCTAGTTTGACAGGAAAATCGAACTGAATGTCGAGTCCTTCAGATGGGGACTTAAAGCTAGTCTGACCCGTGAGCTTTACGCACGTAAAAATCCCACGGCAGTTGAAAATCGGTAAGAGCAGGGAGAAATCCCGCTGCCTGGCATGGCCAAATTGATAGCTAGGTTTTCCAAGTGTGTCCACACACCCCTCCTCACCCTGTGCCCCCCCCCCCCCCCCCCCGGAATTTTTTTTTTTTAATTGGGTAGGCGCACTCTCCAGG
Source organism: Phymorhynchus buccinoides (assembly GCA_017654935.2). Lineage (NCBI taxonomy): Eukaryota > Metazoa > Mollusca > Gastropoda > Neogastropoda > Raphitomidae > Phymorhynchus > Phymorhynchus buccinoides. The sequence goes on along the minus strand of CM065687.1, from coordinate 32,429,644 downwards.
GCGCTAATTTCACAGAGATAAGTCTCTGTGACTAGAATATGCCAAATACCAATGCCAATACTCAATACCAATAACCAATACCAAATACCAATACCAAATACCAAATAATCTTCTTTTTTTTAATATCTGATCCCATCAGGATTGGTTGGCCGAGGATTGCCCCCATGTGCGTAAATACCAAATACCAAATACCAATACCAAATACCATTACCAAATACCAATGCCAAATACCAAATAATCTTTTCTTCTTTTTTAATCTGATCCCATCAGGATTGGTTGGCCGAGGATTGCCCCCATGTGCGGATTGTCAGTGTTCACTACGACTCCGCCCAGAGCTCCTGGTCTGAATCCACCGCCGTTGACAAAGAGAAGTGAGTGCCGGACTTGTTCTCTTCTTCTATATCCATGGTTGCTCCTGCTTTCAGGATGTCCTGAAGTTCATGGGGTTTTTTATTGCCTGGAGCCGGCGTCGCCGGATTATGAGAATTTGAGAAGATGCATTTTGCTGGTTATAGAGGTCATGAAGTTTAACCAGAAGTGAAAGTGCAACGAAAGCCTGTCAGTAGCATTGGAAACTGTTGTTTCCCTTCAGCTTCAAGGGGGCATTGCCCCCTGGAACCCCCAGGAGGGGCGCTGTCCCTGCACTCCGCCTTGCAGGATTTTTCAAATTTCCCAGGAGCACCCATGTCTATCTGTGTCTGTCTTTTCTGGTTGTTATGTGCGTGTGTATTGGTAAGCTAACTCATTCAAGTCGTTCCACCCATATATGGCCGTAATTAATATAATGCTGTAAATTTGATGAATTTGTTTCAAGGGAAGTAAATCTGTGTGCACACCACACTTTGGTCACTTCGAAACTCACTTGGCTCCCTTAGACGACACTTTTGCCTCTTACTATGCGTTTGTGGTGGTTTGAAATGGGGAACTAATTCTCTAGTAATTGCTCTAGAGCGTTTTCCTATGTAAAGTCTGTATATAAATAAGTCTGATCTACCACTTCCCTATGTCTAAAACCTGAAGTAAAAACCCGTAATCTTCTTTCATTTCTCTTTTTGTTTATGTCTGTTTTGTTTGTGTGTATGGCTGGAGTGATTTGTGAGGGTTTTTTAGTCATTCAAAGTCGTTGCGATGCGAATGAGTTAATTTAAGTCGGCCAAGGTTTTGTCAAAGGGTAAAAAAGGAAATAAAATGTAAACACACAAAAAAAGGGAAAGCATAGGTTTGTGTATGTGCATTTAATCATGGGGGAAAGCAGTTCAGGCATACTCCTGAAATCAGGATTGGAAAAGCTGATTAAAAGTCTTCAGGATTGTCCATCTTGTCACCCTGAACCATGGTCTTATAAAATCTAACATTTCTGCCAAATTGATGGCAGATTAAAACAAAATGATAGATGTGCAATTTTAGCATCACCCCCACCCATCTTTTATGCACAGACATGCACACGTTGGAAATTATTTTTAATGCGGTCACCACTTCAGGATTGAGAAGATTCAGAGAATATTGAAACGTGTCATTTGAGGATTGAGAGAATGTTTTGCCTTCACCCATGATTTAATGTTCATGTGTTCATGAATAACGGGTTTTAGATTTGATAGAAGAATTACTCAAGTGTTTCCGAACCATGCTATGCTTCTACAGGTCATTCCCCCTTTTTTTATGTTTGTCGGAAGTCTTTTGCAAGTTTTGTTACGTGTTGAAAAGTATTGTTAGCATGTATCTGTTTGTAACCCATTTATTCGTTTACATACGTTAACTCATTCCAGGGTTCATAGTGGCCTTACCAGTCCTTATAAGTCTTGACCAATTGAAATCTCCAAGTAAGGCCTTACAAGTGCTTACATTCACTTCAAGGTCCTTACAAGTCCTGACAGCTGCCCAAAACTGCCCTGAGCAGCAAGACCATACTCAAAATAGATCACAGAAGCAGCACTTTTACACTTGAGAAACATCGCTCAGCACCTACTCCACCTTACCCCCCTCCCCCACCTTCCCGTTTCAACTGACCGCTTAGCAGACGAACGATGCACCGCGAGTTGTCAAGAGAAATTGGACTGAAATCTCGTTCTTTATCCTGGTGTCGTTTTGCGAGAAAACGCGTATATCTGTGTCAGCCATAGTTTTTGTATCTGCTTAGACATTGTTCACAATGCTGGGAAAGTGTTCCTTTCAAGATCGTTGGCTAAAAGATGGAGATTATCCTTAGGCCTACAGGTCCTTACAAGGTCCTTACTTGGGGATAGCTGAAAGCCCTGGGAACCCTGTCATTCGCATCGCCACAATTTTGAATTATTAAAAAACCCTCGCAAATCACTCCAGCTATTGGGGTCTGCAATGAACACCTTTTGCAAGAGTGAATGCCCTTGGTGGGTGGGGGAAGATGGTTCAGTACTGACCAAACAGGGCGATATAACTCTCACCAATAACCCTATTTGATGATGCCACTAAATGGCTGCCTTTCGCAAGAGTGAATGCCCTTGGTGGGTGGGGGAAGATGGTTCAGTACTGACCAAACAGGGCGATAACTCTCACCAATAACCCTATTTGATGCCACTAAATGGCTGCCTTTCGCAAGAGTGAATGCCCTTGGTGGGTGGGGGTGAAGATGGTTCAGTACTGACCAAACAGGGTGATAACTCTCACCAATAACCCTATTTGATGCCACTAAATGGTTGCCTTTCGCAAGAGTGAATGCCCTTGGTGGGTGGGGGAAGATGGTTCAGTATTGACCAAACAGGGGGATAACTCTCACCAATAACCCTATTTGATGCCACTAAATGGCTGCCTTTCGCAAGAGTGAATGCCCTTGTCAGTACTGACTAGCAAGGGCATCACTCTCACTGTCAAGGGCGTTAATAACCCTAGTTGCAGAGGCCTATACACACAAACAAAACATACATAAACAAAAAGAGAAATGAAAGAAGATTACGGGTTTTTACTTCAGGCTTAGACATAGGGAAGTGGTAGATCAGACTCTTTTATATAGATACTTTATATAGAAAAACTTTCCACACGAATTGGTTCCCCCACAACAAACCACTACAAAAGCAAAGTCAGAGGCAAAATTGTGATCTAAGGGAGCGAAGCGAGTTTAGAAGTGACCAAGGTAAGGTGTGCACACAGATTTACTTCCCTTGAAGCAAATGCATCAAATTGACAGCTATCTATTAATTCCGCACATATATGGTTGGAACGACTTGAATGAGTTAACTGATTTAATTTCATTGTGACTGTTGCAACAAATGGTAACATTTTCAAATATTACAGCGGTGTTCAGAGTTCTGAGTGACTGTCATCTTTGTTAAAAAAAACAAAAAAAGAGTTTGTTGGATGGTGATCATGTATAAATGATCGCGTATATACCTAGACGAATAATGCATAACTTAACATTAGAAAAAAATATGTGCAATCAAATTGCACAGACATCGCTCTTGTTTCTTCTTCTTCGTTCGCTCAGACAGTTTCCTGTCATTTGAGCGTAGATGCGTCATGCTGCTGTTATGCACCTAACTAAGAAATAGTTAGGCCCAGCATGTCCGACTTCGGCTGAAGAAATCTTTGTAGGAATTTATAGAAAAAAAGGCAGGACAAATGGACCAGTGAGATAGAAAGATAGTAGATGACAGGAAGCAAAGGGAAAAGGCAGAGTCAAAGAGAGTGACAGATTAGAGGAAGTTACAAGCACAGAACTTCCAGAAGGTGGGGGAACTATTTGTACGAAAGACCCCCCCGGTATCCCCACGGGAGGCTCTTGTTTCGTTTTGACTTGTTTGTCTGTTTCCTCTTTCCATTTCGTCAATCTTTAGTCAGTAGGCCCCCAAGGGCCAGCCTTCACGTGGCGGGGGTGTTCTCGACCAAGCTGTGCCCATCCCTTTTTCTTACCTTTCCTATTTTTCTGCCTACCATGTCTTTTACTATCTCTTTTCCCACCATAAAGTCTCCCGATAAAATCTGCAGTTTTTCATTTCTTCTGATCTCAGTCTCCACGGATCTTCAATCTGTTCTTTCATCGATCCTTACAAATCTATCTTTTGAATGTTCCTTTTTCTCTCTGATCTATCGGACAATTTATGACGTGCCAGGGTTGTTGTTTTTTATTGTTCACTGGCTTCCACACGTGAGACCTTGCGCACTTGAGTGGACACCTGTTGTCCATTCTGCAGTGCATATTTGCCTATATAGCATTTTTTATTTATTTTTTGTTATTACTATGTGTTTGTTAACCATTTTTTACTGTGTTTTTTAACCTGGATCCGATAAATAGAGCGGAATGGTTCGACGTTTCCAGCACTGTGTGGGATTGGTTAGGGATAGGAAAAGACCTTACAAGTGGCATGCCACCATAAAACAATATAAGCCTAATGGATAAAACATTTTAACCCTTTCACCGCCAGCCATATTCCAGACAAACATTGCCATTACATTTGCCTGGGTAGAGAACAAAATCCATCTGCAGTATTGGGGATTCTTCTGTGATATATCTAAAATAAGGTATGTCCTTACTTCCCAAAACTAAGTCAATAGGGTCTTTGGATAATAGACCCCAACTTGACGCCTTTTATTGACATAGGTTTTAAATCACTGTGGTGCTAAAATGAGACTTTGGCAGTGAAAGGGTTAAATTGGTTTATGCTGGTGATAAGTGTTAACAAAAGGCATGAACTGAAAGGAGCTGAGAAAAGCTACTGTGTGGCGTATGCTTATGTTTTCAGATGCACCATGGAAGGGCGAAGCCAAGAACTGCTGAAGAAGCTGCATCGGGCAGGCATTGGTCAGCGGCCCATTATTTGGGTCGGTCACTCCATGGGAGGTGAGTAAATGGAACAGGGTTAATCTTGGCTGGGTATTTGCTAACCTACGTCCACCCCCATCCTGTATAGAATATAAAGAAAAAGAAAGGGAAAGCATCAGTTGGACTTGTATGTCTACAGTTTAGCAATATATTGTAAAGTGACAGTAGACACTCTTATATGCACGCACGCACACACACACACTCACGCACGCACACACACAATTGCACACACAATTACACACACATGCACACATATGGGTGTGTACATGAGCAAATACACACATGCACACGCACATGGAGATGCACACAGACACACACACACACACACACACACATACACACACACACACACACACACACACACACACACACACACACACACACACACACACTCTATGAAGGCCCAGACCTGCAGCTTGCTGCTGTTCTCTGTCTGGTGTGTATATAATATATGTGCAGATGAGTGTTCTGCTTGATCAACAGAACTAGATGCTAGTGCTGAGTGGCAGCAATGCAGGTTACGGCTCTATAAAGGCCCAGACCTGCGGCTTGTTGCTGTACTCTATTTGCCATCATATATCACATATCACTCTATGTATGAATGTGTGCACACAGGTCTTCTGATCAAGCTGATATTGGAACTGAGTGAGGGCGATGCAGGCTACGGCGCTATAAAGGCCCAGACCTGCGGCTTGTTGCTGTACTCTATTTGCCATCATATATCACATATCACTCTATGTATGAATGTGTGCACACAGGTCTTCTGATCAAGCTGATATTGGAGCTGAGTGAGGGCGATGCAGGCTACGGCGCTATGAAGGCCCAGACCTGCGGCTTGTTGCTGTACTCTATTTGCCATCATATATCACATATCACTCTATGTATGAATGTGCACACAGGTCTTCTGATCAAGCAGATGCTGGAGCTGAGTGAGGGCGATGCAGGCTACGGCGCCATGAAGGCCCAGACCTGCGGCTTGTTGCTGTACTCTGTTTGCCTATATATATCACTTACCTTTGTATATGTATGTTTGCACACAGGTCTTCTGATCAAGCTGATATTGGAGCTGAGTGAGGACGATGCAGGCTACGGCGCCATGAAGGTCCAGACCTGCGGCCTGTTGCTGTACTCTGTTTGCCTATATATATCACTTACCTTTGTATATGTATGTGTGCGCACAGGTCTTCTGATCAAGCAGATGCTAGAGCTGAGTGAGGGCGATGCAGGCTACGGCGCTATGAAGGCCCAGACCTGCGGCTTGTTTCTGTACTGCATTGCCTTCGTGTATCACAGATCACTCTATGTATATATGTACACATCACTTACCTTTGTATATGTATGTTTGCACACAGGTCTTCTGATCAAGCAGATGTTGGAGCTGAGTGAGGGCGATTCAGGCTACGGCGCCATGAAGGCCCAGACCTGCGGCTTGTTGCTGTACTCTGTGCCCCACCATGGCCTGTCCCTGCCCACCCCCACCACCCAGATGGTCTCCCTCCTGTTCCCCTCCTCAGAATTCCAGGAGCTCAAGACAGGTGTGGTGGTGGTTTAATCAGGCATTAGATGTTGTTTCAGCCCTCTTTTGTTTTCTTTTTTTTTGCTGTCCCATCTTCTGGGCTGTACAGTGGCGTTGCTCCCACGCCGCTCATTCTGAATCCCAATTCGCAGCCACACCCCAGCAGTCCAAGTCACATGGGTGCTACTCTTTCATTTCTACACTGATTTCAGCAATTTTTATTTTACCAGAAACTGAACTTCAGGTGTTTTTTATTCCTCCCCCCCAAAAAAAAATGACCATAAGCAATTTGGGGCGTTTTGAACTTAGTTGTTCTATCTTGGAAGTTTACAAAGGCAATGTACCATAATCATTTTACAAGGCTTATCAGACTCAAACTGTCTATCATTTTAACTGTCTGTCTTTCATTGTAACTGTCTGTTATCTCGGTGTCCCTTCCTCTGCAATGTTTCAAGACCTGGCAGTCACCTTTTCCAACCACTTCATTCATTCCCTTGGCAGTTCATGCATCTAAAGTGTGATTTGCAAAAGCCTTCTATTGAATTTCAAAGCCTTCATCGATTCTATTTGCCTACTGCCTCTCTGTGGAGCTGTGGGGTATTATGATCATTAGTGTCTATTTCTTTATGTTTGTTTTTCGTTTGTAAAAAAAACGAAAAACAAACATAAAGAAATAGACACTAATGATCATAATACCCCACAGCTCCACAGAGAGGCAGTAGGCAAATACGATGAAGGCTTTGAAATTCAATAGAAGGCTTTTGCAAATCACACTTTAGATGCATGAACTGCCAAGGGAATGAAGTGGTTGGAAAAGGTGACAGCCAGGTCTTGAAACATTGCAGAGGAAGGGACAACGAGATAGACAGACAGTTACAATGAAAGACAGACAGTTAAAATGATAGACAGTTTTGAGTCTGATAAGCCTTGTAAAATGATTACATTGCCTTTGTAAACTTCCAAGATAGAACAACTAAGTTCAAAACGCCCCAAATCGCTTGTGGTCAATTTTTTTTGGGGATGAATTAAAAAAAAATGAAGTTCAGTTTCTGGTAAAATAAAAAATGCTGAAATCAGTGTAGAAATGAAAGAGTAGCACCCATGTGACTGCTGGTCTCGGATTCTGGACCTGCTGCCGGGGTGTGGCTGCGAATTGGGATTCAGAATGAGCGGCGTGGGAGCAACGCCACTGTACAGCCCAGAAGATGGGACAGCAAAAAAAAAGAAGAAAAAAGAGGGCTGAAACAACATGAAACCACCACCACCACACCTGTCTTGAGCTCCTGGAATTCTGAGGAGGGGAACAGGAGGGAGACCATCTGGGTGGTGGGGGTGGGAAGGGACAGGCCATGGTGGGGCACAGAGTACAGCAACAAGCCGCAGGTCTGGGCCTTCATGGCGCCGTAGCCTGAATCGCCCTCACTCAGCTCCAGCATCTGCTTGATCAGAAGACCTGTGTGCAAACATACATATACAAAGGTAAGTGATGTGTACATATATACATAGAATGATCTGTGATACACGAAGGCAAATGCAGTACAGCAACAAGCCGCAGGTCTGGGCCTTCATGGCGCCGTAGCCTGCATTGCCCTCACTCAGCTCCAGCATCTGCTTGATCAGAAGACCTGTGTGCAAACATACATATACAAAGGTAAGTGATATATGCATGGATGCAACTGGAGAAAATCAAAAATCAGGCAAGGCAGGGGTCCAGAGCCCCTGATTATGGGGGTCAGGGGGTCTGGGCCTTCATAGCGCTGTCACTCAGCTCTAGCATCTGCTTGATCAGAAGACCTGTGTGCACATTCATACATAGAGTGATATGTGATATATGATGGCAAATAGAGTACAGCAACAAGCCGCAGGTCTGGGCCTTCATAGCGCCGTAGCCTGCATCGCCCTCACTCAGCTCCAACATCTGCTTGATCAGAAGACCTGTGTGCACATTCATACATAGAGTGATATGTGATACAGGAAGGCAAATGCAGTACAGCAACAAGCCGCAGGTCTGGGCCTTCATAGCGCCGTAGCCTGCATCGCCCTCACTCAGCTCCAATATCAGCTTGATCAGAAGACCTGTGTGCACATTCATACATAGAGTGATATGTGATATATGATGGCAAATAGAGTACAGCAACAAGCCACAGGTCTGGACCTTTATAGAGCCGTAACCTGCATCGCTGCCACTCAGCACTAGCATCTAGTTCTGTTGATCAAGCAGAACACTCATCTGCACATATATTATATACACACCAGACAGAGAACAGCAGCAAGCTGCAGGTCTGGGCCTTCATAGAGTGTGTGTGTGTGTGTGTGTGTGTGTGTGTGTGTGTGTGTGTGTGTGTGTGTGTGTGTTGTGTGTGTGTGTGTGTGTGTGTGTGTCTGTGTGCATCTCCATGTGCGTGTGCATGAGTGTATTTGCTCATGTACACACCCATATGTGTGCATGTGTGTGTAATTGTGTGTGCAATTGTGTGTGTGCGCGTGCGTGAGTGTGTGTGTGTGCGTGCGTGCATATAAGAGTGTCTACTGTCACTTTACAATATATTGCTAAACTGTAGACATACAAGTCCTACTGATGCTTTCCCTTTCTTTTTCTTTATATTCTATACAGGATGGGGGTGGACGTAGGTTAGCAAATACCCAGCCAAGATTGACCCTGTTCTATCTACTCACCTCCCATGGAGTGACCGACCCAAATAATGGGCCGCTGACCAATGCCTGCCCGATGCAGCTTCTTCAGCAGTTCTTGGCTTCGCCCTTCTATGGTGCATCTGAAAACATAAGCATACACCACACAGTAGCTTTTCTCAGCTCCTTTCAGTTCATGCCTTTTGTTAACACTTATCACCAGCATAAACCAATTTAAAAAGTTTTATCCATTAGGCTTTACATTGTTTTATGGTGGCATACCACTTGTAAGGTCTTTTCCTATCCCTAACCAATCCCACATAATTCCACACAGTGCTGGAAACGTCGAACCATTCTTTTCTCTATTTATCGGATCCAGGTTAAAAAACAAACACATACTAATAACAAAAGATAAATAAAAAATGCCATATAGGCAAATATGCACTGCAGAATGGACAACAGGTGCCCACTCAAGTGCGCAAGGTCTCACGTGTGGAAGCCAGTGAACAATTAAAAAAAAACCCAACCTGGCATGTCATAAATTGTCCGATAGATCAGAGAGAAAAAAGAACATTCAAAAGATAGATTTGTAAGGATCGATGAAAGAACAGATTGAAGATCCGTGGAGACAGAATATCAGACGAAATGAAAAACTGCAGATCTTTATCGGGAGACTTTATGGGGGGAAAAGAGATAGTAAAAGACATGGTAGGCAGAAAAATAGGAAAGGTAAGAAAAAGGGGTGGGCACAGCTTGGTCGAGAACACCCCCGCCACATGAAGGCTGGCCCATGGGGGCTTACTGACTAAAGATTGACCAAATGGAAAGAGGAAACAGACAAACAAGTCAAAACGAAACAAGAACCCCCCGTGGGGATACCGGGGGGGTCTTTCGTACAAATAACTCCCCCACCTTCTGGAAGTTCTGTGCTTGTAACTTCCTCTAATCTGTCACTCTCTTTGACTCTGCCTTTTCCCTTTGCTTCCTGTCATCTACTATCTTTCTATCTTACTGGTCCATTTGTCCTGCCTTTTTTTCTATAAATTCTTACAAAGATTTCTTCAGCCGAAGTCGGACATGCTGGGCCTAACTATTTCTTAGTTAGGCGCATAACAGCAGCATGATGCATCTACGCTCATAATGACAGGAAACTGTCTGAGCGAACGAAGAAGAAGAAGAAGAAGAAACAAGAGCGATGTCTGTGCAATTTGATTACACATATTTTTTTATAATGTTAGGTTGCTATGCATTGTTCGTCTAGGTATATACGCGATCATTTATACATGATCACCATCCAGCAAACTCTTTTTCTTTTTCTTTTTTTAACAAAGATGACAGCCACTCAGAACTGTAATATTTTAAAATGTTACCATTTGTTGCAACAGTCACAATGAAATTAAATCAGTTAACATATGTAAACGAATAAATGGGTTACAAACAGATACATGCTAACAATACTTTTCAACACTTAACAAAACTTGCAAAAGACTTCCGACAAACATAAAAAAAGGGGGAATGACCTGTAGAAGCATAGCATGGTTCTGAAACACTTGAGTAATTCTTCTACAAAATCTAAAGCCAGTTATTCATGCACACATGAAAATTAAATCACGGGTGAAAGTAAAATATTCTCTCAATCCCAAAATGATGCGTTTCAATGTTCTCTGAATCTTCCCAATCCTGAAGTGGCGACCACATTAACTCATTCGCATCACAACGATTTTGAATGATTAAAAAAACTCACAAATCACTCCAGCCATACACATAAACAAAACATACATAAACAAAAGAAGACATGAAAGATTACGGGTTTTTACTTCAGGTTTAGACATAGGGAAGTGGTAGATCAGACGTTTGTAAAGATAGACTTTATATAGAAAAACTCTCCACACCGATTGGTTACCCCACAACAAACCACTACACAAGCAAAGTCAGAGGCAAAATTGTGGTATAAGAGAGCGAAGCGAGTTTAGAAGTGACCAAGGTATGGTGTGCACACAGATTTACTTCCCTTGAAGCAAATGCATCAAATTGACAGCTATCTATTAATTCCGGACATATATGTCCGGAACAACTTGAATGAGTTAAAAATAATTTCCAACGTGTGTATGTCTGTGCATAAAGGATGGGCGGGGGTGATGCTAAAATTGCACATCTATCATTTTGTTTTAATCTGCCATCAATGTTGGCTGAAATGTTTCATTTTATAAGACCGTGGTTCAGGATGACAAGATGGCCAATCCTGAAGATTCTTTCCATCAGCTTTTCCCATCCTGATTTCAGGGGTATGCCTGAACTGCTTTCCCCCATGATTAAATGCACATACACAAACCTATGCTTTCCCTTTTTTTGTGTGTTTACATTTTATTTCCTTTTTTACCCTTTGACAAAACCTTGGCCGACTTAAATTAACTCATTCGCATCGCAACGACTTTGAATGACTAAAAAACCCTCACAAATCACTCCAGCCATACACACAAACAAAACAGACATAAACAAAAAGAGAAATGAAAGAAGATTACAGGTTTTTACTTCAGGTTTAGACATAGGGAAGTGGTAGATCAGACTTATTTATATACAGACTTTACATAGGAAAACGCTCTAGAGCAATTACTAGAGAATTAGTTCCCCCATTTCAAACCACCACAAACGCATAGTAAGAGGCAAAAGTGTCGTCTAAGGGAGCGAAGTGAGTTTTCGAAGTGACCAAAGTGTGGTGTGCACACAGATTTACTTCCCTTGAAACAAATTCATCAAATTGACAGCGTTATATTAATTCCGGCCATATATGGGTGGAACGACTTGAATGAGTTAACGTACCAATACACACGCACATAACAACCAGAAAAGACAGACACAGATAGACATGGGTGCTCCTGGGAAATTTGAAAAAACCTGCAAGGCGGAGTGCAGGGACAGCGCCCCTCCTGGGGGTTCCAGGGGGCAATGCCCCCTTGAAGCTGAAGGGAAACAACAGTTTCCAATGTAACTGACAGGCTTTCGTTGCACTTTCACTTCTGGTTAAACTTCATGACCTCTATAAACCAGCAAAATGCATCTTCTCAAATTCTCATAATCTGGCGACGCCGGCTCCAGGCAATAAAAAACCTCCTGAACTTCAGGACATCCTGAAAGCAGGAGCAACCATGGATAGAGAAGAAGAGAACAAGTCCGGCACTCACTTCTCTTTGTCAACGGCGGTGGATTCAGACCAGGAGCTCTGGGCGGAGTCGTAGTGAACACTGACGATCCGCACATGGGGGCAATCCTCGGCCAACCAATCCTGATGGGATCAGATTAAAAAAGAAGAAAAGATTATTTGGTATTTGGCATTGGTATTTGGTATTGGTATTTGGTATTGGTATTTGGTATTGTTATTTACGCACATGGGGGCAATCCTCGGCCAACCAATCCAGATGGGATCAGATATTAAAAAAAAGAAGATTATTTGGTATTTGGTATTGGTATTGGTATTTGTTATTGGTATTGGGTATTGGCATTGGTATTTGGCATATTCTAGTCACAGAGACTTATCTCTGTGAAATTAGCGCCCTGGAGAGTGCGCCTACCCAATTAATTTTTTTTTTTTTTTTTTCGGGGGGGGGGGGGGGGGGGGGGCACAGGGTGAGGAGGGGGTGTGGACACACTTGGAAAACCTAGCTATCAATTTGGCCATACCAGGCAGCGGGATTTCTCCCTGCTCTTACCGACTTTCAACTGACGTGGGATTTTTACGTGCGTAAAGCTCACGGGTCAGACTAGCTTTAAGTCCCCATCTGAAGGACTCGACGTTCAGTTCGATTTTCCTGTCAAACTAGAAAGAAAGGGCGAGTCTGGGATTCGAACCCGGGTCACTCACGCTGCAGTCACGCATTACATTTGGCAGGCGAACGTCTTAACCACTCTGCCACCTTTCTCCCTTATGAAAATATTTTGTCGCGCATTTCTGATTGTGGCTTTTTACTTTCACTAGCGCAACGCCGAGTACCACCGGTAACGCCTAGTACCAGTAACGCCAAGTACCGGTAACGCTAAGTACTGGTGCTGAGAGGTCGGCATTATCTCTCTCTGTCTCTCTCTCTCTGTGTTTCTCTCTCTCTCTCTCTCTGTAAAGTAACTGCTGACAGCTTGCATACAGGCTAAAGTAATTTCCGCTCTCACTCGGTGAATAGCGCGATATTGTATGTCACTAAAGGAATCTCCGCTCTACAACCCTTTTCTTGCCCGCGCGAGTTGTTTCTGAGTAAGTGTTTGTTGTGGACGGCTTGAAATTTGGGTCTGCGCAAATGAAATTTTGCACCAAGATAGTCACTATCCCTGGTCATGCACGTTCAAAATTTCGAGTCAATGTCGGGTCTCGTTTCGCCGCTGTTTGTGAAAAGGTCAAGCGGCGCATATCGCGCGCGTTAATAAATCGATTCGCTTCCACTTTGGCACACAGATAGTCACTGTCCCCGGTCATCTACCTTCCAAATTTGAAGGCAATCCGACCAGAAATACTGGAGATACGGGCGCCGAGAGGCCGGTGGATACGCATTTCGCGCATTTGCCAAACCGCGCTAATGATACGGCCGCCTTGGTTGCCGTTGCCATCGCCACGTTAGGGCTGATAGCAAATTTGAAGCGATTCGGTCGAAAAACGGCGGAGTTATAAGGCCCGTTCTGTGCTTCACACACACACACACACACGGACACTTGCCTTTTAATATAATGATTACTATTCCATGTTCATCTGACCCTATTCAGTCACCAGCAAATGCTGTAAAAAATTTGACATGAAAATCTACCAGCACTGTTCATTCAATACACTCTTTTCAAAACTATGAACAATTCCTTTCATCAGAAAATGACTTACAGTGAAGTCCGGGTAAAACAAATTTTAAGGGAACACAGACTCAGTTCGTTGTATCAGGATTTCGTTATACATGTACATGTACAATGTATGTTGAAAACAAAAACAGTTCAAACACTCACCAATGATAACAGAAAACATAAACTTGACAAGTTTGGATCGTCTGTCTTAATCAAGGGATGTACAAGGCTTGAAGAAGTTCAGCAGTGTTGTCTGACGCTGATCTGTTTTGGCACACTTTTCAACAAGTTTGTCCATTAAGTGACAACACTTGTCGGAATTTCTTTTAAAATACCGGATTTCAGGCAAAAAACGGACACAATCCCACCCCTGTATGTCTGCTCAAACACACGAGTCGATAGGCTACGAGAGCTGAAGGTAGAGTGACTTCCTGTGTTTGACCGATTGAATTAGGCAAGATCACTCCCACACACCATGAAATTATCCCCTTAATTATTTCTGAATAATTCCTATTAGCTACAAAGTTAGAGGCAATAACAACACGTGTGAGGCATTCAAACACACACACACACACCTTTGGCCAGCAATCGGTGCGGGTGGAGTTGTCACCCGCGGCCTGATAGGCTGCGTCCTGCTGTCGCCAGGTCTTCACCCCTCCCCCATACACGCCATGCACAAACACCATGTCTGCATGCACCGTCTTCCTGGAAACAACACACTGAGCACAATTTTATGGGTGCTTTTACAAAATCTTGCAAAACCTGAGCTCTGTGAAGATCTCTCACTTTGGGTGCTTAACGTGAGAGTGAACTCCGTAGTCGCACCTCCTCGCCACATTAATGTGGGTGTTCCTTGAACAGGGACATGGGGTAGAGTGGGCATGACCTGGTTATGACAAATGCGGCGCAAAAAGGAGACGGAAAACTCTGATTTTAAACACGGTAGATGGAGCTCGTTCAGCCTTGGCAGGCGGTTGGTCTAGGAGAAGGAAAACTCTGATTTACGGTAGATGGAGCTCGTTCAGCCTTAACAGGCGGTTGGTCTAGGAGAAGGAAAACTCTGATTTACGGTAGATGGAGCTCGTTCAGCCTTAACAGGCGGTTGGTCTAGGAGAAGGAAAACTCTGATTTTAAACACGGTAGATGGAGCTCGTTCAGCCTTGGCAAGCAGTCCATCTAGGAGAAGGAAAACTCTGATTTCAAACCAAAATGGGCAGGAGGGACTCATCAGAGCTGTGGCTGGCAACCTTCCTAGGAGAGGGAAACTCTGAATCCAAACCATCCAAAGACGGACATGCTGGGCCTAACTAGTAATAGTTAGGTGCTCAATGGCAGCATGACGATATACACTTTTTTCTGGGAAAGAAGTACAGTATTAACAGGTCTGCGCATTGGTTGGATACGCGCATACCCCCCCCCCCCTCTTGAAATCATAGAGAAATCATGTCATGCTTGCATAATTGTTTGCGTCATTTTGAGGGGTCTGCAACCCCCCTTGGTACTCTATTGCCTACTACGGTACTCGTAAGAATGGTAACAGGGTTCCCAGGTTTGGAACATGAAACGAAAAAAGGACCTTTAAAGGACTTATAAGGACCTCAATAAAGATTGTAAAAGGACCTTCGCCAATCTGATTGTATGACATGTTCATGATAAAATGCCTGAATGCCAATTGCTGACCAAGAGCACAATTCCAATACGCATGGAATGAATCACTGCGTCTTGGTGCGGAAAGACTCACACAGCTTGTAATGAATTGTCTGCTCTGATCTGTGACACCGACAACTTTACATACTGCCAGGTTTCTTTTGATAATTTATTTTTAGATGTTAGTCAGTTTCTTTATCATTTTTTTCTTGATAAAACAGGACTTAACAGTACCTTTCAAAAATCAAAAGGACCTCTTGATGAATTAAAATGATCTACTTGCTGAAATAAAGCACTTAAAAGGCCTGTTGACCAAAAACCAATTCACAAGGACTTAACCCTTTCACCACAATGGTTTAACACCCATGTTACTAAAAGGCATCAAATCAGGGCCTGTTATCCAAAGACCATATTTTCTTAATTTTGGGAGGTAAGGATAGGCGTAATGTTATACATGTCACGGAGGAATTCCCAATATTGAAGATATTCATATTTTCTCTACCCATTTAACCCTTTCACCGCCAAAGTCGCATTTTAGCACCACATTGATTTAACACCTATGTCACCAAAAGGCATCAAATTGGGGTCTATTATCCAAAGACCTTATTGTCTTAGTTTTGGGAAGTAAGGATAGACCTTATTTTACATATATGTCACAGAAGAATCCCCAAATACTGCAGATGGATTTTGTTCTCTACCCAGGTAAATTTAATGGAACATTTTTGGCTAAAATATGGCTGGCGGTGAAAGGGTTAAGCTTAAGGGTGTTTTGGGCTGAAAAATGGCTGGCGGTGAAAGGGTTAAAAGGAGCCTGGATACAAAATAAAGAAGTGTTTGAAATGAGACAGCATTCCCTCAGCTACACTACATGGCAGAGCCTAACCTGGAGCGGTGCAGGGGGTGGAGAATTAGCACGCCGTCGTCCAGAATTTCAGAGGAGAACTCCCGATCCATGTTGAACAAAGCGCGGGCCGCCGCCACTGACAGCTTGCTGCTCTGACTCCTGGCCCAACTCGCTAACACTCCCAGCCAGCCTGAACACACACACACACACACAAAATTCAAGTAATAATAATATCCAAAAAAATGAATAATGTTTATAGAGCGCATAATCTTGCTAAGCAACTCAATGCGCTTTTCACTCACCATTCGCACAAACATTTCTAACAGACTGGTTCACGTATCCTCACCATACATCTCTATGAAAATGAATACATTAGAGAATGCATTGCATATGATCATAACACAACACACTAACACCCACCTCTGTACCAGCCGCCGTGGTGTAGTGGTTAGCGTCGCGGACTACTGGCTGGGAGGTCTTGGGTTCGAATCCCATCAGAGGCGAGGGTTTTTTCGGTCCTGGACCGACTCCTACCCAGAGTGAGTGGCTATGGGCTCAATGGGAAGACTGAAGCCACACAGTCGAGCTTCATCCGCTTAACGGATGCGATTCTGAGAGTGTTGCTCTAATTGCAAGACCAACACTGCAGGTGTCTGTAGTTCTCGGGCCTGGTTAACGCCGGGATATCATTATGAAAGGAAGCGTAGAATACAGCCCTGCCATGCAGTCTCAGACCGATACGGAACTCCATAGCATCATCATCATCGGCCTCATTTTCCATCAATCATAAAATTAAAAAATGTCTCAAATTCTGTGGCTTTGCAAGCCCTGCTCTCATGGTGACCTCAGTTTCGGTTTCCAATCCAGTCTATGCCTTGGTGCGTTCGGGTCAAAGTCATGGGGATCAGTGTGTTCTGGGGAGCTGTCGGTGGACGGTCGTGGTGGCGCCCTCGGAGGAGGACCTCACTCATGCTGGCTCCGCGACTAAGAGAATAGTGTCGTCAGTAGGGGAGCCCAGTAGGGTGGTGTCCTGAACAGGCTCCACTGAACTCCACCGAAGTGACTCAGCAGAAGTGCAGTGTCTCCTCGGTTGGTTGCCTCCTGAAGGCCTAACATAGATTCGCTCCCCTTGGACTGCTGGTCTCGGATTCTGCGACTTGAACAAACCCGGGTGTAGCTGCGAATTGGGATTCGGAATGAGCGGCGTGGGAGCAACGCCACTGTACAGCCCAGAATATGGGACAGCAAACCACCCACCCCCCCCCCCCCCAAAACAAAAAAAACACCCACCTCTGTTCACCCCTCCCCTCCAACCATCCCCCCCCAATCCCCACACGTGCATGCATTAACCTCATAGAGAGAGAGAGAGAGAGAGAGAGAGAGAGAGAGAGAGAGAGAGAGAGAGAGAGAGAGAGAGAGAGAGAGAGAGAGAGAGAGAGAGAGGAGAGAGAGAGAGAGAGAGAGAGAGAGAGAGAGAGAGAGAGAGAGAGGGAGAGAGAGAGAGAGAGAGGAGAGAGAGAGAGAGAGAGAGAGAGAGAGAGAGAGAGAGAGAGAGAGAGAGGAGAGAGAGAGAGAGAGAAAAGGGAGAGAGAGAGAGAGAGAGAAAGGGAGAGAGAGAGAGAGAGAAAGGGAGAGAGAGAGAGAGAGAGAAGGGAGAGAGAGAGAGAGAGAGAGAAAGGGAGAGAGAGAGAGAGAGAGAGAGAGAGAGAGAGAGAGAGAGAAAGGGAGAGAGAGAGAGATAGAGGGAGAGAGAGAGAGAGAGAGAGAGAGAGAAGGGAGAGAGAGAGAGAGAGAGAAAGGGAGAGAGATAAAGGGAGAGAGAGAGAGAGAGAGAGAGAGAGAGAGAGAGAGAGAGAGAGAGAGAGCAAGTGAGAGAGAGAGAGAGAGAAAGGGAGAGAGAGAGAGAGAGAAATGGGGAGAGAGAGAGAGAGAGAAAAGGAGACAGAGAGAGAGAGAGAGAGAGAGAGAGAGAGAGAGAGAGAGAGAGAGAGAGAGAGAGAGAGAGAGACATTCACCTGTGCGTGCAATGCTCTCATGGGAGGAGAGGTCCAAAGCAAGGTTTCCCAGCACTGAAGCCACAGCTGTGGAGATCTCTGTGTTCTGGAACTAGCTAGACAGACAGAAAAACAGACGTACAGAGAAAGAAACCTTTCACCTGTGCGTGCAATGCTCCCATGGGTGGAGGGATCCAGGGCCAGGTTTCCCAGCACCGAAGAAACAGCTGCCAGTACCTCTGTGTACTGGAACTAGCTAGACAGACTGACAGACAGAAAAACAGACATGACACAGAGAAAGAAGCCCTTCACCTGTGCGCGCAATGCTCTCATGGGAGGAGGGGGCCAGGGCCAGGTTTCCCAGCACCGAAGAAACAGCTGCCAGTACCTCTGTGTACTGGAACTAACTAGACAGACTGACAGACAGAAAAACAGACATGACACAGAGAAAGAAGCCCTTCACCTGTGCGTGCAATGCTCTCATGGGAGGAGGGGGCCAGGGCCAGGTTTCCCAGCACCGAGGCCACGGCTGTGGAGATCTCTGAGTTCTGGAACTGCTCCGTGATCCTCTGCAGAACAGCCAGACCCCCGCCCCGCAGGAAAAGGGAGCTGTGGTCTGCGACCTTAACATAAAAAGCAGAGTTTGTCATAGGCGCATGTGCACACACACACACACACACACAAAACAGAGAGTTACAGACACGTATGTGTGTGTATGTGTCACACACATTGTGTGTATGCGCATATATGCGTATGTGCATAAGGATTAACAGAATAATGCATGACTGTGATACAGAGTAGATTTTGCAAATGTTTAAAAATTCAAAATATGCTCAGAGCTCCGGAACCAAGCAAATCAACAGGGTTAGCACTGCTTTGTGGAGAGAAGGGAGGCAACTAGAATGAATATTGTAAACTAAAAACTGGTTATTTCCCTTTTAAAAGTTATTAACTCTCTGTCTCCCCTGTGTTGAGGAAGGTTTTAGAACACACTCATGTCCAACGTTGCCAAGCTTTGGAACAGACTTACATCACTACTTTCCAAACTTACAACCTTTGCAATTGACAAAAAAAGGACACCACATTTTCATGCACTCCAAAAAACAGAAATTATTTAATTTTAATTATATTATTTCAATTAAAAAAATTTCCCCCTCCACCCTACCCCCTCACAAAAAAAGAGAGAAATGACACAAAAGTGCTATCACATAAATATAGAAACACGAATGAAGCTCAATACGTACACAGCATAGCTGGGCCACAGCTGATAAAAAGTGTAGGAGCAGTTGTTCCTCTGGAGGTTGCCCGTCCACCGATGCCACGTCCACCGATGAACCGTCAAAGCCCCAGAAACGACTCTTCCAACACACATAATAGATATATCACACAGTGAAATTTTAAACCAGATTATGGTTTAATAAAGTGAAAGGCATGCACTCTCATATATATACACACAGAGCTCTATGATGATAATAATGTAATAACATGATATGACAACGCACTTGCGCACGTATGGGTGCACATGACACACACACTCACATTTTACACACACACATACTCACACAATCACACGCACACACACACACACACAAACATGAGGTAAAGTTTTTTTTAAATTAGTCAAAAACTCATAAAAAAGCACTTTTTTTCAACGAATGTACAAATGAACATTATTTCACTACTGATTCTTTATTTATTAATACCACAGGAGGACTTGTCTGTTTGCTGATTGTTAATAAATAAATCCTGCTATACACTTGTCTGTTTGCTGATTGTTAATAAATAAATCCTGCTATACACTTGTCTGTTTGCTGATTGTTAATAAATAAATCCTGCTATACACTTGTCTGTTTGTTTATTGTTATGAAACAAATCCTGCTAAACACTTGTCTGTTTGTTTATTGTTATGAAACAAATCCTGCTATACACTTGTCTGTTTATTGCTACAGTGGAACCTCCCTTATAAGACCTATTATAAGACTCCCTCCCATATAAGACCAACTTCTCTGAGACATTGCCCTTCTTTGTAAGTATTAAAATTACCTCCCTTGTAAGATCTTCAAAAATCATCCAAAAGGAGGTTCCACTGTATTAAATAAATCTTGCTATAGTCTTTGAGTAATTTTTTTTTAAACAAATGGCTTTAATCATTGGTTGGCATAAACCTCAAGGTTGGACCAAAACAATTCCGTTGAAAACGTTAGTGATGTGTCTAAATGCTTGCTTTTTTTTTTTATCGGCTTGTCATTTTCGGAACCACCTTTCGTGTAAATAATGTCCGACATTTTGGAATGCTTAGAAACCTGAATTGTGTGCAGAGAAAATGGCGCCCGCTTGAGTGAAGAAAGATGAACAGCATGTGAGTGAGTGTGCGCAAGCGCGGGCGGCTTAATGTATGAACGCGTCCGGTGATTGGTGAAAAATGCGGCCCCGCTCTTGGATTTGGCACAGGGATACAATTTCGTAGGATCGATGTTGTGAATTTCAGATTTTTTATTTGTAACTCTTACAAGCGTACAATGACCTTAAATTTCGCAAGATTGTACAAAGATGTTGTGCGGTAAACAGGTCTGAATTGTATCATGTTTTATAGACGATAAAAAAAAGGCAGTGCTATAGCACTGTCTCATAATTCGGTCTTTTGGGGTTATCTTTCTCTACTGTCTCGTTTTGAAGTCGGTTTGGGGTAGTTCCGGTTCAAAATTAGAATTAAAAAATGGAAGTTACCTACCTTCAACAACAACTATATTTTGTTCTTGTCCTCAAGTCTTAGGGTATTAATGTGGTCGTATCAAGTAAACAAATAAGTACATAACTGTTCATAGTCAACGAATGTAAACACTTTAAGAAAGAAACTTGAAACAGGACTTAATATTATTAAATCTACAAACTGATAACAGAGCAATTAAACACCCCTCCATTACAATAACGGAGCAGCCATGCTGTGTTTACAGCATTTTCTAACCGGAACTAAGTGTCCTAACGGGCAAACAACTCGTCTGTTACTTCCGTTTTCATTTCAAAACAGTGCTATACACAGACTGAGACCCTTAATTTTACACCTTATAATCTGACGAGTAATATACACTAGTAAGAAAACATCATAACAAAATCTGAATTTAGCGTAAAATTTGAGGGGTGCGCCTTACAGTTATAGTCCTAAACTTATAGTAGCAGTCACTGATGCCCATGTAGGCACCTCCAGGGCTGGGTGGAAAAATCATTTAACTCGCTTATCTCATGTTCCCTGGCAAAGATAAAATTTCGTTTCATTTCGATTCTCACATGAAATGAAACTATCGTAAAGTCAAAATTGGTCAATTTCGATGTGTTGGTCTTAACTGCTGATTAAGAGGCAAGATGCATCATCTAAAGAAAAAGCTGTAGAAAAAAACAATTTGCAAAGATAAAGCACCGAATGTGACGCTTAAACAACAACAAAAAGACGTAATTTAACCCGAAATGACTGAAAAATTGAGTTTCTCATTCCTCATGTTCTTACGTTCTCAATTTTTGTGTGCACGACGACATGTTCACATAAATCTACCGTAAAATGCGGACTATAAGCCGCTACTTTTTCCATTAACCTTGGCCCATGCGGCTTATAGACTGGTGCGGCTTATCTGTGGATTTTTTCCCATTCTACATTTATCAGTATGATTAAATCTGTTCCTGGCCACATTCTTCAGCCTAATTTGAGCTTCTTTAGACTCAAAACTGGTTTGGGTGATCAACAGATTCAAAGCTCATGTTTAAAGTATCTGAGAGCATTAAGTTCTGATAGGAAAATTTCTATATTTGTGTTGGCTTGTGCACATACAAATTTCTTTGCGGCTTATAAATGAATGAATACCTAATATTTTGTCAATTTAAGGGATGCGGTTTACATGCAGGTGCGTCTCATAGTCCAGTTTTTACGGTAGCATTGACAGACGCTCTGGGGACACACCTTGTCATCGGTAGGCCTGTGCTTGTGCTGCAGATGCTGGTGAGCCAATGTGGCAGCTCTGCTCTGTGGTCCTGACCCTTTGCGCTGCTGTGCTCTGTCATTGTTGGCCTGGGGGCTGGAGGATGCTTGCTGGTCCAGCAGTAGCACCATCGAGGCCAGGTCCTCACTCACTGGCCTCTGTATCTGTAGGCATGTCAATGACTTTTATAGAACACTACAGCTGAACACTGTCTGACCACCGCAAAATTTGCTTCTTTTTACACATCAGATTTCTTATAAAAAAATAATGTTTTCATGCGTACAAAGAAAACATACTCTATCATCATCATTGTGAATCGTTTCAATTTATTGTCTTTGTTTATTTGTTGAACAAAAAAGGAGTGGGAAAACTACTTTTTGTTGCTTAACTCTTCTGTTAATGCTTTCATGAAAATGAAAGTTAAAAACACGCCTGAAGTCTCCCCCCCCCCCCCCCCCCATAGTATTTTGCAGTAACATGTCTAACTATCATCCAGTTTGTTAAGAGACCAAGAAACCAGTGCTTAATTTTATGAAGTTCTACTAAGGCTTAAGAGGGAAACTAAACGTTGTTACTTTCTAAATTAAGTAAATCGGTTTACTTCATTTAGAAGGTAACGTTTAGTTTCCCACTTAAGCTTTAGTAGAACTTCATAAAATTAAGGGCAGACCCTAATTCTTCCTCCTACTTGATTGTCCTCCTTTATGTTATGGAACATACCAAAGGTCTGGTCTTTCTACTGACTATACGTTGATAAAGGAAGCATGTACACTGTAGCAATATAAAGGAAGCTATAGAGCAGGACTCAAATAAAAAGCATGACTCGAATGAGTTAATATCTGACCTCCTACAAAAGCCCCCTTTCCATTTTCTACAGATTAAAGATGAACATAATTATACACTCTCTGCTTTATTTTGTACATCAGTTGTATTTTCGCATTTCCCCTTTAAAATTCCAGTTTAACAATGACTTCAAATACAAAAATAAAATGCTTCAAAATATATAGGAAAGCTGGCATTCATAGAATAATAATAAAAAAAACAGCAGGAACTTTACAATGAAATACTAAAAAGAGCAATTCCTTAAAAAAAAAAGAAAAAAAAAAGAAAAAAAGCCGTCATCACCTGCGATGGCACAAGAGTAGGCTGCTTTAGAAAGAACCTCGGGTCGGCTCCCTTGGATCTGGACAGTCCAATCAGAGTGCGGTAGTCGGCAGCCTGGGCCACATAGCGGTACTGGTGGTCTGCAATACACTATTCCAGTATTAAAACCCTTTCATCGCCACTGTCACCTCTTGGCACCACAATGATTTAACACCCATGTCACTGAAAGGCATCAAACGAGGGTCTGTTAACCAATGACCTTATGTTCTTGATTTTGGGAGGTAAGGATAGGCCCTATCTTAAGCATGTCAGAGAGGAATCCCCAATATTGCAAATGAAATCTTTTCTATACCCAGATAAGCTTAATGGAAAGTTTTGGCTGAAAAATGGCTGGCGTTGAAAGGGTCAATTTTGGTACACTGACGTGCAACTCTGATGCTCAAAACTGCATTCTGACGCATTGGCTTTCAGATACTTTTTTTTTTTTAATGTTAAAAATTTCAGAGGCAAATCTGGACAGGGGTTACAGGGGTTCCGAAATCCCGTCTCCCTCCCCCCCCCGCCCCGCCCCGATCTTAAAAAAAAAAATCAGGGGATCATTATGTTCTGGGAAGTTGTCGGTGGATGGATGTGGTGGCGTCTTTGGAGGAGGACCTCACTCACGCTGGCTCCGCGACAAAACATTATTGTCATCAGTAGGGGGCGTAGCATTGTGAAGGTTGAGTGTGTGCCTCCAAGTTTTTACAATTTTGTTAACCCTTTTGCCGCCAGCCAATTTTCAGCTAAATATTTCTGTGAAACTTACCCTGGCAAAGAAACTTACCTTGGCGTCTGCAATATTGTGAATCCCACTATGACATGTATCAAATAAGGCCTTTCACAAATTCCCCAAAATTAACATAAGCCAGGTCATTGGATAACAGATCCTACCTAATTTCATGCCTTTTAGTGACACGGGTGTTAAACCAGAGTGGTGCAGAAATGCAATATCAGCAGTCAAAGGGTTAAACTGAGGAAAAGAAAAACAAAAAAAAGGTCTCTGTGCTGCTGCAGTAGGTGTGCGTGTGAGTTTGATATTAAATGGGTTAGTATAAGGTGAATCATGATTATTGTGTTTGTGGTGTGTGTGTGAGTTTGATATTAAATGGGTTAGTTTAAAGTGAATCATGATTATTGTGTTTGTGGTGTGTGTGTGAGTTTGATATTAAATGGGTTAGTTTAAAGTGAATCATGATTATTGTGTTTGTGGTGTGTGTGTGAGTTTGATATTAAATGGGTTAGTTTAAGGTGAATCATGATTATTGTGTTTTTGGTGTGTGTGTGAGTACAATATTAAATGGGTTAGTATACTATAAGGTGGGAGAAAAACCCATTTTTTTCAGTCCTGATTTGAGGGGAAGCCTGAACTTCTTTCACCCATGAAAATGCTTTATGCCAGGACTCAGAGAGAGAGTTAGAAAATTGACCAAGTCCGTAACAGTCACATTAAATTTATTACAACAAAGCGAAAAGAAAAAGCAGAGGAGTAGCATACAGGTCTGCTATATTCACCGTCCCAAGCAGTCCTGGAAGCCAGAGCTCTGACGCCCAGTCTGCGAACTGCTGGGTTCTTGGAGCGGCACAGCTCCAGGAGTGTGAAGGGGTCCTGGCTTTTTGACTGCAGCCACGGAAACCAGACCCCTGGTGGTGAAATAAAGAGGATGTCAATCAATCAATCAATATTTATTATCCCCATTAAAATGAACAAGGAAATTTTGTTTGCTGTCATATTAAAACTTACAATAAAACACAATGCACACGAGAAGTAACATATATTACAGATATAAGATTATGAGTAAAGCTTATACATGCACAACGACACACACTCACTCTCTCTCTATCTCACTCTCATATACACTACACACACCCTCTAACACGCACATACAACTGCACCCATATGCACACGCACGCTTCTGCATCGTTTGTGAGCACCACTTGCATACTTATGAACTGTACATATTAAGTTAAGTTCACGTAAGTTAAGTTCAAATACGAGCAAAAAGTCCTGGCAATGCGCGAACCTCCTTGAAGATGAACACCCAAAACTGAAATTTGATTAAATGTATGCACCAAACAGCCACTCGGGCTCTACTTGATGCTAAAAGTAGGAACAAGAAATGATCACAGACAATCCATAGTTTGGTTTGTATTAACCTTTTCACTGCCGCGTCACGGATATTTCCTTCAACTTCCGGTAACCTATAAACTGCCCCATCACGGAAATATCCGTCCGTCATAGGGTTATTTTAAGAGTTTCCCCTTTTCTATCCATACGCTTTTTGCAGTATGTTTGAATGATAACCTTGATAATTCGCATGACAGATTAACTGTCCATTAATTTCACTTTCAAACCAAGTGTACAACTTTTAGAACTTAATTATTATGACCTTCATGTTGGGAAAAAAAAAGTTTTTCAAAATCAAATCAAGTAAATGAGAAATTCCTGTATTTGAACGACAATCCAGATTTATTTTAAAATGTAACGGATTGCATACATAGGTGGTGACCTAACCCTTTATCAAAGTTTTGTCTGTTCATAACTTGATGGTGTTTTTGTTCACAGGCAGACATTGAGACAAACAAGCAGACAGACAGGCAAAGGCAGGACCATTACCTCCTTGATGAAGACAACAATATGACTAGTAAGAGATGGAATGGATCGTGTTGATGATGATGCAGATTAGATATTTTTCGGACTACAAGGTGCGCCCCCCAAACGTATCATCTTATAATCCGTAAAATACGGTAATCAAAATATATTCCTTCTACTAGTTCTTGCTGAGCTTGCTGAAGAGCAGGACTAACCCTTAGCTTAACTCAATTGAGTAACATACAGAATGACGTAGTTTCACCCTCAGATTGCATTATTTTTGGTCATTTTCTAAAAATCACCAAAATTCAAATGCACATCATACAAACATGCAACATGTGAAAGATAAATCAGTATATTTTTTGATACTTCTTACTTTGAACGAGTGAGCTGCATATATTTCACGATGTAAATAATCTGATAAAATGCGCTTTGTCAGGAAAACAAAAACTTTATACTCGACGGACTGACCACTCTGTTATAAATGATCTTGATCTAGTATCACAAAGCCACTCAAGTTTTGATAGACTTGGTTTAGTATATAAAAATAAAAAAGGATTGTAAAAAGCATAATATAAACTATAAACATTTGTTTCTTTTGTTTGAATAAAGTGAGCTATAGGGGTCGCCGCCATATTGAATGAAGCAAATTCAAAGATGATTAGTTCAATTTAAAGAAGTAAAAAACGAAAATAGGACACACTGGAGACAGTCTAAGGGAAGCAACTACAAGGGGAAGGTCTCAGGATTAATAGGAATATTCAGCAAGTTATTTCCCTTTTATTGGATTACACAACAGTTGAAACGGTCAAAATATGTCCCCCAAAAACCTCCAAAAAGATGGGAACAGTGTCGGAATGATGTCTCTGACATGATTCCATTGAGTTAATGTAGTCGAAACCTCTTTGGGCCTCTGCACATTAGATCCGCAATCCACAAGTTCCGTACAGAAACCCCATTCACTTATATAAGGAATAAGCGGATGGGATGCCCTTAGTCTTAAAGGTCAATGACTGCTTACGGAAAAAAAAGCAATGCTGGTCCATGGAAACACATAGGATAAAGCATTTGCCATTTCTTTTGTTGCGAAATCAAGTGAACGCTAACATTGCAACAGTAGCACCTGTCCTAAATTTTAAGACCAGCCTCTAAACTCTTTACATAATTTCCTAAATTTAGTCACACTATGGACAGCTACGAATAAGTACAGCCAAATTAATCAATTAACTGACGGATGACATAAATGGAATACAGCAGAAACAGACCTAATGGCAAGAGAGAGAAGAGAAAGAGAGTGGAGCTTTAATGACAGGGGAACAGGTGGGTCTTGAGATTAGCTTTGAAAGCAGAGAGGGTTGGTTGCTGATGGAGGGAAAGAGGAAGTTTGTTCCAGGAGGTCGGTCCTGAGACAGCAAAAGAGCGCCGACGAGCAGTTGAAAGCTTATACCTAGGGATCTGGAGAGAAAGAGGGTCAGAAACTGAACATAAAGTGCGAGCTGGCATATAGATGGAAATATTGTCGCAGAGGTAAGATGGAGCAGCAGATAATTGAAAGACAAATAAAAAAACGTGATAAATTAAACAAATTTATACCAGAGTCGCTGTTATCGTTCGGAGAATTAAATGAGAGGCGGAGAGACATCAGTTTGGAGAACGGCAGCGTCAGATCAGCCATGCTGCCATTGTCAGTCATGTCTGAATTCTGTGACGAATCGCCTGTAATTTTTTCCGTCACTCTGGACATGCTCCTCTTTAACGACCACAGCTCCCAGCAAACCACTGATGTGCTGCGACAGAACACATCAAATGTATTCATGATCATGAATGGTAAAATGTGTGTACTATTTTAGTATTTATACATGACATCAAATAGTGTTGCTATTTAAAAGTGGGCAATGTATACATTTCTATTAGAAGAATTTTAACCCTTTCACCGCCAATGTCGCATTTTAGCACCACAATGGTTTAACACCCATGTCACTAAAAGGCATCAAATCAGGACCTGTTATCCCAAAACCATATTTTCTTATATTTTGGGAGGTAAGGATAGGCCTAATGTTAGATATATGTCACAGAGGAATTCGCAATATTGCATATATTTTATTTTCTCTACCCAGTTAAGATTAATGATATGTTTTGGCTGAAAAATTGCTGGTGGCGAAAGAGCTAAAAACAAACACTCAAGCAAAAGAAATAAAGAAATTCCATTAGTTAATGATACTCAACACAGTGTATGGTTTACAATAGAAGTTGTACAATAAAAAAATAAAAAAAATAAAAAAGGTTGTACAATAAAACTTTAGAGAAAAGGCTCACTCAATTTGTTGCAGAGATGGTGAGAGATTTTGCATGGAAAATCTGAGAAAGAGAGAGAGAGAGAGAGAGAGAGAGAGAGAGAGAGAGAGAGAGAGAGAGAGAGAGAGAGAGAGAGAGAGAGAGAGAGAGAGAGAGAGAGAGAGAGAGAGAGCTGAGAGAGAGAGAGAGAGAGAGAGAGAGAGAGAGAGAGAGAGAGAGAGAGAGAGCAGAGAGAGAGAGAGAGAGAGAGAGAGAGAGAGAGAGAGAGAGAGAGAGAGAGAGAGAGAGAGAGAGAGAGAGAGAGAGATCTGGACTTACTGAGAAGAATGGAATTGGAAGGGCCAATATTTAAACTTAAGACCCCAGAGAAATAAAACTGATATAACATAAAAGAAAAAAGTAGAATTTGTACAAAGACAATAGCTGAATAGGATTCCACCTTATAAAGTTATATCATATAGTAAGAAGCCAACTGTCCGTCCGTGTGTGTGTCTGAAACACGAAACGGGCCTTATAACTCCGCCGTTTTTCGACCGAATCGCTTCAAATTTGCTGTGAGCCCTAACGGGGCGATGGCAACGGCAACCGAGGCGGCCGTATCATTTGCGCGGTTTCGCAAATGCGCGAAACGCGCATCCGCCGGCCTCTCGGCGCCCGTATCTCCGGCGTTTCTGGGCCGATTGCCTTCGAATTTGGTAGGTAGATGACCAGGGACGGTGACTATTG
The DNA here is from genome assembly GCA_017654935.2 of Phymorhynchus buccinoides. Taxonomy (NCBI): domain Eukaryota; kingdom Metazoa; phylum Mollusca; class Gastropoda; order Neogastropoda; family Raphitomidae; genus Phymorhynchus; species Phymorhynchus buccinoides. The sequence continues at coordinate 32,400,686 of CM065687.1, read as the reverse complement.
GTGTGCCAAACAGGAAGCGAATCGGTTCAGAAACGCGTGCGCTATACCACTCCGCCGTTTCTTAACCGAATCGCTTCACATTTGCTGTACTCAGCGTTACCAGTACTTGGCGTTACCGTTACTAGGCGTTACCGTTACTAGGCGTTACCGTTACTAGGTGTTACTGGTACTCGGCGTTGCGCTAGTAATACTAATTATTTTACTAGTAATAGGAAGAATCTTAATTTAAATGATAATAAAAAAAGACACTAGAATAGTACAACATGACATAGAGTCATTCTATTTTCATCTTATTCATAGAGGAGAAATTACCTCACAAGTGTTGCAATGAGGAATGACGCTACACCTGAAGAAAAAAAAGAAATAAAAAGGATGAGTATGAAATTGCACATTGTCAATGTCATTCACATTGGTTTAGATTTTTAACTTAAGTAAAGAAAACATACTAATTTATATGTAATTAACTACGGTAATGATTGTAAAAAATTGTAATTTGTCATACAATTTGTATTACAACACACACAAATTTATGTTTATGTTATTGTTGTTGCTGTCTGTCCCTGGCTTAAAGACTCCAGGGATCATCCCAACAGCCGAAGCAATTAACACTATGGTATAAATGCACCAGCTAGGGATGAGAACATTATGTGACATGTGACCGTTTTTGATTACCCTGCCATGTGGGCAGCCACACTCTGACTTGTGTTATTAATTTCACACACAAATGTGCATACATACACACTCAACATGACAAGAAAAACATAGTGTTTCCTTAACCCTTTCACCACCAGTCATATTTCAGCCAAAACGTTCCATTAAATTGACCTGGGTAGAGAACTAAATCCATCTCTAGTATTGGGGATTCTTCTGTGGCATATATAAAATAAGGTCTATCCTTACTTCCCAAAACTAAGACAATAGGGCCTTTGGATCATAGACCCCAATTTGATGCCTTTTAGTGACATAGGTGTTAAATCACTCTGGTGCTAAAATGCGACTTTGGCGGTGAAAGGGTTAATAAGTTAATGACAACAGCGTGTGAGCACCCAAAATGGCAGCTACGGTGGCATTGTCATCTACTTCTTCTTTCATAAAACAGCCTCCGTCATCATGCTGACGATTCTGATGACATCATGAACTCCTTCTCAATATTCAACATTGGCTATGCTCTGCATACCAAAAAAGGAAGGGCTATGCATACATGTGAATAAACACACACACA
>CM065687.1:32386964-32396964 GCA_017654935.2 Phymorhynchus buccinoides | reverse complement strand
GGAATCAAATCGTGAATGAAGGTCAATGCATGCATGGGTAGAAGAATCATTATTGCTGTTTGGGCTAAGTGGTTGTCACAAGCCCTTTTCATTGGTCAAACCAAAGACTGTATAGGGGAAGACAAGCATCCGGTCTCTTTTCCCTATATGAGTAGTGAGGACAGAAACACTGGTTATGTCCCTTTTAAACGTGACACATTTTACACGTCGATAGGCCAGTTGAATTCTCCGTTCAAATTCCAGTCTGAGGTTTTGGATAGCCGCCACTGTGAATGGTGTATAACTACCCCACTAACGATAACTCTATCAGCCCGGTTCGCTGTAACTTAAGTAGTCCATATTACCCTTTTAGAATCTTTGGTCAAACGGGCTTTTTTATATTTTTATCAGTTGATGATTTCTTGATGATAATGAGATTAGCGTCCAATCGGTCAGAGACCCTTATGGACGGTAAATGATTTCTTCTCCTTCCTTTTCTTTCATACCGAGCTTGCAAAAACTGAGGCCTGTAACTTGAAGAGGTAGCGAGAGCTTTATGAGCATAATGAACGATTTTCCTCAGTAGGCCTAATGGAAACCCATTGTAGAACGCTAATTGTCTGTTGTAGATGACTTTGGCTCTCAGACCCAGGATGCATAATGACTCTTTGTGCTGTAGCCTTGGGAGCTAACTGGTGTTTGAGGACCAAAATTAATCAATGGAATCTTATGGTGGCATCCTGTCCATCAACAAAATTTCGTGTGAATCCATTCATTAGTTTTTTTAATTTATTATTAATTGTTATCTTATTTATACGTGGGACAGACAGACTGCTGCCAGATTTGCAGCCAGTGAGACCCCAGAGTCGTCAGACTGAGGCGACAGAAAACACAGCTTCTTTGTCGGAGATACACATACTGGCCATAGGATATAGGGTAAAACTTTGAACTTCTTCGTCGTCGTCAATCATCATCCAGACAGCCTCCTGTCCTATGAGCGCAGACGCGTCATGCTGCCGTTATGCACCTAACCGAGTTGTGCCCAGCATGTCCGTCTTCGGTTGAAGGACAATCTCTGTAAGAATGTCTGGGGAAAACATATTATGGCAAGAGAACTGACCCGAATAAGGCAGAAAAATAGTGGATGACAGTGTGTAAGCAAAAGGGAAAAGGCAGATTCAAAGAGAGTGAGGTTACAGGAAGTTACAAGCACAGCACTCCATGAAGGTGTGGGAACTATTTGTACGAAAGAACCCCCGTTTTCCTAACAGGGGGGAAATCTGAACTTGAGCTGTCAAGTTTTATGTCGAAATGTAGGTTAACCCTTTCACCGCCAGCCATATTTCAGCCAAAAATCTCCATTAAATTACCTGGGTAGAGAACAAAATCCATCTGCAGTATTGGGGATTCTTCTGTGACATAAATAAAAATAAGATCTATTCTTACTTCAAAAACCTACGACAATAGGGTATTTGGATAATAGATCCCAATTTGATGCCTTTTAGTGACATAGGTGTCAAATCACTGTGGTGCTAAAATGCGACTTTGGCGGCCGTGAAAGGGTTAATCAAATCAGTTCAGAAGCTTTACAATGAGCAAGCTGTGACGAGAAAGCTATCTAAGTTGTTCGCCAACGTACTTTTTTTTGTTATAGACATAATATGCAAGTACGGTAGTGAGTACATTGAAGAAGAACTACTTTTATTGGAACTTAAGCCGGTAATTAATGTAATCTCTTGGACAAACATGTACCCGGAAAATGTAATCGTTGATCGCTGGTACGATTGGTAATTGGATTAGGCACAAAATGTCTGTTTCAGAGAGAGAGAGAGAGAGAGAGAGAGAGAGAGAGAGAGAGAGAGAGAGAGAGAGAGAGAGAGAGAGAGAGAGAGAGAGAGAGAGAGAGAGAGAGAGAGAGAGAGAGAGAGAGCGAGAGAGAGAGAGAGAGAGAGAGAGAAGAGAGAGAGAGAGAGAGAGAGACAGAGAAGAGAAGACAGAGAGAGAGAGAGAGAGGCAGAGAGAGAGAGAGAGAGAGAGAGAGAGAGAGAGAGAGAGAGAGAGAGAGAGAGAGAGAGAGAGAGACGAGAGACAGACAGACGGACGGACGGACGGACGGACAGACAGACAGGCAGACAGAAAAAAACCAGGCTGAGATGGAAAAGTCATATGAAAGAAAAGTAACACAAAAAACCCCCAACAACCCCAAAACAAACAAACAAACCCGAAACTGAATTAATGTATATACATTAGTCCTGATGTAACCGTGTTGTAGTGATTTTCACTGTATAAAAGTGTATTCATAATAATATTATATTGCTAAAAAAAAAAAGTTAAGGACCACTTGCTTCGAAAATTTCACACACCGTTTTAAGCAGGGCTACACACAGGCTCTGGTTTTGAGTGCTTAAATTGGCATTTATAAACTTTGTAATACTGTACTATTATAGCAAAAAAACACCGAACTCATTTATCCAGAAGCATTAATTGCTCATTTCCCACGATGGGAAATCATGGGAAAAGATAATCGAGCAGTTAGTGTATGGGAAAAGAGCAATTATTAATGTTTTTTGACGAATGTGTTACTGGTAATAATTATGACCAGGCCTAACGACAAAGTCAATGGGGTAGTTTAAAAGATACGGAGGATGTTCACAGTATAATTCTTGAAATTATCGTTGTCAAAAAAAGAGCAAACATGTTGAGGGGCTTCAGACATAGCTCGTCAGAAATCACGTGACTAACCAATATGGCGGTAATTTAGCCCCACTTTAGTAATGCAAAACGTAACTGCTTCTGCCTAAGGAACTGCTCCACTAATTCACCTGAAACTTTTCTTTGGCTACTGCATGAGTATCATGACAGTAATGGTTTTTGTTATTATTATATTTCTAATCTCTGTGACGTCATCATTGGCATCTGAGAGGCCAAAGCCGGGCAAATTGCGCGTTTTGGGGCTAAGTATTTGGATTTCTTTTACGCGCAAATGACAAGTGGTGAGAAGAAAAATTAAGTTGCAGTTTTATTCTTTAGTCATGTGCTATGCTTTAAATTTTATCGGCACGGTGCAAATGCATCCTATCGGATCATTTAAGGTACCGTCTTAAACAGTCTCCCATCCGCGCATTTGTAATGTTGTGCAGGGTATTTTTTACATTGCATAAGAGCCTGTTCGGACCTTTGGATATAATACTACAGCATCAGACAGTGCATAAATGTCAGTTTAACCCTTTCACCGCCAGCCATATTTCAGCCAAAAATGTTCATTAAATGTAGGGGAAGACGGGGTAAAAAGCGCATGGGCGGGTAAGAAGCCCACCCCTATTATCTCATGAAATGAAGCAAATTTTCAGTCTCATTTTGCCCATGAGACGAGCGTTAATGTCTAGCATTCGTCTCATGGGCAAATTTGACTGAAATTTTCTTTATTTCATGAGATAATTGGGGTGGGCTTCTTACCCGCCCATGCGCTTTTTACCCCGTCTTCCCCTACCTGGGTAGAGAACAAAATCCGTCTGCAGTATTGGGGGATTCTTCTGTGACATATATAAAATAACGTCTACCCATACTTCCCAAAACTAAGACAATAGGGTCTTTGGATAATAGACCCCAATTTGATGCCTTTTAGTGACATGGTGTTAAGTAACTGCGGTGTGAAAGGGTTAAATACTCAAAACGGTGTATGAAGTTTTCGAAGCAAGTGATCTTTAAGGTTTTTTTGGGAACAGTATAGTTGTATTTTTCAATTTTTGTATTCTTCCTTTGAAACGAATAAGCAAACATTAGATTTAACCCTTTCACCGCCAAAGTCGCATTTTAGCACCACAGTGATTTAACAGCTATGTCACTAAAAGGCATCAAATTGAGGTCTATTATCCAAAGACCCTATTGTCTTAGTTTTGGGAAGTAAGGATAGACCTTATTTTATATCTGTCACAGAAGAATCCCCAATATTGCAGATGGATTTTGTTCTCTACCCAGGTAAATTTACTGGAATTTTTTTAGCTGAATTATGGCTGGCGGTGAAAGGGTTAAGCTTTACATTTGACAATAACATAAAAAAAACCTGCCTTTTCCTTTTTTTTTTTTTTTTTTTAGCAACCGAAAAGAATACAATTATTGTGTAATGTATTTATGCTATGAAATTTCTACAAATGATGTTGTCTAGAATTAAGTCTAACCCACGCACACTTTCTACGTTCTTCTTCTCCTTCTTCTTCTAGTTGGGGATGTTTATCCTGCCCCCGCACTCACCGGTCTTCATTCAGACCATTAATAGCGCTCAGGATGCGTGCTATGTGAATTCATGCTTCACTGAAGCACCGATATTCAACAACATACGGTTGCCAACACATTAATTTTCTTTTCCTGTCAGATCTTTTGCAGGACACCAGAGGCATTCGTCTGGAACTTAGATCGATAAGGAGTCAGAATCAATAGAACTAATTTAGACACCTTGCTGGACGGTGGCAGGAACAATCTGCTGATCTTTGATTGTGATATTCCTCACGATTCTAACTTCAGGTTGGAGTACGAGGCTTTAGCGTTGACAGAATAAATATCGGTTCTAGGGGAAGACGGGGTAAAAAGCGCATGGGCGGGTAAGAAGCCCACCCAAATTATCTCATGAAATGAAGCAAATTTCAGTCTCATTTTGCCCATGAGACGAGCGTTAATGTCTAGCATTCGTCTCATGGGCAAATTTGACTGAAATTTTCTTTATTTCATGAGATAATTGGGGTGGGCTTCTTACCCGCCCATGCGCTTTTTACCCCGTCTTCCCCTATAGGTGTCCTTAACCCTTTCGCCGCCAGCCATTTTTCAGACAAAATATACGGATAAACTTAACTGGGTAGAAAAAAAACTAATTATCTGCAATATTAGGAATTCCTTTGTGACATGCATAACATATTAGGCCTATCCTTACCTCCCAACATTAAGAAAATAGGGTCTTTGTATAACAAGCCCGTATGTGATGCCTTTTAGTGACATGGGTGGTAAACCAATGTGGTGTATAAATGTGACATTGACGGCGAAAGGGTTAATGGAATCTAGATTGTAATCAATTGTTATACTGCCTCTTTTGACCAGTTTTCAGATCTTTGCATCACACACACACGCGCGCGCGCAAACACGCACACGCGCGCACGCGCAGACACACACACACACACACAAACAAACACACACACGCACGCACGCACGCACGCACGCACGCACGCACGCACGCACGCACGCACACACACACACGCACACACGCACACGCACACACACACACACACACACACACACACACACACACACACACACACACACACACACTCGATTCACATTATTTGTATCATTTTGCGAGACAGAACGTCAATGAGGTCTTCGCTTGATACAAGATAACTTATGGTTTACAACAACACGCAACCACCAGTCTTCATTACACATGACTACTTTACAGTAACGTCCCAGTCGAGAACCTACCCCAGGCCTGTATTCACATTGAGATAGTATGAGACTAAGGCCGGGTTCACATTAGAATCGTACGTAAAATAAATAAGTGGAAGAAAAAAAGGATACAAGTTTATGCATATAGGGGAAATTCGGACACGTGCGCAAATATTTTCCCTTCTTTGTTACACTTGTTTATGGATTACGCACGGGTTTCCGCATGGAATATCCGCTTATGTGTGTACACGACCTTATTATCATGCTATCTTAGAAGTCCTTCTAAAGTCCTATTAAATCCACTACTTTAGAAGGATTTCCAAAATATCATAATGATGATAAGTCTCATACTATTTCAATGTGAATACAGGCCCAGGTCTTTATTATTTTGTATCTATGCTTACTTGCGTCAAACATAATTCATTTAACCGAAAGCCTGACATTTTTGTTGTCGATTTATATGATTATATATTTTTCTATTGAGACGTCCAGTTTCCTTTTGTGGTCAGACAGACTATAGGCTATTCTTTCGTTACAGCATGGAAGACAATACATTTAGGTACAGCATACAAAAACAAAACAGCCGAAAGGATCGGTTGGCTTTTGGGGACCTTCTCAATTGCCAGCTGTCCTCAAATCATTTTGGCCAAGAGAGTGGGGATGTACCCCGGGCAAGGTATCTCCACGATAGACAACAAATGTGACCCGACACCACGAAAGGGACATTAAGTGTCAAACTGACCATTCTGAGAAAATATATACATTTGAAAACTTCAGACAATTATCTTTCTAATGATACAAGAACCATTCTTGTATCTTTTTAGCGTTCCAGAGTTATGAGCATTTAAAGTTGAAGACGTCAGCCATTTTGAGAAAACACAGTCTAAAGTCTAGCCTAGGTTGAAGAAAATGCATTGATCTACCTACTCGTTTCAAAGCACTTATAAGACCATTTAGAGATCATATTAAAGATCGTCCTTAATAAATATGAAAGATAAGATGTTAGAGAACACAAATAGGGGAGACGGGGTAAAAAGCGCATGGGCGGGTAAGAAGCCCACCCCAATTATCTCATGAAATAAAGAAAAATTTCAGTCAAATTTGCCCATGAGACAACGAATGCTAAACATTAACACTCGTCTCATGGGCAAAATGAGACTGAAATTTGCTTCATTTCATGAGATAATTGGGGTGGGCTTTTTATCCGCCCATGCGCTTTTTACCCCGTTTTCTCCCCTATACCCATATCTCAAAATTGGACAAAAAAATGAGATTTTTGACTTTACAAGGCCTGTTGGTGATAAAGCTAAGCCCAGGAATCTAAAGTAATGTCCCTTTCGTGGTGCTGGGTCACACTTGAAATGCTAAGCACGGCTGTCCACTGAGGACTGACAGCGGCTGTTCCCAACTGCTATCTGTCAGTCATAGTCAGAAAACGACAGACTGACATACATGCATGCATAGTAGATCTACACACACACAAAAAGGTAACACATAGAAGGTGAATTAAAAACTAAGATCACCATCAGCTGACTTCTGAGGACTAACATGGTGAACATGATTTCTGGTCGCAGTCGTAGAAAGCATTGACTATGGATATCAGGACCTGTTCTAGAAATTGTTTCCTTCTTTCTTTGAGAATCTGTAAGGAAGCTAGCACTCAATAACTACCCCATCCACCCATTAACCGGACACTCGTTTATCATATACAGCTTTGAAAATTAAGATAGCGCTTCATTACGTACTCTGCTTGGCCGTCCGTCACTATTATTGTCCTTGCACTTTTTTTCCCCTTTTAGATAGGGGAAGGACGGGGGTAAAAAGCGATGGGCGGTTAAGAAGCCCACCCCAATTATATAAAGAAAAAAATAAAAATTAAGTCAAAATTTGCCCATGAGACTAATGCTAAGACATTAACGCTCGTCTCATGGGCAAAATGAGACTGAAATTTTGCTTCATTTCATGCGATAATTGGGAGGGGGATTCTTACCCGCCCCTGCGGCTTTTTACACCGTCTTCCCTTAAGCTTTAGATGTGTGTGTCTTGTTGCCCTGTCTAATGATCATTGGTGATTTTCATTTGTGACTTTTTGAGAAATAAAATGCTATTTAAACCATACCGCTCCCAGTCTCGTTTCACTATTGACCCCAACGTCAGGCTAATGCCATCTGGTACCGCACTCACGAGTGCGTCTTGATTAAGCAGTCAACACGGGTAGTAACCTGTAAATGAGACTAAACTGGCCAAACGATTGGCAGTCAGTTTACACTAATTGACATTTTACTACGCGTGTTAACTGTTTAAGACGCACTCGTGTTGAGTGCGGTACCTCAATGATGATAAAAGCCAGTAGTTGATAAACAACCCCACTCTAATTAGGACTCAGTCGAATACAATTAATCACCATTGGCATGCAATTTTATACAGTGGAACCTCCCTTAAGGACCTTAACAAATCATCCAAAAGAGGTCTTATAAGGGAAGTGGTTCTAATTAAGGGAAGGTAATTTTTTAATACTAAAAAAGAAGGAAATTGTCTCCGAGAAGTATTGGTCTTATGCGGGAGGGAGTCTTAGAACGGAGGTTCCAACTGTGACAAGGGTAAAGGAGGGGGTGTTTATATAAACTTAAGCGGACACCTCGCTTTGTGATATTATACCGTCCACATTCCACCTTGCCATCATGTTCTTGCTTGGACTGACGTTTAATCATCAGTGGAGTTTATAAAGACTAAGCTACCGTACTAGAACGCTGCACGCTAGTGTTCGCCACCAATGTTTTCACCGAGTTACTACTAGGGTTAGTATTACTGCAGGTAAGCTTCTTGGCACGGTTAGGTCTGCGTTAGGTAGGCCTTATCCTAGGTGAGGCTCCCGTTCAGACAGATCGACAGAACCCTACGGCGGATATCAGGGGGTCGTTCACAAGGGCCTACGTACGTTACGTACTGAGCGCAAACGGCAATGAAAACGGTACTAAGAAAACACCTCGTGTGCCGACAGTTGTTGGAAAAACTTTTGGTGGTTACTCCAAAGTATCTCTTGCGTCGAACTTATCACGTGACGTATGGGGATGGAATACATTTCTGTTTTGATTGGTCCGCTTAAGTTTGGTTTTTAAAAATAATACTTTTGTGTGACCATATCAGGACAAGGAGCTTGTAATATTCTCCGCAAACGTTTTCTTATAAAGGTTTCTTAGAGCCCTTTTGGCGGAACAGTTAGCGCGCGGCGAATCGTCACGTCTATGTAGGAGAAACCCGACCAACGTCGTCGAATCTGCCTCTTGGGATATAAAGGTAGGGCTAGGTAATTAGGTGAACGCCAAGAGATTCCAATTACCTCCCAAAACGGTTGGCTGGGTCCCCAGATAGGTCATGGCTGAAGAAGAAGATGACGACAAACTGATTTCCAGTCACATCTTTAATTCTTTCTTTTGTTTGAAAACCCCCCCCCACAACATCCCCCCCCATACCCCCAATAACATACCATGCAGAAATTAACGCTACCTCATAATGTTATAAAATGTGTCACATGCAAGAGTGAAACTGGACCAGAAATAGTTGTGGTTGATTGGCGTAAACTTTAGCAACCATCCCAACATCCCAAAAACCGTGTCACTTTGTTTTTCTCTTGGAATCTAGTCAGTACCGCGTGTGGTTGTTGCAGAAAGACCAGAACGACACTAGGAGGTAAAAACCACCAGTGATGCTTAGAAAAAGACTATTACCAGAGGTAGAACTCCGTGGGAAACGTGAAAGGATGGGAAGATGGAGACAAAAAAAAAAGAAAGGAAAAGAAAAAAAAGACTCTACAAGGAACGGCATCCTGGTTTCAATTAGGAACACAAAAAAAAGCACAAAATCGGAATTACAAATCTGCCCTCCCCCCTCACTCCCGGATCGGTTTATCTATTTGCACAAAAAAATATGGCCCTCCCCCTCCCTCCCCCCGGGACTAAAGACAACGGATCTGGTTCATATTAGCACAAAACTCTGCAAACAAAAAATCTTGCCTCCCCCCCACCTTGGATAAAGAACGGATCCTGGCTTTAATAATTGCACACAAATCTGTATAAATCTGCCCCCCACCCCCACCTCATGCACTAAAGAGAAAACGTGACCGGTTCATATATTGCACAAAAATATCGACAACAAAAATCTTCCCCCCCCCCCCCCCCCCCGGACTTAAAGTAATGGATCTCTGGTGTCATTATATTGACACAAATCGTATTTAAAAAAAAAATATTAAAATGCTGCCCCCCCCCTTCCCTCCACCACCCTCCACCTGCACTTAAAGTAACGGATCCGGGTCATAATGCACAACACCTGCAACAAAATCTTCTGCCACCCCCCACACCACCCACCCATCCACCACCACCCCCCACCCCCCACCCCACCCACCCCCGGACTAAAGTAATGGATTGGTATAATGCAAACAAATCTTATAACATCTTCCCCCCCCCCTCCACCTGCACTTAAAGTAAACGTTCGTTTTATCTATGTCACAACACTGCATTAAATCGCCTCACCCCCACGGACTAAAGACATCGTATCTTGTTTCATAATGCAACAAAAATATCATCAAAGTCTG
>CM065687.1:32287856-32386464 GCA_017654935.2 Phymorhynchus buccinoides | reverse complement strand
CAATAGAAAAGGCCAAAATGTGTCAAATGCAAAGCGTGGCGCACAAAATCCATATTCTTCATTAAAAAAACCGTCGTATTGAAACAATAGGTTAGTCATTCATTCTTGGTTGATGCTATTTCATCTTCCTCTTTCTCTTTGAGACCGAATCCAAAATTAAATTATGACATAATACTAATACAATAACATACAAATCCTGGAACAAGAAACAGCATTGTTAAATGACATTTAAAATTGATAAAAATGGGCCCACAATAAAAATTTAAGCGCTTATGATACTAATTAATATCCTGAAAGACAAACAAACATGCATTACATCATGAAACAAACAATTCATCGAGAAAATGGTCATACATATAAAATAATACTGCAATGGAAATTAAAGAAAAAACCCAATAGTGCAGTAGATTTTACAATCGACGCCTTATAGCCACAAGCAACAGCCATAGCAAACGGCGCACCATACAATTTAGCAATTGGACAACAAACATTTGAGTTAGGTGAAATACATAGGCAAAACACATGCACGAAGAAAATAGAAATAATACCGTGCACGTGCAACATGGCAATTGAAACAACCATAAGATCCTGTCCCTTCATTCACGAGAAAGAAGATCTGCAAAGATATTGCTATTGCCTGGTATTGGTTCAATGCGAAATCTGAATTCCTGTAAGGAAAGTGCCCAACGCAGCAAGCGGTTGTTTTTTGTCTTTGAAGCCTGCAAGAATGTCAAGGGGCGATGATCTGTTTGAAGGATGAATTCTGTGCCAACCAAGTAGCGCGCAAACTTTTCGCATCCCCAAACAATGGCCAAGCACTCGCGTTCTATTGTGGAGTATCGTTGCTGTGTTTGAGATAATTTCTTGCTTGCGTACTGCGTTGGGTGAAGAATGTCTCCTTTTCTTTGCAGCATAACTGCGCCCATGCCTTTTGCGCTAGCGTCTGTTCGCAAAACAAAATCTTCAGCAATGGAGGGCAACAAAAGAACAGGGAAGGAGTTCAAAATCTTCTGAATGTGTTCTAGAGCACGCTGACACTCAGCTGTCCACTGTATGCGCTTAGCCTTATCTCCTTTGGTAAGGTCAGTGAGAGGGGCAGTGATGGAAGCAAAGTGAGGCACGTAACGCCTGTAGTAGGACAAAAGTCCAAGAAGGGAACGAACTTGTCTCTTGTTCGTTGGTTGTTTTACTGCTAGAATTTTCTCCACTTTAGTTTGTTCCGGCATGATGGTGCCCACAGAGATAGTGTGTCCGAGAAACTCCAACTTTTTAAACCCGACACGCATCTTGGACGGACGAGCCGTCAGACCAAATTCCCGAAGACGCAACAAGATAGCCTCCAATGACGACAGTAGTTCTTCCCAAGACCTTGGGGCCTGCATGATATCGTCAAAGAAACTCACAGCTCCACACTCATGTAACTTAAGCGCTCTCATGGCTCTGGCAAAAGTGGCAGGGGCATTCTGCAACCCAAATGGCATACGTGTCCACTGAAACAACCCAAAGGGGGTTTGAAAAGCAGTCTTTTCCCTATCTTCCATAGCCAAAGGTAATTGCCAGTAGCCCTTTGTTAAGTCAATCTTAACGAAAAACAGGCCCTCTGAAAGCTGACACAACAGTTCCTCAGTGTCAGGGATGGGCTCTGCATCGAAAACAGTGATTTTATTTAGCTGTCTGTAGTCGATGCAGAACCGAACAGAGCCGTCAGGCTTGCTAACCAAAACAACAGGGGAGCTGTAAGGGGAGGTAGAAGGCTCAATCACTCCAAGTTCAAGCATGGTGTTTATTTCCCTTTCTACAATGGCTTTCTTTGCAAAGGGCAAAGGGTAGGGTTTGACACGAACGGGGTTTTCTTGAGTAAGAGTGAATCTATGTGGTTCCACATTAATAACCTTGCCTGGTTTGTCTGTGAGTACTTCTGGAAACTTACATAGCAATGTACGAACTTCATCCTTCCTCTTTTCAGAGAGGGTATCTTCCATCACTACATCTTTCCATGTTTCACCCTTGTAAGACAAAGTAGGGAGGGGTTTAGTTTCCTCAGAGCCTAAGTCTGTATCCGAAACTAGACCCACTGCAGCGGTTTGTGTGTGATTGTCTGAGATCACAGGTTTGTTTTTAGCCCGAGATGTGACGTCAGGAACAAACTCTGAGTCCACGATACCAAAAACAAAATCAGGGCAAGTTGTGTCAGAAGTGTGTGCGGGAAGGGTAGGGGAAACAGAGGAAGGAACAAACTGGTTAATAGCAATGTTCGTCCGTTCTGTGTATTCCTTCAACATGTTTATGTGAAACACTTTCTCTCTTCCATTCATCTGTATTTGATAGTTGACAGGGGAAACCTTCTTTGTCACCTCATAGGGGCCTTTCCACAACACTTGGAGTTTATTGTGCTCGTCAGTCAACAGAACCAGAACCCTACTTCCTGGAGTCAATGACCTGGCTTTAGCCTTTCTGTCAGCATACTGTTTATACACTTCTGTGTTCTTTTTAGCTGTTTGTTGTGCCAGCTCACACGTCTCTTTCACTCTGTTATGTAAGTCATAGACATACTGATATACATTCTTTTCACTGTCTTGTCCGGAATGTCCAACCCATTTATCAGCTAGGAGATCTAAAAGACCTCTGGGAGAATGGCCATAAACTAGCTCAAAGGGTGAGAATCTAAGTGTCTCGTTTGGTAACTCTCTGTACGCAAAAAGTAGAGAGGGAATGTACCTGTCCCATTCCTTTGGTTCTTTGATGGAAACCTTCCTCAACATTGCTTTAAGTGTGCCATTAAAGCGTTCTACCATACCGTTGGATTGTGGATGATATGGTGTGGTTGTGACAGAGGTGATGGACAAGAGACGATAGACTTCCTTCATGAGGTCTGAAACGAACTGTGAGCCACAATCAGAAAGAATTTCTTCCGGTAACCCAACTCTGGAGAAGAATGAAAGAAGAGCTTCAGCTACCGTCACAGTGTCAATGCGTTTGAGAGGAATGGCCTCTGGGAAACGTGTAGCTGTGTCTACTATTGTCAACACATATCGATTTCCTGAGGATGCTGGTTGGAACGGTCCAACAAGGTCGATAGCAATGCGTTGGAAAGGGACAGTGATGAGGGGCATTCTTTGCAATGGTGCACAAGGGATTCTACCTTTTTGAACCGTTTTCTGACAAATGTCACAACTGCGACAGTATTGCGCCACAGAAGAAGCTACCCCTGGCCAGTGGAAGTTGGTGAGTACTCTCTGTAATGTTCGTTTTACCCCACAATGTCCTGCAAATATGGCGTCATGTGCTGTATGTAATACAACCTCTCTGAGGGTTTCAGGTACCACTATTTGTTTGACCTGGCTTGTACCTGTACCAACTAGACGAAAAAGTATGCCCGAGTCTAACATATATGTTGGTCTGTCACTCTCACTGTTTTGTGTGTCATTGTTGACAGAAATCTTGTCAAACAAGTGTGAGAGTGTTTTGTCTTTTCTTTGCAACTCGCACAACTCTTTTGGGGTCAAATCAAACAGTGTCAGGTCTGGGACTTTGAGGGGGACAGGGTTCTTTTTGTCTCTCTCATTTTGAGCTCTAGTGCTGACCAAACATGGTACATAGGACCCTCCTTTTCCTCCATGTACAGTAGTAACTCCAGGGAGATTACCTAGAATGAGGTCACAAACAGGCTCCTCAATAACACAAGCAGTAATCTCCCCCGAATAGTATGGAGTGTCTATGTGTACCCTCGCAAGGGGAAATTTCTCAATTTTCCCCCCAAAGGTACGACACTTCTGCGTCTCACTCAGAAACTGGTGTGGGTGTACAAAAGAACTCTTTACACCGGCAGTAGTACACCCGGTGTCGCGTAGTACAGTGGACTCTAGTCCGTTAATCGAAGCTGGTTCTAAGAGTAAACCAGACACAGAGATATCTGGGGTTAACACACAAGCTATCTCCTGTTGAGTGTGAGCAACATTCCCTTGTGAGGTGTGTTTTGACATGTAGGGGCAATTTTGTTGTACATGAAATCTCCCCTCACAATGTGAACAACGCCTTCTATCTTGTGGTGCAACTCTGTTTCCCTGTTCAGGGTAATTACCACTAGAGTGTTGTTGTCGTTGTTGCGGTTGTTGGTTGTGTGGTGTGTAGCCACCACGCCGCTGTGGATTGTTTGTCTGGTAACCCCCATGGTTTGTTCGTGGTTCGAAGCGGTAACCACCACCACGATTGTATTGTCTCTCTCTATTGTAACCGTATTGATGCGTCTGTCCCCTCCGGGAGTAGCTATTGCTACAACCAGAGTTCTGCAGATGCTGGTTAGAGCTTTGGAAGAGGGGAGAGGTGTGCCCAGAAGCGACATTGCAGTCAAAAATGTTTTGATCGCGTTTGTTTGTTGTTGTTTTGTCTGGGTGTGCGTGTCTGTACTGTTCAGCTGCAGCACACATTTTTTCTACACTCTCAAACTCTCATTTAGGAAGGTTGCAAGGTCTTTGTTAACACTTTGTAGTATTTGCTCACGGAGTATGAGGTCTTTTAGTGGTTCGTATTTGTGTTCCGCTTTCGATAACTCAATCCAACGATCTAGGTATCGAGTAACTCTAATTAAGTATGAGTTGAAAGACTCCCCTTTTTCAGGATGGACATTTCTGAACTTTTGCCGGAACCCGTCAGCCGTGCACTGAAAACTCTTAAGTAGCTCCTCCTTCAAAAGATTCCAAGTGAAACCTTGTTTTGATGCCAGAGAGTGATACAAGGCTAAGGCATCACCTTTAAACAAGGAAGAAACATACAGAGTCCATTTGTCCTCTGGCCATCCACAAGCGGAAGCATGACTTTCAAACCTGAAAAGAAACGAATCAATATCATCTTTCTGATCATCAAATGTGGGCAACTTTGGGATGTATGAGGATTTTGCTTTGTCACCCCCGGACCCCGAGTCACTATGCGGGATGCGTTTTGCTAATTCTATTTTGCGCAACTCGGCGTCCGTGGTGATTTCTAACTCTCTAATCCTTAACTGTGCATTTTCTCTCTGTGCAGCCACTTGTTTAATTCTTTCCTCCGCAGCTATCTTTTCTTTTTCCAAAGCTATCTTTTCTATTTCCACCTCTTTCTTTTCTTTTTCCACCTCTTTCTTTTCTTTTTCCACCTCTTTCTTTTTATCTTCCGTAACTTGTTTTTCTTTTTCCATAGCTAACTTAAGTGCCTGTATTTCTTTTTCCGCTTCTCTCTCTCTCTGTCTCTCGTCCCGGTCCATGCACTCTTTTACATATTGTGCTACTTTCTCACCAGTGTAGCCAAGACGTTCCGCCTGACTAACATATATTTCAAACGTTTCCATAGTTATTACTAACCAGTAACTAGCAATAACTAACTGCAGAGTGGGATGAGAGGATTAAATGGAAATCATGCCCTGCTACACAAAATTTTATCATGGCATAAAATATTTTTTAAAAGCCGTAAAGGAAAAAGAAAATTCTGTCATGTAACTTGAAACTGTCGCACTATTTGTAGAACTCTCGTGCGACAATTCACTCGTAACAAAATCCAACACTCATGAAAACCTAAGGTCCCACCTTTCTCACGTGTTACTTTCTTCGTCGGGGTCACCACTGTCATACTGCAGGATGCGTTACGAATCACACGCAGTCACTCCGGGTACAACAGATACTCACGCAATCTAACTCCACTCAATTATACACGGGACTCAAGGTTGCTGGTCGCCAAAATAAATTCTCGAACCATTCGAGATAATTACTCATTTATTATACCAATAGCGCAAATGCATACAAGAGCATGCGCCAGAAGAAACAGGGCCATACCAAATGCAATGTAGGCTCAATAGCCAAACAACACCAAAATCCAATCATGGTCAAAGCCTGTCATAGGTCAGGGTCAAATCCTTTAGTTACAATCAAGTCCACTTTCAATTTATCTTTAGGCCAACAATTACATAATAGTCCATTTCCACTGGACTATTATGACTCACCCTGAATCCTCCAACATCATCTTGTAGATGCACCCAAAACATCACGAAATTCTTTCAGCCACAAAAAGAAGACCAAGTGGCTAGTCACATTATTTTCTCTCTTTTCCTCTATGCCTTTAGCTCCTCTTCCAAGTTACTCACACAAAAAAAGAATAAACACAAATTCAATAAATGGTGAGCGAAATTTACATGGCGAGAATAAATTTAATCTATCTATGACTCCCGACTGGGTTGACCCTAAAATTATTAAAAGAAAAAGGAGGCCTAGCCTCTTACCATTATTTAATCCCAAACTACTGCATTCCTAAACAAAAAAAATAAAGATGTGAAAGATTGTCTATCAACTGTCCTATTACAAACCTACAAACTAATTCCTAAAATCTTTCACTCACCAAAAAACCCACATCACCAGGAACAAAGAAGAAGAAGATCTTATTGGGTCAACCTCAGTACGGAAAGTGAAGTTAAAAGCTCACTGTCAAACTTCAATGATTTCTAAAAAGTGTTCACCTCCAAACAATACACGCTGGATTATCCAATGCGCTCACAAGTTACAAAACCTACCAATCAAAGATATTATTGCATGGCAAGTACAAGTCACACTAAAGACATTGCCACACTGGCTATGATTCAATCTCACAAAAAGCAATTCATTCACAAATGATCCTTCTCCCATCATAATCCAAAGGGTGCTCTCGCACTCACACCTGACAAACCCTCAACCTCATCAAGCGGCCAAACCGGCGAGCGCACCTGGTAGTCGAGGTGGTCCGCGGCCAGGGCATAGAGGATGGGCAGGGCGGGCAGGGCCAGCATCAGCATGAGGAGGACGGTCCTCAGGGCCCGCAGCCAGGCGTGCCAGGGGGGACAGCGGGCACAGCACAGCTCACCACAGAGTGGAGATGCACAGCACTCCTCCAACGAGTCGGCGTGACGCACCTGAATTGAGTAGTTGTGTCCCTAATAGGGCATTTGCCATGAAAGTTCGAGCTCTATGCAACACTACTAACTTGCCCGCGCTCGTTCTGCCCGAGTTGCCTTGACCTTTGTAATTCAGCTCTCTAATCAGTTTCAACTCAGTGAAATTCAAGGTCGCTGGCACGCGGCAAATGCCCTATTGAAGTAGGGGAAGACGGGGTAAAAAGCCCATGGGCGGGTAAGAAGCCCATGCCAATTATCTCATGAAATAAAGAAAATATCAGTCAAATTTGCCCATGAGACGAATGCTAGACATTAACGCTCGTCTCATGGGCAAAATGAGACTGAAATTTGCTTCATTTCATGAGATAATTGGGGGTGAGAAGCCCATGCCAATTATCTCATTAAAAATGTAAAAAAATCAGTCAAATTTGCCCATGAGACGAATGCTAAACATTGACACTCGTCTCATGGGCGAAATGTGATAAAATGTGCTTCTTTTCACGAGATAATTGGCATGGGCTTCTTACCCGCCCATGGGCTTTTTTTTTTTACACCGTCTTCCCCTATATCACAGGTCTCGCAATTCAAACAAACCAACAACAAAAGCCATCAAAGTAGTAAATAAAACCCAAATAGGCCTAAGTATACATCACTGGCAGAGAAACCGAAAACTAAGGAAGTTTTATTTTGCCAAAAGTGCCAAAAAGTTTTCCTAACTACGGAGTCTATCTAGCCTACTAGCAATCGATGAAGCCCTAATTGGTTCTGAAATTGCCTCTATTTAATGAAAGGATAAACTGATGTTATTCAAATTGAAACCACAACCCAAGATACACTGTGATACACAAAATTGAAATTTAGTATTATAAACATTTATACAAAGGGATGTCGAATGAAGTAATTCAACAATGTCTAAATGTGTTAGAGCAAAGTGAGAGAGAGAGAGAGAGAGAGAGAGAGAGAGAGAGAGAGAGAGAGAGAGAGAGAGAATGCTGCTTTGTTTATGCGTTGTTGCTGGTTTGTGTCATTCTTAAACACTATTGTTGTTGTCTACTTGTTGATGAATGTCCATTTTAGGTAAAGCGCTATATGTACTATTATTATTATTATTATTATTATTATTATTATTATCATTGATAAGTGACTAACTTCGTTTATGAACTGCGTTTAATTGCGTGCAAAGTACTTAGAGTGCATGGACTTTAGATTACTGGTGGGGCGGGGAGGTATTATTCTGCTTCATCGTTATGTACAATCATTATCACATTTAATGCTTGGGTCATGAGCTTTGGCTTAACTTTTAATTAAGCCTCTTTTTTTTTTTTTTTTAACCAAGACTCATTACTGTTGTTACAGAAAGACAGCCTTGTTTACGGATTTTTTTAATTTTATATACACAGAAAATTTTAACTCCAAGAGGAACATCAAGAAACGAAATTTAAAGATACACATTTTGAACAATTTAAGAAATTGAATTTTTAAAGATACACTTAGCAGAGGCAGTGTCAGAACTCGTTACTTATCTATGGGGGGTGGGCCTTGGAAAACCTAATTATTCATTTTGAACCAGCCAGGCAGCGGGATTCACCCTGCTCTTTCCGATGTGTCACTGCCGTGGCTGTTTTACGGGCGTAAAGCGTACGGGTCAGAATGGCTTTAAACCTCCATCGACGTTCAGTTCGATTTCCATGTCAAACTGGGAAGGAAGGGCGAGACTGGGATTCGAACCCCAGACTCACGGAGATAGTGTTAGCAGGCGAACGTCTTAGCTATCCTGCCACCTCCCTTCTTGGCTGAGCAAGTGAAAGTTGTGTCATTTATTTCTGATTTAACAAAGGCGCTTTAAAAGTTATACATTCGTCCTCCTTACTAGCAAGGGTCATGTGGGACATTTATTATGACTTTAATATAAAATCTAATAAAAGCGGGAGGATTAAAAATTTGGGTTAAAATACATTCAAACTGGATATTTAAAATGTGTTTGTTACTGCCCGCCTAGCCATTTTACACTGCCTGTAAGACAAGGGATTTTGTTATTAAAAAATGATTTGCTACAAGTTAAAATTCAGGACCATAATGTTAAAAACATTGTTGTATATATATAAATAATCACGCCAATTCACACACAAAAAAGCAGCCTTAATAACAATTATTGTGGCGGTACCATAGCTGATGAGGTTTATCCGAGGCGTGGTTACCGCTACACCTATCTATGTTGATAAAAACTCGGGACTTTACTGGTGTTGCACTGCCTCTGGGCATTGCAGCCAGTATTGTTTCCACCATCTTTGTATTTACAAATGTCCCATATGTGTCTATGACCGAGAGGACGCAAAACACCATTTTTCATTCACTAAAAATTATGACTTTTATAAATTGACTTCTCCCACACCAGGGTCTAGTTTCTCTAGATAACGGTCGCCGCGCGAATAACGCTTACACCAAGCGGGGCCTAAGAAACACCGTAAACGTTTGCTAAGGTCAGATAACTCTTTAAGCTTACTCTTCATTTTTGGGAGATAGAAAAGGGTTGCTATCATAAGGGAGATAAATCATACTTCTCTGTCAGTTGGTACACAGTTTTCGATTTCACCTACATCTATTTGTGCGCAGAACATTAAATTTGCACTATATTATACCAGCTAACATGATGTAAATTAAGACAGAGCTCTCCAAAACACTTGCGTTTGTTTAATTTGCTAAAATCACCCCGTACTTTTCCACGATAGACTGTGGCAAACTTGTTGTTTTTGTCTTCCATTTTTAAAGCCGGAAGTATTGATATTTCCCATGATCCTTCAAATAGTTTGTCGCTTGCTACCTCGATCACAGCCACAACACGTTTTCAATAAACGTCAGCAAAAGAGGTGTTTCTTAGTATCGTTTTTGTCAATTTGCGCTCGCGCTACTTAACGTTAGCCCTTGTGAAACGGCCCCCTTATCTCTGCCTTTTGTGTGTTGTATGAGTGCGCACATGTGCTTGTGTTAATGAACGTGGAACTTGTGTCCATGTGAGCGTTCACGTGCGCGCGTACATACCCTACTAGGGACAAAAGGTGGATGCCTCGTGCCTCCATACGGAGAGCTGGATGACCCCGACCCCTCCACGAGTCTCTCCCCTTGGGATACGGGGGGAGGGGGGGGGGGGATCTTTCGTAAAAATGGTTCCCCCACCTTCTGGAAGTTCTGTGCTTGTCACTTCCTCTAATCTGCCACTCTTTTTGACTCTGCCTTTTCCCTTTGCTTTCTATCATCTACTATCTTTCTGACTTATTGGCCCATTCTCCTGCCTTATCCCCCCAAAAAAAATATATATTTCAAATAATGTTTCTCCTTTGAGCTCCTCCGAAATCGGAATGTGTCGGCTATGCGCAGCGAAGAGACCTGTGAAAACTGAAAACCGGACACATACGTACTTTACCCATTATGGCCTTTTGGCCTGGGAACGCAGAAGAAGAAGAAGAAGAAGAAGATGCCCTACTATTTTATCTTTACCACACACAAAAATAACGGCCAAATTAAGAATTCCATTATGCACCCTCTTCCAATGGCAGCACGTTTTCTTTATTGGTCGATTATGGAGCAACTTTAAAGACTAATTTACATTACAGCTTTTGATTTTTAAGAAAGCAGAGAGAGAGAGAGAGAGAGAGAGAGAGAGAGAGAGAGATCAAAGTTTATCAGTGTCAGAAAACGAACAAATATTCAAAACCGTGCAGCAGTTTACAGAGCTAAGTAAAAGGCTATAAAATTCAAACCCCTGCTTCCTTTCCAGCTCTTGCATCCTTACCAGTTCATGTTCTTACCTAATATTTTAACTCAGTTAGTTTTGGTGTATCTCTGTTTTCATCTTATTGGCGTCATTTCATGTAATCCTAATGTCATCATCGTGTCCTATTTCGTTTTATTGCGACGTGGGGTTGGAGTTCTGGTCTGCAGAGTGGTGTGAGGTGGAACTCTCTCTCTCTCTCTCTCTCTCTCTCTCGCTCGCTCTCGCTCTCGCTCTCTCCCTCTCTCTCTCTCTCTCTCTCTACCCCTCTCTCTCTTATCATTTTTTTGTCGATTTTACTTCTTTTGTCTATTGCTATGTCCATTGTTCGTTTGGTTTGTTGTGACTTTCTTTTCAAAAATGTATTGCTTGTATTTCCTGGTAAAATTCCGCCATTGTTAAATACTGTGTAATTCGTTTTGAACTGAGCACGCCATAAGCTCTGCTTGTTGTTGCTTCAGTTATGTCATAGTTGTTGTTCATGTTGATTTGGAAAATAAAACGGTAAAACATTTAAACCAGAGAGAGAGAGAGATCGAGATCAGGTTTTTAACACAACAATTGTAAATCGCCCCTGTATCTTTTGTAAATCTGTACGTGTCCTCATTTGTTATCATCCCGGGGCCGACCCACGTGTCCAATTGCAGTCATGCAGCTATCCAGCTGAGAGTTTGTGAGGCGTGATTCTCATGAAATAGTACCGTTTAAACCGGAATCTGATAACACAAAATCCGACTAAGTTTCATTCACTATATTTGTTGTTCCCCAATACACAAACCTTATGAAATATCCGCGTTTCCGTAGGGGAAGACGGGGTAAAAAGTGCATGGGCGGGTAAGAAGCCCACCCCAATTATCTCATGAAATAAAGAAAATGTCAGTCGAATTTGCCCATGAGACGAATGCTAGACATTAACGCTCGTCTCATGGGCAAAATGAGACTGAAATTTGCTTCATTTCATGAGATAATTGGGGTGGGCTTCTTACCCGCCCATGCGCTTTTTACCCCGTCTTCCCATATCAGACATTTGATCAGAGTTGTGTATTGGGTTCTATATGAATACAGTCAACGAAAATAGGATTTGTTTTCTCCAGAATCATTCAGACAGTAGTAGGCCTTTTTTCTTTCTTTTCTTTTTAAAAAAAGAAGCAGAATCACGCCTCACTGACGTCGTCACGGTTGGTATGGTCGTACCATTCAGACAGTAGTAGGCCTTTTTTCTTTCTTTTCTTTAAAAAAAAAAAAGCAGAATCACGCCTCACTGACGTCGTCACGGTTGGTATGGTCGTACGACTGAAATTGGGTGTGTGAGTCGACCCCCTTCAGGCCCAATATCAGCACGAATAAGGTAAGGTATCGAGCTTAATGATGAGGTAGGAGTGAGTGAGTGAGTGAGAGAGTGAGTTCGCAGACAGACAGAGAGTGAGAGAGAGAGAGAGAGAGAGAGAGAGAGAGAGAGAGAGAGAGAGAGAGAGAGAGAGAGAGAGAGAGAGAGAGAGAGAGAGAGAGAGAGAGAGAACAACTGAAACTGAAACTGAAATCTTATTTTCCAAGGATCAAGATTGTAGGCAAAGCCTGTTCTTCCAATCTGTCCAGAGAGAGAGAGAGAGAGAGAGAGAGAGAGAGAGAGAGAGAGAGAGAGAGAGAGAGAGAGAGAGAGACAGACAGACAGACAGAAAGACACAATAAGTGAGAGAGAAGGAAACAGACGGACAGACAGACAGTCGGACGGACGGACGAACAGACAATCAGTTTTGAAATTATTCTTTTTATAACAAAAGAAACAGATCACTTCTTGTTTTGGTGTCATATTTTGTGTGCTTTTGTTGAAGCGATAAAACGAGCATCGTATTTGGTGATACCGTGGACAATTCTGCCAATTTGCTTCATTTAAGTCGTTCTGGCCATATATGTCCGGAAATAATAGATAGCTGTCAATTTTATGCATTTGCTTCAAGGGAAGTAAATATGTGTGCACACTTGATCACTTCTAAACTCGTTTCACTCCCTTAGACCACAAGTTTTGCCCCTGACTTTGCTTTTGTAGTGGTTTGTTGTGGGGGAACCAATCGGTGTAGAGTTTTTCTATATAAAGTCTATATATAAAAAAAAAAGTCTGATCTACCACTTCCCTATGTCTAAACCTGAAGTAAAAACCCGTAATCTTCTTTCATTTCTCCTTTTGTTTATGTATGCTTTGTTTGTGTGCGTGGCTGGAGTGATTTGTGAGGTGTTTTTTTAATAATTCAAAATCATTGCGATGCGAATGAGATCAATGATTGGTACAACAGAGTTACAGTCGACATGGCTTACATGTCTATCAAATACACATCGAATGAAAAGACAGAGAAGCGCGGAAAACCCCCAAACAAACCCCACAGGGACCAGACTGTGAAAATATTACCGCCCCCCCCCACCCCCCCCCCCCCCAAAAAAAAAAAAAAAAAGCCAAAAATTTTCCCTATCTAATTGGGGGCTATTAATCTTTTAAAAGCCTTATGTCGTTCTGACGCTGCCAGATTTGTTAGTTAGTGAATAATGAAAAGTTACAAGAGAATTTCTTCCACCGAATTAGTACTACAAATTTGAAGAAAATACACAGAGATGATAGTTATGAATGAAGACAAACGTAGCGATTTTTTTTTTGCTGGATACCAGCCTTTTTTTTTTTTTTTTTTACATTTTATGTAGCACCTAGATTAACAAAGGGGTAATAAGAGAGGTTTTTTTTAAAATAACATTGTTTAACAAACATGCATGCAATATTTGTGTTTGCTTACGATATACAGAGAGAGAGAGTGCATGCATTTCAAAGCTTTACTAAGTGTGATAGTGCGTGTGCGTCATTGGAGGCGGGAAGAGAGGGAGAGAAGTCATGGGATACAATACATCTGTACACAAGAAATCACAAGTTTGGGTGAGCTTGGAGCTTAAAGTGGATTAAGTCACCATATTGTGATTATAATGGTTGAGTACAAGGATGATCGTATATCACTCAGAAATACGGTGAAATGTTTTGAAAGAGTTTTAGTAGTGAGAAGTTGTTTTTTTTATTTAGCGCACTAGTACGCAGAAATAAGAAACCAGTTCGACTCGAGACAGATAAAGTCAATTAAATGTACATGATACATAGGCTGCGTCAGAAGTCTGTAAGGTTGAGTTGGGGGTTGGGGGTCGTGGAAAACCTAGCTATCAATTTTGATGATTATTCTTGTTGGACGTTCAGTTCGATTTTCCAAGTCAAACTGGGAAGGAAGGGCGAGGCCGGGGTGCGAACCCCAGGACACTCACGAGATGACAATGGCAGGCGAACGTCTCGATTTAACCATCCTGCCACCTCCCTTCTTGTCTGACTGAGTGAAAGTTTTGCGATTTGTTTCTGACTTCATACAGGCACAAGAGTTTTGTTCTTGTTTGTTTCGTTTTGTTTCGCAGAGGCGCGCGATGCAAGTTTATGTTTTTAAGCAAACAAGCAAACAACATTACCGGAAAAATGGTGCTTTACGTCCTCTCGGTCTGGAACAGACACATATGGGACATTTGTAGATACAAAGATGGTGGGAACAACACTGGAGGCAATGCCCGGAGGCAGTGCAACACCAGTAAAGTCCCGAATTTGCAACAATGTAGATAAGTGTAGCAGTAACCACGCCTCGGTTAAACCTCATCGGCTATGGTACCGCCACAGTTGTATAATTCGTCCTTGTCAGTGACAAAAATGTATAACAATACCAGAATTTTTGTGTGTGCAGAAACATGCCCCTGTGTTTTTACCCTTTTTTTTTTTTCTTCTTCTTTTTTTTAAATTTTTATGCTTGTAGGCCTATGAACTAGCTTTTGAATTAGCGTTCAAACGAATTTGCTTCCCCCCCCCCCCTCCGCGATATTCAGTGTGCTTACTGCTCTATTTCAGATGGGCGCTGTGTATACAAGCTAGCTCTATATCAGCCCCCCATTTATTGGATTAGCCATAGAAAACAATTTCTGGGGTGTCTGGTTTTCATTAAAACTGAAAAAAAGAAAAGAAAAAAAAGAAATAGGTTTTCTTTCTTTTGCCTTTTTACGTCTTCGTTTCCATTTTTTAATAAAAGGATTACAACCGTTTACAACTGGAATGCGCGCCTTTCGATGTTTTCCTGCCTGAATGTCTGTCAGTCAGTGTTTGTAGGCCTAAGCGAAAATGTGTTCCAGTGACTGCAGCCTAAAGAACTGAACTGATCATTAAAGGCATTTGGTGGATTGGTGGGTAAACCCTGTCCCCCATAATTGCAACAATGCGGTAACTTTCTACACTGATCTTTTTATTTCTTTTAAACTTGAGAGAGAGAGTGTGAGAGAGGGAGAGAGAGAGAGGGAGGAGAGAGAGAGAGAGAGAGAGAGAGAGAGAGAGAGAGAGAGAGAGAGAGACAGAGACAGAGACAGAGACAGAGAGAGAGAGAACACTTGAACACTTGAAATTTATTGTCATTGCCAAATTGGAGGGAGAGAGACAGAGAGAGAGAGAGAGAGAGAGACAGAGAGAGAGAGAGAGAGAGAGAGAGAGAGAGAGAGAGAGAGAGAGAGAGAGAGAGAAATTGAGAGACAGGGACAGATAGAGAAGGAGACAAGGAGAGGCAGAGACAGACAGGAAAACTAACACACACACACACACTCTCTCTCTCTGAGAGAGAAAGAGATAGAGACCGGATGGATGAATGAGGGAAACAGAAAGAGAAACAGACAGTTAGAAAGACAGACACAGACAGGGAGGCATAGGGGAAGACGGGGTAAAAAGCGCATGGGCGGGTAAGAAGCCCACCCCAATTATCTCATGAAATAAAGAAAATTTCAGTCAAATTTGCCCATGAGACGAATGCTAGACATTAACGCTCGTCTCATGGGCAAAATGAGACTGAAATTTGCTTCATTTCATGAGATAATTGGGGTGGGCTTCTTACCCGCCCATGCGCTTTTTACCCCGTCTTCCCCTAGATAAAAAAACACACACCCAGAGATGGGTAGACAGAGACGCGCGCACACACACGCACGCACACACACGCACGCACACACACACGCACGCACACACACACACGCAAGTACGCACACACACGCGCGCGCACGCACGCACACACGCACACACGCACACACACACACACACACACACACACACACACACACGCGTACACAAAAACGTGAAAGGGTCCTCTAAGGGGCTAAAAATGATAGAATGCCAGTTAATTAGTTAACTGGCTTTAATATAGGGGAAGACGGGGTAAAAAGCGCATGGGCGGGTAAGAAGCCCACCCCAATTATCTCATGAAATGAAGCAAATTTCAGTCTCATTTTGCCCATGAGACGAGCGTTAATGTCTAGCATTCGTCTCATGGGCAAATTTGACTGAAATTTTCTTTATTTCATGAGATAATTGGGGTGGGCTTCTTACCCGCCCATACGCTTTTTACCCCGTCTTCCCCTACCAGTTAAGTAGTTAACTGTATTTTCTTATTCCAGTTGAGTAGTTAACTGATATAATCAACTTCCGCTTCCGGCAAAAGAAAAGTCAGTTAACTGTTAAGTGGCATTTTATGGGGAAAACCAACTCCTCAACTGTTTTTTGTAACACGAAATTCCATTGGATGTACTGCAGATCATCAATCTTTTCCCATTTACACTGTGAAAGAGTTACATACCTTCCTATCATTTTTTATTAGTAATTTTTATCACGGATCGGACCAGGATCTGCTCAGAGCTTTGAATGATGGCTGGATGATGGTTCATCCCGTATGTGCTGTTTTGCAGCCGAGTGTACGTAAAACCAATATTTAATTCATTCAAACGCTGACCAATTAAAATGTGTGTTACAAAACCTTCAGAAAATAATCGCTCTCAGACGGAAAATATTTCGAAATGTCAGTTAACTAGTTAACTAGTATAAACGATTTCCGCTTCCGGTAAAACAAAGTCAGTTAACTAGTTAACTGAATTAGAAAAGCCAGTTAAGTAGTTAACTGGTATTTTATTAATTATGAACAGACCAGGAGAGTGAATCCGTGAAAGTTGAGGAAAATGTTTAACCCTTTCACCGCCAATGTCGCATTATTTTTAGCACCACAGTGATTTAATATTTATGTCACTAAAAGGCATCCAATTGGGGTCTATTATCCAAAGACCCTATTGTCTTAGTTTTGTGAAGTAAGGGTAGACCTTATTTGGGGAGGACGGGGTAAAAAGCGCATGGGCGGGTAAGAAGCCCACCCCAATTATCTCATGAAATGAAGCAAATTTCAGTCTCATTTTGCCCATGAGACGAGCGTTAATGTCTAGCATTCGTCTCATGGGCAAATTTGACTGAAATTGTCTTTATTTCATGAGATAATTGGGGTGGGCTTCTTACCCGCCCATGCGCTTTTTACCCCGTCTTCCCCTATGTCACAGAAGAATCTCCAATAGTGCAGACGGATTTTGTTCTCTACCCAGGTACATTTAATGGAATGTCTTTGCTGACATATGGCTGGCGGTGAAAGGGTTAAGAAGCGCGGGATTGTGGGTGAGTGAAATGGGCGGAGAGGCGACTTCCACGAGTCGTCACCAACTGACCTTACACCGGACCCACGAGTCGAACAACGAGCGGAACACGCTGACGGGGGAAGAGGTCTCCGACAGCAGGCGGTCCACGCCGCACTCGAAAGTCACGCGCTTGACCTTGACCCGGCGAACCGCATCCGGGTCCAGCTTGGTGACCTCCCTTGCCAAGCTGCGCAGCTTGCGCCACCTGGCGGGCGGAAGGACGAGCGGTTTGGTGTGGTGGTGATTGGGTGCCAGGTACTTGGCGGGATCAGCAGTCCGCACGACGTTGAAGCTCTGACCATCAGGGGGGTAGTAGTGGAAAGAGTATACGTAGTAACCCTGGTGAGAATGGAAAGATAGGCTAAGACCCGTCTTTTTTGTTGCCAAAGGAGGTACATTTTTCTTTGTATAGGGGAAGACGGGGTAAAAAGCGCATGGGCGGGTAAGAAGCCCACCCCAATTATCTCATGAAATGAAGCAAATTTCAGTCTCAGTTTGCACATGAGACGAGCGTTAATGTCTAGCATTCGTCTCATGGGCAAATTTGACTGAAATGTTCTTTATTTCGTGAGATAATTGGGGTGGGATTCTTACCCGCCCATGCGCTTTTTACCCCGTCTTCCCCTATATGTAGTAGCCATGCATGGTGAGATGGACAGATAAGACCCGCCTTTTTTTTTACCCCCCCCCCCCCCCAAAGGAGTTAACATTTTCTTTGCAGACAGTTTTTTTTTCTGATCCTGACTCATGGATGTTGCCCCCCCCCCCCCCCCCCTTTTGTTTTTGGCTTTTAAAAATATATTTTAGGTGATGCTCTCTCTCTCTCTCTGTGTCTCTGTGTGTGTGTGTGTGTGTGTGTCTCTCTGTCTGTCTGTCTGTCTCTCTCTCTCTCTCTCTCTCTCTCTCTCTCTCTCTCTCTCTCTCTCTCTCTCTCTCTCTCTCTCTCTCTCTCTCTCTCTCTCTCTCTCTCTCTCTCTCTCTCTCTCTCTCTCTCTCTCTCTCTCTCTCTCTCTCTCTCTCTCTCTCTCTCTCTCTCTCTCTCTCTCTCTCTCTCTCTCTCTCTCTCTCTCTCAATGGAATGCGATTTTAGCTTCTTTTAATGTTCATTCAAGTCTCAATGTTTTCAAGAAAAACTACCATAAGTACCTTATGATCAAACATATAAACAACATCACATATTAGTCTCTTATGTAGCTTATGTTTGAAATGTTTATTCATGACATGGTTAATTTGTACATAAATCTTGTTTGTAAACATGAGGGTTTTTTTTTTGTTTTGTTTTTTGTTCACTTTAAGGGAGGGGGGGGGGGGGGGGGGGAGATGGAGGAAGAAAGTAATTTCTTGTGTTTTGATGATGCATAATACATTTGTTTAGATTGTTTAGATAATACATTATTTTGTTTAGATTGCTTTTTTATTTCTTCCTCCACAATGTATTTCCTGATTCTTGTGAATTCAATTTATATTAGTTCATATGATTACTGTGCTGTGTGCGAGGTTAGTGGTGGGTGGGGGGAGGGTGTATGGGTGTAAGAATGTGTTTTTTTTTTTTTTTTTCCTTGTTGCTTTTGTTCATTGATTGAAGTTTTAATTATGCTTTTCTTCTTTTGTTTCGAGGGCAAGATGTAAACAAGCCCATTGTGTGCTTATTCTTTCCCCTCAATAAACAAATGCTTCAAATGTTTCTCTCTCTCTCTCTCTCTCTCTCTCTCTCTCTCTCTCTCTCTCTCTCTTTCTCCTCTCTCTCTGTGTGTCTGTCTCTCTCTGTCTCTCTCTGTCTTTCTATTTGTGGTGTGTGTGTGTGTGTGTGTGTGTGTGTGTGTGTGTGTGTGTGTGTTGTGTGTGTGTGTGTGTGTGTGCGTGTGCGTGTGCGTGCGTGCGTGCGTGTGCGTGCGTGCGTGTGTGCGTGTGCGTGTGCGTGTGTGTGTGTGTGTGTGTGCGTGTGCGTGTGTGTGTGTGTGTGTGTGTGGTGTGTGTGTGTGTGTGTGTGTGTGTGTGTAGAAGACAGGTATGCACACTATTACCTCAGCTATGCCTGTTAATCCCTATGCAGAATGGGAAAAAATAAGAACACAATAATTCCCAGGAGAAACAACGAACACTGTACCGTGCAGGATTCGAACTCCCCTACCCGCAACCTTTTAGATTACGACTCATACAGAGAGCATTGAAGCCTATCCATTCGACCAAAGTGCCCACTTGGGTGAAGTGTATATAAACAAACCTGTTCCTTTTTTTAATAATGAAGTTTCTAGGTTTCTAGGTTTCTTCCTATATGCCTATTATATGCACAGAGCTAAGCGGTTGGTGCACTAGGTTGCTCTGATGAGAGAGAGGTGTGCCCTTTAAAAATAGACAGTAATCCATGTTTGTTCATTCATAGAGACATAAAGCCTCTTGAAGAAGAACGTTTTTTTTGTTAATTCATTTCATTATGTTCTCTGCAAGTCACCTACTAACCTATGAACAGCAGCACTGGTAAGGAATGTTTATTTATTGCCCTGGCTGCGGGTGGCTGCCTGGAGTTCCCATTTCAATGGTTCCTGGAGGTCAAGGCTCTGGAAAAATATGCTATTTAAAACCATGGGTCGAAAATCACCCAGGATGGACTGAGCATTTGTTGCTTAGGGGAAGACGGGGTAAAAACCGCATGGGCGGGCAAGAAGCCCACCCCAATTATCTCATGAAATAAAGAAAATGTCAGTCAAATTTGCCCATGAGACGAATGCTAGACATTAACGCTCGTCTCATGGGCAAAATGAGACTGAAATTTGCTTCATTTCATGAGATAATTGGGGTGGGCTTCTTACCCGCCCATGCGCTTTTTACCCCGTCTTCCCCTATTTACTCACGAGGTTATACAAGTTTTGGTAAGAATATAGAACAACATCTTTTGGACAAAGTCAGGAAATTTTGGTGATGTAGCGTTCAAATTGGATGAGTTATTGGGCAAAAACCATGCCCCTGGGGAGTTTTTGACCCACCCAGTACTGGGAAGGTTAACCCAGCCTCGGGCTTTACCTTGGGAATGAGCCTGGGGAAGTAGAGGAAGAGCAGGATGGAGATGGTGATGATGAAGGCCCTCAGCAACCACACCCACTGGTCATCGGACGTGTCCGAGCACACCTCCAGCCCCAGGGCGTCCCTATGGCAGCACCGGTACACCAGGCGGCCCCACCCGCTGAGCTCCTCCACGTGCATCGTGCACACCTGTGCGCATGCGTCACACATCAAGCGTGATTGGTGCTTCTTCCGGTGAACGACTAGCGTTATACTTTTCTGTCTTTCTGTGGTCACCCCCCCCCCCCCCCTCCTCGTTAGTAGAAAGGTCAGGGATGCGTGACCATTGTCCACACACCTTTGCATCAACCTTGACACTTGGATTTGACTGACTGAACTCTGGCTCCATCCAAATCTCTCTCTTGAGCATTTCACCACAGACCTTGCATCTTCCAAATCCAGCTCACCATGTAGGATCCACTTGTCAAAAGCGATACAAGTGTAGAAGAAGAACGGGCGGAAATGATATATGTACTTTTTGTAAGAAAAAATAGCTATGGCCAAGTTCTTCTTCTTCGATCGCTCAGACAGTTTCCTGTCAATTATGAGCGCAGATCCGTCATGCTGCAGTTATGCGCCTAACTAAGAAATAGGCCCAGCAAGTCCGACTTCGGCTGGAGGAAATGTTTTTGAAAGTGTTTGGGGAAAAAAAGGCAGGAGAATGAACCGGTAAGGCAGAAAAATAGCAGATGACAGTAAGCAAAGGGAAAAGGCGGACTCAAAGAGAGTGACAGATTACAGGAAGTTACAAGCACAGAACTTGCAGAAGGTGTGGGAACTATTTATACAAAAGACCCCCGGTGTCCCCACGGGGGGGAGCTATGGTCAAGTGAAACGATATATGTAAGCTTACAAATCTGATTAGGAAATAGCTAACGTAATCGACATAGGCCTACGATGGGTAAAGATGCAGACCAACGCCCCCTGTCACAGTCTTGGTTCATTGCGTTCTTCCCGTCTTGCCTTTATCTTCTACTATGATTGAATGCATTCTTTAAATTGGGCAAATGAATGAAAATTAACGATAAGCATACAAAACGATAGAAGTTTAAAAAGTGATCAATCTGCAGTAAGAAAAGCAAAACTGAAACCCCCCGGAAAGAACCGAGAAATGGAGGAAGGGGTGTTGATCTGCATCTTTGCCGCCTACGTGTGCACAGTTGGTAACAATCCACAGACAGACAGACAGACAGACAGACCCCCCCCCCCCCCCCCCCGCACACACACACACACGCACACGCACACGCACACACACACACACACACACACACACACAGACAAACATATACACAAACCTGTTGGTACCAACATATAATACAGAGATTCATTTCTGTGTTTGCATTTTTTCTTGTAATCTTTTTAATCCTTTGTAGAGAAAAACACACCAAATAAAATGCTTGTTCAATGCCGCGTGCGGTGATTAGGGGAAGACGGGGTAAAACGCGCATGGGCGGGTAAGAAGCCCACCCCAATTATCTCATGAAATGAAGCAAATTTCAGTCTCATTTTGCCCATGAGACGAGCGTTAATGTCTAGCATTCGTCTCATGGGCAAATTTGACTGAAATATTCTTTAGTTCATGAGATAATTGGGGTGGGCTTCTTACCCGCCCATGCGCTTTTTTCCCCGTCTTCCCCTCATATTACCCGAGCATCGTCAGAGACTCCTGAGACTCGTCTCTCCGTTTCATTCTTCAGGTCGTAGTACAGGAACTCCCTCAGTTTGCTCTCCAGCGCTCGTGAGGACAACCCAGTCAAACATCCGGGCACCGTGAGAGTCAAACGAAGGTCAAGGCTGTCTGTCCCCACTGTGACGTAGGGCTTCAGAATGCCGTAGTAGTAGTGGAACAACAGCAACAGCCTTTCTGAATCAACACCTGAAAATGTGAGAGAAAAAGGAATGCATGGCATCATGTCATAACTCTGCAACAACAACAACGACAAGAGCAAAAATCAACGAACAAACCAACCAACAACAACAACAGTAACAAGAGCAACCGCAAACAAGTGCAACGCCGGGCGGCTGCAAAGTCCCCTCGCAGCATCGCCGAGCTACTCCGAAATCGGAATGTGTCGGCTGTACACATACATAAAAACGCATCAAAACAGCACGTAACTGAATAGTTTTTTTATATATAGTCTTGGGGTTCGGACCCGTGATTTGAGCGCGCGCGATCATGCGCACACGAGCGCACAGAAACATGACAACTGTGTTATAGACCATTCATCAAGAAATGTTGTGAAAAACTGCATTGAAATACATGCAAAACTTCGCGAGATATTAGCGATTATGTGTATTGGGGTTTGAACCCCGTACCTGGCGCGACCTTGACCTTAATGTAAAACTAAATACATCAGTGGATAGCTTGCATCTTAGCAAACTAGTATACCAAATTTGATGATGATAGACTGAATAGTTTTTGAGAAAAACGGACGAATAGCTGGACGGACGGACGGACGGACGGAGGCACGGACGGACCAGACAGAAACAATAGTTCCCCGAACCTTCGGCTAGGGGACTAATAACCGGTGTTTTCTTTGCAAAACGAAATGAGCGGAGCGGAGAACAATTCAGGGGAAACAGGAGGAATCTTTGCCATAAACTGGACAGTCATTTAGAATTCGAGATGCCATTGTAATAAAATAAAACGTATTTGTAGGTCAAAGAAA
This sequence comes from Phymorhynchus buccinoides, assembly GCA_017654935.2. Taxonomy (NCBI): domain Eukaryota; kingdom Metazoa; phylum Mollusca; class Gastropoda; order Neogastropoda; family Raphitomidae; genus Phymorhynchus; species Phymorhynchus buccinoides. The sequence goes on along the minus strand of CM065687.1, from coordinate 32,363,528 downwards.
AATTGCCCTTCTAGAAATATTGAGACCTTTACAGAAAAGAAGAGTCTTAGCTTACTTCTGATGATATGCAATAACAATAATAACTAAACCGATACAATACACAGCAATGGAATTGTATTCTCTCTCTCTCTCTCTGTTTCTCTCTTCTCTCTCTCAAACACATGAACAGAAACAGACACACAAACCCCACAGATATACAGACACACACGCGCACATAGGCCTATGCACTTCATTCTTTCATCTCCCCCCCCCCCTACCCCCCCTCTCTCTCTCTCACCCTCTATCTCGCCTCTACCTTTCACGCGGTACGCTTTCCAAGGCTGGAACCAGTCATCTCCTCCAACGTCTCTCCAGAACTCCTCGGAATGACCCTCCACCCGGATTTCGTATTCCACCAGCTTCACGCTCTCGTCTCCCAGCATCTCCCGGAGCTTCCTCCCTTCCTCTTCGTCCTCGTTCAAGAATTCGCACGACTCCGATGGTTTGGGCACCGTCGAAGACAGCGCCAGGAGTACCAGCAGTCGGGGAAGTTTTGATGACCCGCGCAGCATCGCTGTAGGATTGATAGCCAGGAGAGGTGATACAAAAGAAAAATGATTTTTGTTTGGCCCCTTCTCCCCCCCCCCCCCTTTTTTGTTTTTAAACTTGTAAACCTTATTGTTGTTGTTGTCTTACTCTGGCTTAAAGACTCCAGGGATCATCCCAACAGCCGAAGTACTTGAACACTATGGCACAAATACACCAGCTAGGGATGAGAACATTACGTGTGTGACCGTTTTTGACTACCCCGCCACGTGGGCAGCCACACTCCGACTTCGGAGGATGTAAACCTTATTCATTATGTATGTTACAAGATTTCTGGTAGCATCAGCAGGGTTAGGGTTTGATGTCCCTCGCAGCATCTGCTGTTGGATTGATCGAGTTCAAGTTCAAGTTCAAGTATTCTTTAATATCCCCCAAAGAGAAATTCAGGTTAGGGGCAACAACATGACAGAAATACAACAATAACTGAAAGAACATTAATCAAACGTGTGAAACAAAATTATACCAACCAAAATAATTATCATTAACATTCATTACATCAACTTAGAAATGTGCACATTTAAATCACAGAGAGAGAGAGAGAGAGAGAGAGAGAGAGAGAGAGAGAGAGAGAGAGAGAGAGAGAGAGAGAGAGAGAGAGAGAGAGAGAGAGAGAGAGACTGACAGAGAGACAGTGAGAGAGAGAGAGAGAGAGAGAGAGAGAGAGAGAGAGAGAGAGAGAGAGAGAGAGAGAGAGAGAGAGAGAGAGAGAGAGAGAGAGAGACAAGACAGACAGAGAGATACCAACAAAATAATTATCATTAACATTCATTACATCAACTTAGAGAGAGAGAGAGAGAGAGAGAGAGAGAGGGAGAGAGAGAGAGAGAGAGAGAGAGAGAGAGAGAGAGAGGAGAGAGAGAGAGAGAGAGAGAGAGAGAGAGAGAGAGAGAGAGAGAGAGAGAGATCAATAACCATTATTGACTTGTAGCAATCAATCAAACAACAAAAACTGGAACACATCTCGTCATCAACAATCAAAACACACGATAATTATGATAATTATGTGGGGGTGAGTGTGTGTGTGTGTCCAATTAACTTTTGTTTCCCTGTGGTACAAATACAAGGTCATTTTTAACCAAATGACAGCTTTTTAGTTGCCACTGGGATTAACGTGAGCTAAGTGCATGAGGACACGGGACCTCGGTTTATCGTCTTATACGAAAGAGATGGGTAGAGAGAGAGAGAGAGGAGAGAGAGGGAGGGGGGGGGGAGGAGAGGGAGATGATGGAATGAAGTGCATAGGCCTATATGCGTGTGTGTGTATGTATATCTGTGGTTCTGTGGGCTTTGCTTGTTATGTTGCAATCTCGAGTATTCGTTGGGTTATCGCAACAAGCACGCGCGCGCGCGCGCGCGCACGCACACACACACACACACACACACACACACACACACACACACACACGCACGCACGCGCGCACGCACACACACACACACACACACACACACACACACACACACACACACACACACACACACACACACACACACACACACACACACACACACACACACACACACACACACACACACACACACACACACACACACCTGGAGTATCATCTCTGCAGTCAGATAATAAAAGGAGTTTTAACATTTTATTTTCATTCGTATTTTAAAGATTAAAAAAAAACTACACACAGAACAGACATACAACTCCATGCAGGAACGCCTTTAATTTTTTATTTTTTTTTAGATAGACAAGTATCAAAATCATGCAATATCAAATGCGTATTTCTTCTTTCATTTTGTCTGACAATGTTCGAAGAATAGGCCTACTTCGAAAAAGTATTTTGACTCAATTTATTGTTCGTTTGATCACGTAGACCGTCAGCTCTGTCTTTTGTTAGCCTCCCTGCTTGTTTTTCGCCTGTCTGTCTGTTGGTCGGTCTCTCTCTCTCTCTCTCTCTCTCTCTCTCTCTCTCTCTCTCTCTCTCTCTCTCTCTCTCTCTCTCTCTCTCTCTCTCTCTCTCTCTCTCTCTCTCTCTCTCTCTCTCTCTCTCTCTCTCTCTCTCTCTCTCTCTCTCTCTCTCTCTCTCTCTCTCTCTCTCTCTCTCTCTCTCTCTCTCTCTCAACATTGTATTGTGGCCTTCAATGTACAATAAACATTCCGAGTTCAGAGGTCTCTCTCTCTCTTTGAGAGAATGTCTTTGAGAGAGAGAGAGAGAGAGAGAGAGAGAGAGAGAGAGAGAGAGAGAGAGAGAGAGAGAGAGAGAGAGAGAGAGAGAGAGAGAGAGAGAGAGAGAGAGATAGAGAGAGAGAGAGGTTGTATCTGTGCATGTGCACTCTATATATTATAATATGCGCGTGTTCCAAACTTTTTTTATATTTTTTTTTTATGAAGACGAAGGTGGCGACATTGTTTTCTTCTTCTTTTTCTTAGTCTGAACTGTTATTGGTCAGGGATTATAATATAATAAAGCTTCACATACACCCCTGTACAATGTGAACTTTGAAGAATCAACTGTGGCGGCACCATACCCGATGAGGTTTCACTGAGGCATGGTTACCGCTACACCTATCTATAATGTTAAAAACTCGGGACTTTACTGGTGTTGCACTGCCTCCGGGCATTGCACCCAGTATTGTTCCCCCCATCTTTGTATTTACAAATGTCCCATATGTGTCTATGACCGAGAGGACGTAAAACATCATTTTCACCCTGTACAATGTGGCGGTGCCATAGCCGATGAGGTTTAACCGAGGCGTGGTTACCGCTACACCTATCTGTATTAATAAAGAATGGGGACTGTACTGGTTTCGTACTGCCTCCGGGCATTGCCTCCAGTATTGTTCCCACCATATTTGTATTTACAAATGTCCCATATGTGTCTGATTCAGACCAAGAGGACGTAAAACACCATTGTTGCCTTTCGCCCTGTACAATGATGGTGCATGTGAAAACCAGGCATAAATCACTCAGAATGTTTTTGAGCACAAGCCCAAAATAGCCAACAACCCCCCAAATACCAATTTTCTATTTAGGGCATATTTATGTTTATTTGTATGTATTCTACCAGTATCCACAACACGAAATATAATTGTGAATGATTTCTTTGTTTATTTTATTGTTTTCTAAATCAAGTCAATAGAAACAAAGAGGCAAAGTTCTATCTTCCATGTCCGATTTCTGCAAATGATCTATCCCGAATGTTAAACTTTGAATGGTTATAAAATAAACACTTGACAAGATAACTCAATTCTGTTTTTTGTCTGTGTGTTGACTAGGAATCTTTGCTCTATATTGTAAAAATACAATCTCAATTCATGCCAATATTCCATTATGTCTGTGTGTTGACTAGGAATCTTTGCTCTAAACTATAAAAATACAATCTCAATTCATGCCAATATTCCACTATGTCTGTTTTTTCCATGCACTGTCACAATGTATTATTGCAGCAAGCTTCGATGTGGTTGCTAGTGGCATTGCCCAAACAAATGGGAGACGTGTGACATCTTTGCTCTAAACTATAAAAATACAATCTCAATTCATGCCAATATTCCACTATGTCTGTTTTTTCCATGCACTGTCACAATTTATTATTGCAGCAAGCTTCGACTGACATTCTCTCTGCTTTTTCTTCTTCTCTGCCCCTATCTCAGTCTGTCTGCTCGCTGTCTGTCTCTGCCTGTCTGACCCCGAATATCCTCATACATATTTCAGTCATAAATACATTTGGTTCTTTTTGCTCCCCCCCCCCCCCTCCTCCCCCCCAGGGACTTTTCTGATATGTTCACTTTTTCTTTTATTATTTTAAAACCCGTCCTATTCTTTCTGGAGTGCAACCCAGATAAAACCCCAACAACTTTGAGAACATGCATTTAAAACAAAACAAAAAACAACTGAAACAAAATCCAGAATATCGATTTGCATACACACCCAGGTAAGGCTTTAGCACAATTATTTATTTTAACATTTTAACTTTCGGAACATCTTATGTTTTGGAAAAATAAATAACAAAAAATTGATTTTTACCTTCAGAAAAAAAGAAATAAAAAAAAAAGAACAATATCGTAAGCTGACATAATTAGGTTAGATTAGGTACATTGTAGTCACAGAGGCGTCTCTGTGAAATTCGGGTTGCTCCCACCTGGAGAGCGCGTCGCAGCCAGAGGCGCGCCACCCATTTTTTGTTTTTGTTTTGCATGCGATTTTTTTGTGACTGATGAGGAAGGAAGGGAGGGGGGTAAATTTTGACCAAATGACAACTTTTTCGTTGCCACTGGGTTTAACGTGTGCTAAGTGCATGAGCACACGGGACCTCGGTTTATCGTCTCATCCGAAAGACTCTAAACCGCACGACCGCATGACCGCAAGGCATAGTAGTGCAAAGTGAGAGGAAAAATCCCCTGTACCCAGGTTCGACCTCGGGTTTACTTGACACGAAGCGAACGCGCTACCACTGTGCCACTCTACACTCAATTATGCACGATTATAAAGAAATGTGTCGAATGCTGAGAGACACTTGTGCAGACGTGTCTTTATTAGTGGACTCTAGTAATTATCGATTAGGCTTTAAACGGGACTGTTCCAATCATGTATTTTGTCAGTCCCATTCAGTTGCGCGCACCCAGGCCTTCATACATTCATGCCCAAAGAGATTTGAAATATTCATGTCAGTGGATTTTAGGACAAAACACTGACGAGGAGAAATCACGTGAGAATGCGTGAATGACATAGAGAAGGGAGAGGAGAGAAAAAGGGGTGTGTGTGGGGGGGGGGGAGAGAGAGATAGAGAGAGAGGGGAGGACCCTGACGGAGAGAGATTTTGCAAGAAAGACGTCGAGATCACCAGAGAGAACACCATTTACAGAGATCGGGAGAGAAGGAGACTTTGCTCTGGTTTCCTAGAGAAGAGAGAGAAAAGAGAGAGATTCCTCCTTGGCGGAGATGAGAGAGAGAGAGAAGCCATTTTGAGATGGGAGAGAGAGAGAGAGAGAGAGAAGACCCATTGTGGTTGAAGTTTTTTTTTTTACCTTGAGTGAGAGAGCAAAGAAAAAGAAGAAGAGATTTAGAGAGAGTTGTGAGAGCGAAACTCATTTAGATAAGACTGAATAAGATTACAAAACTCAGAAATCAGAAAGCTTTATTGCGAAAAGTTCGTGCAAACAAGGCTGGGCCTAAACTTCAGGCTGCCATTACTAAAGATGCAATACACGCCTTCTACTTTCAATGAAATAATTTGACTTCCAGCAAAATCCGCCAAGGAAAAACGCCGATTTGAACAGTTTGATATAGCAACGACATGGAGCAAAGTGAACATTGCAATCTCTGTAAAGGGTGTTTTCCAATGGTGATCTCGACGTGTTTCTTGCAAAAAAAAAACTGAGAGTCAGGGTCCACCTTTAAGAGATAGACAGAGAGAGAGAGAGAGAACAGAGAACAGAGAGAGATTAGAGAGAGAGGGAGAGGGAGAGAGAGAGAGAGAGAGAGAGAGAGAGAGAGAGAGAGAGAGAGAGAGAGAGAGCTGCCTTAAAGAAAAAGAAAATATAATTAAAAAAAGCACTGATACGGGGCAGACCTCCGCTAGAACCACAAGGGGCCAATATTTGGGTTTGTACGTTCTAGCTAAAATCAGTCTTGTCATACACGTACATTCTTTGGCTTAAATTGGTGGTATTTCAATTAACAGAGCGGAACATTATATAATACAGAAAAAAACAACACCATAATAGATAAATAAAAAAAAGCATTGCATTGACAAGACTCTATCAGGAAAAATGTAGAAAAAGAGTTCTAAAATACCGCTTCTGAAATACAAATTGATTTGGAAATTTTTATTGGAATTGATTAAAAAATGTATTTGCAATAATTGTAATTTCCTCAAAGCGCAGCTGACAACACGAGTTTGCCACCACCACATGACTGTGACTGTACAGTCATCGCAAACAAAGCATAGGCTATTGGGGAACATTCAGAACAATCCTTTTTCTGCTAAAGAAAAGAAAAAATAACAAATGGTCAAAAATAGTCACCACCACCATCCTCATCAGAGAAACAAAGAGCTAGGGGAAGACGGGGTAAAAAGCCCATGGGCGGGTAAGAACCCCATGCCAATTATCTCATGAACTAAAGCACATTTCAGTCAAATTTGCCCATGAGACGAATGCTAAACAGTAACACTCGTCTCATGGGCAAAATGTGACTGAAATTTGCTTCTTTTCATGAGACAATTGGCATAGGCTTCTTACCCGCCCATGGGCTTTTTACCCCGTCTTCACCTATTATGTTTGATAAATTTCAAGGCTTTATTTTAAAAAAAGAGAAAGAGTCACAACAACAACAAAAAGTAAAACAAAATAAAAAAGAGCGAAAAATCACACACAGAGAAACGTTTGTGTTTGATCAATGGCTTCTAATAGAAGTTCTATATTCTAAAAATAAATAAAATAAATGGGTTGATTCTAACAGGACATTCCTAGGCCTAAATGTCAGCAAAACTTTCGTTATAATCCATTCATATCTTGGAAGAAGGTAACTCTACTCTAGCAACAACAACCATAAAAACCTATCGTCGGTCAAATTAAAAAAGAATCGTAGGGGAAGACGGGGTAAAAAGCGCATGGGCGGGTAAGAAGCCCACCCCAATTATCTCATGAAATGAAGCAAATTTCAGTCTCATTTTGCCCATGAGACGAGCGTTAATGTCTAGCATTCGTCTCAGGGGCAAATTTGACTGAAATTTTCTTTATTTCATGAGATAATTGGGGTGGGCTTCTTACCCGCCCATGCGCTTTTTACCCCGTCTTCCCCTATCTCAATTTTGGTAGTTATGAGAAAAATGAAAAAAACTGTTTTAAAAATTAACCGTGTTTACCACAATTGATTAACTATGATGAATAATTATGGTGTTGAAGACATTGCGAGTTCAGTCCTGCATTTCGTTAAAATGACTTACATTTTTTGTTTAGACTTGAAAAGAACGAAGATACGAGGTTTTTGTCCTTAACCTATATATCTGAATTTGGGACTTACGAGTTTTTCTTTTATTTGACAACCTCATTTACCCCATATAGAAAGTCGTTAGAGATACGAGCTTTTGGTGGAAGGTGGAATGAAAAAATAGAGAGCTGACTATGTATCGAACTCAACCCCCTCCCCAAAATCGAGATAAGAGGTTTTTGAATTTCACGGACGATATTCCAAAACCTGAACGACGATCTATACTACTCCAAGATACTGAATGTTCTTTTTGCGATACTATACATTGGAAAACTTCAAGAGAACGTCATTAAAACCCACTCAAACCTTTTATTAAAGTAATTTTGTTAACAGACAGGCGAAAACAAAAAGATAATATAGGAGGTAATTAACCTTATTAGACCTAAATGAGATACACACACCTATATACTACCATCATCTGTTCCTCTCTCTGTCTGTCTTTCCTCTCTCTCTCTCTCTCTCTCTCTCTCGAGTAAATGTTTGACAAAGACTGCATGTAAACAGCCTAGAATTTCAAAATAGTCAAAGGTATTCATTACCATCCACACATAAAGACAAACAAACTATATGTACTTTCTATGTTTCAAACGTGAAAGACATATTTTGAATGTGTTGTTGAAATTGTCTTGGGATTATGAAATCACTCACTCTTTTTTCAGATTGTAACAGTAGGGGAAGACGGGGTAAAAAGCGCATGGGCGGGTAAGAAGCCCACCCCAATTATCTCATGAAATGAAGCAAATTTCAGTCTCATTTTGCCCATGAGACGAGCGTTAATGTCTAGCATTGGTCTCATGGGCAAATTTGACTGACATTTTCTTTATTTCATGAGATAATTGGGGTGGGCTTCTTACCCGCCCATGCGCTTTTTACCCCGTCTTCCCCTATGTCTATTTCTTCTTCTTCTTTCACTTTCTTTTCTAAAATTCATTTTTAGTAATTTAAGAACAATTCTTAGCCAAGTGGGGTTTGTACGTGGATGTGAAAATGTATGTATTCATACGTATGCCGTTTGTTTTTCTTGCAATCTTCCCACATCCAGTTAAAAAAGTGTTTTACTTTTGTATTCTCTTTAACATAGGTCTTGATTTAAAAAAAAAAGTGTACAGACATATTTTCTGATTGTTTTTCACTCGATAATTAGAGCTACACAAACATGCGCACGCGCGAGCACACACACACGCACGCACGCACGCACGCATACACGCACACATACACACACACACACACACACACACACACACACACACACACACACACACACACACACACACACACACACGCACGCACGCACGCACGCACGCACGCACGCACGCACGCACGCACACGCACACACACACACACACACACACACACACACACACACACACACACACATTTATTCACTAATTGAAAAACATAACAAATATCTCCCCCACTCCTCCCCTTAGCCCTCCCCCCCCCCTTCCCACAAAAAAAAGGAATAGAAAAAAAGAAAGGGAAAAAAGAAACCAAAAAACCAAGGAAAAGCATAATTCCTTATCAACATCGGAGATATATGAAAACCAAACCAGATCATTTGTTTTTAAAGCTAAAAGAAACATATTTACCTGATTCTGATTGATGAACTACACAAAACTCCACCAATTAAGCATCAACACACACAAAGCTTATATCCTTCTAACGAATGTGGCAGGTACCTTATTAGTGGGAAGAGAAGATGACTGCTTATGGCTCTGTGTGACTTGCGCCAGCATAACCCAGCATAGCAAACAGTAGTAGATTTTCTTTTACTGGGAGACACTCACTTCCCTACACTAACGAAACACGAGATATTAAATGTACCATATTAAATGTATCCCCATTTCGAGGCAAGGATAAACAAAATTAGCAACTTTTTTTTTCAAAATTCATTAGGGGAAGACGGGGTAAAAAGCGCATGGGCGGGTAAGAAGCCCACCCCAATTATCTCATGAAATAAAGAAAATTTCAGTCAAATTTGCCCATGAGACGAATGCTAGACATTAACGCTCGTCTCATGGGCAAAATGAGACTGAAATTTGCTTCATTTCATGAGATAATTGGGGTGGGCTTCTTACCCGCCCATGCGCTTTTTACCCCGTCTTCCCCTATGGAAATGAAAATGAAAGCTAATTCTTATACTGACTGTTGTAAATTTCAAGTTAAGTCCTTGACTTTCATTCAGTAAGGCAAAATAAAGTGCTAAAACTCCCTTTAAATTGTACCGTAGAACAACAAAACATTAAGTATGATTATCTGTCTTTCGTTTTCTCTCTTTCTCTTCTTCTTTTTGTTGTTGGTGGGAGGGGTGGGGGTGGGGGTGGGGGGTGGGGTGCATACGGAACCCAGGTAAACCCACCTACCCTTCTACTATATTTAACGTAATACACGGTTATTCTTATTAACGAAGTTGTCCATTCCGCACATGTGTGTGCTTTTAGACTGTTGTTACTGCAATGGTATAATGTTGTTCCATGTTTGGTAATAATTATGTTGATTTGATAATCGTTTTGATAACTTATATGTATGCTATTTATTGCTTTTTTTCTTCTCTTTTTATGTATTCCCCTCCCCCTTTTCCCTATATGACATGGGCAGATGGCCGTGATCATTACATTTTCGTTGATCATTGATCTCTCTCTCTCTCTCTCTCTCTCTCTCTCTCTCTCTCTCTCTCTCTCTCTCTCTCTCTCTCTCTCTCTCTCTCTCTCTCTCTCTCTCTCTCTCTCTCTCTCTCTCTCTCTCTCTTTGTGTTATTTTCTAGTTATTGATGCAAATGTTATGTGTCATTATAACCCCCTCCCCTAGCCTCCCCATGATACGGGCAGAAGGCCTAGTCATTCAAATTGTTTGAATTTGAATTTGAATTCTCTCTCTCTCTCTCTCTCTCTCTCTCTCTCTCTCTCTCTCTCTCTCTCTCTCTCTCCCCCATATCTTTCTTCCTTTCACCCAAAATCTAGCCTATTGCTCTTTTTTTTTAACACCTGAGATTCATAATGACATAGAAATGAACAAATAAATCTAAAATACTTACTGGCCAAATTAACCCAAATAAACTCGACCCTCTTTTGTAAGTAATGAATATAAAACTAACTTGGGTGTCAAATTCTAAGCGCTGTAAAGGTTTTATCCTATATTGGGTCTCTCTCTCTCTCTCTCTCTCTCTCTCTCTCTCTCTCTCTCTCTCTCTCTCTCTCTCTCTCTCTCTCTCTCTCTCTCTCTCTCTCTCTCTCTCTCTCTCTCTCTCTCTCTCTCTCTCTCTCTCTCTCTCTCTCTCTCTCTCTCTCTCTCTCTTTGTGTTATTTTCTGGTCATTGATGCAAATGTTATGTGTCATTATAGCCCCCTCCCCCAGCCTCCCCATGATACGGGCAGAAGGCCTAGTCATTAAAATTGTTTGAATTTGAATTTGAATTCTCTCTCTCTCTCTCTCTCTCTCTCTCTCTCTCTCTCTCTCTCTCTCTCTCTCTCTCTCTCTCTCTCTCTCTCTCTCTCTCTCTCTCTCTCTCTCTCTCTCTCTCTTTGAAAGAAGAACATGGCTTGCCCCACTTAAATTACTAGTCTATATTTTCACGCGTATCATTCTGTTTTGTTGTCGTTGTTGTTGTATTTGGTGTTTTCTAGTCACAGACACGCTATGAAATTCGGGCTGCTGCCATCTGGAGAGTACGTTGCCGCTAGTAGGGGAAGACGGGGTAAAAAGCGCATGGGCGGGTAAGAAGCCCACCCCAATTATCTCATGAAATGAAGCAAATTTCAGTCTCATTTTGCCCATGAGACGAGCGTTAATGTCTAGCATTCGTCTCATGGGCAAATTTGACTGAAATGTTCTTTATTTCATGAGATAATTGGGGTGGGCTTCTTACCCGCCCATGCGCTTTTTACCCCGTCTTCCCCTAGTAGACCAACAGCGCCACCAATTTTTATCATTAGAAATATGAACAGAACTAATATAAGACCTTGTGGTAGTTTTAACGATTGAGGTGTTGACATCATGAAGAAACTTTAAACTTATTCTCTCAACCCATTTAGAAACTATATGGGTTGAGAGAATAAATGTAGAAACTATATGGGTTGAGAGAATAAATGTAGAAACTAAATGGGCTGAGAGAATAACTTTGAATTTTCTTTAACCCTTTCGCCGCCAATGTCGCTTTTTTGCACCACAATGATTTATCACTCGTGTCATTAAAACTCTTGAATCAGGGTCTGTTATTCAATGGTATTGTGTTCCTAAATTTGGGCAGTAAAGATTGACCCTATTCTAAATTTGTCACAAAGAAATCCCACAATATTGCAGATGAAATCTTTTCAGTAACCAAATAAATTTAATGGAAATTTTTGGTTCAAGGATGGTTGGCGGTGAAAGGGTTAATATACACTACACCCAGCTTTCTGGCATGGAATCTGACCACAGAAGTAGTATACTAAATGAGCTTTTAATGAAGAACCCGATGGCAAGGATGACCGCTGGCTAGTCCCTAACTGATCAAGAGTTCAAGGTTCTTCCCCATTAAACTTGCATGTACTGTTCTCTCTTCACCATCGGTAGCAATGGTCATGGTGGTAGAAGAAGCACTACAATAAAGCCCACACTGGCTGAGAGGTGCACGCAACGCAAGTAATTAGCGTCTTTTTTTTGCTGCCCTTCCCAACCCTCAAGAGGTAGGGTCATGTGTAGTAAAAAAAGGTCATTTTTTGTGTCTCTTGCATCCACACAAAACCTTTTTTGTCAAAAGTCAAAGAAACACAAGATTTAGAGAGAGAATGGGGCAACTTTATTAAAGTGCCAAATAAAGTGTTATTTTATGATACATAACATTATTTTCTATTGCATGACAGCCAATAATCAGCTTATAATAAATTGGTTATAACACTCACAAGAAAATGATAATGAACTTGTAATCACGTAAGTTTGTATGTGCATAACAACCATTAGATTATAATCATAGACGGAGCGTTTAATTCAGCGCATAATAGTAGACTTATTTGGTAGAGAATCAATCAGCTTAACAATGTGATTGCAACAAGCAATAATACTGATGATTTTACAGAAACATATTGGTACAGATTACATAATATATGCAGAATCCAAGACAATTTGAAATGTTACTGTAGTTGTAAGCATTTTACTTTAAGATTGTGGGGCTGACCACCACAGCTGGCTGAAGGACACTTCTGACAGCAGGGGCGTGCAATTAATTCTTTCAAATTTTAAACGGTTAGGATGTGTTGTCGTGCGGCTGGGCCTTTATCGCTTATGCTTAATTTAACCCAAAATATCTGTAGGTTCAAAGAGAAGATGTATTTCTTGCGTAGGGAGGAGAGGGGGAGGTGAGGTCGGGGGCGTTTTACCCCACCTGACCTCATTGTGCCCTTGTTGCTTAGGGAGGAGAGGGGGAGGTGAGGTCGGGGGCGTTTTGCCCCACCTGACCTCATTGTGCCCTTGTTGCTTAGGGAGGAGAGGGGGAGGTGAGGTCGGGGGCGTTTTACCCCACCTGACCTCATTGTGCCCTTGTTGCTTAGGGAGGAGAGGGGGAGGTGAGGTCGGGGGCGTTTTGCCCCACCTGACCTCATTGTGCCCTTGTTGCTTAGGGAGGAGAGGGGGAGGTGAGGTCGGGGGCGTTTTGCCCCACCTTACTTCCTTGTACCTTCGTTGCTTAGGGAGGAGAGAGGGAGGTGAGGTCGGGGGCGTTTTGCCCCACCTTACTTCCTTGTACCTTCGTTGCTTAGGGAGGAGAGAGGGGGAGGTGAGGTCGGGGGCGTTTTGCCCCACCTTACTTCCTTGTACCTTCGTTGCTTAGGGAGGAGAGAGGGAGGTGAGGTCGGGGGCGTTTTGCCCCACCTTACTTCCTTGTACCTTCGTTGCTTAGGGAGGAGAGAGGGGGAGGTGAGGTCGGGGGCGTTTTGCCCCACCTTACTTCCTTGTGCCATCGTTGCTTAGGGGCCTGTATCGCTCTGTGTGTGTGTATGTTGATAGAACTGTCTCAATTAGGCTTTCACGTGTACTCATACATTATATTTGTAAACACACACACACGAGCGCGCAGGCACACGCGCACATACACATATATATAATTATACACATACACACAAAGTAGGCTACCCACATACATACAAACGTACATGCTCATACACACACGCGCACGCACGCGTACACTAACACACACACACGCACGCACGCACCGTCCAACATTGCATAGCATTGTAAAGGGGCAGTGTCCAACGTTGCATAGCATTGTAAATGGGCAGTGTCAAACGTTGCATAGCATTGTAAATGGGCAGTGTCCAACGTTGCATAGCATTATAAAGGGGCAGTGTCTAATGTTGCACAGCATTGTAAAGGGAATACTTTTTTGGAATACTAACCCTATCCCTAACCCTAGGCCATTATCTAATTTATGTGCACGCATGCACGTGTGCGCTTGTGTGTATGAAAGTGTGTGTGTGTGTGTGTGTGTACGCATGTGATTGCATGTGTGCGCAATTTTGTGTTTTGAGCAAAAGCAGAGATGTCAAGAAGAGGATTTAATCCTTTCACTGCCAGCCATGCTTCAGCCAAAAATTGCTATTAAATTTACCTGGGTAGAGAACAAAATATGTCTGCAGTATTGGGGATTCTTGTGCGACATATATAAAATAAGGTCTATCCTTACTTCCAGACAATAGGGTCTTTGGATAATAGACCCCAATTTGATGCCTTTTAGTGACATAGGTGTAAATCACTGTGGTGCTAAAATGCGACGTTGGCGGTGAAAAGGTTAAACTGTCTATGCAGTAATCGTTCTGCGAAGAATGTTTTATGACTAGCAAAAAAATGAGGTGGACCAGGATGGAAAAAACACACAAATAAACGAGCGTCTGATCAGGAAGATTTCCACTAAAATGTAACTGGAAATCTGTGACAATACCACTGAGACACAAAAGCAAGTAACAGTGTTTATATCAGAGTCTTCCAGATATTTTTTTGGCATTTAGTTCTTCCATGTTCCCTTTTCCCTACAAGAGCAAAGCGATCGTCCCTAGATCCCCGCCTTTATTGCAATTTCAATCATTCACTGAATAATGTTTCCTCTTTCCTTCAATGTATTCTTAAATGTCTTCTGCAGGTGATATTGTTCAGACTGAGAACAGGCCATTACCAACTCCTGTCATATCTCCACAGGACAAACCTGTCAGTGTCACACACAAGTGAGTGCCCCTGTGGCACAGGCATCCAGACACCTGAACATATGCCTCCAGGACTGCCCTACTTATCAAGACATTCTGTATCAAACCTGGCCCGTGAGAGTGGAGCTCCAGGAGAAGCTGTGGGGACCAACAAAGGCGCTAAGACAGCAGACTTTGCCATAAGGACCGGACTGAAGATTTGGATATGACCACAGAAGAAGAAGAAATGTTTTCTTTCCATGTGCAATTCTTATAGACAATACTGCCACATATCAAGATCAGGAAATAGATTTTTAAATTTTTATTTTACAGACAACTTTCTGTTTACAGACTAACTCTAGCCCAAATATTCAAGTCTTTCGATTTACCTAAGCCATTTCATGGTAATAGAGGGTGTATGCATGGACATGTGCCAGGCTTTGATTTGTGTTAGACAAGGAAGAGTCAGACCTTGCTCCGGTCTAATTAACTGGAGAAGGTGAATCATAATCATATTGGAGCTTAATACAAAAAAGAGCACACACTTTCCAAAGTTTTCTTTGCTTTTATTTGATATATACTTTTTATCTAAAAATGCCATAGTCATACAGGTCTGCAGCTTTGCAAAGCAGCAGAACAATCACATTCATATCTACATTTTCTCCGAAGTCGGAGTGTGGCTGCTCACGTGGCGGGGTAATAAAAAAAATGGTCACACACATAATGTTCTCATCCCTAGCTGGTGCATTTGTACCATAGTAGTGCTTCGGCTGTTGGGATGATCCCTGGAGTCTTTTAGTCAGGGTACAACAACAACGTACATTATCTGTGTAGCGTGTCCATGGTAGCACAAGCTACTATATCTAAGAGCTAATGTCAAAAGACATAGCTTAATCAAAATGTTGTTAAAAGACTGAAATAGCATACTAATTCACGCAAAGGTTAGTTAGAACTAAATGCAATTCTAAACACGTACATCTCTTGAAAGAGTTGAACAGAAGTCTCATCCACATTCCTGCCAGAAAACAATGTTTTCATCATTGAGTTAATACACAGACTGCAAATATAAAAAAAAACCAACTAGATGTAACGTTTTGGCAAAGGGCATTCACAGAAAGTAATTTCCAAGAAAATTATGGAACTCGAAAGTGGTTCTCCTCAACACAGTGTTTTGTTGCTTAATTTCAGCAAATACATAGCAAAAAATCTGTTAAGACATAAGATATATAGATACTCTATTGTCCTCGGTACAAATACAAATGGACATGGAAAATTGTTTTGCAACTAATACATAACAAAAAATCTGATAAGACATAAGATATACCATTCTCTATTGTCTTTGGTACAAATACAAATGCACATGGAAAATTGTTTGCAACAAATACATAACAATGAATCTGTTAAGACATAAGACATACCATTCTCTCTTGGTACAAATACAAATGCACATGGAAAATTGTTTTGCAACAAATACATAACAATGAATCTGCTAAGACATAAGACATACAATTCTCTTTTATCCTTGGCACAAACACAAATGCACATGGAAAATTGTTTGCAACAAATACATAACAATGAATCTGCTAAGACATAAGACATACAATTCTCTTTTATCCTTGGCACAAACACAAATGCACATGGAAAATTGTTTGCAACAAATACATAACAATGAATCTGCTAAGACATAAGACATACAATTCTCTATTGTCCTTGGCACAAATACAAATGCACATGGAAAATTGTTTGCAACAAATACATAACAAAAAACCCGTTAAGACATAAGACATACCATTTTCTATTGTCCTTGGTACAAATACAAATGTACATGGAAAATTGTTTGCAACAAATACATAACAATGAATCTATTAAGACATAAGATATACCATTCTCTATTGTCCTTGGTACAAAATACAAATGCACATGTATGGAGAATTGTTTTCCGCATTGTACAAAAAATAAATTAAAACATGAACAAGAAATATATATTGAAACAAATGTGTAGCATGTGACCCTCACACCACACCCATACCTCATCTTACAATCATTCACCCGCTCACTGGTCCACTCACCATACAACTTACATTAAATAGGCTATGTTGCTTGTAGCCGATTAAAACCTTGAGCAGTTTAACTCATTCTACACCATTTACGAGTATACTCGTAAACTCACGCCAACCATATCTGCCCGTTTACGAGTTAACTCGTCATACAAACCCATCTTCAAACCGAAGCGTCTAGCTTGGTTCTCATCCTCAAATTGTTCACTTTGGTAGCTTTAGCCTGTTTACCGATTTTTTAAAATCGATTTTGGAGCAGATTTTTCATATTTTTACTGATTTTCTTCCATGATGGGTTGATACATATTATGTCTGAGTAATGAAACGGCAAGTACAATTGTGTTTGGATTGATTTAAGACTATTATAATGACAAAAATAGCGATTGTATCAAGTTTTTAGCGAATGTAGGTGAAGTAGAAAGCTCTACTTTCGATTATTTCATAAAGAACAAATAGCTTCTATATTACTGTTTTTTGTGTATAAAAGAGTTATTTTTAGAACTACAGGCCGTACTTTAAATTCATGAAACTTTGTAAACTTTTAAAGACCCCCCACGTCACATGTCACATTCCCTCTTATGCTGGGAAGATTTCTTAAGATTTCTTACTAGCTGTATGAGGGGAAAACCGTGATTTTGACACGTGACATGGTGGGTCTTTAAAACACGCATTTGACAATAACACTTTCAAATTTTAAAGCAATACGGTGAATTGTTTCAAAGTAATAGCAATTTTTCTAAACATTTTCATAGTTATGCTCAGAGCTCTCCGCACAGCTGGGCCAGGGAAGATAAATGCGGCTGCACGGATGGGGTAGAATGAGTTAAACTTTTGTCTATGTAGACTGGCAGCCTTGATATGACATCTTATTATGCATGGATATTTAACATGTGCGCAAGCTCACAGAACAACGACTGCAACAAAAGCGCCCAAATCTATTGAAATCTTCCAAGCTCTAATCACGTTAAAAACCTTGTCAACAATCTTAACTGGATTTCTTCTTTTTCACTCAAGAGTCAAGTGGGAGAAAGATAAAATAATTGCACAAAGCTGCAAGCAGGCAATGACTAAAAAGCAAAGGAAGCAAAAACCACAATTAATAAAGAAACATAACAAAATCTCTAAAAGACTACAATGGAATTTAAATGCATTTGAACTAAAAATATCAAAAAAACAAAATGGGGAAAAAAAAATCTCTCTCTCACACGCACACAACCTCCATCTCTCTCACAATATCACTACCAGAATGCAAACTAGGATTGCTCATTTACCATTAACAAAACTCATGTACCCCCATCCACCCACTCCCCCCTCACGAATCTTCCAAACTTTCTCTATCCCCCACTTTCCTCTTGTCACCTTCCCACTTTCTTAATTCGTTCCTCGCCTTATTTCAAACCTTCAAACATACACACAAATAGAAGGTGTGGGGTAGGCCTTAAAATTAACGAGGAATACTGAAATGTGATCACATGCTTCTTTGCTTAATACTTTCATCTCAGGCAATCAGGCAACAAGCCATTTTCACAAACCTCCATTTCTAAAATGATCAACAACTAGTTAAAAACAGCTACTATGAACTTTATTCATTATGAACTTCCTTTTTTTCTTTTCTTTTTTTGCTGTCCCATCTTCTGGGCCGTATAGTGGCGTTGCTCCCACGCCACTCATTCCGAATCCCAATTCGCAGCCACACCCCAGCTTGTTCAGGTCGCAGAATCCAAGACCAGCAGTCCAAGGGGAGCGAATCTATCTTAGGCCGTCAGGAGGCAACCAACCGAGGAGACACTGCACTGCTGCTGAGTCACTTTGGTGGAGTTCAGTGGAGCCAGTTCAGGACACCACCTACTGAGCCCCCTACTGATTACGCTATTTTTAGTCGCGGAGCCAGCGTGAGTGAGGTCCTCCTTCGAGGGCGCCACCACAACCGTCCACCAACAGCTCCCCAGCACATACTGATCTCCATGACTTTGACCTGAACGCACCAAGGCATAGACTGGATTGGAAACCGAAACTGAGGTCACCATGAGAACAAGGCATGCAAAGCCACAGAATTTGAGACATTTTTCTTTTTAATGATTGATGGAAATGAGGCAGATGACTATGATGATGATGATGATGCTATGGAGTTCCGTATCGGTCTGAGACTACATAACAGGGCTGTATTCTATGCTTCCTTTCATAATGATATCCCGGTGTTAACCAGGCTCGAGAACTACAGACACCTGCAGTGTTGGTCTTGAAATCAGAGCAACACTCTCAGAATCGCATCCGTTAAGCGGATGAAGCTCGACTGTGTGGCTTCAGTCTTCCCATTGAGCCCATAGCCACTCACTCTGGGTAGCAGTCGGTCCAGGACCGAAAAAACCCTCGCCTCTGATGGGATTCGAACCCGTGACCTCCCAGCCAGTAGTCCGCGACGCTAACCACTACACCACGGCGGCTGGTTCACTATGAACTTCCTATCTGATAAAAATCATAGCCACTCTCTGAAAACGCATCAGATAATACCTGTAAATTACAACCTTAACATCACATTGGCTTCCTAGTACAAGAACATGCCTACACACCCTCGCTACTCTTCTCTTTGCGTATATTCTGTCTGTAAATGTCAGGAAACAACCACGCAGCCACTCATGGAAACTGCATGACTAAATGCACCAAAGTGTATATGCCCTATGCATAGAACTCTTTAACTTAAAGAGGCTCCAGTCCAAGGTTATGTCGTACAATTCGCCAGGCTGGCAATGTATAAACACCAGGTTTGATTTCTTAACCCTTTCAGCACTTCACTGCTTTAAGCCGGTGACAGACTATGTGATAAACACCAGGTTTGATCAGTCGGGCCCAGTCAGGTGACAGGGCCGAATAGGGCGGGTTCTAAATTTCACTGATCGAGTCTGATCGAGTCACAGATGGCTTGTGACTTCACTGCCGTCAGACCTGTCGAGTCATATGAACAGTCGCATAGTGTCTCCATTATTACTGGCCTGGGGCTGCCTAGAAAAAAAATATAACAAATAAGAAGCGCAACAAAACTCACACTGTCAATGATTCAATTTTGACAACGTTACTGGTCGATCCGAGTTTATTTTTCGCTTTGAGATCGTGGTTAATTGCACTAAAATCTGAATCATTAGTCTCGTTATTACCATCACTGTTAATGAAAAGTATTGGAGTATTTTCTGAGGCTTGTCTAGGGCTGATTTCTTTTGACATTTTTAACATTAAAAATGAAGATAGAAGTGCCAAACATAAGTACAACAAAAGCTGGAAGAGTGATGAAGAGATGTAACTTGAAAAAACATGGTTTGGATTGAAAAAAAACCCCATGGATTTAGACAGGTTTTAGACTAAAAAAATCGCTGTTCCGAGAATACTCGTAAGTAGGCCCTGACTGGCGTTCTCCTGTTCCGAGTATACTCGTAATTCGTCCGGAATGAGTTAACCCATTCCAGTTGACATTTGAGTATAGTTGTGATAGCACAATATCAGTCAACAACAACGTCAGAGTGTACGTACATGTATCACTGCTCATCAGTGATTTCTGAGTCTAAAACTGGTCTACATCCATGCTTTTTCCTCCTATGCCAATATCTCAAGTTACTTTCATTCATCACTCTTCTGGGCTTAGTTGGGTTTTTTTTATATATCAACATCTGGCACTTGCATTTCAAACTTTTACACTAAAAATATGAAAAATTAGCAGTATATGACCTGCATAAAGTATCTCAATAAGTTTTCATAAATAGTGGTCATGAGAAGTAGCCAAACGATTCCAATTTTAGTGCAAGTAGTATTGATTTCCAGGTAAAAAACAAAACATTTTGAATCAACCAGCATTAATGTTCAAAGCTGCCCCATGGCAAGAATAACCCTTGTCTTGAAGAAGTTAACCTTTTTGCCAACTGAGATGGTTCTTTATGAGCGTAGGAGAAGAAGATGAAGACCTAGGAGAAGAAGATGAAGACCTAGGAGAAGAAGATGAAGACCTAGGAGAAGAAGAAGACATAGGAGAAGAAGATGAAGACCTAGGAGAAGAAGATGAAGACCTAGGAGAAGACCTAGGAGAAGGAGATGAAGACATAGGAGAAGAAGATGAAGACCTAGGAGAAGAAGATGAAGACCTAGGAGAAGGAGATGAAGACCTAGGAGAAGAAGATGAAGACATAGGAGAAGAAGATGAAGACATAGGAGAAGAAGATGAAGACCTAGGAGAAGAAGATGAAGACCTAAGAGAAGGAGATGAAGACATAGGAGAAGAAGATGAAGACCTAGGAGAGAAGATGAAGACCTAGGAGAAGAAGATGAAGACCTAGGAGAAGGAGATGAAGACATAGGAGAAGAAGATGAAGACCTAGGAGAGAACATGAAGACCTAGGAGAAGAAGATGAAGACCTAGGAGAAGGAGATGAAGACCTAGGAGAAGAAGATGAAGACCTAGGAGAAGAAGATGAAGACATAGGAGAAGAAGATGAAGACCTAGGAGAAGAAGATGAAGACCTAGGAGAAGAAGATGAAGACCTAGGAGAAGAAGATGAAGACCTAGGAGAAGAAGATGAAGACCTAGGAGAAGAAGATGAAGACATAGGAGAAGAAGATGAAGACCTAGGAGAAGAACATGAAGACCTAGGAGAAGAAGATGAAGACATAGGAGAAGAAGATGAAGACATAGGAGAAGAAGATGAAGACCTAGGAGAAGAAGATGAAGACCTAGGAGAAGAAGATGAAGACCTAGGAGAAGAAGATGAAGACCTAGGAGAAGAAGATGAAGACCTAGGAGAAGAAGATGAAGACCTAGGAGAAGAAGATGAAGACCTAGGAGAAGAAGATGAAGACCTAGGAGAAGGAGATGAAGACCTAGGAGAAGAAGATGAAGACCTAGGAGAAGAAGATGAAGACCTAGGAGAAGAAGATGAAGACCTAGGAGAAGAAGATGAAGACCTAGGAGAAGAAGATGAAGACCTAGGAGAAGAAGATGAAGACCTAGGAGAAGAAGATGAAGACATAGGAGAAGAAGATGAAGACCTAGGAGAAGAAGATGAAGACCTAGGAGAAGAAGATGAAGACCTAGGAGAAGAAGATGAAGACCTAGGAGAAGGAGATGAAGACCTAGGAGAAGAAGATGAAGACCTAGGAGAGAACATGAAGACCTATGAGAAGAAGATGAAGACCTATGAGAAGAAGATGAAGACCTAGGAGAAGAAGATGAAGACATAGGAGAAGATGAAGACCTCGGAGAGAACATGAAGACCTAGGAGAAGATGAAGACCTAGGAAAAGAAGATGAAGACCTATGAGAAGAAGATGAAGACCTAGGAGAAGATGAAGACCTAGGAGAAGAAGATGCACTAGTTGAGAGTGCAAGTGACTCCTTTGCATATCCTGGTGAAGTAGGAGAAGAAGATGAAGACCTAGGAGAAGAAGATGCACTAGTTGAGAGTGCTAGCGACTCCTTTGCGTATCCTGGTGAAGTAGGAGAAGAAGATGAAGACCTAGGAAAAGAAGATGACCTAGTCCAGGGTGCTGGGGACTCCTTTGCGTATCCTGGTGATGTAGGAGAAAACATGAAGACCTAGGAGATGAAGACCTAGGAGAAGAAGATGCACTAGTCCAGGGTGCTGGCGACCCCTTTGCGTATCCTGGTGACGTAGGAGAAGAAAATGCAGCGGTGCACGAAGGCCAGGGTCTGCTGGTACAGCTCGCTGTCTCGGCTGTCCGGCTTGCAGATGTTGGTGTGGTTCAGAGGCAGAGGGAGGAAGTCGCCCACCCCCGGGTCTGCACGCAATTGTAATCATCGTCATCATTTTACAATGACAAGATAGGATGGAGAAAACATTTGCCCAGTCTATTGCCCTATTGGTTTAAACAGCTGTTATTTATAATAATAATAATAATAATGGGGAAAATTTATATAGCGCCCATCCTACTATGTAGGCTACAGGGCAGGGCGCCTTACACAGAATTGAAATGGAATAAAAACATGAAACAATAATCCAATAACATGAGCAGAGAAAACAATACCGGTCAGACTTTGTTTGGCCGGTAAAAATGCACATATCAATCAGCAACAACAACTGCTGTGACTACTACTACTACTACTACTACTACCACTACTACTGCTTATAATAGGCCTAATACATGTATGCATTGTCACACAATTCGCAAGCATGAAATAAAAAACAGTATATATTCACAACAACATACACACATAAACAACACACACACACAACCATCACACACACACGCACGCACACACACACATACACGCATGCACATGCACACACACACCATGCATACATACACTCATATAGGGGCCTACATGAACGCATCACACACACAATGCGCACACATATACACCACACACACATGTGCGTGCACGTACGCACACGCGCACACACAGACACGCACGCACACACAGACATTTGCAGCCACAAAATAGTGTGTAATTGAGTACAACAAGCCGAGGCTTATAAAATGTACTCGACAAATGTACTCAATACAAAAAATAAAGATGCATCTCATTGCACTAATTGGGTCAGCAAAAATACCGGTGGAAGAGTCCAAAAGACTTAATCAAACTTAAAAAAGAAATTATCACAATTTTCTAAGAATTGCTTAAACTGATTTCAAACACTGACCCAATGAAATAACTAGTTAAAAAATACCAGTTACATGAAGTGAAGGATCACCCAGTATTTTGCATAATATTAGTATTTCCTTTAACCCTTTCACTGCCAGCCATCTTTGAGCCCAAAATGCCCATTACACTCACTTGGCTACAGAAAAGATTTCATCTGCAATATTGTGGGATTTCTCTGTGACACATTTAGAATAGGGTCAATCCTTACAACCCAAATTTAGGAACGCATTATCATTGAATAACAGACCTTGATTTCAAGTAATGAAATGGGTCTTAAATCATTGTGGTGCAAAAATGCGACATTGGCGGTGAAAGGGTTAAAACATGGGAATGTAATGATATCGTTTACCAGCTTTGGATTCTATAAAAAGTCATCCAGTATTATGTGTAGTACTTGTATTTCCTTTAAAACATGGGAATGTGATGATATCGTTTACCAGCTTTGGATTCTATAAAAAGTCATCCAGTATTATGTGTAGTACTTGTATTTCCTTTAAAACATGGGAATGTGATGATATCGTTTACCAGCTTTGGATTCTATAAAAAGTCATCCAGTATTATGTGTAGTACTTGTATTTCCTTTAAAACATGGGAATGTGATGATATCGTTTACCAGCTTTGGATTCTATAAAAAGTCATCCAGTATTATGTGTAGTACTTGTATTTCCTTTAAAACATGGGAATGTGATGATATCGTTTACCAGCTTTGGATTCTATAAAAAGTCATCCAGTATTATGTGTAGTACTTGTATTTCCTTTAAAACATGGGAATGTGATGATATCGTTTACCAGCTTTGGATTCTATAAAAAGTCATCCAGTATTATGTGTAGTACTTGTATTTCCTTTAAAACATGGGAATGTGATGATATCGTTTACCAGCTTTGGATTCTATAAAAAGTCATCCAGTATTATGTGTAGTACTTGTATTTCCTTTAAAACATGGGAATGTGATGATATCGTTTACCAGCTTTGGATTCTATAAAAAGTCATCCAGTATTATGTGTAGTACTTGTATTTCCTTTAAAACATGGGAATGTGATGATATCGTTTACCAGCTTTGGATTCTATAAAAAGTCATCCAGTATTATGTGTAGTACTTGTATTTCCTTTAAAACATGGGAATGTGATGATATCGTTTACCAGCTTTGGATTCTATAAAAAGTCATCCAGTATTATGTGTAGTACTTGTATTTCCTTTAAAACATGGGAATGTGATGATATCGTTTACCAGCTTTGGATTCTATAAAAAGTCATCCAGTATTATGTGTAGTACTTGTATTTCCTTTAAAACATGGGAATGTGATGATATCGTTTACCAGCTTTGGATTCTATAAAAAGTCATCCAGTATTATGTGTAGTACTTGTATTTCCTTTAAAACATGGGAATGTGATGATATCGTTTACCAGCTTTGGATTCTATAAAAAGTCATCCAGTATTATGTGTAGTACTTGTATTTCCTTTAAAACATGGGAATGTGATGATATCGTTTACCAGCTTTGGATTCTATAAAAAGTCATCCAGTATTATGTGTAGTACTTGTATTTCCTTTAAAACATGGGAATGTGATGATATCGTTTACCAGCTTTGGATTCTATAAAAAGTCATCCAGTATTATGTGTAGTACTTGTATTTCCTTTAAAACATGGGAATGTTTTGATATGACTTACCAGCTTTGGATTCTATAAAAAGTCTATAAATAATATGGTAAACAATGACTTTGCTTATTCATTGTCTTTAAATTGTGCAAAGCTTTGATCTTTCCTATCTCAGGATACAAGGCTTTTACATCCCACCTCTCTCTTTCTGCCAAGAGGACTTCAGGACCACAGGCAGTGGATAATGGATATTTCTCAAACTTCAGGTCCACAGGCAGTGGATAATGGATATTTGTCAAACACCAATTATCCCCTAATTTTGTAGCACGGAGATCCGTACAAAGCCACCAAGTCTGAAACCTGCGAATCCTTCACAAGCATAACGATTGAGCAATCACTCACAAACGATTGAGCAATCCTTCACAAACGATTGAGCAATTCTTCACAAACGATTGAGTAATCCTTCACAAACGATTGAGCAATCCTTCACAAACGACTGGGCAATCCTTCACAAACGGAGCAATCCTTCACAAACGATTGAGAGCAATCCTTCACAAACGATTAAGAGCAATCCTTCACAAACGATTAAGAGCAATCCTTCACAAACGATTGAGCAATCCTTCACAAACGATTGAGCAATCCTTCACAAACAATTGAGCAATCCTCACAAACGATTGAGCAATCCTTCCCAAACGATTGAGAGCAATCCTTCATAAACGATTGAGAGCAATCCTTCACAAACGATTGAGCAATCCTTCATAAACGATTGAGCAATCCTTCACAAACAATTGAGCAATCCTTCACAAATGATTGAGCAATCATCTACAAACGATTGAGCAATCCTTCACAAACGATTGAGAGCAATCCTTCATAAACGATTGAGAGCAATCCTTCACAAACGATTGAGCAATCCTTCACAAACGATTGAGCAATCCTTCACAAACGATTGAGAGCAATCCTTCACAAACGATTGAGCAATCCTTCACAAACGATTGAGCAATCCTTCACAAACGATTGAGCAATCCTTCACAAACGATTGAGCAATCCTTCACAAACGATTGAGCAATCCTTCACAAACGATTGAGAGCAATCCTTCACAAACGATTGAGAGCAATCCTTCACAAACGACTGGGCAATCCTTCACAAACGATTGAGAGCAATCCTTCACAAACGATTGAGAGCAATCCTTCACAAACGATTGAGAGCAATCCTTCACAAACGATTGAGAGCAATCCTTCACAAACGATTGAGCAATCCTTCACAAACGATTGAGCAATCCTTCACAAACGATTGAGCAATCCTTCACAAACGATTGAGCAATCCTTCACAAACAATTGAGCAATCCTTCACAAACGATTGAGAGCAATCCTTCACAAACGATTGAGCAATCCTTCACAAACGACTGAGCAATCCTTCACAAACAATTGAGCAATCCTTCACAAACGATTGAGAGCAATCCTTCACAAACGATTGAGCAATCCTTCACAAACGATTGAGCAATCCTTCACAAACGATTGAGCAATCCTTCACAAACAATCCTTCACAAATGATTGAGCAATCCTTCACAAACGATTGAGCAATCCTTCACAAACGACTGAGCAATCATTCACAAACGATTGAGAGCAATCTTTTACAAACAATGGAGCAATCCTTCACAAACGATTGAGAGCAATCCTTCATAAACGATTGAGAGCAATCCTTCATAAACGATTGAGAGCAGTCCTTCACAAACGATTGAGCAATCCTTCACAAACAATTGAGCAATCCTTCACAAACGACTGAGCAATCCTTCACAAACGATTGAGAGCAATCCTTCATAAACGATTGAGAGCAATCCTTCACAAACGATTGAGCAATCCTTCACAAACGATGGAGCAATCCTTCACAAACCATGGAGCCGACTTACTGCTGGACTGCGGGGTCACCAGGAGAACTTTGGGCAGAGTTTTGCCCAGGCGAGTCTTGAGCTGCTCCCCGAAGCTCAGGCAGGGGATCCCCTGGTGCTCCACAAACTGCTGGAAGTGCTTGTGCAGCCGCTGCAACTGCGGGGAATCTGTGAAGGAAAAGCCAAGCAAACAAGAGGGCATGATTTTATTATCTAAACTTCCCCATTATTTGTTTAATTATTTTTTCAATTCATATATGTTGACCCTTGTTTGTCTGCGTGTGAATATAATTAATTTGCTATATTTGATGTTTATATAATATGTGTTTATGCCTACGGATTTACTGTATTAATGCTAGTAATTAGTGTAGCCTTTGTGTATTACTTAAGGGGTGCTTATTTATGTATCTTATTTTAATCATTTGTAAAGCGCAAAGAGCTCCAGTTTCACTGAGAGGTGTTGCGCTATATAAAAAAATCATTATTATTATTATTATTATTATTATTATCAGTACACAAGTCTTCAGAAACACACAGATTCGGCTTTGTTGAAAGGGGAATCTGGTGCAAAAGAGAAACTAGCCGTATTCCATTATAAAAATGTTATTCCATTACAAAAAAAGAAAGAAAAGACTTCCAGAGCTACACAACAGAGAGTCAGTAAGCCTCAGAGATACAGAAACGAGCAGCAGTGACACTCCCAAAATGCATCTTACAGTACAAGAGAATAATAACAAGCTAAATGAGAGTGCTACTGGGTGTGGCAACAAACCCACTACTACACTGGTGTAGAGTGGCACAGAGGTAACGCGTTCGCCTCGTGTCAAGTAAACCCGAGTTCGAACCTGGGTACAGGGGATTTTTCCTCTCACTTTGCACTAGGCCTTACGGTCTGAACGTGGAGTCTATCGGATGAGACGATAAACCGAGGTCCCGTGTGCCCATGCACTCAGCACACGTTAATCCCAGTGGCAACAAAAAAGTTGTCATTTGGTCAAAATTTACCACTCCTTCCTCATCAGTCATGCAAAAAAATTGGGTGGCGTGCCTCTGGCTGCAACACGCTCTCCAGGTGGGAGCAACCCGAATTCCACAGAGGCGCCTCTGTGACTATAAAGTACCGAATACAATAGTTATTGGCAATGACTCATCAGCTTTCAGGTAATATTCCACCAAACAAACTTTGAAGTTATTCTGTGCAGAAGCAGTTCAAAAGATATTGCACAGATAAAACAAAAACGAAAAACAAACATAAAGAAATAGACACTAATGATCATAATACCCCACAGCTCCACAGAGAGGCAGTAGGCAAATAGAATCGATGAAGGCTTTGAAATTCAATAGAAGGCTTTTGCAAATCACACTTTAGATGCATGAACTGCCAAGGGAATGAAGTGGTTGGAAAAGGTGACAGCCAGGTCTTGAAACATTGCAGAGGAAGGGACAACGAGATAGACAGACAGTTACAATGAAAGACAGACAGTTAAAATGATAGACAGTTTGAGTCTGATAAGCCTTGTAAAATGATTACGGTACATTGCCTTTGTAAACTTCCAAGATAGAACAACTACATTCAAAACGCCCCAAATCGCTTAGGGTAAATTTTTTTGGGGATGAATTAAAAAAAAATGAAGTTCAGTTTCTGGTAAAATAAAAAATGCTGAAATCAGTGTAGAAATGAAAGAGTCACCCATGTGACTTGGACTGCTGGTCTCGGATTCTGTGACCTGACCAAGCCGGGGTGTGGCTGCGAATTGGGATTCAGAATGAGCGGTGTGGGAGCAACGCCTCTGTACAGCCCAGAAGATGGGACAGCAAAAAAAAAGAAGAAAAAAAGAGGGCTGAAACCACCACACCTGTCTTGAGCTCCTGGAATTCTGAGGAGGGGAACAGGAGGGAGACCATCTGGGTGGTGGGGGTGGGAAGGGACAGGCCATGGTGGGGCACAGAGTACAGCAACAAGCCGCAGGTCTGGGCCTTCATGGCGCCGTAGCCTGAATCGCTCGCACTGAGCTCCAGCATCTGCTTGATCAGAAGACCTGTGTGCAAACATACATATACAAAGGTAAGTGATGTGTACATATATACATAGAATGATCTGTGATACACGAAGGCAAATGCAGTACAGCAACAAGCCGCAGGTCTGGGCCTTCATGGCGCCGTAGCCTGCATTGCCCTCACTCAGCTCCAGCATCTGCTTGATCAGAAGACCTGTGTGCAAACATACATATACAAAGGTAAGTGATATATGCATGGATGCAACTGGAGAAAATCAAAAATCAGGCAAGGCAGGGGTCCAGAGCCCCTGTTGGGGGGTCAGGGGGGCATCGCTGTCACTCAGCTCTAGCATCTGCTTGATCAGAAGACCTGTGTGCACATTCATACATAGAGTGATATGTGATACAGGAAGGCAAATGCAGTACAGCAACAAGCCGCAGGTCTGGGCCTTCATAGCGCCGTAGCCTGCATCGCCCTCACTCAGCTCCAACATCTGCTTGATCAGAAGACCTGTGTGCACATTCATACATAGAGTGATATGTGATACAGGAAGGCAAATGCAGTACAGCAACAAGCCGCAGGTCTGGGCCTTCATAGCGCCGTAGCCTGCATCGCCCTCACTCAGCTCCAATATCAACTTGATCAGAAGACCTGTGTGCACATTCATACATAGAGTGATATGTGATATATGATGGCAAATAGAGTACAGCAACAAGCCACAGGTCTGGACCTTTATAGAGCCGTAACCTGCATCGCTGCCACTCAGCACTAGCATCTAGTTCTGTTGATCAAGCAGAACACTCATCTGCACATATATTATATACACACCAGACAGAGAACAGCAGCAAGCTGCAGGTCTGGGCCTTCATAGAGTGTGTGTGTGTGTGTGCGTGTGTGTGTGTGTGTGTGTGTGTGTGTGTGTGTGTGTGTATGTGTGTGTGTGTGTGTGTGTGTGTGTGTGTCTGTGTGCATCTCCATGTGCGTGTGCATGAGTGTATTTGCTCATGTACACACCCATATGTGTGCATGTGTGTGTAATTGTGTGTGCAATTGTGTGTGTGCGCGTGCGTGAGTGTGTGTGTGTGCGTGCGTGCATATAAGAGTGTCTACTGTCACTTTACAATATATTGCTAAACTGTAGACATACAAGTCCTACTGATGCTTTCCCTTTCTTTTTCTTTATATTCTATACAGGATGGGGGTGGACGTAGGTTAGCAAATACCCAGCCAAGATTGACCCTGTTCTATCTACTCACCTCCCATGGAGTGACCGACCCAAATAATGGGCCGCTGACCAATGCCTGCCCGATGCAGCTTCTTCAGCAGTTCTTGGCTTCGCCCTTCTATGGTGCATCTGAAAACATAAGCATACACCACACAGTAGCTTTTCTCAGCTCCTTTCAGTTCATGCCTTTTGTTAACACTTATCACCAGCATAAACCAATTTAAAATGTTTTATCCATTAGGCTTACATTGTTTTATGGTGGCATACCACTTGTAAGGTCTTTTCCTATCCCTAACCAATCCCACATAATTCCACACAGTGCTGGAAACGTCGAACCATTCTGCTCTATTTATCGGATCCAGGTTAAAAAACAAACACATACTAATAACAAAAGATAAATAAAAAATGCCATATAGGCAAATATGCACTGCAGAATGGACAACAGGTGCCCACTCAAGTGCGCAAGGTCTCACGTGTGGAAGCCAGTGAACAATTAAAAAAAACCCAACCCTGGCATGTCATAAATTGTCCGACAGATCAGAGAGAAAAAAGAACATTCAAAAGATAGATTTGTAAGGATCGATGAAAGAACAGATTGAAGATCCGTGGAGACAGAATAAATCAGACGAAATGAAAAACTGCAGCAGACTTTATCGGGAGACTTTATGGGGGGAAAAGAGATAGTAAAAGACATGGTAGGCAGAAAAATAGGAAAGGTAAGAAAAAGGGGTGGGCACAGCTTGGTCGAGAACACCCCCGCCACATGAAGGCTGGCCCATGGGGGCTTACTGACTAAAGATTGACCAAATGGAAAGAGGAAACAGACAAACAAGTCAAAACGAAACAAGAACCCCCCGTGGGGATACCGGGGGGGTCTTTCGTACAAATAGTTCCCCCACCTTCTGGAAGTTCTGTGCTTGTAACTTCCTCTAATCTGTCACTCTCTTTGACTCTGCCTTTTCCCTTTGCTTCCTGTCATCTACTATCTTTCTATCTTACTGGTCCATTTGTCCCTGCCTTTTTTTCTATCAATTCTTACAAAGATTTCTTCAGCCGAAGTCGGACATGCTGGGCCTAACTATTTCTTAGGTGCATAACAGCAGCATGATGCATCTACGCTCAAATGACAGGAAACTGTCTGAGCGAACGAAGAAGAAGAAGAAGAAGAAACAAGAGCGATGTCTGTGCAATTTGATTACACATATTTTTTTATAATGTTAGGTTGCTATGCATTGTTCGTCTAGGTATATACGCGATCATTTATACATGATCACCATCCAGCAAACTCTTTTTCTTTTTCTTTTTTTAACAAAGATGACAGCCACTCAGAACTGTAATATTTTAAAATGTTACCATTTGTTGCAACAGTCACAATGAAATTAAATCAGTTAACATATGTAAACGAATAAATGGGTTACAAACAGATACATGCTAACAATACTTTTCAACACTTAACAAAACTTGCAAAAGACTTCCGACAAACATAAAAAAAGGGGGAATGACCTGTAGAAGCATAGCATGGTTCTGAAACACTTGAGTAATTCTTCTACAAAATCTAAAGCCAGTTATTCATGCACACATGAAAATTAAATCACGGGTGAAAGTAAAATATTCTCTCAATCCCAAAATGATGCGTTTCAATGTTCTCTGAATCTTCCCAATCCTGAAGTGGCGACCACATTAACTCATTCGCATCACAACGATTTTGAATGATTAAAAAAACTCACAAATCACTCCAGCCATACACATAAACAAAACATACATAAACAAAAGAAGAAATGAAAGAAGATTACGGGTTTTTACTTCAGGTTTAGACATAGGGAAGTGGTAGATCAGACGTTTTTAAATATAGACTTTATATAGAAAAACTCTCCACACCGATTGGTTACCCCACAACAAACCACTACAAAAGCAAAGTCAGAGGCAAAATTGTGGTCTAAGGGAGCGAAGCGAGTTTAGAAGTGACCAAGGTATGGTGTGCACACAGATTTACTTCCCTTGAAGCAAATGCATCAAATTGACAGCTATCTATTAATTCCGGACATATATGTCCGGAACAACTTGAATGAGTTAAAAATAATTTCCAACGTGTGTATGTCTGTGCATAAAGGATGGGCGGGGGTGATGCTAAAATTGCACATCTATCATTTTGTTTTAATCTGCCATCAATGTTGGCTGAAATGTTTCATTTTATAAGACCGTGGTTCAGGATGACAAGATGGCCAATCCTGAAGATTCTTTCCATCAGCTTTTCCCATCCTGATTTCAGGGGTATGCCTGAACTGCTTTCCCCCATGATTAAATGCACATACACAAACCTATGCTTTCCCTTTTTTTGTGTGTTTACATTTTATTTCCTTTTTTACCCTTTGACAAAACCTTGGCCGACTTAAATTAACTCATTCGCATCGCAACGATTTTGAATTACTAAAAAACCCTCACAAATCACTCCAGCCATACACACAAACAAAACAGACATAAACAAAAAGAGAAATGAAAGAAGATTACAGGTTTTTACTTCAGGTTTTAGACATAGGGAAGTGGTAGATCAGACTTATTTATATACAGACTTTACATAGGAAAACGCTCTAGAGCAATTACTAGAGAATTAGTTCCCCATTTCAAACCACCACAAACGCATAGTAAGAGGCAAAAGTGTCGTCTAAGGGAGCGAAGTGAGTTTCGAAGTGACCAAAGTGTGGTGTGCACACAGATTTACTTCCCTTGAAACAAATTCATCAAATTGACAGCTTTATATTAATTCCGGCCATATATGGGTGGAACGACTTGAATGAGTTAACGTACCAATACACACGCACATAACAACCAGAAAAGACAGACACAGATAGACATGGGTGCTCCTGGGAAATTTGAAAAAAAAATCCTGCAAGGCGGAGTGCAGGGACAGCGCCCCTCCTGGGGGTTCCAGGGGGCAATGCCCCCTTGAAGCTGAAGGGAAACAACAAATGTTACTGACAGGCTTTCGTTGCACTTTCACTTCTGGTTAAACTTCATGACCTCTATAACCAGCAAAATGCATCTTCTCAAATTCTCATAATCTGGCGACGCCGGCTCCAGGCAATAAAAAACCCCATGAACTTCAGGACATCCTGAAAGCAGGAGCAACCATGGATAGAGAAGAAGAGAACAAGTCCGGCACTCACTTCTCTTTGTCAACGGCGGTGGATTCAGACCAGGAGCTCTGGGCGGAGTCGTAGTGAACACTGACGATCCGCACATGGGGGCAATCCTCGGCCAACCAATCCTGATGGGATCAGATTAAAAAAGAAGAAAAGATTATTTGGTATTTGGTATTGGTATTTGGTATTGGTATTTGGTATTGGTATTTGGTATTGTTATTTACGCACATGGGGGCAATCCTCGGCCAACCAATCCAGATGGGATCAGATATTAAAAAAAAGAAGATTATTTGGTATTTGGTATTGGTATTTGGTATTTGTTATTGGTATTGGGTATTGGCATTGGTATTTGGCATATTCTAGTCACAGAGACTTATCTCTGTGAAATTAGCGCCCTGGAGAGTGCGCCTACCCAATTAATTTTTTTTTTTTTTTTTTTTTTGGGGGGGGGGGGGGGGGGCACAGGGGAGGAGGGGGTCTGGGCACACTTGGAAAACCTAGCTATCAATTTGGCCATGCCAGGCAGCGGGATTTCTCCCTGCTCTTACCGACTTTCAACTGCCGTGGGATTTTTACGTGCGTAAAGCGCACGGGTCAGACTAGCTTTAAGTCCCCATCTGAAGGACTCGACATTCAGTTCCATTTTCCTGTCAAACTAGAAAGAAAGGGCGAGTCTGGGATTCGAACTGGGGTCACTCACGCTGTAGTCACGCATTACATTTGGCAGGCGAACGTCTTAACCACTCTGCCACCTTTCTCCCTTATGAAAATATTTTGTCGCGCATTTCTGATTGTGGCTTTTTACTTTCACTAGCGCAACGCCGAGTACCGGTAACGCCTAGTACCGGTAACGCCAAGTACCGGTAACGCTAAGTACTGGTGCTGAGAGGTCGGCATTATCTCTCTCTGTCTCTCTCTCTCTCTCTGTGTTTCTCTCTCTCTCTCTCTCTGTAAAGTAACTGCTGACAGCTTGCATACAGGCTAAAGTAATTTCCGCTCTCACTCGGTGAATAGCGCGATATTGTATGTCACTAAAGGAATCTCCGCTCTACAACCCTTTTCTTGCCCGCGCGAGTTGTTTCTGAGTAAGTGTTTGTTGTGGACGGCTTGAAATTTGGGTCTGCGCAAATGAAATTTTGCACCAAGATAGTCACTATCCCTGGTCATGCACGTTCAAAATTTCGAGTCAATGTCGGGTCTCGTTTCGCCGCTGTTTGTGAAAAGGTCAAGCGGCGCATATCGCGCGCGTTAATAAATCGATTCGCTTCCACTTTGGCACACAGATAGTCACTGTCCCCGGTCATCTACCTTCCAAATTTGAAGGCAATCCGTCCAGAAATACTGGAGATACGGGCGCCGAGAGGCCGGTGGATACGCATTTCGCGCATTTGCCAAACCGCGCTAATGATACGGCCGCCTTGGTTGCCGTTGCCATCGCCACGTTAGGGCTGATAGCAAATTTGAAGCGATTCGGTCGAAAAACGGCGGAGTTATAAGGCCCGTTCTGTGCTTCACACACACACACACACACGGACACTTGCCTTTTAATATAATGATTACTATTCCATGTTCATCTGACCCTATTCAGTCACCAGCAAATGCTGTAAAAAATTTGACATGAAAATCTACCAGCACTGTTCATTCAATACACTCTTTTCAAAACTATGAACAATTCCTTTCATCAGAAAATGACTTACAGTGAAGTCCGGGTAAAACAAATTTTAAGGGAACACAGACTCAGTTCGTTGTATCAGGATTTCGTTATACATGTACATGTACAATGTATGTTGAAAACAAAAACAGTTCAAACACTCACCAATGATAACAGAAAACATAAACTTGACAAGTTTGGATTGTCTGTCTTAATCAAGGGATGTACAAGGCTTGAAGAAGTTCAGCAGTGTTGTCTGACGCTGATCTGTTTTGGCACACTTTTCAACAAGTTTGTCCATTAAGTGACAACACTTGTCGGAATTTCTTTTAAAATACCGGATTTCAGGCAAAAAACGGACACAATCCCACCCCTGATGTCTGCTCAAACACACGAGTCGATAGGCTACGAGAGCTGAAGGTAGAGTGACTTCCCCTGTTTGACCGATTGAATTAGGCAAGATCACTCCCACACACCATGAAATTATCCCCTTAATTATTTCCGAATAATTCCTATTAGCTACAAAGTTAGAGGCAATAACAACACGTGTGAGGCATTCAAACACACACACACACACCTTTGGCCAGCAATCGGTGCGGGTGGAGTTGTCACCCGCGGCCTGATAGGCTGCGTCCTGCTGTCGCCAGGTCTTCACCCCTCCCCCATACACGCCATGCACAAACACCATGTCTGCATGCACCGTCTTCCTGGAAACAACACACTGAGCACAATTTTATGGGTGCTTTTACAAAATCTTGCAAAACCTGAGCTCTGTGAAGATCTCTCACTTTGGGTGCTTAACGTGAGAGTGAACTCCGTAGTCGCACCTCCTCGCCACATTAATGTGGGTGTTCCTTGAACAGGGACATGGGGTAGAGTGGGCATGACCTGGTTATGACAAATGCGGCGCAAAAAGGAGACGGAAAACTCTGATTTTAAACACGGTAGATGGAGCTCGTTCAGCCTTGGCAGGCGGTTGGTCTAGGAGAAGGAAAACTCTGATTTACGGTAGATGGAGCTCGTTCAGCCTTAACAGGCGGTTGGTCTAGGAGAAGGAAAACTCTGATTTACGGTAGATGGAGCTCGTTCAGCCTTAACAGGCGGTTGGTCTAGGAGAAGGAAAACTCTGATTTTAAACACGGTAGATGGAGCTCGTTCAGCCTTGGCAAGCAGTCCATCTAGGAGAAGGAAAACTCTGATTTCAAACCAAAATGGGCAGGAGGGACTCATCAGAGCTGTGGCTGGCAACCTTCCTAGGAGAGGGAAACTCTGAATCCAAACCATCCAAAGACGGACATGCTGGGCCTAACTAGTAATAGTTAGGTGCTCAATGGCAGCATGACGATATACACTTTTTTCTGGGAAAGAAGTACAGTATTAACAGGTCTGCGCATTGGTTGGATACGCGCATACCCCCCCCCCCCCCCCCCTCTCTGAAATCATAGAGAAATCATGTCATGCTTGCATAATTGTTTGCGTCATTTTGAGGGGTCTGCAACCCCCCTTGGTACTCTATTGCCTACTACGGTACTCGTAAGAATGGTAACAGGGTTCCCAGGTTTGGAACATGAAACGAAAAAAGGACCTTTAAAGGACTTATAAGGACCTCAATAAAGATTGTAAAAGGACCTTCGCCAATCTGATAAAATGCCTGAATGCCAATTGCTGACCAAGAGCACAATTCCAATACGCATGGAATGAATCACTACGTCTTGGTGTGGAAAGACTCACACAGCTTGTAATGACTTGTCTGCTCTGATCTGTGACACCGACAACTTTACATACTGCCAGGTTTCTTTTGATAATTTATTTTTAGATGTTAGTCAGTTTCTTTATCATTTTTTTCTTGATAAAACAGGACTTAACAGTACCTTTCAAAAATCAAAAGGACCTCTTGATGAATGAAAATGATCTACTTGCTGAAATAAAGCACTTAAAAGGCCTGTTGACCAAAAACCAATTCACAAGGACTTAACCCTTTCACCACAATGGTTTAACACCCATGTTACTAAAAGGCATCAAATCAGGGCCTGTTATCCAAAGACCATATTTTCTTAATTTTGGGAGGTAAGGATAGGCGTAATGTTATACATCTCACGGAGGAATTCCCAATATTGAAGATATTCATATTTTCTCTACCCATTTAACCCTTTCACCGCCCAAGTCGCATTTTAGCACCACATTGATTTAACACCTATGTCACCAAAAGGCATCAAATTGGGGTCTATTATCCAAAGACCTTATTGTCTTAGTTTTGGGAAGTAAGGATAGACCTTATTTTACATTGTATGTCACAGAAGAATCCCCAAATACTGCAGATGGATTTTGTTCTCTACCCAGGTAATTTAATGGAACTTTTTGTCTAAAATATGGCTGGCGGTGAAAGGGTTAAGCTTAAGGGTGTTTTGGGCTGAAAAATGGCTGGCGGTGAAAGGGTTAAAAGGAGCCTGGATACAAAATAAAGAAGTGTTTGAAATGAGACAGCATTCCCTCAGCTACACTACATGGCAGAGCCTAACCTGGAGCGGTGCAGGGGGTGGAGAATTAGCACGCCGTCGTCCAGAATTTCAGAGGAGAACTCCCGATCCATGTTGAACAAAGCGCGGGCCGCCGCCACTGACAGCTTGCTGCTCTGACTCCTGGCCCAACTCGCTAACACTCCCAGCCAGCCTGAACACACACACAAAATTCAAGTAATAATAATATACAAAAAAATGAATAATGTTTATAGAGCGCATAATCTTGCTAAGCAACTCAATGCGCTTTTCACACACCATTCGCACAAACATTTCTAACAGACTGGTTCACGTATCCTCACTATACATCTCCATGAAAAAGAATACATTAGAGAATGCATTGCATATGATCATAACACAACACACTAACACCCACCTCTGTACCAGCCGCCGTGGTGTAGTGGTTAGCGTCGCGGACTACTGGCTGGGAGGTCTTGGGTTCGAATCCCATCAGAGGCGAGGGTTTTTTCGGTCCTGGACCGACTCCTACCCAGAGTGAGTGGCTATGGGCTCAATGGGAAGACTGAAGCCACATAGTCGAGTTTCATCCGCTTAACGGATGCGTTTCTGAGAGTGTTGCTCTAATTGCAAGACCAACACTGCAGGTGTCTGTAGTTCTCGGGCCTGGTTAACGCCGGGATATCATTATGAAAGGAAGCGTAGAATACAGCCCTGCCATGCAGTCTCAGACCGATACGGAACTCCATAGCATCATCATCATCATCGGCCTCATTTTCCATCAATCATAAAATTAAAAAATGTCTCAAATTCTGTGGCTTTGCATGCCCTGCTCTCATGGTGACCTCAGTTTCGGTTTCCAATCCAGTCTATGCCTTGGTGCGTTCGGGTCAAAGTCATGGGGATCAGTGTGTTCTGGGGAGCTGTCGGTGGACAGTCGTGGTGGCGCCCTCGGAGGAGGACCTCACTCACGCTGGCTCCGCGACTAAGAGAATAGTGTCGTCAGTAGGGGGCTTAGTTAGTAGGTGGTGTCCTGAACAGGCTCCACTGAACTCCACCGAAGTGACTCAGCAGAAGTGCAGTGTCTCCTCGGTTGGTTGCCTCCTGAAGGCCTAACATAGATTCGCTCCCCTTGGACTGCTGGTCTCGGTTTCTGCGACTTGAACAAACCCGGGTGTAGCTGCGAATTGGGATTCGGAACGAGCGGCGTGGGAGCAACGCCACTGTACAGCCCAGAATATGGGACAGCAAACCCTGTGAAAGTGGGGGGAATGGGAGGTGAATAAGGGGAATGGGCCCCCCCCCCCCCCCCCCAAAAACAAAAAACACCCACCTCTGTTCACCCCTCCCCTCCAACCATCCCCCCCCAATCCCCACACGCGCATGCATTAACCTCATAGAGAGAGAGAGAGAGAGAGAGAGAGAGAGAGAGAGAGAGAGAGAGAGAGAGGAGAGAGAGAGAGAGAGAGAGAGGAGAGAGAGAGAGAGGAGAGAGAGAGAGAGAGAGAGAGAGAGAGAGAGAGAGAGAGGGGGAGAGAGAGAAAAGGAGAGAGAGAGAGAGAAAGGGAGAGAGAGAGGGAGAGAAAGAGAGAGAGA
Organism: Phymorhynchus buccinoides; assembly: GCA_017654935.2. Taxonomy (NCBI): domain Eukaryota; kingdom Metazoa; phylum Mollusca; class Gastropoda; order Neogastropoda; family Raphitomidae; genus Phymorhynchus; species Phymorhynchus buccinoides. The sequence continues at coordinate 32,324,587 of CM065687.1, read as the reverse complement.
GAGAAAGGGAGAGAGAGAGAGAGAGAGAAAGGGAGAGAGATAAAGGGAGAGAGAGAGAGAGAGAGTGAGAGAGAGAGAGAAAGGGAGAGAGAGAGAGAGAGAAATGGAGAGAGAGAGAGAGAGAAAAGGAGAGAGAGAGAGAGAGAGAGAGAGAGAGAGAGAGAGAGAGAGACATTCACCTGTGCGTGCAATGCTCTCATGGGAGGAGAGGTCCAAAGCAAGGTTTCCCAGCACTGAAGCCACAGCTGTGGAGATCTCTGTGTTCTGGAACTAGCTAGACAGACAGAAAAACAGACGTACAGAGAAAGAAACCTTTCACCTGTGCGTGCAATGCTCCCATGGGTGGAGGGATCCAGGGCCAGGTTTCCCAGCACCGAAGAAACAGCTGCCAGTACCTCTGTGTACTGGAACTAGCTAGACAGACTGACAGACAGAAAAACAGACATGACACAGAGAAAGAAGCCCTTCACCTGTGCGCGCAATGCTCTCATGGGAGGAGGGGGCCAGGGCCAGGTTTCCCAGCACCGAAGAAACAGCTGCCAGTACCTCTGTGTACTGGAACTAGCTAGACAGACAGAAAAACAGACATGACACAGAGAAAGAAGCCCTTCACCTGTGCGCGCAATGCTCTCATGGGAGGAGGGGGCCAGGGCCAGGTTTCCCAGCACCGAAGAAACAGCTGCCAGTACCTCTGTGTACTGGAACTAGCTAGACAGACTGACAGACAGAAAAACAGACATGACACAGAGAAAGAAGCCCTTCACCTGTGCGTGCAATGCTCTCATGGGAGGAGGGGGCCAGGGCCAGGTTTCCCAGCACCGAGGCCACGGCTGTGGAGATCTCTGAGTTCTGGAACTGCTCCGTGATCCTCTGCAGAACAGCCAGACCCCCGCCCCGCAGGAAAAGGGAGCTGTGGTCTGCGACCTTAACATAAAAAGCAGAGTTTGTCATAGGCGCATGTGCACACACACACACACACACACACAAAACAGAGAGTTACAGACACGTATGTGTGTGTATGTGTCACACACATTGTGTGTGTTTGCGCATATATGCGTATGTGCATAAGGATTAACAGAATAATGCATGACTGTGATACAGAGTAGATTTTGCAAATGTTTTAAAATTCAAAATATGCTCAGAGCTGCGGAACCAAGCTAATCAACAGGGTTAGCACTGCTTTGTGGAGAGAAGGGAGGCAACTAGAATGAAGATTGTAAACTAAAAACTGGTTATTTCCATTAACTCTCTGTCTCCCCTGTGTTGAGGAAGGTTTTAGAACACACTCACGTCCAACGTTGCCAAGCTTTGGAACAGACTTACATCACTGCTTTCCAAACTTACAACCTTTGCAATTGACAAAAAAAGGACACCACATTTTCATGCACTCCAAAAAACAGAAATTATTTAATTTTAATTATATTATTTCAATTAAAAAAATTTCCCCCTCCACCCTACCCCCTCACAAAAAAGAGAGAAATGACACAAAAGTACTATCACATAAATATAGATACACAAATGAAGCTCAATACGTACACAGCATAGCTGGGCCACAGCTGATAAAAAGTGTAGGAGCAGTTGTTCCTCTGGAGGTTGCCCGTCCACCGATGCCACGTCCACCGATGAACCGTCAAAGCCCCAGAAACGACTCTTCCAACACACATAATAGATATGTCACACAGTGAAATTTTAAACCAGATTATGGTTTAATAAAGTGAAAGGCATGTACTCTCATATATATACACAGACACAGAGAGCTCTATGATGATAATAATGTAATCAAATAATATGACAATGCACTTGCGCATGTATGGCTGCACATGACACACACACTCACATTTTACACACACACACACACACTCACACGCACACACACAAACATAAGGTAAAGTTTTAAAAAAATGAGTCAAAAACTCATAAAAAAGCACTTTTTTCAACGAATGTACAAATGAACATTATTTCACTACTGATTCTTTATTTATTAATACCATAGGAGAACTTGTCTGTTTGCTGATTGTTAATAAATAAATCCTGCTATACACTTGTCTGTTTATTGTTACAGTGGAACCTCCCTTATAAGACCTATTATAAGACTCCCTCCCATATAAGACCAAGTTCTCTGAGACATTGCCCTTCTTTGTAAGTATTAAAATTACCTCCCTTGTAAGACCTTCAAAAATCATCCAAAAGGAGGTTCCACTGTATTAAATAAATCTTGCTATACAGTCTTTGAGTAATTTTTTTATAAACAAATGGCTTTAATCATTGGTTGGCATAAACCTCAAGGTTGGACCAAAACAATTCCGTTGAAAACGTTAGTGATGTGTCTAAATGCTTTTTTTTATTTATCGGCTTGTCATTTTCGGAACCACCTTTCGTGTAAATAATGTCCGACATTTTGGAATGCTTAGAAACCTGAATTGTGAGCAGAGAAAATGGCGCCCGTTCGGGTGAAGAAAAATGAACAGCATGTGAGTGAGTGTGCGCAAGCGCGGGCGGCATAATGTCTGAACGCGTCCAGTGATTGGTGAAAAATGCGGCCCCGCTCTTGGATTTGGCACAGGGATAAAATTTCGTAGGATCGATGTTGTGAATTTCAGATTTTTTCATTGTAACTCTTATAAGCGTACAATGACCTTAAATTTCGTAAGATTGTACAAAAATGTTGTGCAGTAAACAGGTCTGAATAGGAATTGTTCGGAAATAATTAAGCGGAGTAATTTCATGGTGTGTGGGAGTGATCTCGCCTAATTCAATCGGTCAAAAAGGGGAAGTTATTCTACCTTCAGGTAGATCCCCAGCCGTCGCCTCCTGGCTTTGAGGCAACACACAGCATGTAGAATGCAGTGCGTCATTCTAAATTTGATGCAATTAATATTTTTACGTCACAGTTTGCAAGTTCTATCACTTTGTAGCATCTGGCCACCCCTTATTTTTATAAAAAATAATTATTGCAGGTCACTGACTCGCATACTGCGGTTTCAAGCTTCGCTGCCATGGTTTTGACCGAGTAAGTTGAGGTAAACAACTCAATTTTCACGAAGTGCTCTCCCCTATTTTTCCCCGAAAATCATCTATTGTATCATGCTTTACAGACTATAAAAAAGGCAATGCTATACAGACTGAGACCTTTGCACCTTATAATCTGACGAGTAATACACAGGAGTAAGAAAACATCATAACAAAATCTGAATTTAGTGTAAAATTTGAGGGGTGCGCCTTATAGTTATAGTCCGAAAAGCATGCAGTCACTGATGCCCATGTACACACCTCCAGGGCTGGGTGGATAGATCATTTATCTTGCTTATCTCATGTTCCCTAGAAAAGATAAAAGTTCGTTTCATTTCGATTCACACATCGCCGCCCAGAAATGAAACTATCGTAAAGTCAAAATTGGTCAATTTCGATGTGTTGGACTTAACTGCTGATCAAGGCAAGATGCATCATCTAAAATAAAAGAGCTGTTGAAAAAACAATCTGCAAAGATAAAGCACCGATTCTGCTTGATTGTCCTCCTTTATGCCAAAGGACTGGTCTTTCTACTGATAAATGAAGCATGTACACTGTAGCAATATAAAGGAAGCTATAGAGCATGACTCAAACAAAAAGCATGATTCAAATGAGTTAATATCTGACCTCCTACAAAAGCCCCCTTTCCATTTTTGTACAGATTAAAGATATACAGATTACAGATTAAATGAGCAAAAAATAGACGTAATTTAACCTGAAATGACTGAAAAATTGAGTTTTTCATTCCTCATGTCCTTACGCTCTCCATTTTTTGTGCACGACGACATGTTCACACATAAATCTACCGTAAAATGCAGCCGCTACTTTTCCCCTCAACTTTGGCCCATGCGGCTTATAGACTGGTCCATTCTACATTTATCAGTATGATTAAATATGTTCCTGGCCACATTCTTCAGCCTATTTTGAGCTTCTTTAGACTCAAAAAACTGGTTTGGGTGTTTAACAGATTCAAAGCTCATGCTTAAAGTACCTGAGAGCATTAATGAGAATAGGAGAATTTCTGTATTTGCGTTGGTTTGTGCACATACAAATTTCTCTGTGGCTTATAAACAGGTGCGGCTTATATATGAATGAATACCTACCATATTTTTTTTGGACTATTAAGGCGATACTTTTTTCCAAGGCTCAGACCCCTGCGCCTTATAATGTGACTGATGAAATAGTACGAAAATATAGTAGCAAAATCTGAAATTTGGGTAAAAATAGGGGGGTGCGCCCTATAGTCCGAAAAATATGGTAAGGGATGCGGCATATATACAGGTGCGTCTTAAGTCCAGTTTTTACGGTAGCATTGACAGACGCTCCAGGGACACACCTTGTCATCGGTAGGCCTGTGCTTGTGCTGCAGATGCTGGTGAGCCAATGTGGCAGCTCTGCTCTGTGGTCCTGACCCTTTGCGCTGCTGTGCTCTGTCATTGTTGGCCTGGGGGCTGGAGGATGCTTGCTGGTCCAGCAGTAGCACCATCGAGGCCAGGTCCTCACTCACTGGCCTCTGTATCTGTAGGTATGTCAATGACTTTTATAGAACACTACAGCTGAACACTGTCTGACCACCGCAAAATTTGCTTCTTTTTACACATCAGATTTCTTATAAAAAAATAATGTTTTCATGCGTACAAAGAAAACATACTCTATCATCATCATTGTGAATCATTTCAATTTATTGTCTTTGTTTATTTGTTGAACAAAAAAGGAGTGGGAAAACTACTTTTTGTTGCTTAACTCTTCTGTTAATGCTTTCATGAAAATGAAAGTTAAAAACACGCCTGAAGTCTCCCCCCCCCCCCCCCCCCCCCCCCCCCCCCCCATAGTATTTTGCAGTAACATGTCTAACTATCATCCAGTTTGTTAAGAGACCAAGAAACCAGTGCTTGATTTTATGAAGTTCTACTAAGGCTTAAGAGGGAAACTAAACGTTGTTACTTTCTAAATTAAGTAAATCGGTTTACTTCATTTAGAAGGTAACGTTTAGTTTCCCACTTAAGCTTTAGTAGAACTTCATAAAATTAAGGGCAGACCCTAATTCTTCCTCCTACTTGATTGTCCTCCTTTATGTTATGGAACATACCAAAGGTCTGGTCTTTCTACTGACTATACGTTGATAAAGGAAGCATGTACACTGTAGCAATATAAAGGAAGCTATAGAGCAGGACTCAAATAAAAAGCATGACTCGAATGAGTTAATATCTGACCTCCTACAAAAGCCCCCTTTCCATTTTCTACAAATTAAAGATGAACATAATTATACACTCTCTGCTTTATTTTGTACATCAGTTGAATTTTCGCATTTCCCCTTTAAAATTCCAGTTTAACAATAACTTCAAATACAAAAATTAAATTCTTCAAAATATATAGGAAAGCTGGCATTCATAGAATAATAATTAAAAAAAACAGCAGGAACTTTACAATGAAATACTAAAAAGAGCAATTCCTTATAAAAAAAAGAAAAAAAAGAAAAAGCCGTCATCACCTGCGATGGCACAAGAGTAGGCTGCTTTAGAAAGAACCTGGGGTCGGCTCCCTTGGATCTGGACAGTCCAATCAGAGTGCGGTAGTTGGCAGCCTGGGCCACATAGCGGTACTGGTGGTCTGCAATACACTATTCCAGTATTAAAACCCTTTCATCGCCACTGTCGCCTCTTGGCACCACAATGATTTAACACCCATGTCACTGAAAGGCACCAAACCAGGGTCTGTTAACCAATGACCCTATGTTCTTGATATTGGGAGGTAAGGATAGGCCCTATTTTATGCATGTCAGAGAGGAATCCCCAATATTGCAAATGAAATCTTTTCTATACCCAGATAAGCTTAATGGAAAGCTTTGGCTGAAAAATGGCTGGCGTTGAAAGGGTCAATTTTGGTACACTGACGTGCAACTCCGATGCTCAAAACTGCATTCTGACGCATTGGCTTTCAGATACTTTTTTTTTTTTAATGTTAAAAATGTCAGACAGGGGTTACAGGGGTTCTGAAATCCCCCCCCCCCCGATCTTAAAAAAACATAAAAAAACAACAAGGGATCATTATGTTCTGGGAAGCTGTCGGTGGATGGATGTGGTGGTGTCTTTGGAGGAGGACCTCACTCACGCTGGCTCCGCGACAAAACATTATTGTCATCAGTAGGGGGCGTAGCATTGTGAAGGTTGAGTGTGTACCTCCAAGTTTTTACAATTTTTTTAAACCCTTTTGCCGCCAGCCAATTTTCAGCTAAATATTTCTGTGAAACTTACCCTGGCAAAGAAACTTACCTTGTGTTTGTGGTGTGTGTGTGAGCATGATATTAAATGGGTTAGCATAAGGTGTATCATGATTATTGTGTTTGTGGTGTGTGTGTGTGAGTATGATATTAAATGGGTTAGTATAAGGTGTATCATGATTATTGTGTTTGTGGTGTGTGTGTGTGTGTGAGTATGATATTAAATGGGTTAGCATAAGGTGCATCATGATTATTGTGTTTGTGGTGTGTGTGTGAGTGAGATATTAAATGGGTTAGCATAAGGTGTATCATGATTATTGTGTTTGTGGTGTGTGTGTGAGTATGATATTAAATGGGTTAGCATAAGGTGCATCATGATTATTGTGTTTGTGGTGTGTGTGTGAGTATGATATTAAATGGGTTAGCATAAGGTGTATCATGATTATTGTGTTTGTGGTGTGTGTGTGAGTACGATATTAAATGGGTTAGCATAAGGTGTATCATGATTATTGTGTTTGTGGTGTGTGTGTGAGTATGATATTAAATGGGTTAGCATAAGGTGTATCATGATTATTGTGTTTTTGGTGTGTGTGTGAGTATGATATTAAATGGGTTAGTATAAGGTGTATCATGATTATTGTGTTTTTGGTGTGTGTGTGAGTATGATATTAAATGGGTTAGTTTAAGGTGTATCATGATTATTGTGTTTGTGGTGTGTGTGTGAGTATGATATTAAATGGGTTAGTTTAAGGTGTATCATGATTATTGTGTTTGTGGTGTGTGTGTGTGAGTATGATATTAAATGGGTTAGTTTAAGGTGTATCATGATTATTGTGTTTGTGGTGTGTGTGTGAGTGAGTATGATATTAAATGGGTTAGTATAAGGTGTATCATGATTATTGTGTTTGTGGTGTGTGTGTAGTGATATTAAATGGGTTAGTATAAGGTGTATCATGATTATTGTGTTTTTGGTGTGTGTGTGAGTATGATATTAAATGGGTTAGTATAAGGTGTATCATGATTATTGTGTTTGTGGTGTGTGTGTGAGTATGATATTAAATGGGTTAGTATAAGGTGTATCATGATTATTGTGTTTGTGGTGTGTGTGTGAGTGAGTATGATATTAAATGGGTTAGTATAAGGTGTATCATGATTATTGTGTTTGTGGTGTGTGTGTGAGTATGATATTAAATGGGTTAGTATAAGGTGTATCATGATTATTGTGTTTGTGGTGTGTGTGTGAGTATGATATTAAATGGGTTAGTTTAAGGTGTATCATGATTATTGTGTTTGTGGTGTGTGTGTGAGTATGATATTAAATGGGTTAGCATAAGGTGTATCATGATTATTGTGTTTGTGGTGTGTGTGTGAGCATGATATTAAATGGGTTAGTATAAGGTGTATTATGATTATTGTGTTTTTGTGGTGTGTGTGTGAGTATGATATTAAATGGGTTAGCATAAGGTGTATCATGATTATTGTGTTTGTGGTGTGTGTGTGAGTATGATATTAAATGGGTTAGCATAAGGTGTATCATGATTATTGTGTTTGTGGTGTGTGTGTGAGTATGATATTAAATGGGTTAGCATAAGGTGTATCATGATTATTGTGTTTTTGTGGTGTGTGTGTGAGTATGATATTAAATGGGTTAGCATAAGGTGTATCATGATTATTGTGTTTGTGGTGTGTGTGTGTGAGTATGATATTAAATGGGTTAGCATAAGGTGTATCATGATTATTGTGTTTGTGGTGTGTGTGTGTGTGAGTATGATATTAAATGGGTTAGCATAAGGTGTATCATGATTATTGTGTTTTTGGTGTGTGTGTGAGTATGATATTAAATGGGTTAGCATAAGGTGAATCATGATTATTGTGTTTTTGGTGTGTGTGTGAGTATGATATTAAATGGGTTAGCATAAGGTGTATCATGATTATTGTGTTTTTGGTGTGTGTGTGAGTACGATATTAAATGGGTTAGCATAAGGTGTATCATGATTATTGTGTTTGTGGTGTGTGTGTGAGTATGATATTAAATGGGTTAGTATAAGGTGTATCATGATTATTGTGTTTGTGGTGTGTGTGTGAGTATGATATTAAATGGGTTAGAATAAGGTGTATCATGATTATTGTGTTTGTGGTGTGTGTGTGAGTGGATATTAAATGGGTTAGCATAAGGTGTATCATGATTATTGTGTTTGTGGTGTGTGTGTGAGTATGATATTAAATGGGTTAGTATAAGGTGTATCATGATTATTGTGTTTTTGGTGTGTGTGTGAGTATGATATTAAATGGGTTAGCATAAGGTGTATCATGATTATTGTGTTTGTGGTGTGTGTGTGTGAGTATGATATTAAATGGGTTAGTATAAGGTGTATCATGATTATTGTGTTTGTGGTGTGTGTGTGTGTGAGTATGATATTAAATGGGTTAGTATAAGGTGTATCATGATTATTGTGTGTGTGTGTGTGTGTGAGTATGATATTAAATGGGTTAGCATAAGGTGTATCATGATTATTGTGTTTTTGAAGTGTGTGTGAGTATGATATTAAATGGGTTAGCATAAGGTGTATCATGATTATTGTGTTTGTGGTGTGTGTGTGTGTGTGTGTGTGAGTATGATATCAAATGGGTTAGCATAAGGTGCATCATGATTATTGTGTTTGTGGTGTGTGTGAGTATGATATTAAATGGGTTAGTATAAGGTGTATCATGATTATTGTGTTTGTGGTGTGTGTGTGTGTGAGTATGATATTAAATGGGTTAGTATAAGGTGTATCATGATTATTGTGTTTGTGGTGTGTGTGTGTGAGTATGATATTAAATGGGTTAGTATAAGGTGTATCATGATTATTGTGTTTGTGGTGTGTGTGTGAGTATGATATTAAATGGGTTAGTATAAGGTGAATCATGATTATTGTGTTTTTGGTGTGTGTGTGAGTATGATATTAAATGGGTTAGTATAAGGTGTATCATGATTATTGTGTTTGTGGTGTGTGTGTGAGTATGATATTAAATGGGTTAGTTTAAGGTGAATCATGATTATTGTGTTTGTGGTGTGTGTGTGTGTGAGTATGATATTAAATGGGTTAGTATAAGGTGTATCATGATTATTGTGTTTTGTGGTGTGTGTGTGTGAGTACGATATTAAATGGGTTAGCATAAGGTGTATCATGATTATTGTGTTTGTGGTGGTGTGTGTGTGTGTGTGTGTGTGAGTATGATATCAAATGGGTTAGCATAAGGTGCATCATGATTATTGTGTTTGTGGTGTGTGTGTGAGTATGATATTAAATGGGTTAGTATAAGGTGTATCATGATTATTGTGTTTGTGGTGTGTGTGTGAGTATGATATTAAATGGGTTAGTATAAGGTGTATCATGATTATTGTGTTTGTGGTGTGTGTGTGTGTGAGTATGATATTAAATGGGTTAGCATAAGGTGTATCATGATTATTGTGTTTGTGGTGTGTGTGTGAGTATGATATTAAATGGGTTAGCATAAGGTGTATCATGATTATTGTGTTTTTGGTGTGTGTGTGAGTACGATATTAAATGGGTTAGCATAAGGTGTATCATGATTATTGTGTTTGTGGTGTGTGTGTGAGTATGATATTAAATGGGTTAGTATAAGGTGTATCATGATTATTGTGTTTGTGGTGTGTGTGTGAGTATGATATTAAATGGGTTAGTATAAGGTGTATCATGATTATTGTGTTTTTGGTGTGTGTGTGAGTATGATATTAAATGGGTTAGTATAAGGTGTATCATGATTATTGTGTTTGTGGTGTGTGTGTGAGTATGATATTAAATGGGTTAGTATAAGGTGTATCATGATTATTGTGTTTTTGGTGTGTGTGTGAGTATGATATTAAATGGGTTAGCATAAGGTGTATCATGATTATTGTGTTTTTGTGTGTGTGTGTGTGAGTATGATATTAAATGGGTTAGTATAAGGTGTATCATGATTATTGTGTTTGTGGTGTGTGTGTGTGAGTATGATATTAAATGGGTTAGTATAAGGTGTATCATGATTATTGTGTGTGTGTGTGTGTGTGAGTATGATATTAAATGGGTTAGCATAAGGTGTATCATGATTATTGTGTTTTTGGTGTGTGTGTGAGTATGATATTAAATGGGTTAGCATAAGGTGTATCATGATTATTGTGTTTGTGGTGTGTGTGTGTGTGTGTGTGTGTGTGTGTGAGTATGATATCAAATGGGTTAGCATAAGGTGCATCATGATTATTGTGTTTGTGGTGTGTGTGTGAGTATGATATTAAATGGGTTAGCATAAGGTGTATCATGATTATTGTGTTTGGTGTGTGTGTGTGTGTGTGTGAGTATGATATTAAATGGGTTAGTATAAGGTGTATCATGATTATTGTGTTTGTGGTGTGTGTGTGTGTGTGAGTATGATATTAAATGGGTTAGTATAAGGTGTATCATGATGATTGTGTTTGTGGTGTGTGTGTGAGTATGATATTAAATGGGTTAGTTTAAGGTGAATCATGATTATTGTGTTTTTGGTGTGTGTGTGAGTATGATATTAAATGGGTTAGTATAAGGTGTATCATGATTATTGTGTTTGTGGTGTGTGTGTGAGTTTGATATTAAATGGGTTAGTTTAAGGTGAATCATGATTATTGTGTTTTTGGTGTGTGTGTGAGTATGATATTAAATGGGTTAGCATAAGGTGTATCATGATTATTGTGTTTGTGGTGTGTGTGTGAGTACGATATTAAATGGGTTAGCATAAGGTGTATCATGATTATTGTGTTTGTGGTGTGTGTGTGTGTGAGTATGATATTAAATGGGTTAGTATAAGGTGTATCATGATTATTGTGTTTGTGGTGTGTGTGTGAGTATGATATTAAATGGGTTAGTATAAGGTGTATCATGATTATTGTGTTTGTGGTGTGTGTGTGTGTGAGTATGATATTAAATGGGTTAGTATAAGGTGTATCATGATTATTGTGTTTGTGGTGTGTGTGTGAGTATGGTATTAAATGGGTTAGCATAAGGTGTATCTTGATTATTGTGTTTGTGGTGTGTGTGTGTGAGTATGATATTAAATGGGTTAGTATAAGGTGTATCATGATTATTGTGTTTTTGGTGTGTGTGTGTGAGTATGATATTAAATGGGTTAGTATAAGGTGTATCTTGATTATTGTGTTTGTGGTGTGTGTGTGTGAGTATGATATTAAATGGGTTAGTATAAGGTGTATCTTGATTATTGTGTTTGTGGTGTGTGTGTGTGAGTATATTAAATGGGTTAGTATAAGGTGTATCATGATTATTGTGTTTGTGGTGTGTGTGTGAGTGAGATATTAAATGGGTTAGCATAAGGTGTATCATGATTATTGTGTTTTTGGTGTGTGTGTGTGATATGATATTAATGGGTTAGCATAAGGTGTATCATGATTATTGTGTTTGTGGTGTGTGTGTGAGTATGATATTAAATGGGTTAGTTTAAGGTGAATCATGATTATTGTGTTTGTGGTGTGTGTGTATGATATTAAATGGGTTAGTATAAGGTGTATCATGATTATTGTGTTTGTGGTGTGTGTGTGAGTATGATATTAAATGGGTTAGTATAAGGTGTATCATGATTATTGTGTTTGTGGTGTGTGTGTGAGTATGATATTAAATGGGTTAGCATAAGGTGTATCATGATTATTGTGTTTGTGGTGTGTGTGAGTATGATATTAAATGGGTTAGTTTAAGGTGAATCATGATTATTGTGTTTGTGGTGTGTGTGTGAGTATGATATTAAATGGGTTAGTTTAAGGTGAATCATGATTATTGTGTTTGTGGTGTGTGTGTGAGTATGATATTAAATGGGTTAGTATAAGGTGTATCATGATTATTGTGTTTGTGGTGTGTGTGTGAGTATGATATTAAATGGGTTAGTATAAGGTGAATCATGATTATTGTGTTTGTGGTGTGTGTGTGAGTATGATATTAAATGGGTTAGCATAAGGTGTATCATGATTATTGTGTTTGTGGTGTGTGTGTGAGTATGATATTAAATGGGTTAGCATAAGGTGTATCATGATTATTGTGTTTGTGGTGTGTGTGTGAGTATGATATTAAATGGGTTAGTTTAAGGTGAATCATGATTATTGTGTTTGTGGTGTGTGTGTGTGTGAGTATGATATTAAATGGGTTAGAATAAGGTGTATCATGATTATTGTGTTTGTGGTGTGTGTGTGAGTTTGATATTAAATGGGTTAGTTTAAGGTGAATCATGATTATTGTGTTTGTGGTGTGTGTGTGTGAGTATGATATTAAATGGGTTAGTTTAAGGTGAATCATGATTATTGTGTTTGTGGTGTGTGTGTGTGAGTATGATATTAAATGGGTTAGTTTAAGGTGAATCATGATTATTGTGTTTGTGGTGTGTGTGTGTGAGTATGATATTAAATGGGTTAGTTTAAGGTGTATCATGATTATAGTGTTTGTGGTGTGTGTGTGAGTATGATATTAAATGGGTTAGTTTAAGGTGAATCATGATTATTGTGTTTGTGGTGTGTGTGTGTAGTGTGATATTAAATGGGTTAGTTTAAGGTGAATCATGATTATTGTGTTTGTGGTGTGTGTGTGTGAGTATGATATTAAATGGGTTAGTTTAAGGTGAATCATGATTATTGTGTTTGTGGTGTGTGTGTGTGAGAATGATGTTAAATGGGTTAGTTTAAGGTGTATCATGATTATAGTGTTTGTGGTGTGTGTGTGAGTATGATATTAAATGGGTTAGTTTAAGGTGAATCATGATTATTGTGTTTGTGGTGTGTGTGTGTGAGAATGATGTTAAATGGGTTAGTTTAAGGTGTATCATGATTATAGTGTTTGTGGTGTGTGTGTGAGTATGATATTAAATGGGTTAGTTTAAGGTGAATCATGATTATTGTGTTTGTGGTGTGTGTGAGTATGATATTAAATGGGTTAGTTTAAGGTGAATCATGATTATTGTGTTTTTGGTGTGTGTGTGTGAGAATGATATTAAATGGGTTAGTATAAGGTGAATCATGATTATTGTGTTTTTGGTGTGTGTGTGAGTACAATATTAAATGGGTTAGTATAAGGTGGAGAAAAACAAAAAAACAAAAAATGTTTCAGTCCTGATTTGAGGGGTAGCCTGAACTTCTTTCACCCATGAAAATGCTTTATGCCAGGATTCTGAGAGAGAGTTAGAAAATTGACCAAGTCCGTAACAGTCACATTAAATTTATTACAACAAAGCGAAAAGAAGAAGCAGAGGAGTAGCATACAGGTCTGCTATATTCACCATCCCAAGCAGTCCTGGAAGCCAGAGCTCTGATGCCCAGTCTGCGAACTGCTGGGTTCTTGGAGCGGCACAGCTCCAGGAGTGTGAAGGGGTCCTGGCTTTTTGACTGCAGCCACGGAAACCAGACCCCTGGTGGTGGAATAAAGAGGATGTCAATCAATCAATCGATCAATCAATATTTATTATCCCCATTAAAATGAACAAGGAAATTTTGTTTGCTGTCATATTAAAACATACAATAAAACATAATGCACACGAGAAGTAACATATATTACAGATATAAGATTATGAGTAAAGCTTATACATGCACAACGACACTCTCTCTCTCTCTCTCATATACACTACACACACCCTCCAACACGCACATACAACTGCACCCATATGCACACGCACGCTTCTGCATCGTTTGTGAGCACCACTTGCATACTTATGAACTGTACATATAAACACCCCAAGTTAAGTTCACGTAAGTTAAGTTCAAATACGAGCAAAAAGTCCCGGCAATGCGCGAACCTCCTTGAAGATGAACACCCAAAACTGAAATTTGATTAAATGTATGCACCAAACAGCCACTCGGGCTCTACTTGAGGCTAAAAGTAGGAACAAGAAATGATCACAGACAATCCATAGTTTGGTTTGTATTAACCTTTTCACTGCCGCGTCACGGATATTTCCTTCAACTTCTGGTAACCTATAAACTGCCCCATCACGGAAATATCCGTCCGTCATAGGGTTATTTTAAGAGTTTCCCCTTTTCTATCCATACGCTTTTTGTAGTATGTTTGAATGATAACCTTGATAATTCGCATGACAGATTAACTGTCCATTAATTTCACTTTCAAACCAAGTGTACAACTTTTAGAATTTAATTATTATGACCTTCATGTTGGGAAAAAAAAAGTTTTTCAAAATCAAATCAAGTAAATGAGAAATTCCTGTATTTGAACGACAATCCAGATTTATTTTAAAATGTAACGGATTGCATACATAGGTGGTGACCTAACCCTTTATCAAAGTTTTGTCTGTTCATAACTTGATGGTGTTTTTGTTCACAGGCAGACATTGAGACAAACAAGCAGACAGACAGGCAAAGGCAGGACCATTACCTCCTTGATGAAGACAACAATATGACTAGTAAGAGATGGAATGGATCGTGTTGATGATGATGCAGATTAGATATTTTTCGGACTACAAGGTGCGCCCCCCAAACGTATCATCTTATAATCCGTAAAATACGGTAATCAAAATATATTCCTTCTACTAGTTCTTGCTGAGCTTGCTGAAGAGCAGGACTAACCCTTAGCTTAACTCAATTGAGTAACATACAGAATGACGTAGTTTCACCCTCAGATTGCATTATTTTTGGTCATTTTCTAAAAATCACCAAAAATCAAATGCACATCATACAAACATGCAACATGTACCGAGTGAAAGATAAATCAGTATATTTTTTGAGACTTCTTACTTTGAACGAGTGAGCTGCATATATTTCACGATGTAAATAATCTGATAAAATGCGCTTTGTCAGGAAAACAAAAACTTTATACTCGACGGGCTGACCACTTTGTTATAAATGATCTTGATCTAGTATCACAAAGCCACTCAAGTTTTGATAGACTTGGTTTAGTATATAAATAAAAAAGGATTGTAAAAAGCATAATATAAACTATAAACATTTGTTTCTTTTGTTTGAATAAAGTGACCTATATGGTCGCCGCCATATTGAATGAAGCAAATTCAAAGATGATGATTAGTTCAATTTAAAGAAGTAAAAAACGAAAATAGGACACACTGGAGACAGTCTAAGGGAAGCAACTACAAGGGGAAGGTCTCAGGATTAATAGGAATATTCAGCAAGTTATTTCCCTTTTATTGGATTACACAACAGTTGAAACGGTCAAAATATGTCCCCCAAAAACCTCCAAAAAGATGGGAACAGTGTCGGAATGATGTCTCTGACATGATTCCATTGAGTTAATGTAGTCGAAACCTCTTTGGGCCTCTGCACATTAGATCCGCAATCCACAAGTTCCGTACAGAAACCCCATTCACTTATATAAGGAATAAGCGGATGGGATGCCCTTAGTCTTAAGGTCAATGACTGCTTACGGAAAAAAAAGCAATGCTGGTCCATGGAAACACATAGGATAAAGCATTTGCCATTTCTTCTGTTGCGAAATCAAGTGAACGCTAACATTGCAACAGTAGCACCTGTCCTAAATTTTAAGACCAGCCTCTAAACTCTTTACATAATTTCCTAAATTTAGTCACACTATGGACAGCTACGCATAAGTACAGCCAAATTAATAAATTAACTGACGGATGACATGAATGGAATACAGCAGAAACAGACCTAATGGCAAGAGAGAGAAGAGAAAGAGAGCGGAGCTTTAATGACGGGGAAACAGGTGGGTCTTGAGATTAGCTTTGAAAGCAGAGAGGGTCGGTCGCTGACGGAGGGAAAGAGGAAGTTTGTTCCAGGAGGTCGGTCCTGAGACAGCAAAAGAGCGCCGACCAACAGTTGAAAGCTTATACCTAGGGATCTGGAGAGAAAGAGGGTCAGAAACTGAACATAAAGTGCGAGCTGGCATATAGATGGAAATATTGTCGCAGAGGTAAGATGGAGCAGCATATAATTGAAAGACAAATAAAAAAAACGTGATAACAAATTTATACCAGAGTCGCTGTTATCGTTCGGAGAATGAAGTGAGAGGCGGAGAGACATCAGTTTGGAGAACGGCAGCGTCAGATCAGCCATGCTGCCATTGTCAGTCATGTCTGAATTCTGTGACGAATCGCCTGTCATTTTTTCCGTCACTCTGGACATGCTCCTCTTTAACGACCACAGCTCCCAGCAAACCACTGATGTGCTGCGACAGAACACATCAAATGTATTCATGATCATGAAAGGTAAAATGTGTACGTGTACTATTTATACATGACACATCAAATAGTGTTGCTATTTAAAAGTGGGCAATGTATAAATTTCTATTAGAAGAATTGTAGCCCTTTCACCGCCAATGTCGCATTTTAGCACCACAATGGTTTAACACCCATGTCACTAAAAGGCATCAAATCAGGACCTGTTATCCCAAAACCATATTTTCTTATATTTTGGGAGGTAAAGATAGGCCTAATGTTAGATATATGTCACAGAGGAATTCGCAATATTGCACATATTTTATTTTCTCTACCCAGTTAAGTTTAATGATATTTTTTGGCTGAAAAATTGCTGGTGGCGAAAGGGTTAACCACAAACACTCAAGCAAAAGAAATAAAGAAATTCCATTAGTTAATGATACTCAACACAGTGTATGGTTTACAATAGAAGTTGTACAATAAAAATTAAAAAAAAGAAAAAAAGTTGTACAATAAAACTTTACAGAAAAGGCTCACTCAATTTGTTGCAGAGATGGTGAGAGATTTTGCATGGAAAATCTGAGAAAGAGAGAGAGAGAGAGAGAGAGAGAGAGAGAGAGAGAGAGAGAGAGAGAGAGAGAGAGAGAGAGAGAGAGAGAGAGAGAGAGAGAGAGAGAGAGAGAGAGAGAGAGAGAGAGAGAGAGAGAGAGAGAGAGAGAGAGGCAGAGAGAGAGAGAGAGAGAGAGAGAGAGAGACAGAGAGAGAGAGAGAGAGAGAGAGAGAGAGAGAGAGAGAGAGAGAGAGAGATCTGGACTTACTGAGAAGAATGGAATTGGAAGGGCCAATATTTAAACTTAAGACCCCAGAGAAATAAAACTGATATAACATAAAAGAAAAAAGTAGAATTTGTACAAAGACAATAGCTGAATAGGATTCCACCTTATAAAGTTATATCATATAGTAAGAAGCCAACTGTCCGTCTGTGTGTGTGTCTGAAACACGAAACGGGCCTTATAACTCCGCCGTTTTTCGACCGAATCGCTTCAAATTTGCTGTGAGCCCTAACGGGGCGATGGCAACGGCAACCGAGGCGGCCGTATCATTTGCGCGGTTTCGCAAATGCGCGAAACGCGCATCCGCCGGCCTCTCGGCGCCCGTATCTCCGGCGTTTCTGGGCCGATTGCCTTCGAATTTGGTAGGTAGATGACCGGGGACGGTGACTATTGGTGTGCCAAACAGGAAGCGAATCGGTTCAGAAACGCGCGCGCTATACCACTCCGCCGTTTCTTAACCGAATCGCTTCACATTTGCTGTACTCAGCGTTACCAGTACTTGGCGTTACCGTTACTAGGTGTTACTGGTACTCGGCGTTGCGCTAGTAATACTAATTATTTTACTAGTAATAGGAAGAATCTTAATTTAAATAATAATAAAAAAAGACACTAGAATAGTACAACATGACTTAGAGTTAGAATATAGTTGAACTTAAAACAACATTCTATTTTCATCTTATTCATAGAGGAGAAATTACCTCACAAGTGTTGCAATGAGGAATGACGCTACACCTGAAGAAAAAAGAAATAAAAAGGATGAGTATGAAATTGCACATTGTCAATGTCATTCACATTGGTTTAGATTTTTAACTTAAGTAAAGAAAACATACTAATTAACTACGGTAATGATTGTAAAAAATTGCAATTTGTCATAGAATTTGTAAAAATTGTATTACAACACACACAAATTTATGTTTATGTTATTGTTGTTGCTGTCTGTCCCTGGCTTAAAGACTCCAGGGTTCATCCCAACAGCCGAAGCAATTGAACAATATGGTATAAATGCACCAGCTAGGGATGAGAACATTACATGACATGTGACCGTTTTTGATTACCCTGCCACGTGGGCAGCCACACTCTGACTTGTTATTAATTTCCCACACAAATGTGCATACATACACACTCAACATGACAAGAAAAACATAGTGTTTCCTTAATAAGTTAATGACAACAGCATGTGAGCACCCAAAATGGCAGCTACGGCGGCATTGTCATCTTTTTCTTCTTTCATAAAACAGCCTCCGTCATCATGCTGACGATTCTGATGACATCATGAACTCCTTCTCAATATTCAAAATTGGCTATGCTCTGCATAAAAAAAAAGGAACAGGGGCTATACATACATGTGAATAAACACACACACACACATATCACTGTCACCCATGCAAAAATGCACACCCACATCCACACCAACCCCGGTTTGCATCTACCCCCACACACTGAATAAGTGACAAATCTATGCACACGTAATTTTAAATTATAACATTCGTTCAAATGGCAAACAAACAAGCATAGATTATCTTTCCCAATGTTTCGGCAATGTTGCCCAAGTTGTCAAGGGTGTCGTGTGTGTGTGTGTGTGTGTGTGTAGACATGTGTGTGTGTGTGTAGATGCAAACCGGGGTTGGTGTAGGTGTGTGCGTGCATTTATACATGTATGAACAATCTGAACATTGTTTACTTTAATGCTCTTGAAAAATGCAAAATCCAAAACTGATTACTCACCCCACTTAAATAGATAAACTGACCCCCCTGAATGAGGTGTATCTGCATTTTGCTTCGTCAAGTTCGTGGAAACTAATCGTACATTCATCATTTTCACAATTTCTGCTTTTAATTTGTCACCATTCCTCTTCAATGCCACTAATCTTGTCAGATGCAATTTTTGACATTTTGGACATGATGATGACTTTGCACTGGGCATTTGCACTGGCCCTCCTTCGCTGACCATAGCTGATCGAGCCAATATATTGGTCAGAATCCATCGGTGACTAATTCCCATGATTTGAGTTTTCAGTAATTTTTTTCTTTATCTGATCATCAATCTCTGAATCTGCATGATCATGATGATGTGACCATGTCCTGCGTTACTCAGCTTTGAAATTGAACAATATTTAGCTAAGACACCTTGACATAAATGAGCGGTTGCCTAGCCGGTTCATTTGCCACAGTGATGCTTGCTAATTGTGCAAATCAATCCCATAATTAAGAACTTGTGACAATCGTAATTTAGGCATGTTGTCATAAAGTTGCGACGCACGTTTCTAAACAAACTTGAGAACGAAAGTTTGCTCGGTAAAGCTACCACTGGATAGTTAAATGGTTTAACAGTTTGAGAATAGAACACATGATGGAATTTACACAGAATGGGAAAATTCTGATATGGGCACAAAAGATATGTTTGATGACAACTAAGAAGAAGAAATGGGATTGTCCCTGATTCTGCCTACAGTGTTCCCAGTGACTACCCTACAGCTCGACTGTTTGCAGATGACACCCTCTGTCAGGGATGATAGAGAAACACACACACACACACACACACCGACACACACACACACACACACACACACACACACACACACACACACACACACACACACACACACACACACACACACACACACACACACACACACACACACACACACACACACACACACACACACACACACACACACACACACACACACACACACACACACACACACACACACACACACACACACACACACACACACGCATTAGTGTGTGCACACGATGGTGCATGTACGTGTATGTAAGCCGGCATAAGCATGTGCGGAGACAGAGAGAGAGAGAGAGCCTCGGAGAGAGAGAGAGCCTCGGAGAGAGAGAGAGCCTCGGAGAGAGAGAGAGAGACGGAGAGAGAGAGAGAGAGAGAGAGAGAGAGAGAGAGAGAGAGAGAGAGAGAGAGAGAGAGAGAGAGAGAGAGAGAGAGAGAGAGAGAGAGAGAGAGAGAGGAGAGAGAGAGAGAGAGAGAGAGAGAGAGAGAGAGAGAGAGAGAGAGAGAGAGAGAGAGAGAGAGAGAGAGAGAGAGAGAGCCTCGAGAGAGAGAGAGAGAGAGAGAGAGAGAGAGAGAGAGAGAGAGAGAGAGAGAGAGAGAGAGAGAGAGAGAGAGAGAGAGAGAGAGAGAGAGAGAGAGAGAGAGAGAGAGAGAGAGAGAGAGAGCCTCGAGAGAGAGAGAGAGAGAGAGAGAGAGAGAGAGAGAGGAGAGAGAGAGAGAGAGAGAGAGAGAGAGAGAGAGAGAGAGAGAGAGAGAGAGAGAGAGAGAGAGAGAGAGAGAGAGAGAGAGAGAGAGAGAGAGAGAGAGAGAGAGAGAGAGAGAGAGAGAGAGAGCCTCGGAGAGAGAGAGAGAGAGAGAGAGCCTCGGAGAGAGAGAGAGAGAGAGAGAGAGAGAGAGAGAGAGAGAGAGAGAGAGAGAGAGAGAGAGAGAGAGAGAGAGAGGGAGCCTCGAGAGAGAGAGAGAGAGCCTCGGAGAGAGAGAGAGAGCCTCGGAGAGAGAGAGAGAGAGAGAGAGAGAGAGAGAGAGAGAGAGAGAGAGAGAGAGAGAGAGGAGAGAGAGAGAGAGAGAGAGAGAGAGAGAGAGAGAGAGAGAGCCTCGAGAGAGAGAGAGAGAGAGAGAGAGAGAGAGAGAGAGAGAGAGAGAGAGAGAGAGAGAGAGAGAGAGAGAGAGAGAGAGAGAGAGAGAGACCGTGCAGACAGACAGACATAGGCAGACAGATAGATGGACAGACACAGACACAGACAGACAGACAGACAGACAGAGACAGACAGACAGACAGATAGACGGACAGACAGAGTCGTTTTGCCTTATCGCCATGGCTGCGATCGACTTTCTAATCCTGTTGCTTATAGTTGTAAGCCTTTATCGATGTTTGCTTTATGCATTAGTGAGTCAGTGATATTGTGGAAGAAAAGAGAGAGAGCGAAAGAGAGGGGGGGGAGGGAGAGAGAGAGGGAGAGAGAGGGAGAGAAAGAGAGAGAGAGAGAAAAAAAGAGAAAGAGAGAGGGGGGGTGATGGTGGGGGGAGGGAGAGGGGTGGTGGTAGTGGTGGCGAAGAGAAGGGGAATCAAATCGTGAATGAAGGTCAATGCATGCATGGGTAGAAGAATCATTATTGCTGTTTGGGCTAAGTGGTTGTCACAAGCCCTTTTCATTGGTCAAACCAAAGACTGTATAGGGGAAGACAAGCATCCGGTCTCTTTTCCCTATATGAGTAGTGAGGACAGAAACACTGGTTATGTCCCTTTTAAGCGTGACACATTTACACGTCGATAGGCCAGTTGAATTCTCCGTTCAAATTCCAGTCTGAGGTTTTGGATAGCCGCCACTGTGAATGGTGTATAACTACCCCACTAACGATAACTCTATCAGCCCGGTTCGCTGTAACTTAAGTAGTCCATATTACCCTTTTAGAATCTTTGGTCAAACGGGCTTTTTTATATTTTTATCAGTTGATGATTTCTTGATGATAATGAGATTAGCGTCCAATCGGTCAGAGACCCTTATGGACGGTAAATGATTTCTTCTCCTTCCTTTTCTTTCATACCGAGCTTGCAAAAACTGAGGCCTGTAACTTGAAGAGGTAGCGAGAGCTTTATGAGCATAATGAACGATTTTCCTCAGTAGGCCTAATGGAAACCCATTGTAGAACGCTAATTGTCTGTTGTAGATGACTTTGGCTCTCAGACCCAGGATGCATAATGACTCTTTGTGCTGTAGCCTTGGGAGCTAACTGGCGTTTGAGGACCAAAATTAAGCAATGGAATCTTATGGTGGCATCCTGTCCATCAACAAAATTTCGTGTGAATCCATTCATTAGTTTTTTAAATGTATTATTAATTGTTATCTTATTTATACGTGGGACAGACAGACTGCTGCCAGATTTGCAGCCAGTGAGACCCCAGAGTCGTCAGACTGAGGCGACAGAAAACACAGCTTCTTTGTCGGAGATACACATACTGGCCATAGGATATAGGGTAAAACTTTGAACTTCTTCGTCGTCGTCAATCATCATCCAGACAGCCTCATGTCCTATGAGCGCAGATTTCATGCTGCATTTATGCACCTAACCGAGTTAATGCCCAGCATGTCCGTCTTCGGTTGAAGGAAAATCTCTGTAAGAATTTATGTCATGAAAATAATTATGGCAAGAGAACTGACCCGCCCATGGCAGAAAACCCCGTCTTCCCCTAGTGGCCAAGGAAATAGGGAAAAGGCAGAAACTTCAAAGAGAGTGAGGTCACAGGAAGTTACAAGCACAGCACTCCTGTGAAGGTGAGGGCACTATTTGTACGAAAGAACCCCCGTTATGCCCTAACAGGGGGGAAATCTGAACTTGAGTCTGTCGGTTTTATGTCGAAATGTCTGTAAACCCTTTCACCGCCAGCCATATTTCAGCCAAAGATCTCCCCGATTAAGGCAGAAAAATAGAGAACAAAATCCATCTGCAGTATTGGGGATTCTTCTGTGACATAAATAAAGTAAGGTCTATTCTTACTTCAAGCAAGCTACTCCAATAAGGTGGGGGGATATTAGACCGAATTTGATGCCGTTTTAGTGACATAGGTGAAATCACTGTGGTGCTAAAATGCGACTTTGGCGGCCGTTGAAAGGTAGTTAATCAAATCAGTTCAGAAGCTTTACAATGAGCAAGCTGTGACGAGAAAGCTATCTAAGTTGTTCGCCAACGTACTTTTTTTTGTTATAGACATAATATGCAAGTACGGTAGTGAGTACATTGAAGAAGAACTACTTTTATTGGAACTTAAGCCGGTAATTAATGTAATCTCTTGGACAAACATGTACCCTGAAAATGTAATCGTTGATCGCTGGTACGATTGGTAATTGGATTAGGCACAAAATGTCTGTTTCAGAGAGAGAGAGAGAGAGAGAGAGAGAGAGAGAGAGAGAGAGAGAGAGAGAGAGAGAGAGAGAGAGAGAGAGAGAGAGAGAGAGAGAGAGAGAGAGAGAGAGAGAGAGAGAGAGAGAGAGAGAGAGAGAGAGAGAGAGAGAGAGAGACAGAAACAGAGAGAGAGAGACAGAGACAGAGAGAGAGAGAGAGAGAGACAGAGAGAGAGAGAGAGAGAGAGAGAGAGAGAGAGAGAGAGAGAGAGAGAGAGAGAGAGAGAGAGAGAGAGAGAGAGAGAGAGAGAGACGAGACAGACAGACGGACGGACGGACGGGACGGACGGACGACAGACAGACAGGCAGACAGGCAGAAAAAACCAGGCTGAGATGGAAAAGTCATGAAAGAAAAGTAACACAAAAAACCCCCAACAACCCCAAAACAAACAAACAAACCCGAAACTGAATTAATGTATATACATTAGTCCTGATGTAACCGTGTTGTAGTGATTTTCACTGTATAAAAGTGTATTCATAATAATATTATATTGCTAAAAAAAAAAGTTAAGGACCACTTGCTTCGAAAATGTCACACACCGTTTTAAGCAGGGCTACACACAGGCTCTGGTTTTGAGTGCTTAAATTGGCATTTATAAACTTTGTAATACTGTACTATTATAGCAAAAAAACACCGAACTCATTTATCCAGAAGCATTAATTGCTCATTTCCCACGATGGGAAATCATGGGAAAAGATAATCGAGCAGTTAGTGTATGGGAAAAGAGCAATTATTAATGTTTTTTGACGAATGTGTTACTGGTAATAATTATGACCAGGCCTAATGACAAAGTCAATGGGGTAGTTTAAAAGATACGGAGGATGTTCACAGTATAATTCTTGAAATTATCGTTGTCAAAAAAAGAGCAAACATGTTGAGGGGCTTCAGACATAGCTCGTCAGAAATCACGTGACTAACCAATATGGCGGTAATTTAGCCCCACTTTAGTAATGCAAAACGTAACTGCTTCTGCCTAAGGAACTGCTCCACTAATTCACCTGAAACTTTTCTTTGGCTACTGCATGAGTATCATGACAGTAATGGTTTTTGTTATTATTATATTTCTAATCTCTGTGACGTCATCATTGGCATCTGAGAGGCCAAAGCCGGGCAAATTGCGCGTTTTGGGGCTAAGTATTTGGATTTCTTTTACGCGCAAATGACAAGTGGTGAGAAGAAAAATTAAGTTGCAGTTTTATTCTTTAGTCATGTGCTATGCTTTAAATTTTATCGGCACGGTGCAAATGCATCCTATCGGATCATTTAAGGTACCGTCTTAAACAGTCTCCCACCCGCGCATGTGTAATGCTGTGCAGGGTATTTTTTACATTGCATAAGAGCCTGTTCGGACCTTTGGATATAATACTACAGCATCAGACAGTGCATAAATGTCAGTTTAACCCTTTCACCGCCAGCCATATTTCAGCCAAAAATGTTCATTAAATGTAGGGGAAGACGGGGTAAAAAGCGCATGGGCGGGTAAGAAGCCCACCCCTATTATCTCATGAAATGAAGCAAATTTCAGTCTCATTTTGCCCATGAGACGAGCGTTAATGTCTAGCATTCGTCTCATGGGCAAATTTGACTGAAATTTTCTTTATTTCATGAGATAATTGGGGTGGGCTTCTTACCCGCCCATGCGCTTTTTACCCCGTCTTCCCCTACCTGGGTAGAGAACAAAATCCATCTGCAGTATTGGGGATTCTTCTGTGACATATATAAAATAAGGTCTACCCTTACTTCCCAAAACTAAGACAATAGGGTCTTTGGATAATAGACCCCAATTTGATGCCTTTTAGTGACATAGGTGTTAAATCACTGTGGTGAAAGGGTTAAATACTCAAAACGGTGTATGAAGTTTTCGAAGCAAGTGATCTTTAAGGTTTTTTTGGGAACAGTATAGTTGTATTTTTCAATTTTTGTATTCTTCCTTTGAAACGAATAAGCAAACATTAGATTTAACCCTTTCACCGCCAAAGTCGCATTTTAGCACCACAGTGATTTAACACCTATGTCACTAAAAAGGCATCAAATTGAGGTCTATTATCCAAAGACCCTATTGTCTTAGTTTTGGGAAGTAAGGATAGACCTTATTTTATATCTGTCACAGAAGAATCCCCAATATTGCAGATGGATTTTGTTCTCTACCCAGGTAAATTTAATGGAAACAGCTGAATTATGGCTGGCGGTGAAAGGGTTAAGCTTTACATTTGACAATAACATAAAAAAAACCTGCCTTTTCCTTTTTTTTTTTTTTTTTTTTTTTTAGCAACCGAAAAGAATACAATTATTGTGTAATGTATTTATGCTATGAAATTTCTACAAATGATGTTGTCTAGAATTAATTCTAACCCACACACACTTTCTACGTTCTTCTTCTCCTTCTTCTTCTAGTTGGGGATGTTTATCCTGCCCCGCACTCACCGGTCTTCATTCAGTCAGACCATTAATAGCGCACAGGATGCGTGCTATGTGAATTCATGCTTCACTGAAGCACCGATATTCAACAACATACGGTTGCCAACACATTAATTTTCTTTTCCTGTCAGATCTTTTGCAGGACACCAGAGGCATTCGTCTGGAACTTAGATCGATAAGGAGTCAGAATCAATAGAACTAATTTAGACACCTTGCTGGACGGTGGCAGGAACAATCTGCTGATCTTTGATTGTGATATTCCTCACGATTCTAACTTCAGGTTGGAGTACGAGGCTTTAGCGTTGACAGAATAAATATCGGTTCTAGGGGAAGACGGGGTAAAAAGCGCATGGGCGGGTAAGAAGCCCACCCCAATTATCTCATGAAATGAAGCAAATTTCAGTCTCATTTTGCCCATGAGACGAGCGTTAATGTCTAGCATTCGTCTCATGGGCAAATTTGACTGAAATTTTCTTTATTTCATGAGATAATTGGGGTGGGCTTCTTACCCGCCCATGCGCTTTTTACCCCGTCTTCCCCTATAGGTGTCCTTAACCCTTTCGCCGCCAGCCATTTTTCAGACAAAATATACGGATTAAACTTAACTGGGTAGAAAAAAAACTAATTATCTGCAATATTAGGAATTCCTCTGTGACATGCATAACATATTAGGCCTATCCTTACCTCCCAACATTAAGAAAATAGGGTCTTTGGATAACAGGCCCTGTATTTGATGCCTTTTAGTGACATGGGTGTTAAACCATTGTGGTGCATAAATGTGACATTGACGGCGAAAGGGTTAATGGAATCTAGATTGTAATCAATTGTTATACTGCCTCTTTTGACCAGTTTTCAGATCTTTGCATCACACACACACGCGCGCGCGCAAACACGCACACGCGCGCACGCGCAGACACACACACACACACACACAAAAACACACACACACACGCACGCACGCACGCACGCACGCACGCACGCACGCACGCACACACGCACGCACACACACACACACACACACACACACGCACACACACACACACACACACACACACACACACACACACACACACACACACACACTCGATTCACATTATTTGTATCATTTTGCGAGACAGAACGTCAATGAGGTCTTCGCTTGATACAAGATAACTTATGGTTTACAACAACACGCAACCACCAGTCTTCATTACACATGACTACTTTACAGTAACGTCCCAGTCGAGAACCTACCCCAGGCCTGTATTCACATTGAGATAGTATGAGACTAAGGCCGGGTTCACATTAGAATCGTACGTAAAATAAATAAGTGGAAGAAAAAAAGGATACAAGTTTATGCATATAGGGGAAATTCGGACACGTGCGCAAATATTTTTCCTTCTTTGTTACACTTGTTTATGCATTACGCACGGGTTTCCGCATGGAATATCCGCTTATGTGTGTACACGACCTTATCATCATGCTATCTTAGAAGTCCTTCTAAAGTCCTATTAAATCCACTACTTTAGAAGGATTTCCAAAATATCATAACGATAAGTCTCATACTGTCTCAATACAGGCCCAGGTCTTTATTATTTTGTATCTATGCTTACTTGCGTCAAAAATAATTCATTTAACCGAAAGCCTGACATTTTTGTTGTTGATTTATATGATTATATATTTTTCTATTGAGACGTCCAGTTTCCTTTTGTGGTCAGACAGACTATAGGCTATTCTTTCGTTACAGCATGGAAGACAATACATTTAGGTACAGCATACAAAAACAAAACAGCCGAAAGGATCGGTTGGCCTTTGGGGACCTTCCCAATTGCCAGCTGTCCTCAAATCATTTTGGCCAAGAGAGTGGGGATGTACCCCGGGCAAGGTATCTCCACGATAGACAACAAATGTGACCCGACACCACGAAAGGGACACTAAGTGTCAAACTGACCATTCTGAGAAAATTATACATTTGAAAATGTCAGACAATTCTCTTTCTAATGATACAAGAACCATTCTTGTATCTTTTTACGTTCCATAGTTATGAGCATTTAAAGTTGAACGTCAGCCATTTTGATCAAAACACAGTCTAAATTCTAGCCTAGGTTAAGAAAATGCATTGACCTACTCGTTTCAAAGCACTTATAAGACCATTTAGAGATCATATTAAAGATCGTCCTTAATAAATATGAAAGATAAGATGTTAGGGAACACAAATAGGGGAAGACGGGGTAAAAAGCGCATGGGCGGGTAAGAAGCCCACCCCAATTATCTCATGAAATAAAGAAAATTTCAGTCAAATTTGCCCATGAGACGAATGCTGGACATTAACGCTCGTCTCATGGGCAAAATGAGACTGAAATTTGCTTCATTTCATGAGATAATTGGGGTGGGCTTCTTACCCGCCCATGCGCTTTTTACCCCGTCTTCCCCTATACCCATATCTCAAAATTGACAAAAAATGAGATTTTGTACTTTGCAAGCCTGTTGTGAGAAGCTAGCCCAGCGACTTAATTAATGTCCCTTTCGTGGTGCTGGGTCACACTTGAAATGCTAGCCCGGCTGTCCACTGAGGACTGACAGCGGCTGTTCCCAACTGCTACCTGGCAGTCATAGTCAGAAACGACAGACTGCATACATGCATGCATAGTAGATCTACACACACACAAAAAGGTAAAACATAGCAGGTGAATTTAAAACTAGATCACCATCAGCTGACTTCTGAGGACTAACATGGTGAACATGATTTCTGGTCGCAGTCGTAGAAAGCATTGACTATGGATATCAGGACCTGTTCTAGAAATTGTTTCCTTCTTTCTTTGAGAATCTGTAAGGAAGCTAGCACTCAATAACTACCCCATCCACCCATTAACCGGACACTCGTTTATCATATACAGCTTTGAAAATTAAGATAGCGCTTCATTACGTACTCTGCTTGGCCGTCCGTCACTATTATTGTCTGTGCCTTTTTTTCCCCTTTAAGATAGGGGAAGACGGGGTAAAAAGCGCATGGGCGGGTAAGAAGCCCACCCCAATTATCTCATGAAATGAAGCAAATTTCAGTCTCATTTTGCCCATGAGACGAGCGTTAATGTCTAGCATTCGTCTCATGGGCAAATTTGACTGAAATTTTCTTTATTTCATGAGATAATTGGGGTGGGCTTCTTACCCGCCCATGCGCTTTTTACCCCGTCCTCCCCTAGGGCTTTATATGTGTTTTGTTGTTGCCCTGTCTAATGATCAGTGTTGATTTTCATTTGTGACTTTGAGAAATAAAATGCTATTTAAACCATACCGCTCCCAGTCTCGTTTCACTATTGACCCCAACGTCAGGCTAATGCCATCTGGTACCGCACTCACGAGTGCGTCTTGATTAAGCAGTCAACACGGGTAGTAACCTGTAAATGAGACTAAACTGGCCAAACGATTGGCAGTCAGTTTACACTAATTGACATTTTACTACCCGTGTTAACTGTTTAAGACGCACTCGTGAGTGCGGTACCTCAATGATGATAAAAGCCAGTAATTGAGAAAACCCCCACTCTAATTAGGACCAGTCGAATACAATTAATCACCATTGGCATGCAATTTTATACAGTGGAACCTCCCTTATAAGACCTTCACAAATCATCCAAAATGAGGTCTTATAAGGGAGTGGTCTTATAAGGGAGGTAATTTTAATACTTACAAAGAAGGGAAATGTCTCCGAGAAGTAGGTCTTATGTGGGAGGGAGTCTTATAACGGAGGTTCCACTGTGACAAGTAAAGGAGGGGGTGTATAAACTTAAGCCTGACACCCGCTTGTGTCTATAATACCGTTCCACATTCCACCTTGCCATTGTTCTTGCTTGGCCTGACGTTTTAATAATCAGTGGTAAAGACTATAGGCCTACCGTACTAGACGCTGCACGCTAGTGTTCGCACCACTGTTTTCACCGAGTACTACTAGGGTAAGTATTACTGCAGGTAAGGCTTCTTGGCACGTTAGGTCTGCGTAGTAGGCCTTGATCCCTAGTGAGGCCGTTCAGACAGATCGACAGAACCCTACGGCTGGATATCAGGGGGGTCGTTTCACAAGGGCCTACGTTACGTAGCGTGAGCGCAAATCGGCAAAAAACGGTACTAAGAAACACCTCTTTTGCCGACGTTTGTTGAAAACCTTTTGTGGTTACTCCCAAAGTATCTCTTGGCGAACTATCACGTGACTTGTATGGGGTGAATACATTTCTTGTTGTTGATTGGTCCGCTTAAGTTTGGTTAAAATAATACTTTTTGTTTGACCAATCAGACAAGAGCTTGTAATATTCTTCCGCAAACGTTTTCTAAAGTGTTTCTTAGAGCCCTTTTGGCGTAACAGTTATGCGCGCGGCGATCGTCGTCTAGAGAAACCCGACCTAACTGTCGTCGAAGCTGCCATCTTGGGATAAATGTAGCTAGTTAATTAGTTGAACGCGATTCCATATTTACCTCCCAAAACGGTGGCTGGGTCCCTCATATAGGTCATTGCTTGAAAGAAGAAGATGACGACAACTGATTTCCAGTCACATCTTTTAATTCTTTCTTTTTGAAAAAAACCCATACATGCAGAAATTAACGCGACATCACTAATGTATAAAATGTCACATGCAAGAGTTGAAACTGTGACCAGAAATAGTGTGGTTTGATTGGCGTAAATTTAGCAACATCCCAACATCCCAAAAACCGTTCACTGTTGTTTTTCTCTTGGAATCTAGTCAGTACCGCGTGTTGTTGGCAGAACGACACATATGAGTAAACACCAAGTGATGATTAGAAAGACTATTACCAGAGTGTAGAACTCCGTGGAAAGTGAAGACTTCAAGTAACGGATCCTGGTTTCATCTATTGAACACAAAAAAGCATCCAAATCTGCCTCCCCCTCCCCCTCCGGATCCTGGTTTCATCTATTGCACAAAAATCTGCCTCCCCCTCCCCCTGGACTTAAAGCAACGGATCTTGGTTTCATATATTGCACAAAACTCTGCAACAAAATCTGCCTCCCCCCCACCTGGACTTAAAGTAACGGATCCTGGTTTCATATATTGCACACAAATCTGTATTAAAATCTGCCCCCCCCCCCCTCCATCTGCACTTAAAGTAACGGATCCTGGTTTCATATATTGCACAAAACTCTGCAACAAAAATCATCTGAAAACTGCTGCCCCCCCCCCTGGACTTAAAGTAATGGATCCTGGTTTCATATATTGCACACAAAATCTGTATTAAAATCTGCCCCCCCCCCCTCCACCTGCACTTAAAGTAACGGATCCTGGTTTCATATATTGCACAACACTCTGCAACAAAATCTGCCCCCCCCCCCCCCCCCCCCCTTAAAGTAATGGATCCTGGTTTTCATAATATTGCCCACAAATCTGTATTAAAATCTGCCCCCCCCCTCCCCACCTGCACTTAAAGTAACGGATCCTGGTTTTATCTATTGCACAACACTCTGCATTAAAATCTGCCTCCCCCCCTCCCACTGGACTTAAAGTATCGGATCCTGGTTTCATATATTGCACAAACATATGCATCAAAATCTGCCTCCCCCCTCCACCTGCAGTAGCGGATCCTGGTTTCACATATTGCACAAAAACTCTGCATCAAAATCTGCCCACCCCCCTGCCCACCTGCCACAACCTGCAACGGATCCTGGTTTCATCCTGGTTTCATATATTGCACAAAACTCTGCATCAAAATCTGCCTCCCCCTCCCCCTCTCCCCTCCCCCTGGAACTTCACTGAATTTTTTTTTGCAGTTCATTTGATCGGTACTTTTGTGGATGAGTCTGCCGTCAATGAATGGAAACAAAGATAAAGAAACGAAAGACATCAAAGCAACCTGCTTTGTTGTATATAATGTATAGTAGTACAGGGCAATGCTAACTGAACAGACTTTGGTGGGGGCCTAACCCACAGTGCGTGCGGGACACGTTACGGTCGGAGGTTTTGTGGACCCGGGCACTGGCACCCAACTCCAGGATTAGTTCTGGTGATTTACCAACTCTGGGCTTACCCCCGGCGCCTCCTGTCCACAGATGCGATAAGGTCTGTCAAATTCAGGGACAGACAAGCAGGTGGTGGTAAGGCAGTCCTTTCCCAGCACCCTGAATTGCAACAGACATAGTTAACGTGACTCTTATATCTACAAGTATGTGCCTATAAAGACTTTGGTAGATAGTCGTTTGATCTGTAAAAAAGAATGTGGAGACTGTATTGTAAACCCGAGTTCATTATTGGCTCATAAAGAGCTATGGGATTTATGAACAATACTGGGGGCCGTTTCACAAGGGCTAACGTTACGTAGGGTGAGCGCAAATCGGCAAAAACTGTCTAAGAAACACCCTTCGTTTGCCGATAGTTCGCGTGGCGTTTTGTTCTTACCAAACACCGAGCAAGCGGCGAACTATCCAGAACTAGTAGGGGGTCAATACGTTTCTTGTTGTTGATTGGTCAATTAAAGTTTGTTTAAAATTTTAAAAAATTGACCAATCAGACAAGAGCTTGTAATATTCTTCCGCAAACGTTTTCTAAAGTGTGTCTTAAGCCTAAGCGTTATTCGCGCGGCGACCGTTATCTAGAGAAACTGGACCCAGATCCAAAGTTAAGTCATTTTCCACAATTAGATGGTTGCTGGGTTAATGGTCAACCTATGGCGATATTTTTCACGCCAGAGGGCAGTCAATGCACTAGGATTTTCACGCGATTTTCTTACTTGCGCGTAGTGAGAGAGAGAGTGATGGTAGGACCACTCACTGTCTCTCTCTCTTTCTTTATCCCCAACTAATAATATAGAGATGATTAGCCCCACACGAGCGTCATGCCCTCTGGCGTGAGAAAAATCGCACTAAGTCTCTCATTGCACCCACAAAACAGGCATGGGACTAATATTGTGAGGTTAGCGAGCTGTGGGAATTTACAAGGTCGACCCCCTTTGTTGCTAGCTACCGTTCATCAATATACCTGTCAAAATATATATCAGATCTGGGCAAAGATGCAGATCAACACCCCTCACGCCTTGCCATAAGGCTGTGTCAGATCAATTGTATATAAGCTAGAACACCAAGGCTACATCAACATGCTATGTTCGGCATAGTTATGCGGGGAGTGTCGTTAGCCATGGCAAGCTCCTAGCATAACATCACGGGTCCAAAATCCTCCGAAGTCGGAGTGTGGCAGCCCACGTGGCATGGGTAATCAAAAACGGTCACATGACACGTAATATTCTCATCCCTGGCTGGCTCATTAGCGTTCAATTGTTTCGGCTGTGGGGATGATCCCAGGGGTCTTTAAGCCAGGGAACGACGACAACAACAACAACAACAACAACAACAACAACACCAACACCCCTCCATTTTCTTGGTTCTTTCCGTTGTTTTTCAGTCTTGCCCCAAAACATTTAACTACAGATTGAGCACATATAAGCCTCATATTCGTTTCCTATATATAAAGCTAATTTCCATCCTTTTAAACAATTAATATGTATTTCCTAATAGTAGAATATAAAGACGTGACTGAAAACCCCGCAATGAACCCAGACGTTGAGGGGAGGTGTGTGTGTGTGTGGGGGGGGGGGGGGGGGGGGTTGTTGATCTGCATCTTAACCCCAGTACTGGTTAGCTTAGGGTTAGGGTTAGGATATAGGGATTAAAAACATAGCCCTTAGGCTGGCATTATGCTTCATTCATGAAGCCGGAGAGAATGAAGGATGGTTACACAATGGCAATGCAAACCACGCGAAAGAGAATGCATGGCAATGACAATTAAAAAAAACCGAGAAAAGTTTTCACTGTAAAACGTTTGGATTTCGATGACATACTCAGCACAACGCAAGTAGTAGAAAATGGTGAAACAGGAAAGCGCGAAATGGGAAACTATCAAACAGAAAAGGGTGAAATGGGAAACTACCAAACAGAAAAGGGTGAAATGGGAAACTACCAAACAGAAAAGGGTGAAATGGGAAACTACCAAACAGAAAAGGGTGAAATGGGAAACTACCAAACAGAAAAGGGTGAAATGGGAAACTACCAAACAGAAAAGGGTGAAATGGGAAACTACCAAACAGAAAAGGGTGAAATGGGAAATTACCAAACAGGAAAGCGCGAAATGGGAAACTATCAAACAGAAAAGGGTGAAATGGGAAATTACCAAACAGAAAAGGGTGAAATGGGAAACTACTAAACAGAAAAGGGTGAAATGGGAAATTACCAAACAGAAAAGGGTGAAATGGGATCCCCGGGAAATTACCGAACAGAAAAGGGTGAAATGGGAAATTGCCAAACAGGAAAGGGTGAAATGGGAAACTACAAAACAGAAAAGGGTGAAATGGGAAATTACCAAACAGAAAAGGGTGAAATGGGAAACCACAAAACAGGAAAGGGTGAAATGGGAAATTACCAAACAGAAAAGGGTGAAATGGGAAACTACCAAACAGAAAAGGGTGAAATGGGAAACTACCAAACAGAAAAGGGTGAAATGGGATCCCCTGGAAATTACCAAACAGAAAAGGGTGAAATGGGAAATTACCAAACAGGAAAGGGTGAAATGGGAAACCACAAAACAGGAAAGGGTGAAATGGGAAATTACCAAACAGAAAAGGGTGAAATGGGAAATTACCAAACAGAAAAGGGTGAAATGGGAAATTACCAAACAGAAAAGGGTGAAATGGGATCCCCGGAAAATTACCAAACAGAAAAGGGTGAAATGGGAGATTGCCAAGCAGGAAAGGGTGAAATGGGAAACCACAAAACAGGAAAGGGTGAAATGGGAAACCACAAAACAGGAAAGGGTGAAATGGGAAACCACAAAACAGGAAAGGGTGAAATGGGAAACCACAAAACAGGAAAGGGTGAAATGGGAAAGAACGAAACAGGATGTCAGTTGAAATGTACTGGTGGCCAGTCCCCCAGGACAGAGCCCCAGGACAGAGCAAACTATAGTCCAGCACGAATCCCAAGAAACAAAGAAAATCACAGAGACAGAATATGGGTGCAGCATGGGACTTTTAGAACACCGTGGTTTTATTATAATAAGTTACTTGGCTGAGATTTGTTCCCGTGGGACGCTTATGATTTTGTTGGTTTTATTTCCATTTGATTTGAAGGGGTAATTGCCTAAACTTACTTTCACAAAAAGATTAAAGATTTTAAAGTAGTAGGCCTATTGGTTTATTGGTTTGTTCCACGCCAAATGTTTTAGCTCATACGTTTATTTTAGTATTTAATTATGTGCTTCTGTCTAGTATTTTCGACTTAAAAAAAATCTTGGAGTATCTTTATTTCTGTATTGTGTATAGTAGGCATGTTTCTTCGTTACTTCCATCTTTCGTCATTTCTGGCATTACCCGCTACCCCCTGATTTTTGCTGCATTGTTCTCTTTAACCCTTTCGCCGCCAGCCATTTTTCAACCAAAAAACCCCCTTAAGCTTAAATGGGTAGAGAAAAGGTAAATATCTTCAATGTTGGGAATTCCCCTGTGACATGTATAGCATTAGGCCTATCCTGACCTCCCAAAATTATGAAAATAGGGTCTTCGGATTACAGGCCCTGATTTGATGCCTTTTAGTAGCATAGGTGTTCAACCATTGTGGTGCATAAATGCGACATTGGCGGTGAAAGGGTTAAAGGTGGACCCTGACGGATGAGTTTTTGCAAGAAACACGTCGAGATCACCAGAAGGACAGCCTCTTGAAGGATCGGAACACTTACTCTGCTCTGGTTTCCTAGAAATCGAGCCGTCAAAACGGCGATTCCTCCTTGGCGGAGATACCGGAGAGAGAAGCCATTTTGGATGGGGTGGGTGGAGGCCGGTCATTGTGGTTGAAGCTTTTCCTGTTTTGTAGTGCAGTACAAAAAAAAGGTGCTATTTCCTTTGTTGTGAGCGAAACTCCTTTAGGTAAACTGTATAAAAAAATAAAAAATAAAATAAAAAGGCTTGTATTGTGAAAATTTCGTGCAAGCGATTTGGTTTAAACTCAGGCGGTCTTTTCTTTCACTGAAATAATTTGACTTCCAGCACCTCAGCCAAGAAGGTCTAAGCTCAGGCAGCCTTCTCTTTCAATGGAAATAATTTGACTTCCAGCACCTCCGCCAAGGAGGAATCGCCGATTTGACGGTTTAGTTTCTAGGAAACCAGAGCAAAGTGAGTGTTGCGATCTCTGTAAAGGGTGTTTTCCTGGTGATCTCGACGTGTTTTTTGCAAAAAAACCTCACCCGCTTGCTACTGCGTCCCTTGTTCAAGTCTAATTCATATCTCACTCACCCCCCTCACCCTTTTTTCACTCCCCTTACCCCATTCACCCATGTAGTCCCTTGACATTTCGAAATCGAGATTGGATTTGGAGCAAAGTTTCACTGGATAATATATCCTAATTAGGTACTATTAGGTATTAGGTACTTTATAGTCACAGAGGCATCTCTGTGAAATTCGGGTTGCTCCCACCTGGAGAGAGCGTCGCACGCAGCCAGAGGTGCGCCACCCATTTTGTTTTTGGCATGCGATTTGTTGTGTGATTGATGAGGAAGGAAAGGGGGGGGTGGTGGTAAATTTTGACCAAATGACAACTTTTTCGTTGCCACTGGGTTTAAACATGCGCTAAGTGCATGGGCACACGGGAACTCGGTTTATCGTGTCATAAGAAATACTCCGTTATTATGCCCCACATGAAATAAATCAACTGAACGACAAAAGAGTTACAGTGGATAGAAGCAACAGGAGAGGGGGAATCGTTCACTTGAGAATCAATTCAAAAATACAGGAATACCAACAGTTACACTAACCACCGAATGAACTCTAGTAGGGGAAGACGGGGTAAAAAGCGCATGGGCGGGTAAGAAGCCCACCCCAATATCTCATGAAATAAAGAAAAAGCCTTTCAAATTTTGCCCATGAGACGAATGCTAGACATTAACGCTCGTCTCATGGGCAAAATGAGACTGAAATTTGCTTCATTTCATGAGATAATTGGGGTGGGCTTCTTACCCGCCCATGCGCTTTTTACCCAACTTCCCCTATACGATACATGCAATAAATCTTAACGACAGAAGAAGCGCAGAAAATATAGAAGGTAAAGCCTTTCACACTGGAACACTTTATTGCACGGACACCTACAACTACACTAGTACCGAGGAACTCCCAACTAGGGGAAGACGGGGTAAAAAGCGCATGGGCGGGTAAGAAGCCCACCCCA
>CM065687.1:32262856-32265356 GCA_017654935.2 Phymorhynchus buccinoides | reverse complement strand
ATATCGCACACGCGCTGCTAGGTACATACACAAGCACAAGAACATCATAAAGTTATTTATTTATGATTATTTCTTTGTTTGTTTAGTTGTTTGAAGTCTATTTTCCTCAGTTCCCCCCAAAAAATCAGCGATTGAAAAAAATGTTTTGTGACCTTTTTTCTCTTTTCTGCTGACATTTTCTTTCTATAAATCTCTTTCATAATCACATAATGCTTCTTCAAAGAATGTTTGTTTGTTTTTGTTGTTGTTTTTGTGTGTTGTTTGTTTGTTTGTTTGTTTTCCTTGCGCGTCTCTCTATTTCTCCTTTTTTTCGTAGTTAAAGACCCCCCACGTCACGTGTCACGTTCCCTCTTATGGTAGGAAGATTTCTTACTAGCTATAAGAGGGAAAATGAGTGAAAACCGTGATTTTAACACGTGACGTGGTGGGTCTTTAATACGTAGAGTAGGTTTCAGTCCCTTGATCTTCTTCTATAGATATTGCTTAGACCTCACCATTCCTCTCTTAGTTCTCCTTCCCCCTTGCGTACCCTCTCCCTCCCTTTTAGAGCTCCGCCATATTGTGGAAGGAGACTATGTTTTCGTTTGCATCTCCGTCCCCGTCTGTTTGTCGTTCTTTCCGACCGCTGGCTATATCTCGTGAACTGCTGCACAGACTCACTTCAACTCTTTCTAAGGATAACGTTCTCTTAAGTGGAAGGGTCCTGTGGAGAAAATATGATATGATTGCCCTTTCTTTTTGGTTGCTGTTCTTTCTTTGAGGGTCATTTTTGTGAACCAAATACAATGATCCAACTACGACATGTAGCGAAGTCGATGACAACTACGTTCATGCAGAGCACGACGGTGATGACGAAGAACGAGTTTCAGTGATGACGAAGAACGAGTTTCAGTGATGACGAAGAACGAGTTTCAGTGATGACGAAGAACGAGTTTCAGTGATGACGAAGAACGAGTTTCAGTGATGACGAAGAACGAGTTTCAGTGATGACGAAGAACGAGTTTCAATGATGACGAAGAACGAGTTTCAGTGATGACGAAGAACGAGTTTCAGTGATGACGAAGAACGAGTTTCAGTGATGACGAAGAACGAGTTTCAAGTGATGACGAAGAACGAGTTTCAGTGATGACGAAGAACGAGTTTCAGTGATGACGAAGAACGAGTTTCAGTGATGACGAAGAACGAGTTTCAGTGATGACGAAGAACGAGTTTCAGTGATGACGAAGAACGAGTTTCAGTGATGACGAAGAACGAGTTTCAGTGATGACGAAGAACGAGTTTCAGTGATGACAAGAACGAGTTTCAGTGATGACGAAGAACGAGTTTCAGTGATGACGAAGAACGAGTTTCAGTGATGACGAAGAACGAGTTTCAGTGATGACGAAGAACGAGTTTCAGTGATGACGAAGAACGAGTTTCAGTGATTGACGAAGAACGAGTTTCAGTGATGACGAAGAACGAGTTTCAGTGATGACGAAGAACGAGTTTCAGTGATGACGAAGAACGAGTTTCAGTGATGACGAAGAACGAGTTTCAGTGATGACGGAGAACGAGTTTCAGTGATGACGAAGAACGAGTTTCAGTGATGACGAAGAACGAGTTTCAGTGATGACGAAGAACGAGTTTCAGTGATGACGAAGAACGAGTTTCAGTGATGACGAAGAACGAGTTTCAGTGATGACGAAGAACGAGTTTCAGTGATGACGAAGAACGAGTTTCAGTGATGACGAAGAACGAGTTTCAGTGATGACGAAGAACGAGTTTCAGTGATGACGAAGAACGAGTTTCAGTGATGACGAAGAACGAGTTTCAGTGATGACGAAGAACGAGTTTCAGTGATGACGAAGAACGAGTTTCAGTGATGACGAAGAACGAGTTTCAGTGATGACGAAGAACGAGTTTCAGTGATGACGAAGAACGAGTTTCAGTGATGACGAAGAACGAGTTTCAGTGATGACGAAGAACGAGTTTCAGTGATGACGAAGAACGAGTTTCAGTGATGACGAAGAACGAGTTTCAGTGATGACGAAGAACGAGTTTCAGTGATGACGAAGAACGAGTTTCAGTGATGACGAAGAACGAGTTTCAGTGATGACGAAGAACGAGTTTCAGTGATGACGAAGAACGAGTTTCAGTGATGACGAAGAACGAGTTTCAGTGATGACGAAGAACGAGTTTCAGTGATGACGAAGAACGAGTTTCAGTGATGACGAAGAACGAGTTTCAGTGATGACGAAGAACGAGTTTCAGTGATGACGAAGAACGAGTTTCAGTGATGACGAAGAACGAGTTTCAGTGATGACGAAGAACGAGTTTCAGTGATGACGAAGAACGAGTTTCAGTGATGACGAAGGAACGAGTTTCAGTGATGACGAAGAACGAGTTTCAGTGATGACGAAGAACGAGTTTCAGTGATGACGAAGTACGAGTTTCAGTGATGACGAAGAACGAGTTTCAGTGATGACGAAGAACGAGTTTCAGTGATGACGAACGTTTCAGT
>CM065687.1:32237856-32247856 GCA_017654935.2 Phymorhynchus buccinoides | reverse complement strand
GGTGGGTGGGTGTGCGCGCGTATGTGGGTGTGGGCGTGCGCGTGCGTGCGTGTTGTGGCTGTGTGAATGTTTGTGATAGTTGATATTGTAGTAGCTTATTTATGATTTATGTATTTATTTAAACAATTGTGAAGCGCCGTGAGCTCAAGAGAGAAAGGGCGCTCTATAAATGTTATTTATTATTATTATTATTATTATTATTATTATTATTATTATTATTATTATTTTATTATATGGTGTTATTATTTAAGTGAGTAACTTTACACATATATCAGGTGAGCCTATAGTACTAATAAAGTCGTTCTTGTAAAATAAACCTTCAACAACATGGATTCTACGCATCTTCTTTTATTTACATATTCTTTCAAGTAGGGGAACACGGGGTAAAAAGCGCATGGGCGGGTAAGAAGCCCACCCCAATTATCTCATGAAATAAAGAAAATTTCAGTGTAATTTGCCCATGAGACGAATGCTAGACATTAACGCTCGTCTCATGGGCAAAATGAGACTGAAATTTGCTTCATTTCATGAGATAATTGGGGTGGGCTTCTTACCCGCCCATGCGCTTTTTACCCCGTCTTCCCCTATGGTTCTCGTTGCATTCACTTTCTCTTAATGTTAAACCCATGTTTAGTTTATGTGCAATGATCTTTAAAGTTTGGTTGATATGTTTTCATGATGCATTGTACTGTAGACATCAAGGAAAACTGCTAGTGGTGCATTCGTAAGTATTTTTGATGTCTTGCTTGCTTTGAAAAAAAAAGAGAAACAGATAATTAACTATTAAAGGTAAACTCTTTCTTGATCATTATTTACTTCCCCTAAAAGAAACTAAGCCAGTCTTTCTTGATTTGTCTTCACTTCCCTCAACGTTCCATTAGTTCTGTTATTAAACTATCTAATACTTTTTCTTGATCTTCCCTTATTCCCTTCAATTCAAGAATATGCTCCTTTATTTGCCTGACCTTTCTCCACTTCAGGAATCTAATTCAGTAAAGATCTGTTCTTTCTTGACCTTTTTATGCTTCCCCGCAAAGAATGTGATGCATCTTTATGGACCTTTCTTTACATGTCTTCTTTAATATAGATAACAAAACAACACAACGTCTATCATCTATCTTTATTAGAAATCTTATGCTCTATTTTTACTGTTATTTACTGCTCTCCAAGAATAAGCTGATATATAGCTGTGTTGTTTTTTGCTCTCTGTCGTTCTTTTTTTCCTTCTTTTCTTCTTCTTCTTCTTCTTCTTCTTCTTCTTCTTCTTCTGCGTTCCCGGGCCATATGGCCATAATGGGTAAGGCACGTATGTGTCCGGTTTTCAGTTATCACTGGTCTCCCCGCTGCGTACAGCCGACACATTCCGATTTCGGAGGAGCTCAAAGGAGAAAAATTATTTGGAAGATTGTTTTTGACAAAAAGGCAGGTGAATGGGCCAATAAGTCAGAAAAATAGTAGATGATAGAAAGCAAAGGGAAAAGGCAGAGTCAAAGAGAGTGGCAGATTAGAGGAAGTTACGAGCACAGAACTTCCAGAAGGTGGGGGAACTATTTTTTACAAAAGACCCCCCGGTATCCCCACGGGGTCGGGGTCGGGGGCGGGGTCGTCCAGCTCCCCGTAAGGAGGCACGAGGCATCCACCCACTGCCCCGTTTGTTTCCTTCAAATAAGCTGATATTTTTTCCCAACCTTACATTGCTTTCCTTGGCTAATAAAGACCTACTCTTGACCTTTCTTAACGCCATCAAAGGCTGGTGTTCTTTCTTAAAGGGGCACCCTGACGGATGAGGTTTTTTTTGCAAGAAACACATGCTGAGATCACCAGAAAGACAGCCTTTTCAAGGATCGGAACACTCACTTTGCTCTGGTTTCCTAGAAATCAAACCGTCAACACGGCGATTCGTCCTTGGCAGAGTTGCCGGAGAGAGAAGCCATTTTGGACGGGGTGGGTGGAGGCCACTCGTGCGGTTGAAGCTTTTTCTTCTTTGTAGTGCAGTAAAAAAAAAAGGAACTATTTCCTTTGTTGTGAGCCAAACTCCTTTTGGTAAACTGTAAATAAAAAGGCTTGTATTGTGGACATTTCGTGAGTTGGACAAAGCGACTCAGGCGGCCATTAAAAAAGAGAAGGCACATGCCTTCTCTTTCACTGAACGAATCTGACTTCCAGCACCTCCGCCAAGGAGTAATCGCCGATTTGACGGTTTGATTTCTAGGAAACCAGAACAAAGCGAGGGTTGCGATATCTGTAAAGGGTGTTTTCCTGGTGATCTCGACGTGTTTCTTGCAAAACCTCATCCGTCAGGGTGCCCCTTTAAACCCTTTTACACTTCCATCAAAGCATAGGATACTAATTTTGCAAAGAGCTTTACTTCCCTCCACGATTCTGAAGCAACAAAGACCCACTTTTCCTTGCCCTTTGTCTTAGCTTCCCTCAAATACTAAGGTTTCTTTTGTGTGTGTGTGTCTTGATACACCTGTATTTTCCTCCAAGGATCTAGATGAATGCGATGGCTTAGAGTCAAAGCGGACTATCTTTAAATAGTCCATTGACTTGTTTTTGATGTTATTGCAAAAAGACTAAGAACTTGTATTTAAAAAAAGACTGCAATTAATGTACAATGGGGATTGTGCTTTTTATATTTCTGCAGTCTCTTTTTAAATTATGTCCAGTAATACGTCAATGGACTATCTAAAGATAGTCCGTTTTGACTCCAAGCCATCGATAATATTATCATAAATGTCTTCTCTTTCTGGTGGTTTTTTTTCACTCCACATTTTCATTCCTATATTGGGTTTTTTTATACTTTCTTTGCTTTATTTCCTTGTAATTTGTGTGTGTGTGTGTGTGTGTGTGTGTGTGTGTGTGTGTGTGTGTGTGTGTGTGTGTGTGTGTGTGTGTGTGTGTGTGTGTGTGTGTGTGTGTGTGTGTGTGTGTGTGGATCCTTTAACCCTTTCACCGCCAGACATCTTTGAGCCAAAAAATGTCCATTAAATTTGCTTGGCTACAGAAAATATTTTTTTTTCATCTGCAATATTGTGGGATTTCTCTGTTGTGACACATTTAGAATAGGATCAATCCTTACTGCCCAAATTAACCCTTTCACCGCCAATGTCGCATTTATGCGCCACAATGGTTGAACACCCATGTCACTGAAAAGGCATCAAATCAGGGCCTGTTATCCAAAGACCCTATTTTCTTAATTTTGGGAGGTAAGGACACGCCTAATGTTAAATATGTCACAGAGGAATTCCCAATATTGCAGATAGTATTGTTCTCACCCAGTTAAGCTTAATGGTATTTTTTTTTTACAGAAAAACATCTGGCGGTGAAAGGGTTAAGGAACACAGTATCAAGGAATAATAGACTCTGATTTGACGAGTCTTAACCCTTTCGCCGCCAGTCATTTTTCAGCAAAAAAAAACCCCCATTAAACTTAACTGGGTAGAGAAAACAATTATCTGCAATATTGGGAATTCCTCTGTGACATGCATAACATTGGGCCTATCCTTACCTCCCAAAATTAAGAAAATAGGGTCTTTGGATAACAGGCCCTGATTTGATGCCTTTTAGTGACAAAGGTGTTAACCCTTTCACCGCCAATGTCGCATTTATGCACCACAGTGGTTTAACACCCATGTCACTAAAAGGCATCGAATCAGGGCCTGTTATGCAAAGACCCTATTATCTTAATTTTGGGAGGTAAG
The DNA here is from genome assembly GCA_017654935.2 of Phymorhynchus buccinoides. Lineage (NCBI taxonomy): Eukaryota > Metazoa > Mollusca > Gastropoda > Neogastropoda > Raphitomidae > Phymorhynchus > Phymorhynchus buccinoides. The sequence goes on along the minus strand of CM065687.1, from coordinate 32,244,152 downwards.
GATAGCTATACATGTCACAGAGGAATTCCCAATATTACAAACATAATTAATTTTGTTGTATACCCAGTTCATTTTAATGTTATTTTTTGGCTGAAAAATGGCTGGCGGCGAAAGGGTTAAACCATTATGGTGCATAAATGCGACATTGGCGGCGAAAGGGTTAATGACATAGGTGTTAAATCATTGTGGTGCAAAAATGCGACATTGGCGGTGAAAGGGTTAAGCAAAAAAAAAGAAAAGAGTGGCTGTTGTTTTGTCGTTGTCGGTTGATTATTTGTGAAGACATTGGAGCATTACATCAATTGCCGTGCAGTGTTTATGTACAGAAGCAAACACGATTCCAGACAGCTGTGGCGGCAGCAGCTGTTGAGTTTCATTTTGATACAGATAAACTAAGGCGAAAACGCACAAACAGAATGGCTACCACTTGCTGAAAACCCCCCAACCAACAACAGGCAACTAAAGGGTCAGCCACACGTCCACAAAAAATCGCACGACTGTACGATGCGATTCGATCGCGTGGTCTCCAGGAACAAATGTGATTCGCGCGCTTGGAGACTACGTGATCGAATCGTATCGTACAGTCGTGCGAAGTTTTTGTGTGGACGTGTGGCTGGCCCATAAGCCTGTTTATGAACTTGTATTATGAACAGTAAAAACAAAGACTACCCACGTTCACACATGCACGCACACACGCGCGCACACACACACAAAGTACACACGCACGCCCGACACACACACGCACGCACGTACGCCTGGCACACACACACACACACACACACACACACGCACGCACGCGCACATGCACACACACACACACACACACACACACACACACACACACACACACACACACACACACACACACACACACACACACATAGTTGCAAGAAGAATGTGTCTGCTCAGAGCACATGCTGAACAAATTGAAAGCTTCAGATAATACTTCAGCGAGGGCAAAATTTCAAGTTTCAGATTTGTGTTGGTAAGCTGAAGGATACATTCATGCAGATATCTCATGACCTGGGCTTGGTCAGTTCTTGGATGTTAGCATTAATAACACACAATTTACAAGTCATTAATCGACCTGGAACTATACCATAGTATATAGAAAAACGAAAGTAGCCCGTGACCTCGACCCATATACCGGATATGGGTGGTAGCTATCCATCCCCCTTACATCCGTATAGTGGCTGGTCCAATGGGCTACTACTTCCGTCATTCAAAGATTTTTACAAAACAAGCGCGAAATCGCAATAGTTTGTGGCACGCGGTCTATTATTACCACTCCAATCATGAGTTACCTCCCCTGGATTTTCAATAATTTTAATCTGTAAACCAGAATGTTATCTCTGCACCATTTCGTAACTTTTTATATCTTTTGGAAAACATTTAAAACTATGTATCCTACTTATACTCATCAAAAGAAGCACCGCATACTCGTCGTGTCTGTTGTAGTGTCTGTATTACATATGTTTATTATTTTGTACGCTTTTAAAATACATCATTTTAAAGAGCGGCCAGAAGTGTAGCCTCGATTTGAAGTGCGACAATTTTGTCAAAATGTGCGACAATTTTGGAACGACAGACCGACCGACCGACAGACCGACCGACCGACAAAGTGAGTTATAGGTTTGTGGCTTGAGCCACAAACAAAAACGAGCATCAGGAGGGAGGATGGGAGGGAACATTTTTTGTTTTAAGTGTTGGTAAGTATTTAGTTAAAATAGATAGTAAGATTAATTACATCTGATAACGTGAAAATATACCCCTTTTGGAGTGTTCTTATCTTTGAAAAAAATCATTTTTCTCGATATATTTATCATGATCTGGCAGGACACCCTCGTAATGTTGTCTGTTCTTGAATGTAGCCAAAGACTCTAAAAGGGTAAGATGGACTACTTAAGAGTTACGGCGAACCGGGCTGATAGAGTTATCGTTAGTGGGGACAGTACACCATTCACAGATCCAAAAACTCAGACTGGAATTTGAACGAAGAATTCAACTGGCCTATCGACGTGTAAATGTGTCACGTTTAAAAGGGACATAACCAGTGTTTCTGTCCTCACTACTCATCTAGGGAAAAGAGACCGGACGCTTGTCTTCCCCTTTGATGTAGGCTCCCAGTCTCTGGCATTTACAACTGTCACTGTTTCCCTTCTATAGAGACAAAACAGTGTTGTAGCCTACTCCCTTGTTGAATATTTATACCACATCCCGTTGTCTTCTTCAGCAGTCTGAGGCTTGGGTGAGTGAAGTTGGCAGTTGGATTTGGTTGGGGTGAGTACATTTCAGAACTTGGCATCGATCTGCCACTTCACAGTTCCACCAAGCAGCACAGCTCAGTACAGCAACTCCTTTGTAAGAACAGTGATGGAATGGAATCAACTGACCGACGAAGCCATCGCAGCAGGCCCCGCCAGCGCAGTACCATCAGCGCCAGGCGGTACACCTTCGGGGCCTGCTCCAACTAAAGATTAAAATAGGGAATTAGGGGCCATAGGTCAAAGTAGTGGTAAATGTAGGGCAGGAGCTATGTCGGTCGGGGTTCGTCCCCGGTGAGCGCTACGCTAGCCGGATTGATCCAGCCCGGATACTGCGAAATTCTATGGTCAACTCTTAAAAAGTTGTCAACACCACCAGACAGTAAAACAAAGACTTTTTTGTTTATTAAAAAAAAAAGCATTTTTATATAATTTCTCAGTGCGCTCTCCCAGTTCCGTCGAGTACATAGCCTTTATAGGCTCCTTCGACGTATAGTACCAGATCCAGTCTACCAATCCATTATTGGTAGTCTACACGGACTGTCAATTCGTTCAATTCATCCAGCCTGTGACCCAACAAGTTGTGAAATCTACTCACCCCAACCAAATCCAACTGCCAACTTCACCCAAGCCTTAGATTGCTGACGAGGAGCACGGGAGGTGGTAGAGATAGTCAACAAGTGAGTACTATTGTCTCTGTGGAAGGGGAAACACTGACAGTTGTAATATTATTGTCCGTGTTTTTGTGCTCCTAAATGTTACCAAAACTCATTATGTAAACTTCAGACATTTTTTTCTCTCTCAGTCGTACATGGTTACATGAAGCTTTTTATTATTACTTTTAACTATTGACTATTTGTTATTGTAAACGCCTTGAGCTCCAGGCTTTGTCAGGAAGTAAGTGCGTCCCAAATTTACAGTATCATTATTATTATTATTATTATTATTATTATTATTATTATTACATGTGTGTCTTCCGGTTTGTGTACTCGCGGGTAACATACCCCGGCTATATTCACATTTATGCCCGTCAAGAACGATAATCTGTTGACTGAAAAAGCAATCGCTATGTTCTTTTCTGTTACTAATTATCGTTCTTGACGGGCATAAATAGCCCATACCCCTATATCATGTGTAACCGTACATACATGATTTTTTTAAAGTATCAAATTTGACACCATAGATAGATATGTATAATAATGCCAAGTTTTCTAATGCACTTCTCAAGGTTGAAGACGAGAGCCAGACCAACAGGTTTCGCCGTAAGGTATCGTGAACGTTCAGTCTCCTCACAGTATGAGGAATACTATCTTATAAAGTTTGGCAAATGTTAAGAACAGCCCCCTCCCCTGCCCCCTTCCATTCATTTCAGACGGCTTCAGATTAGGGTTAGGGTTAGGGTTTGGGATAGGGTTAGGGATAGGTTCGGGGTCAGCTAAGTGTCAATCTCATAACATGTCATCAATTTTTGTTATTTGTGTGGATGAGATGGTTTTCAAGTTAGGGTTAGGGTTATGAATAGGGTGTGGGATAGATTAGGTCAGTTTAGTGTCAAACACACACACACACACACACACACACACACACACACACACACACACACACACACACACACACACACACACACACACACACACACACACACACACACACACACACACACACACACACACACACACACACACACACACACACACACACACACACACACACACACACACACACACACACACACACACACACACACACACACACACACACACACACAAAGTTGATGACAAAGCTGACCCTAAACCTATCCCTAACCCTATCCAAAACCCTGTTCCTAACCCTAACCTGAAACCGTCTGAAATGAATGGAAGGGACAGAGGAAGGAGCTATTCTTAAGGGGCACCCTGACGGATGAGTTTATGCAAGAAACACGTCTAGATCAGCAGGAAAACACCCTTTACAGAGATCGCAACACTCACTTTGCTCTGGTTTCCCAGAAATCAAACCGTCAAAAAGTCGATTCCTCCTTGGCGGAGGCGCTGGAAGTCAAATTCTTTCACCCAAAGAGAAGGTGTTTGCACGAACTTTTCGCAATACAAGCTTTTATTATTTTTATTTTTATACAGTTTATCTAAAGGAGATTCGCTCACAACAAAGGAAATAGCTCCTCTTTTTTTTTTTACTGCACTACAAAAAAAGAAAACGCTTCAACCACATTGAGTGACCTCCACCCACCCCATCCAAAATGGCTACTCTCTCCAGCATCTCCGCCAAGGAAAAATCGCCGTTTTGACGGTTTAATTTCTAAGAAACCAGAGCAAAGTGAGTGTTCCGATCCTTGAAAAGGCTGTCTTTCTGGTAATCTCGACGTGTTTCTTCAAAAACTCATCCGTCCGAGGCCTCCTTTAACATTTGCCTAAAGTTTCTTTGGTTTTTTCTTTTTATTTATTTAGCTTTACACTCTACTGTCCTGTTTTCTACTCGTATCATTTTGGCTGGGTCATTCTGGAATACGGTTTTGTTGTTGTTGCTGAGACAAAGCGTTCGTAAACCTTTCTTCTTGATTTGATTACGGCTTCTTTCGTTTGCACATCGGATTGTTTGTTGTTCTTATCTGCGAAGCGCACTTGTGTATGTATTTATCACATTTCGCAATGTCTTTCTGCACGCTGGGTAGCATTGACTTGGGCAACACTTTATTTCGTTTCAATCTTTTGTTTTCACACATAGAATTTGTGTGTGTGCTTCATGAAAATAATTTACATCTCGCTTCTTTCTTGTCGGTTTATCAGACGCTGTAATTACTTGGTTTCTTCAGAAAATTATTATTTTGTATCATATAACATATTTTGTTTAATACTATTGTACTCTTGATATCACGTAACCGGGTTGTGGAAATGGAAATATTATACATTATCCTGTCTGTTATTGTCTGTGTTCTTCTTCCTGGGAACAAGTCTTCTTCACATTGTAGCGTAAACACTGCACTGAGTAAAGGGCCGGCCACACCTCTACTAAAATCGTACGACTGTACGATACGATTCGATCGCGTGGTCCTCTCTTTTGGAGATATTAAAGTATGCTTGAACTTGAACTTGAACAAATGTGATTCGCGCTTCGAGATCACGTGATCGAATCGTATCGTACAGTCGTGCGATTTTAGCTGGCGTGTGGCTGACCCTTTAGTCTCCTCTTTCTTAATGTATTTCACTTTTAAGCAACACTTTTAGTTGTTTACATTTATATTAATTTTACATTCTTCCTGTTAAAAAAACCTCTCTCTCTCTCTCTCTCTCTCTCTCTCTCTCTCTCTCTCTCTCTCTCTCTCTCTCTCTCTCTCTCTCTCTCTCTCTCTCTCTCTCTCTCTCTCTCTCTCTCTCTCTCTCTCTCTCGTTTTTTTCTTTTTCTGTTTATCTCTCAAACAACTTGTGCATAATTATTCCACTGCACTTGATATAAAAAAAAATTGAGCACTCGTGATTTGCATTGTTTCGAAAAGTAAATGTATGTTCATCTTATAAACATAATATAGGCTTTTTGTTCTGTTGCCTTCTTCTGCTGATGTAATTTTCAAGTTACAGAGAACGGTAGAATGAACACATTTACTTTTGGACTGTCTTTGGTTGGTTTGTGTGTTGTTGTTTTTACGGTAATATTCACATTTTTTAGCTTCCCGTCAAGAACGATAATCTGTTGACTGAAAAAGCAATCGCTATGTTCTTTTCTGTTGCAAATTATCGTTTCGTTCTTGACGGGAAGAAAATGTACTGTTTTGACCACGTCTGCGGATAAAATACTTACCAATAGGAATTGTTCGGAAATAATTAAAGGGGAGTAATTTCATGGTGTGTGGGAGTGATCTTGCCTAATTCAATCGGTCAAACAGGGGAAGTTACTCTACCATCAGGTAGATCCCCAGCTCTCGCCTCGTGTGTTTGAGTAGACATACAGTGGAAAGTGGGCCGGGCATCTTGTCTGCCACATACATAATAGTATATTGCTACCAAAATGTGGGATGTACTTACTACGTGCTACATCATT
>CM065687.1:32215356-32217856 GCA_017654935.2 Phymorhynchus buccinoides | reverse complement strand
GGGTCTTGGTGCTTCGCACCTTCGATGAATTAGCCCCCCCCCCCCCCCCCCCCCAGTCAAACTTAGGTCCGGCCCTGTAACTTCCTCTAATCTGTCACTCTCTATGACTCTGCCTTTTCCCTTTTGCTTGCTGTCATCTGCTATAATGTCTGCCTTTCCGGTCCATTCTCTTGCCCTTTTCTTCTTCTCAAGAACACACACTACACACAACACACGCACAAGCACGCACACATTCAGCCAGACGGACAGACTGAGAGATAAATAAAAACCCAAAGAGTCTTTGAGCATGTCGTTTTATCTCCTAATTACCATAAGCCTCAAAGCGTGGTGAAAGCATCCCTCTTCTTTAATCTTCTCTTGATTAACTACTAGAGTCCTTCCTCGAACAAGTCGTTAGCCCCCCGTTCTGTATGACTACTCATTAGCATTCATTAAGTACTTATTAAGTCACTGGGTTTCCCCCCCCCCCCCCCTTTCTTTTATTCCTTACTAGCAAGGGTACCCGCTCAGTTTCGCTTCGTGAAGGACTTCACAACGAAGGGAAAATCCGGCCTACAAGATTTATCAGCTTCCAACATGAAAATGTAATGCAACGACAGGCAGTAAGCAACTCAAGAGGCTTCATTGTTCCTCAAGCCACACAACGCAGTATAAGAATTCATTTTCTGTGAGAGCTGTGGTGGACTGGAATCAGCTGACCGACGCCTCCATCGCAGCAGGCCCGGCCAGCGCAGCATCATCAGCGCCAGGAGGAGCATCGCCTGGGCCTGCCACATTCAAAGACTGAGCTAGGGAGTTAGGAACTATAGGCCGAAGTAGTGGTAAAAGAAGGGCGGGAGCTGTGCCGGTCGGGGCTTATCCCCGGTGAGCGCAATACTACTATTTCCGGAAATACGCTAGTGCAAAATAAGATCCGGATGGTGAAAGGTTTTTTTAATTCTCAGTGCGCTCTCCTAATTCCGTTGAGTTTATAGCCTTTATAGGCTCCATTCAACGTACACCAACCAGAACCAGAACCAGAATGCTTGGTTTGTTCATGGCTTGCACAATTCCGTTGGGTTTATAGCCTTTATAGGCTCCATTCAACGTACACCGACCAGAACCAGAACCAGAATGCTTGGCTTGTTCATGGCTTGCACAATTCCGTTGGGTTTATAGCCTTTATAGGCTCCATTCAACGTACACCGACCAGAACCAGAACCAGAATGCTTGGCTTGTTCATGGCTTGCACAATTCCGTTAGGTTTATAGCCTTTATAGGCTCCATTCAACGTACACCAACCAGAACCAGAACCAGAATGCTTGGCTTGTTCATGGCTTGCACAATTCCGTTGAGTTTATAGCCTTTATAGGCTCCATTAAACGTACACCGACCAGAACCAGAACCAGAATGCTTGGCTTGTTCATGGCTTGCACAATTCCGTTGAGTTTATAGCCTTTATAGGCTCCATTAAACGTACACCGACCAGAACCAGAACCAGAATGCTTGGCTTGTTCATGGCTTGCACAATTCCGTTGAGTTTATAGCCTTTATAGGCTCCATTCAACATACACCGACCAGAACCAGAACCAGAATGCTTGGCTTGTTCATGGCTTGCACAATTCCATTGGGTTTATAGCCTTTATAGGCTCCATTCAACGTACACCAACCAGAACCAGAACCAGAATGCTTGGCTTGTTCATGGCTTGCACAATTCCGTTGGGTTTATAGCCTTTATAGGCTCCATTCAACGTACACCGACCAGAACAAGAACCAGAATGCTTGGCTTGTTCATGGCTTGTTGAATATGCATCCTGCTGCCCCAAAGTCACTCTCTGTATCCTCTCGATTTGTCCATAGCTTAGAAATACTCACATATTGTTTTATTGTACAGTATTTGTGTGTGTGTGTGTGCGCAAGTGTGTGTGTGCGCGCGCATTCCACGTGTGTGTTTGTGTGTGTATGCATGTGTGCATGAGTACACAAATGCGCACTTGTGTGAGTGTGCATCTGTGTGCGTATGTGTATGTGTGTGACTGTGTGTGTTGTTGCATGTGAGCACACAAGCATGTGTAAATCCGTTTCCCTTTTAGTCTGAATCCAAACAAAATTGCTGCTTAATTAAAGAGTGTGAACTGACAATTGTGACGAGGTAATGGGTTAAAAGGCTAAGTCCCTAGGGAAGACTTTTAGTGTGTTAAATTTTCAAGTAGAAAATTTGCCTTTAGCCCACTTCTCTAGGGTATGGGAGATGAGCAACTTTCCCGGCCCCTTTTCATCTAATAAATTTATATTTGTGCCCGGGTTCTGGCTCGTATGATTGTAAGAAATACAAGTGGTTGATTTGCTCTTAATGGCAGACAGAGAGAAGTAGGGTTTTACATGAAATTACAAGACTCCCACTCTCATCAGTCTGACCAAAGGGTTCAGGATTATTTGACACTTGTATTTTATTTACTCACAAAATCTGCATAAGATTATGCAACAATAATAATAAAGCAGCTCAATGGCGCCAAAACAA
>CM065687.1:32192856-32195356 GCA_017654935.2 Phymorhynchus buccinoides | reverse complement strand
TTTGACTTGACTTGACTTGACTTGACTTGACACATACATATATATATATATATATTATATATATATATATATATATATATATATATATATATATATACATATATATATATATATATATATATATATATATATATATATATATATATATATATATATATATATATATATATATAAATACACATACGCACACGCACACACACGCAGACACAAGCATTTTTATTCTAGGCAGAAACTACAAAACTTAAACTTGTTTTGAATTTCCAGATACTTCTGAAGTTCTTTGACAAACATAGAGTATTGTTGCTTTTGTGTTTCAAACAAATGTATGAAACTTTGATGGAGAAATTTGTTTTACGTCCTCCCGGCCTAAGCCATATGGGACATTTCTTTTTGTAAAGTTACGGAAAAAAAGTTTGTTTTATTTGAATAAAGTGATATATTATTAAAGAATTTGTTTGTTGTTTTTTGTGTGTGCCATGGCTCGACTGTTTGACCCAAGATTTGAACTAGCTAGCTAGTTTAAATGATAATATTTATTTTATTGTTTATAAAAATTATGATAAAATTTCTTTTCTACTGAGCATCTTTGATTAAAATTTCCAGGACCACCATTTAAAACAGAATCAAACAAATATTTATAAATCGTTGAAGGTCTGCCCTATTAGATGGAGCACGGTCTATTGCAGAATAAACTTTATTTTCGAATTTTGGGGGTAAAACTATATATTCTCCATTGTCAACAAGTGCCGTTGTCCAATGACAACTTTGTAAAAAATTCAAACTTTGATTCGAAGTCGGGTTTTTAAAATGAGAAAATATCAACTCCCCTAACTTTTTGCTGTAACCATTAATTTTGGTGTGAAAGCAGAAAGCACGATTTTTTTAATTTGTTTTACTCTTATGGAATTACTGTAGACTGTTTTCTCTCTCTCTCTCTCTCTCTCTCTCTCTCTCTCTCTCTCTCTCTCTCTCTCTCTCTCTCTCTCTCTCTCTCTCTCTCTCTCTCTCTCTCTCTCTCTCTCTCTCTCTCTCTCTCTCTCTCTCTCTCTCTCTCTCTCTCTCTCTCTCTCTCTCTCTCTCTCTCTCTCTCTCTCTCTCTCTCTCTCTCTCTCTCTCTCTCTCTCTCTCTCTCTCTCTCTCTCTCTCTCTCTCTCTCTCTCTCTCCATCTCTCTCCAGGGCTGGGTGAAAAATCTCATGTTTCCCTGGTTAAATAAATTTTCGTTTTCCTTTTCGTTTTCGTTTTTCTCTCTCTCTCTCTCCCCTCTCTCCCTCTCTCTCTCTCCCTCTCTCCCCCTCCCGCCCTCTCTTTCTCTTTCTCCCTCCCCCCCTCTCTCTAACACACATTTATTCCTCTTCTTTTTTTTTTACTAACCCATTCAATGGAAAGTCACAAGTAATGGAGAAGTAACAACAACAACAACAACAACAACAACAACAACAACAACAACAACAACAACAACAACAACAACACCGCCACCTCCAACAAGAAGAAGAAGAAGAAGAAGAAGGAGAAGAAGAAGAAGAAGAAGAAGAAGAAGAAGAAGAAGAAGAAGAAGAAGGAGGAGGAGGAGGAGGAGGAGGAGAAGAAAAAAGAAGAAAAAGAAGGAGGAGGAGGAGAAGAAGAAGAAAAAGAAGAAGATGATGATGACGATGATGATGTTGAGGAGGAGGGGGAGGAAGAGGAGCAAGTGGAGGAGGAGGATCAGGATGATGAAACTAATGATAGAAAAATAAAGATAGGATAGGAGGAGGACGACGACACAAGAGAAAAGAAGATGGAGCAACACGACGACGACGACAACGATGCTGCTGCTGCTGCTGATGACATCCATGACGACAATGAAGATGGGGGGGAAAAAGACAACGCTGCTGCTTGCTACCGGAGCTACTGCTGCTGGTGATGACGACGACGACGACGACGACGACGACGACAACAAAAATGAAAAGGATGATGACTGCGACTCAAATGACGATGATAATAACGTCGACGATGATGACGATGTTGACGATGATGGTGACGTTGGTGGCAAGGCAATGGTGATGATACCCAAAGAAAAGTAGAAGAACGACGCAAATGAGGACAAGACAGAAGTCTTGATAATCCACATGATGGGGCGGGTAGAGTGTGTGAAGTGGGGGGTGGGGGGTGGGGAGGGTCACATTTAATGGCAGAAGTGACCTTGATGATAAGGACTGTCCAGCAAAATGGACACTGCCGGATGGAAAAGACTTCCACCCAGTCCGATCCAGTGAATTGCCCGGAGTCAAGAATGGGGATGATAATTGATGGGAAGACGGGGAAAAAATTGAGCTAGGGGTCTGAGATGGAGTAGCAATGATTGTTTAGTTGTCTTGATTTATACATTAGGCGTGGTGGAGGCGTGGGGTGGGTGAGGGGTACAGTATATCATGGAGAGAGACAGACAGATACGGAGATTCAGACAGAGAGAGAGAGAGAGAGAGAGAGAAACACAGACAGAGATACAGAGAGAGCAAGTG
>CM065687.1:32182856-32190356 GCA_017654935.2 Phymorhynchus buccinoides | reverse complement strand
TTGTGCTTGTTTGTATTGTCAATAACGTGTCATTTTCAGTTATAAAGGTCATTTAGCCTGTAGCTTGCTACAATTCACTGCGCATTGTATTAGCCACAAGTGATGCTGGCACAGCTAATCAATTTCTATTTGCAGTTTAATTCCTTTCATCCCTAAAATATTGGGATGCGTGTGTGTGTGTGTGTGTGTGTGTGTGTGTGTGTGTGTGTATGTGTGTGGTGTGTGTGTGTGTGTGTGTGTGTGTGTGTGTGTGTGTGTGTGTGTGTGTGTGTGTGTGTGTGTGTGTGTGTGTGTGTGTGTGTGTGCGTGTGCGTGCGTGCGTGCGTGCGTGTGTGTGTTGTGTGCGTGCGTGCGTGTGCGTGCGTGTGTGCGTGTGCGTGCGTGCGTGCGTGCGTGTGTGTGTGTGTGTGTGTGTGTGTGTGTGTGTGTGCGTGTGCGCGCCCGTGTGTGTGTGTGTGTGTGTGTGTGTGTGTGTGTGTGTGTGTGTGTGTGTGTGTGTGTGTGTGTGTGTGTGTGTTATAAACAACAGAAGAAACACAAAATGTAACAGAACATTATTTTGATACATAAATAAAAAGTCATCCGTCAAATAATAATAACAACAATGTACTCCTAACAATGGCAAAATCTGTTATAAATCCTACAACATATTGTTTTTTAATTATATCAATTGAACAATATCGCGCAATAATCTAGGACTCTTACGATCTTGTATTCATTTCCATAGAGATGTATGGTGAGTATACGTGAACCAGTCTGTTAGAAATGTTTGTACGAATGGTGAGTGAAAAGCGCATTGAGCTGCTTAGCAAAATTATGCGCTATATAAGCATTATTAATTATTACCCGGCCAGAGGCCGGGGTTTTGCGATTGGTTTGTGTGTCTGTGTGTCTGTGTATCGATTATCTTAAAAACTACTGTTTGGACTTTGATTAAAATTGGCAGAGGGGTAGACAGCTTGAAAAGGAAGCTTCCTTTCGTTAATCAACACCGTGCTGACCTTGACCTTGAAGTTTGACCTTGAAAACCGAAATGTCCTTCTTTGGGCTATGTAATTTCCCCCCAGCTTTATTTCGTGTACTAGTGAACAGAATCGCTTCAAATTTTGTGTGGTGGTGTACCATGGTGCAAGGAAGTTTGTATAAAAGTTCAGCTGTATCTCGTGAACTACTGAACAGAATCGCTTCAAATTTTGGGCTATGTATTTTATGCGTTCTGTAAGGGTGGAAAGTGGTGTGTTTATTGGGGGGTGGGGGGGGGGGAGAGGACATAACTCGGTGCAAGGATGTTTGTATAAAAGTTCAGCTGTATCTCGTGAACTACTGAACAGAATCGCTTCAAATTTTGGGCTATGTATTTTATGCGTTCTGTAAGGGTGGAAAGTGGTGTGTTTATTGGGGGAGGGGGGGGGGGGGGAGGACATAACTCTGGCCGGGTTCGCATTGTCACAGCGCGTTGCTGCCGCTCGGCGATGCCCTTGTTACTATTATTTATCTTCTTCGTGTTAAATTGCTATTTTGTGTTCCAGTCGCTTCAGTCGCTTTTAACTCTTTTTTTTAATCCACCAGTAAATGGACGTGCTGTTTGTTGCAGGCTCAAAAACTGAACCCGGAGTCGCAGTCATTCTACACCATCGCAGATTTCAACAGTCCCTGCATGCTGGACTTTTACGATAGGTAAGCTTGGGTATCTGAGTGGCACAGTGGTGGTAGCGCGTTCGCCTCGTGTCAAGTAAACCCAGAGTTCGAACCTGGGTACAAGGGGATTTTTTCCCTCTCACTTTTTGCGCTAGGCCTTACGACGGTCTGAACGTGGGAGACTTTCGGATGAGACGATAAACCGAGGTCCTGTGTGCCCATGCACTTAGCACACGCTAAACTCGGTGGCAACGAAAAAGTTGTTATTTGGTCAAAATTTACACACACACACACACACACACACACACACACACACACACACACACACACACACACACACACACACACACACACACACACACACCTTTACTTCCTCATCAGTCACACAAAACATGCAACAACAAAAAAGGGGTGGCGCGCCTCTGGCTGCGACACGCTCTCCAAGTGGGAGCAACCCGAATTTCACAGAGACGCGTCTGTGACTATAAAGTACCTAATACCTAATACCTTGGGAACAGCCTGCTGCAGGGTCCAGGCCTAGTAACATCGATAGTTAATTCCACCCCCCCCCCCCCACCCCAAAGTACTATCATTCTTCTCGGGCACTTGCCAGAGTGTACTGCCACAAAGGGAATATGTGACCAAGCATCACGAAAGGGACATTAAGTCGCTGGGCTAGTTTTTAATAACAGGCTTGGAAAGTCGAAAATCTCTTCTTTTATTTTGTCAATTCTGAGTTATGGGTAATTTCGTGTTCTCTAACATCTTATATTTCATATTTATACAGGACGATCTTTAACCCCTTGACTGCCACCAACGTATTACGTACTGACCTGGTGACATCACTGATGACGTCATCAGATGAAGAGGAATAACTCTGATATGCTGGCTTTTGCTCTAACAGTCAAGAGAGTAATACTCCCCAGACCATTTTGCCAGATTGGCTCTATCAGTTGTCTTTTTGAAGGTATGATTTGCCCAATTATTTTTTCTTTAATTTTCTCTGGAAGTCAAGGGGTTAACATGGACTCTAAATGGTTTTATAAGTGCCTTAAAATGAGTAGGTCAATGCGTTTTCTTCAGCTAGGCTAGACTTTAGACTGTGTTTCCTGAAAATGACCGACACTCACCCTACTAACTTTACATGCTCATAACTCTGGAACGGAAACTATTATAAGAATGGTTCTTGTATCATTAGAAAGGGAATGTATAATGTTCTTAGAATGGTCAGTTTGACACTGACGTAATGTCCCTTTCGTGGTGCTGGGTCATAGTTTGCATTTACAATTTCACAGTCATGATTATAGGTGAAGACGAGGCAAAACGCCCATGGGCGAGTAAGAAGCCCATGCCGATTATCTCATGAAATGAAGCACATTTCAGTCACACTCGTCTCATGGGCTAAATGTGACTGAAATGTGCTTTATTTCATGAGATAATTGGCATGGGCTTCTTACCCGTCCATGGACTTTTTACCCCGTCTTCCCCTAGTTCTTCGCTGATTGTGGAGTTACTTTTTTTCTTCTAAAGGTCTCTAGTACACGTGAACATTTCCCCCATGCCAGCACCGTGTGCTACGCAAGTAATCTTATGAGTGGCTATCACTGTGTTGACGTGGAGAAAGAGTGGAAAATGTTAGCGTGTATTGAGACCTTAAAGACCCACCAGGTCACGTGTCAAAATCACGGGTTTCACGAGTTTTCCCTCTTACAGCTGGTAAGAAATCTTGTCTTGAGCAGGTTTGACTCCCATACTAATGCCCCCCCAAATTCAAAGCGAAACATCATTTTAAAGAGCAGCCTCGATCTGAAGTTGGGGACATTTGTACGTGGGTCACAGTTACCCAGAAAAAAACCAGGGGACTTAATCGTGATGCGTCAGTGTGTCTTCAACGGGGGTGAGGGGTGGGAGGGTGTCTGAGCTAAATTTATTTAGAGCTTAGTCTTTCGTGGAAGACTACGACTCTCAAACTAGGTGGCATTTCAAACTAGGTGCTGCAGGCGAGGGGATTCGTTGGCCTTTGGGGACCTTCATCAACGCCAGCGTCCTCAAATCCCTTTGACTGAGAGAGTGGGGATATAAAGTGGGCAAGGCATCTCCACTAGAAAACAAAATTTAGCCCAGCCCCCCGATAGTAGCTGCTATCTGGCAGTCATTGTCGGAAACGACAGACAGGCATACATTCTATACATACTTTATTTACCAACTCGACAATAGACGATTTTCGGGAGAGAAAAAAACAACTAGGGGAGAGCACTTCGTGAAAATTAGAGTTGTTTACCTCCATTACTCGGTCAAACACCATAGCAACAATGGCGTCGAAGCTTGAAACCGCAGGATGTCAGTCAGCGACTTGCAAACATTTTCGTGAAAATTAGAGTTGTTTACCTCCATTACTCGGTCAAATACCATAGCAACAATGCAACAATGGCGTCGAAGCTTGAAACCGCAGGATGCGATTCAGGGACTTGCAAAAAAATTTTTGGATAGAAAACTTAGGGGTGGCCAGTGGCCACAAACTGATAGAACTTGCAAAATGTGACGTAAAAATATAAATGACATCAATTGTAGAATGACGCACGGTGTACTAAGTGCTGTATGTCTGCTCAAACACACGAGGCGAGAGCTGGGGATCTACATGATGGCAAAGTAACTTCCCCCGTTTGACCGATTGAATTAGGCGAGATCACTCCCACCACACACCCTGGAATTACTCCCCTTAACTATGTCCGAACAAATTCTTATTAGCTCTTGTATGCAAACTAAAGACCCGACCTCTCTTGGAGTTAGGCCATGAACTCATTAGGTTACTTCCCTTATTTTTTGCTTCTTTTAATGCGATGCATTTTGCATGGTTACGCAATGCGTGTGTAACACTTTTACGTGCTTCTGCGAGGTTTCTCAAACAAACCAAAAACAATGCTCTTGTTTTGCCTTGTGTGTGCTGTTTTCAGGTTCCTCTTCACGTTGAGTGTCCCCCACACCATCACTGAGATCAACCTCACTCCCGATAAGCCAAGTCAAAAGCAGCTGGGTTCGTTGTTATTCATTCATACACATAGACGCGCGCTCGCATATGCATGCACGCACGCACGCACGCACGCACGCACGCACACACGCACGCACGCACGCACGCACACATACACGCACACCACACAAACACTTGCGCGCACAAACGCACTCACACACACAAGTGCACGCGCGCACGTACACATACACTATGCACGCACGCACGCACATACATACACACACACACTCGCTCACATGCACGCACACACACACACATGCACGCACGCACGCACGCACACACTCACACACATGCATACACACAGAAAATGAATACACATATGAGGCACAAAACCGAGCCTTATGCAAGTATGCAGGCAAACAAAGTCAAGCACAGCATGTACGCATGCACTCAGAAAGCGAATATCCCGATAATACATAAACCAGCATTATTATGGTTTTGACCTAATTTTTTGTGTTTTTGTTT
The DNA here is from genome assembly GCA_017654935.2 of Phymorhynchus buccinoides. Taxonomy (NCBI): domain Eukaryota; kingdom Metazoa; phylum Mollusca; class Gastropoda; order Neogastropoda; family Raphitomidae; genus Phymorhynchus; species Phymorhynchus buccinoides. Next base: position 32,185,225 of record CM065687.1, on the reverse strand, counting down.
CTCTTCTTCTTCTTCTTTGATCGCTCAGACAGTTTCCTGTCAATTATGAGCGCATATGCGTCATGCTGCCGTTATGCGCCTAACTAAGCAATAGTTAGGCCCAGCAAGTCCGACTTCGGCTGGAGGAAATCTTTTTGAAAGCGTTTCTAGAAAGAAAGATAAAAGGCAAGAAAATGGACCTGGTACGGCAGAAATATAGTCGATGACAGTAAGCAAAGGGGAAAGGCAGAGTCAAAGAGAGTGACAGATTAGAGGAAGTTACAAGCACAGAACTTCCAGAAGGTGGGGAGCTATTTATACAAAAGACCCCCCCCCCCCCCCCCCGGTATCCCCAGAGGGGAGGGGGTCTCTTATTGTTTTACTCGCATATATATATATTTTTAAAAATCGCAATGATCAAACATTTGATATGACGAATCTAATTCAACGACGTGCACGCAGAATCGAACCCAGACCTGTACAGCCGAGCGGCATCCAGGCTGAGCAGCGCACCGGCTGCTGCTGCCTACGAGGCCTCTTCCCAGGATGCATCCACGCCCTTCAGGTGCGGCACCCCGGCCCCTCCGGACAACAAGTCCGCGGCACGGCGCAGGAAGGACTACGGGGAGGCCGTCCGCAAGTACATGGCCAGGCCCAAAACGGCCTCCGAGTTCCTCGGTAAGTTGTCCCCCTATCAGGTGAAGACGGGGTAAAAAGCCCATGGGCGGGTAAGAAGCCCATGCCAGTTATCTCACGAAATGAAGCAAATTTCAGTCACATTATGCCCGTGAGACGAGTGTTAATGTTTAGCATTCGTCTCACGGGCAAATTGGACTGAAATTTTCTTTATTTCATGAGATAATTGGCATGGGCTTCTTACCCGCCCATGGGCTTTTTACAGCATTCGTCTCATGGGCAAATTTGACTGAAATTTGCCTTATTTCATGAGATAATTGGCATGGGCTTCTTACCCGCCCGTGGGTTTTTCACCCCGTCTTCCCCTATTATGGAATCTGACGACATGTGTCGTCACACGACTTAGTATTGTAATCCCCCGTGGGGATACCGGGGGGGGGGGGGGGGGGGTTGGTCTTTTGTATAAATAGTCCCCCCACCTTCTGGAAGTTCTGTGCTTGTAACTTCCTCTAATCTGTCACTCTCTTTGACTCTGCCTTTTCCCTTTGCTTACTGTCATCTACTATCTTTCTGCCTTACCGGTCCATTCTCCTGCCTTCTTCTCTCTCTCACGAAAATATACTTTTAAAAACATTTCCTCCAGCCGAAGTCGGACTTGCTGGGCCTAACTATTTCTTAGTTAGGCGCATAACGACAGCATGACGCATCTGCGCTCATAATTGACAGGAAACTGTCTGAGTGATCAAAGAAGAAGAAGAAGAAGTATTATAAGCGAGAAAGGTGGCAGAGTGGTTAAGACGTTCGCCTGCCAATCGTAATGCGTGACTGCGGCGTGAGTGACCCGGGTTCCAATCCCGGCCTCGCCCTTTCTTTCTAGTTTGACAGAAAAACCGAGTCGAGTCCTTCGGATGGGGACTTAAAGCTAGTCCGACCCGTGCGCTTTACGCGCGTAAAAATCCCACGGCAGTTGAAAGTCGGTAAGAGCAGGGAGAAATCCCGCTGCTTGGTATGGCTAAATTGATAGCTAGGTTTTCCAAGTGTGTCCACACACCCTCCTCACTCTGTGCCCCCCGTCCCACAACAAAACAAAAAACAAAAAAATTGGGTAGGCGCTGCACGTGCGGCGACGCCCTCTCCAGAGGTGAGCAGCCCGAATTTCACAGAGATAAGTGTGACTAGAATATACCAAATACCAAATATATCCCTTTGTGTCTCCCTAAGAACAATTTCAAAGAACAATATCTCTGGAGAAACTGTAGGGAGTGGATAAGAACAATAACTAAGAAGATCGCGTTTATTACTAGCTTTGAACAGTCTCCAAAAATGTTCTCCAAATTTCTTCGATAATTCTTAACAAATTGGAAATTGAATCAAATTGAATCAAATCAATGTGCAAGATTCATTCTGAATAAAATGAAATGAAACAGTTACGTTTTTAGGCTACGTTGTATTTTAGATGATCAGATGTTAGGCCTATTTGTCATTTAAAAAAAATTCAATTGACCGCAAGTAATAGTTCCCCACAAAAGCATTTTTTTGTATTCAACATTTTATAGGAACTGTTCGTATCGACTTCTATTGTTGTCATCTGTGCCCGTATTGTACACCTGTTGTGACTAATATTTCTTCCTTAATACGTGGAACAGACGTATTCCAGCATTATCAATGTTCATTTATGAATGAAAAATCTACTTTTTTCTACGTTTGCGCTTTGAAATGTAGTTTTAATTTTTCAAATGTAAACCTGCATTTAA
>CM065687.1:32167856-32177856 GCA_017654935.2 Phymorhynchus buccinoides | reverse complement strand
CTCCACAAAGGTCTTTTTCGTCCTTGGTGGCAGTGAGAAAGAATCTGGGGACATCTCCCAATAGAGTCGCTACGTATCGGTAACACTACCAAGATAAATCGGTACGGCAACTAAGGGTTAGGATTAAGGTTAAAATGTATTAATAGTATAGGTAACAGTCAGTACGATTAGAAGAAATAAGCAAAACTCACTGTGAAAGAATGAATAACACATAAAGCGTCGCTGCCATTGTCAACAAAGATTCTAAAAGGTAAGATGGACTACTTAAGAGTTACGGCGAGCCGGGCTGATAGAGTTATCGTTAGTGGGGTAGTTACACACCATTCACAATGGCGGCTATCCAAAGTATAACTGACTCATGAAAAGATAACTCTCTCATGGGTTTGAAAAAAAGAGCTATGTAACCTAAATGTGTCACGTTTAAAAGGGGACATAACCAGTGTTTCTGTCCTCACTACTCGTATAGGGAAAAGGGACCGGATGTTAGTCTTTTCTTTTCAGTGTCTTTGTTGTCAATGAATGCTTGATATAATCACACACCAAATCGATTCCATTGTTGATAAAAGAAGAAGAAGACGGGTCTTTCGATGTTATCAGACATACGCAAACCTTTGAGACAAAGAATGAAGAAGATGATAATTAGTCCCATGTTGATGCAATTACCCGTGAAGGTCCTGTAGATTTCAGACAATACTTCAGACAACGCAGAACAGAAGCCTCAGATATTCAGCCATTAATAATAGCTAGCGCAACGCCTAGTACCGGAAATACCGAACACCGGTAATGTCTAGTACCGGTAATGCCAAGTACAATGCTGAGCAGCAGTTTTTTTTTGGGTCCACGAAATAAGATATTATTACTTTTGATAATCTTCTTCTCTCAGTCTACCCATGTACCCTCCCCCCACCCTCCTATGCAATAGTCACCGTCGTCATCTACCTGAAATTCAAAATACCGGTATAGGCGCTGAGAGGCCGGCGGATACGCGTTTCGCGCATTTGCCAAACAAATGACACGGCCGCCTTTGCAGACTCACAGCAAATTTGAAGCGATTCGAAAAAAACGGCGGAGTTATAAGGCCTTTCAGACACACACACACACACTTGCTAAATTACTATATGATGATGATGACGACAATAGGATGCAAAGATGGAAGACAGGAACAAATGATGGAGCGTCATGGGGAAGAGAATCTATCATTACCGTCTTCTATTATGTACAATATCGACTTAGTCTGGGGTTTTCTACCTTACCTTTTTGTAGACTATATAATTATGTTTGACATTTTCCACTTTCCTTACCCCAACCCCACCCCCACCCCTCACTCCCAACTCACATTTCCGTTCGCCACTCTCTGACCCCTGAATTCTAACCCACGAACCTTCTGCAAATTCGGTTCTTTACTAAATCATAAGCGCTAATACCTTGTCTGAATCACCCCATACAAAGGCAACACATAATGACGCGTGTAATGAAAATAATGGCTTTATTTTGTTGACAAACATTGACTAACGAAGCAAATGATTGTCAATCAACCTTTCCGTGATCTTTCCTTGATCTTGATTTTTCGCTAATGGTCTCTTTGAATCACCGCCAGCCAAAGGCATTACTTACATAGAGAAAAAAAATGAATATTGGGGATTCGTCTATAATGAAAATAATGGCTTTCCTTACCTCCCAAAATTGACAAAGATCTTTGGATAACGACTGGTTTGAGCCTTTTCGTGACATGATTGTCAAATCATCTAAAATGCGACATTGGCGGTTTCCGTGAATCTTTCCATGCTATTAAACATTCGATCATGCTTCTCAACGACGGTTTCCGTTTCCCATGAGACTTAGCATGATGCTAACTTGAAGCTTTCCAATGTCCTATAGGATTTAATCTTTTCTTTGACATCATGCTAAGTTCAACTATCTCGTGATCAGGGTGGTCGGATTACTGAGTGGTAAATCACACTAGTTAATAGTGATTCAGACTGAGATCGCTGTCCGTTGTCCTGGATAGCGGGGTGGTCGCTATACCGGAAACACCCATAGTAATAAATAAGAAGGAGAAAAATACAGATTGACAAAAACTGTCCGGTATACTGAGGTGCCCGCGAACCGAGGTGCCCGTTAAGTGAGGTTCGACTGTATATCTGTTTTTGTCTGTGTGACTACTGTCCTTTTTAAGATATCATTATTTCCTTTCGTTTGTGTGACTTCGGTCTTTCTCACGATCTTCTATATTAATAGTCCGTGTGGTTGTCTATGAGACTCACGGAGAGAAAGTTTGTACCTAGGAATTTCTGTTAGCACATGGCACTCAATGGGAATACGTTTGTGTGGCTTGCCATCTGGCGTTAATCATCGGTTCAATTAAAGAATCGAGCCCACTGTTATATATAGTGTGAAGTTCACGTATTTCCCCATTGGCATCCCCTCCCCTCCCCCTCCAATCCCCCCCCCCCCCTCCCCCTGCCTGATTATAACCCATAATATTCAACTAATGGCTCCATGTCATCCAACATTCCCTATCCTCCCCATCATTATAGTAAAAAAGCCAACTGTCCGTCCATCATTGTGTGTGTGAAAATCCCCGGGCCTTATAACTCCGCCGTTCTTCTCGCTTCAAATTTGCTATGTTACGCCCAATCCGTGTCATTTGCGCGGTTTCGCAAATGCGCGAAACGCGCATGCCGGGCGCCCGTATGGCGTTTCTGGGCCGATTGCCTTCGAATTTGGCAGCAAGATGACCGGGGCCGGGGACTATCCGTGTGCCAAAAAAGCGAATCGGTTCAGAAACGCGCGCGCTAATCTTTTCACGAATAACTCCGCCGCCGTTTCTTTACCGAATCGCCTCAAATTTGCTGTCAAGCTTGCTATGACCCGGGTGAAGCATGGCAGAAAATTTGAACAGCATCCGTCATAAATGCGCGCGATATGCACCAATTGACAGTTTCGCTCACTAGGCAAAACGACATATGTCCAAACGTGCTGTTAGGGATTGGGAGGGTGGGCGGAGGGATGGTGGGATGGGGGGGGGGGAGGGGCAGTGGAGATTACAAGGGGATGACGTTTGATTAAAAAATCACTTTACTGGTTTTAGCACTGCCTCCGGGCATTGCCCCAGTATTGTTCAATACTGCATGGGGTTAAAACTGCCACGGGAATTAACTGCCACGGGGCGATTGCTAGTGTTAATAATTGTTTCATCATTTGTAAATCCCCTCTCTAACGGCTGTTGTCTTTATATATGTTACGCCCAATCCATGAAATGGGCAAAATGGTTTGCCCAGTTCGTGAAATAGCCAATTTATAACTTGCAATTGACAATGTGAATGAAAAATAGTTTTTGTTCATTAGCACACATGTCAAGAATATTCAAACGAATGAGAAATCCATTTCATGAGTTAAAATTATTTTATTCAGACTTAATTTGCCCAAACGTTTGATTCAACATGTGGCTCAGGCATGCCCCAGCTTAGCATCTGGAGTTGGGCGGAAGGGGTGCAAATACAATGTAGAAAAGTGTGATACCATTGAATCAATCTTAGACAATACCTGTGAGAATAGGGGATATTTGTGATATACATTTCCATTTTATAAATTGGGCAAAGCATGTTGCCCATTTCATGAAATAGGCAATTTCACGGATTGGGCGTAGCATACATATATTATATTATAATCAGACGTACAGAGAGATGGTATTTTGTTGCTTAATAAAATTAAAAAAAGCTTGTACTACATTCGTAATTCCCTTTTGAATTGATGGCCTTTCGTTCTTCACAGACACCTTCCCCAAACCCTTCCCTTCCCTCCCCATCTATAATCTTATGCTTAAAGACCCACCAGGTCCGCGAGTGAAAATCACGGGTTTAACGCGTTTCCCTCTCTCGCTGGTAAGAAGTCTTATTTCGACCAAGTGTGGCTCCCATGCAAATTTCCTCATGCACGAAAACGAGACATCACTTTTTAAAGAGCGGCCTCGATCGTATAATATGAGGAAAGTCTGTATGTGGGCCACACCGACCCAGAAAAAAAACAAGGGACTTAATCCAGCCGGGTCAGTGGGTCTGTCAGTTTCCAGCCTTTCTGGCTGCTTGCCTGACCTCGTTGATCTTACTCGGGTTTTGTAGCAACGCAATTTTCGGCTCAATTTCATTTCGACCCAGAGTCTGAAATTTGACTTGTATCATTATCGGTAAAGCTCAGCATCTGTTTTGTAACAGGGCTACTGCTGAGAATATCACATAGAGTAGAGTTGGACTAGTTGCTTAGATAAAGCGTTCCTCTGGAACGTTCTCTCTTGTTTTTTTAAAACTCTAGGTGCCTCTGGGCAACAGTTATTTGGTGAGAACTTTTTGTGCAAAGAGAAATACATTCTGCTTTGGGTATATCATATAGCGACTCTCTTTGGAAAGTGAGGCCGAAAATATATAGAAACGATTGGACATGTAGTTGTGCTACTGAACTCAATCAAAAACAAACAAAACAGCAGCAGTAGCAGTAGCAGCAGCAGCAGCAGCAGCAGCAGCAGCAGTAGCAGCAGCAGCAGCAGCAGTAGCAGCAGAATCAACAAAACTCATATTCATTTACAAACGTGAGATTATGGTGGACGAGATTGCGCACCCTGCACAAGCTCAGATGGGTAATAATACAACAAGAAAATCACTGCGACAGTGCAAACCCAATCAAACTTATATTTAATATGTTGCAACTGACCAGTCAGATAGGTTGTTGTAGTACAATTATATTATGCTTGTTTAAGAGATAGTACTCTTGCTTTACTATATTTACAATACCTGGTTAGTTCCCTTTAACCACATTTGAATTATTAGTGTCATAAATTAAAAAATTAAAACCCCAACCCAATAACAACCAGCAAGGTTATTATTGTCGAAAGAACCTTCTTTTTTAAGATGCCTACCCCTCTGCCAAATGTGATTACAATCCATTCAGTAGTTTTTGAGAAAATCGACACACAGACATACACACAGACAGACACACAGACACAAGCATACAGACCCGAAAACAACACTCGTCCCAGACTCTTTGAAGTTTGGAACACTTCTGGTGGTGTTTATAGGAGGATAGATACCTAGACTTTCAGCTTCTTCTGAGTTGTTCCCAGGCCATGGCTATAACGGGACTATATCTGGATCTGGATCAGGGCCTGTATTCACATAGCATGGGTTTATTTGCTACCTCTACAAAAGTCTATTAAATCCTATAGGACATTTCTAAGTTAGCATCATGCTCTGCTATCTCAACGTGAATGCAGAGTTTCTTGAAACATAACATCATCACCAGAGGGAGAAAAAACATGGAGGGTGGTGTTGGATTTGCTTCCCTTTGGCTGTTACTCATGCAGTGCTAGGAGGTGGGTGTCGTAAGCAACCTTGGTAGAGGGGAGATAATCAATGGAGATTTTCCTCCCCTTATTCATTTCACTGCTTGGGGAGAGTAGTCTTACTTTAAATGAATATATTTATGCACTAAGTTTGTTTGTTTTTCTTTGTTGGGTCTTCACTTTTCTGACCTCCTCGCTCATCCTAGCCGACGCTTTCCGAGTTTGTGAGGAAGCGGAAGGAAAAAATGGTTTATAAAACTAATTATTCGCCACCTGCCAGCTTCAGGGCTGCGTTTCTCTAGATAACGGTCGCCGCGCGAATAACGCTTACGCCAAACGGGGCCTAAGAAACACCCTAAACGTTTGCTAAGGTCAGATCACTCTTTAAGCTTACTCTTCATTTTTTGGAGAGAGAGAGAGAGAGAGAGAGAGAGAGAGAGAGAAAAGGTTTGCTATCATAAGGGAGATAAATCATACCTCTCTGTCAGTTTGTACAAAGTTTTCGATTTCACCCACGTCTATTTGTGTGCAGAAAATGAAATGTTCACTATATTATGCCACCTAACATGATGAAAATTAAGAAAGAGCACTCCAAAACACTTGCGTTTGTTTAATTTGCTAAAATCATCCCGTATTTTTTTTCACGATAGACTAAAGAATATTTGCTGTGGCAAGCTTGCTGTTTTGGTCTTCCATTTTTAAAGTTCAAGTCTCGTCACGCGAGATATAAAAAAAAAAGCCGGAAGTATTAATCTTTCCCATGATCCTTCAAATAGTTTGTGGCTTGCTACCTCGATCACAGCCACAAAACGTTTTTGGCAAACGTCGGCAAAAGAGGTGTTTCTTAGTACCGTTTTTGCCGATTTGCGCTCACGCTACGTAATGTTAGCCCTTGTGAAACGAACGGTTCCATGATCACACGAAACCTACAAACCAATAATTTCATACCATTCCATAACCACAGGAAACGAAACCAATCACACCAATAATATAATTCAAGGCGGGTTTTTTGTTTATAAACTTAGGACCACGGACCGCTGGCGTCAGAAATTAACTTACTGCCATCTTCTATTTTTATGCCCAATTGGCCCAGACACCTCCCTTTTTATCTAAATATTATGTTATTTTGTTTTTTGTCCTGACACTGTGTCTGTTTGTCTGTCCGTCTGCCTGTCTGCCTATCTGTCTGTCAGTCTGCCTGTCTGTCTGTCAGTCTCTCTCTCTCTCTCTCTCTCTCTCTCTCTCTCTCTCTCTCTCTCTCTCTCTCTCTCTCTCTCTCTCCTCCCTCTCTCTGTCTCTCTCTCTGTCTATCTGTCTGTCTGTCTGTCTGTCTCTCTCTCTCTCTCTCTCTCTCTCTCTCTCTCTCTCTCTCTCTCTCTCTCTCTCTCTCTCTCTCTCTCTCTCTCTCTCTCTGTCCTCTCTCTCTCTCTCTCCTCTCTCTCTCTCTCTCTCTCTCTCTCTCTCTCTCTCTCTCTCTCTCTCTCTCTCTCTCTCTCTCTCTCTCTCTCTCTCTCTCTCTCTCTCTCTCTCTCTCTCTCTCTCTCTCTCTCTCGTACCTATCCCTTTATCTCTCTTCTTCTTGTTTTCTCTCTCTATCTCTCTATCTCCCCCCCTCTCTCTCTCGCCCCCTCTCTCTCCCTCCTAAGCCTGTCTCTTTTCTTTCTCTCCTTTTGTTATGAAAGTCTCACTTTTGGCTTATGTTCCTGTATTGTCCAGACCGCAAAGATGTCGTGCATAAGTTATGAATGATGTTTTACAGGACACTGGCCTCTCCATTGCATTACGTACAGGATGGAGAATTGCTTATCTATGTCTCTGTCCCACTCTTACATTACCCCCACCCCCCACCCTCCACCCTCACCTTCCTGCTCAACTACATGTATATGTTACGCCCAATCCGTGAAATTGCCTATTTCATGAAATGGGCAAAGCATTTTGCCCAGTTCATGAAATGGACAATGTATACCACTTGTTTCAATTCCCATTCACACAGGCATTGTTTAAGGTTGATTCAACAGTAGCACACTGTTCTACATTGTATTTTCACCCCCATCGTACCCCTCAACTGCACCAGATGCTACTCTTGGGGCATGCCTGAGCCACATGTTGTATCAAAAGTTTTATCAAATTAAGTCTGAATAAAAGAAGTTTAAACTCATCTTTAGGTATTATTTCTCAATCCTTTGAGCCAATTCTTGATCTCTCTGTGTTTATGAACGAAAACTGTTTTTTCATTCTTATTGCTTTTCTAAAAAGCAAGTTTTTAATCGGCTATTTCACGAACTGGACAAGCCATGTTGCCAAAGATATTCTAAAAGGGTAAGATGGACTACTTAAAGAGCTCGGCGAACCGGGCTGATAGAGTTATCGTTAGTGGCGACAGTACATTTTCACAGTGGAGGCTATCCAAAAACTCAGACTTGAACTTGAACGGAGAATTCAACTGGCCTATCGACGTGCAAAATGTGTCCTGTTTAAAAGGGACATAACCAGTGTTTCTGTCCTCACTACTCATATAGGGAAAAGAGACCGGATGCTTATCTTTCCCTAGAATATCTTTGATGTTGCTTATTTCATTAAAAGGGCAATTTCACGGATTGGGCGTAACATATACACAAATTATCTCTCTTCAAACCCCGACAATTCTCGATCACACTTGTTGTTTTTCTTGTTTTGTATGTCTGAATGTTTTCAGAATCGCAATTATACAATGATCGGAACTATTTGCATGACTGTCAAAGCGCGAATCTCTTGTTCATGTTTTCCTTCTCATTCCCCGCCACCTTTTTCTCCAACATGATTCCTGTAATAATAGGAATAGATTATTGACTACGTCGGCCTTCCTCTTTCACCCCCCACCCCACCCCACCCACCACCCCTGTCCTATTACAACCAGTGCTCTCTGTCTCGACCCCCTCCCCCCACCTTCCTCTCATTCCTCGCTTCTATTCACCCTCTGCGAGAAATGAACGAGACTATGGCATTGGGAAATAACGATTTTGAATCTGGGTGTATTTATGAGGCATGCTCGATCCGTATGCATGGCCTCGACAAGAAAGCAGAAGAGGCGACTGCCACTATTCTGGAGACCTGGGATGAACTTTGGTTATACTAGAGATGCCACCGTAAAACATTACCCCCCCCCCCACCCCCACACCCCCACACACCACACACACACCGTTCTCTTGAGTGAAACAAAAAGTCTAAGGGGTGAGTGAAAATCCGTTTAGCGTCCTCTGGTCTGAAACGGACACATATGGGACATTAGTAGATATAAAGATGATGGGAACGATCCTGGAGGCAATGCCCGGAGGCAATGCAACTCCAGGAAAGTCCCGAATTTTTAACGATACAGATGTATGAGTTTGTAACCTGCATTGGTCTTTTATCCCTTGGCAGTATTTGTATTATAGAGCCCTCTCTGCAAGCAAGCAGTTTGTTAGCAATGAGGAGGAAAGAGATGAGTACGTGGGGAGAGAGAGAGAGAGAGAGAGAGAGGAGAGAGAGAGAGAGAGAGAGAGAGAGAGGAGAGAGAGGAGAGAGAGAGAGAGAGAGAGAGAGAGAGAGAGAGAGAGAGAGAGAGAGAGAGAGAGAGAGAGAGAGAGAGAGAGAGAGTGAGATAGAGAGAGAGAGGAGAGATGAGAGAGAGAAGACAGAGAGATGTGAGGATAGAGAGAGAAAGATTATGTTTACTATTCATTTTAGTGATTTCTGTAAAGCGCTTAGAGCTTAAAGATTAGGCGCTATAAAAGTTGTCTTAATAAATAAATAAATAAATAGAGAGAGAGAGAGAGAGAGAGAGAGAGAGAGAGAGAGAGAGAGAGAGAGAGAGAGAGAGAGGAGAAACAAACAGGAAATGTTAAAAAATAAATATAGCAGTTGTTTTCCTTTATATGATAATATCCTGTGGACTACTTTTCTTATTCTTATTCTTTTTTCCCCACTGCTCTCAATCTGTGATTCTGTCTGTCTGTCTGTCTGTCTCTCTCTCTCTCTGTCTGTCTCTCTCTCTCTCTCTCTCTCTCTCTCTCTCTCTCTCTCTCTCTCTCTCTCTCTCTCTCTCTCTCTCTCTCTCTCTCTCTCTCTCTCTCTCTCTCTCTCTCTCTCTCTCTCTCTCTCTCTCTCTCTCTCTCCCTCTCTCCTCTCTCTCTCTCTCTCTCTCGCTCTCTCTCTCTCTCTCTCTCTCCTCTCTCTCTCTCTCTCTCTCTCTCTCTCTGAGCTCTCTCTGTGTCTGATATTACGTATCGTATCTGCAACGCAAATGTGCTGTAAATTTAGCATCGAAATACATTTTGGCAGTTCATAACTTCTGAGATGTACTGATCAGAGCAAGTTACCGAAGAAGGCAACAAACTGAAATGAAGTTGCCTGTTTTCTGTCTGTTATGTTTTGTGTTTCCCTCTTTATTTCTCTTTCCCCCCCCCCCTCCCTCCCTCTCTCTCTATATATCTGTGTCTGTCTGTCTGCCTCTCTCTCTCTCTCTCTCTCTCTCTCTCTCTCTCTCTCTCTCTCTCTCTCTCTCTCTCTCTCTCTCTCTCTCTCTCTCTCTCTCTCTCTGAATATGAACGTGCGTGTTTCATGTCTCACCCCCACCCCCAATTCTTCTCGCTTAGTCTGTCTGTCTGTCTGCCTCTCTCTCTCTCTCTCTCTCTCTCTCTCTCTCTC
>CM065687.1:32155356-32157856 GCA_017654935.2 Phymorhynchus buccinoides | reverse complement strand
TTGCTCTCTCTCTCTTTCTCGTGGACTTTCACGCTCTTCTCTCTTTGTCTTCCCTCTCTTTCTCCCTCCTCCTTCTTCTGGTCCCTTCTTTTTAAATTTCTGGTTATGTCAACGTATGTGTCCGGTTTTCAGTGTTCACTGGTCTCCCCGCTGCACACAGCCGACACATTCGGATTTCGGAGGAAAGTCTGAAAGATAATATTCCTGATCTTAGTTCGATTTTAAACTTAGTATGCCTAGTAATAATCTTTTCGCCTCCAAACGATTCTACAGTTAACGGCACCATGAGGGGCATCTCGATTCACAACCCTGTCGTTTTCTCCTTCAGAATAAAACAAAACGATGGTGCGATTTTAATTCATTTACTCGTTACTCAATATACTATGTCTTTCTTCTCGAATCATTCATAGCCCCCCAAATATTTACAAATTCCAGACTCTCTTGGAATACGTTTTGATGGCTTGTCATTCTGTTTCACTGTCTTTCATTCTCCCATTGCCCACCTCCCCATCCCATCCACCACGAAGCAAATCGGTGCAGTCAGCCACCAGTCAGTCACCAGTCAGTCACCAGTCAGTCACCAGTCAGCCACCAGTCAGTCACCAGTCAGTCACCAGTCAGTCACCAGTCAGTCACCAGTCAGTCACCAGTCAGTCACCAGTCGGCCAGCCCTCTGCCTCAATGGTCAACCTAGCTCGCCAATGTGACCGCCAGGTGGCAACCAACTCAATAGGGACTTAGCTCGTGATATCTTTAGTTGGGGGTAGAGAAAGAGAGAGAGAGAGAGAGAGAGAGAGAGAGAGAGAGAGAGAGAGAGAGAGAGAGAGAGAGAGAGAGAGAGAGGACTCCTCTCCACCCCTCTCTCTCTCTCTTTATCCCCAACTAAGAATATAGAGAGGATTAGCCCCACTCGAGCGCTATGCCACCTGGCGGTCAAAACAGTCAGCTAAGCCGCTCAATAGATTATGCAGGGGCTCCTGATCAAAAAAATCCCATTTTGTCCTAATAGATCAGGAGGGCCGGACAATGGGAAGAAATCATGCTGGCTGGATGGAAATTTCATGATCACGTGGTGCGCACGCAGTACAGGAGAAGGCTTTTGATTGGTCCGTGGATTTCACGGGGTACATTGTTACCTTTAAAATGTTTAGATGGTAAAAGCTGGTCAATGTTTTAAAAAAATTTAAATCACGGAGATTTGTTTGTTTTTTCATGGTTATTATACATCACCACCTTGTTTCTTTACACTACGTACTAATTACAAAAAATGCTGCATCTTTTCATACGCGTGCGAACACATTCTGTGTTTTGAACATAAGAGACAAAAACCAGAAGTCGCGTGTGCAACAGGCGCATGTAAAAGAACTCACAAACAAAACACAGTGTATTAGATAAGTCACAGTGATACTACTCAACACTTGCTTTGCATCACTTTTTTGACAGACGCTGTCATATATCCCATTGATTTTATTCAAATAAAAATGTATCCATCTCATTGCCCGGTTAATTTGACTGACAACACAACATAATCAATAACAATAAGAGTTTTGAAGATTTCAAAGGTTTGAAAGACAAAATCAAGCCTACCCTCACATTTCAGGGTTTTCGGCATACGGGGCAAAAACTTCATTGAATTAAGAACTTTGCCAATTCTTGATAAACGACTGAAAACTGACTGTCAGTAACGTGTGTGACCTCCACGCACCTCAATGACAGCCCGACAACGCCTGCTCATAGAGCAGATGAGGTTTGGGACAGACTGCTGGGGAATCCCATCCCACTCCTCCTGAAAGGCCTGCCCAAGCTGAACCAGGGTTTGTGGCTAGTTGACACATGCACAAACAGCTCTTCCAGTCATGTCCCAAACATGGTTAATGGGATGTAAGGCAGGAGGGGACCTGGCTGGCCCTTCCATGTGCTCGATTGATTCGTCGTCCAGGTACTGGTCCACAACGTGCGCCCTGTGTGGACGGGGGCGTTATCATCCATGAGGATGAACTCCAGGCCAACAGCTCCAGCGTAGGATCTCACGTATGGATCAAGGATTTCACCCCAGTATATTATGGCTGCCGTCATGGTTCCGTTCAGAAGCACACGGAGATCGGTCTTTCCCTGCACACTGATTCCGCCCCAGACCAGAAGTGAGCCTCCTCCATAACGGTCGTGCTGGGCCGTGTAAACGTCGTGGAATCGCGCGAAAAATGTGCACAAAGTGAACACTACTCACTTTTTGAAAACTACAGGGACATTAATTACTGAAGTCAGTGTCAGTATCAATCAACCACATACGCAAATCAAGCAGTACTTTTCCACAATTTTCAAAACAAAAAGTGATGCAAAGTGTTGAGTAGTGTATATATTAAGTATTAGAAATATGTTTGATTTAAAATCACTTTCGTTTGCTTTGCAGGTGTTTCAACCAGTCAACATCAAAGGTGCTCCGCGAATGTACTACCGGTAAGTAGATACCTTTTCCTTTCTTTTTCGAACGCTCAGACAG
>CM065687.1:32142856-32152856 GCA_017654935.2 Phymorhynchus buccinoides | reverse complement strand
CAAAACGGCGATTCTTCCTTGGCGTAGTTGCCGGAGAGAGAGGCCATTTTGGACGGGGTGGGTGGAGGCCACTCAGAGTGGTTAAAGCTTTTTATTCTTTGTAGTGCAGTAAAAAAAAAAAAGGAGCTATTTCCTTTGTTGTGAGCGAAACTCCTTTTGGTAAACTGTAAACAACAAGGCTCGTATGGTGGAAATATCGTGATTTGGTCTAAACGACTCAGGCGGCCATTTGAAAAGAGAAAGGCACATGCCTTCTCTTTCACTGAAAGAATTTGACTTCCAGCACCTCCGCCAATGAGGAATCGCCGATTTGATGGTTTGATTTCTAGGAATCCGGAGCAAAGTGAGTGTTGCGATCTCTGTAAAGGGTGTTTTCCTGATGATCTCGACATGTTTCTTGCAAAAACTCATCCGTCATCCGTCAGGGTGCCCCTTTAAAGCTCTGTTTAAGAAACGTACTACTAAATATCCCAAATAAGGATGGCTTTAAAAGGTTGCTCAACACTTACCATTCTGACAATCAAAGTTGTAGAAGTAGACAAGCCTTTCTATGTAGGTCCACATTCCCATTTTCTTTCACGAACTTGGTTATCTGAGTTCTGCTAGCGTGCGGTGGATATGCCATGCACGTTAAAGGGGCACCCTGATGGATGAGGTTTTTAAAAAAAAGAAACACGTCGAGATCACCAGGAAAACACATTTTACAGAGATTGCAACACTCACTTTGCTCTGGTTTCCTATAAATCAAACCGTCAAATCGGCGATTCCTCCTTGGCGGAGGTGCTGGCAGTCAAATTATTTCACCCAAAGAAAAGACGTGTGTCATCTCTTTTCTAATGGCCGCCTAATCGTTTGCACGAAATTTTCGCAATACAGGCCTTTTTTCTTTTTCTTTTAAATGTTATACAGTTTATCTAAAGGAATTTCGTTCACAACAAAAGGAATATCTATATCTCCTCTTCTTTTTTTTTTTTTTTTACTGCACTACAAAAAAAAAGAAAACGCTTCAACCACAATGAGTGACCTCCACCCACCCCATCCAAAATGGCTTCTCTCTCCGCGGCATCTCCGCCAAGGAGGAATCGCCGTTTTGACGGTTTAATTTCTAAGAAACCAGAGCAAAGTGAGTGTTCCGCTCCTTGAAAAGGCTGTTTTTCTGGTGATCTCGACGTGGTTCTTGCAAAAACTCATCCGTCAGGGTGCCCCTTTAAACGCAAATGGCACCCCCCCCCAAAAAAAAAGAAAAGAGTTAGTTGTGGCCATTACCCTCGTCTGTGCCGGTTAAAAACAGCGCCTTTCTTTCTCGAGAGCTCATGCATTTTAAGCGGCCCTAATTAATAGTCGTAGGGTGACAGGGAGAGACGTTTTAGAGTGACCTCCCTCCATTGTGACACTTTTTAGTCCCCTCGTTTGTTTCGGGGCGTCGCGTTTCGTCTACGCGTGTTTCGCCTACGCGAAATGTCATTTGTTAATAATTAATGATACACTTTGTTTAAATAATTTTTTTCATGTTCGAATCTTTTTCGAAACTTAAAATGAATTTCTCTCTCCATTTATTTGAAGGAGAGGGTGTATTTATACCCTTATCGACTGTTAACTGCCGCGGGTTTGTTGTTTGGGGTTTTTTTTAATTGCGTAAAGCGCGCGGGTCAGACTTGCTTTAAGTTCCCATCCAAACGACTGGACGTTCAGTTCGATTGGCCCTTTGAACTGGAAAGAAAGGGTCAGGCAGGGATTCGAACCCGGGTCACTCACTGCGCATTGAATTGGCAGGGGAACGTCTTAACCACTCTGCCACCTTCGTCCCTTAATAAACTTAAGATTTGTTTATCGTGTTCTGTCCACCTCTGTTCATTATCTTTGCACAATGGTCTGAGCATCAAAGCTGTGTCAGGTCTCTCTCTCTCTCTCTCTCTCTCTCTCTCTCTCTCTCTCTCTCTCTCTCTCTCTCTCTCTCTCTCTCTCTCTCTCTCTATCTCTTCTGCATATATATATATATATATATCTCTCTCTCTCTCTCTCTCTCTCTCTCTCTCTCTCTCTCTCCTCTCTCTCTCTCTCTCTCTCTCTCTCTCTCTCTCTCTCTCTCTCTCTCTCTCTCTCTCTCTCCCTCTCCCTCTTAACGGTGAGGACTGGATGAAAAAAAGTATTTATACTTACTCTATTATCCTCAAAAAATAAAAGTTATTCATTCATTCATTCATTCATTCTCTCTCTCTCTGTCTGTCTATCTCTCCCTGTGCCTATATTTGTCTGTCTCTCTCTCTCTCTCTCTTTGTG
Organism: Phymorhynchus buccinoides; assembly: GCA_017654935.2. Taxonomy (NCBI): domain Eukaryota; kingdom Metazoa; phylum Mollusca; class Gastropoda; order Neogastropoda; family Raphitomidae; genus Phymorhynchus; species Phymorhynchus buccinoides. The sequence goes on along the minus strand of CM065687.1, from coordinate 32,150,576 downwards.
TGTGTCTCTCTCTCTCTCGCTCTCTCGCTCTCGCTCTCTCTCTCTCTCTCTCTCTCTCTCTCTCTCTCTCTCTCTCTCTCTCTCTCTCTCTCTCTCTCTCTCTCTCTCTCTCTCTCTCTCTCTCTCTCCCCTTCCTTCCTTCTTTCTTCCACCAAACCTCACGCATTGTGGGTGCATGTGCGTACGCATGCGCACGCGTTCGTACGTGCGTGTGGTCGCGTGTGCATGCATTTAATTTATAATGATGTATGTGGTTTTCGCCCAGTTATTTTACAATGAGCCACAAGATCTGTTGACCCGCAGTTGTGTGGGGTTTTCCCGCCCCGTTTATTTCTTCAGTAACGCTTGTAGAACATACACATGGGGGATGGAAGTTCAGTTTAACGTCGCGTATCGGCTTTCGCCATGTACGACGGGCTGAACAAACCAACCAGGGTATAAACAAAAATTTATGTTCCTGAATCACTGTCTTAGCCAAAAGGCCGAGAAGCGATCAGAATAAAAACATACACATTTTTATCTAATGAGGCTTTATACCGAAAATTCTCTGTCCCTGTCTCGAGACCTGAGATGCGAACGCCGTCTAGTTAAGATTATCGCCCTTTTGCCTGTCAGGAACTAGAAGTATATTGGCCACTGCAACAACCATGTTTTGCTAGAGTGAATGCCCTTGGTAAGATGCTTGAGTACTGACCAAAACAAGGGCATAACCTCTCGCCAATAACCCTATTTGATGCCGCTAAATGGCTGCCTTTCGTAAGAGTGAATGCCCTTTTCAGTACCGACCAGCAAGGGCATCACTCTCACTGTCAATGGGGCGTTAATAACCCTAGCTGCAGTGGCCAATAACCACAGAAAATCGTGTGCTCCTGACTCGTCACCAGGAGGCATAGGCAGTTCGGGCCTAAAATGATCGCCCTTTCGTGTCGGCAAGGAGTAGCATAAAGCCTCGTTTTCCTACCCAGAACAACAATAAACAAAAGGGCCAGCGCAGCAGCGGACCCTGGCAGTAAAGAAACATAAATCAATAGAGCGAAAACGATGGATATGCACACAAAAAAGTGAATATATATATAGACAAAAAATATAAATACCAGCCATTTCTGTTTTTGCATGGTTAGAAGTAGAATATGCATTGAGGCTCGTCATATCAGGGAGGGCGATATGCGGGCGTCTATAACGGTATATTTGAATATCGACTCTTCTCATCTTGTGAAGTGATACTATGAGATTGGGTGGTCATAGTTCCTACTCTCGGTGTGCTATGCGTGCTTTGAGAGACATAAAAGAGCGAGAGAGAGAGAGAGAGAGAGAGAGAGAGAGAGAGAGAGAGAGAGAGTGTGTGTGTGTGTGTGTGTGAGTGTGTGTGTGTGTGAGTGTGTGTGTGTGAGTGTGTGTGTGCGTGCGTGCGTGCGTGCGTGTGTGTGTGTGTGTGTGTGTGTGTGTGTGTGTGTGTGTGTGTGTGTGTGTGTGTGTGTGTGTGTGTGTGTGTGTGTGCACGCGTATGTGTCGTTGAGTGTGTGTGTGTGTGTGTGTGTGTGAGAGAGAGAGAGAGAGAGAGAGAGAGAGAGAGAGAGAGAGAGAGAGAGAGAGAGAGTGTGTGTGTGTGTGTGTGTGCGCGCGCGTGCACACAGAGACACACAGACACACTCATACTGTCACGCACGCGCGCGCGCGCACACACACACAAGAGAGAGAGATAGGGAGGAGTCCAACCCTCTCTCTCTCTCTCTCTCTCTCTCTCTCTCTCTCTCTCTCTCTCTCTCTCTCTCTCTCTCTCTCTCCTCTCTCTCTCTCTCTCTCTCTCTCACTACGCCCAACTAAGAATATAGCGTGATAAGCCCCACTCGAGCGCTATGCCCCCTGGCGGGCAAATAATCGCCATTATGCGCACACTCTCTCGCTCTCTTTATATTTCGGTCTCTGTCTCTCTCTCTGTCTCTCTGTCTACACGTTTAGTCTTGCAAATTTCATTTCCAAAGCATGTGAACTTAGATATTCACCTAATGCTTGAATGTCCATCTTCGCCTCTCCTTTCCGATTCCCTTCCATTATTTAACGCAAATGCACGGTTATTCTTATTCACGAAGTTGTCCATTTCTCACATTTTGTGGGGGGTTTTAGACTGTTGCTACGGCAACGCTATAATGTTGCTTCACTTTTTTGGTAATCATTATTTTGATTTGATAACCGTTTTGAAAACGTATCTGTATGCTATTTGTTGCTTTTTGTATTTTTCTATGTATTCTCCTCCCCCCGTTTCTTTATATGACATGGGCAGATGGCCTTGGTCATTACATTTTCGTTGATCTGTCCCTCTGTCTGTCTGTCTGTCTGTCTGTCTGTCTGTCTCTCTCTCTCTCTCTCTCTCTCTCTCTCTCTCTCTCTCTCTCTCTCTCTCTCTCTCTCTCTCTCTCTCTCTCTCTCTCTCTCTCTCTCTCTCTCTAGCGCATTAAAAAAAAATTATCTCACGGGTGGATGAATTCGTTACTCAACAGCATGCTAAACTTAAGCCTGTTCTGTTCTGTTTCGTGACACAGACCTTGGAGAGGGGACAAGCTGCCAGTGTCCGATGTGCCCCACCCCCACCCGGCCCCTGCCTTCTACTGACCAGCTAGTCATAGTCTTAGTGACCACCACCACCACCACCACCACCACCACCCTCTTACCTACTGCCCCCCCCCCCCCCCCTTCCCTACTGTTGCTGAGCTCCTTCGACTTAGAAGGAGCCGAGTCGCAGAAGACATTCTGCTTAACGTCCTCCGGTCTGGAACAGACACATATGGGACATTAGTAGATATAAAGATGGTGGGAACGATCCTGGAGGCAATGCCCGGAGGCAGTGCAACACCAGGAAAGTCACGATTTTTTAATAATACAGCTGATTGATGCCGAGTCACGATCAGACCCTGCCTTTTATATCCTTCTAGGCGTCTGCCATTGGAAAGTGTATAATTATTGTATCAGTAAAAAAAAGTAAATAAAAGTATTTACAGAAGGAACGTTGACTAAAGACTGCTAAAGTTTGCTTTGTTTATGTTTTGTGTGCATCAAGTATCAATGAACTATGTAAAGATAACGCCGCATATCTGGTCTTGACACTTCCTCAAGTAATCATCTACCTCCACCACACCCCTCCACACCCATCTACCCCACCCTCTCCCGTTCCTGAGCTGATCATCTGGGCACCAGCCACTTCCACCGAACTAAATTCCATTCCGGAAACCCCCCCCCCCCCCCCCCACTCCCATTTGTGTACAGCATCAGAATCATCGCTATGCTGATCAATGGAGGTTGTTTCTTCTTCTTCTTCTTCTTCTTCTTCTTCTTCTTCTTCTTCTTCTTCGTCTTCTTTGTTCGCTCAGACAGTTTCCTGTCATATTAGAGTAGATGCGTCATGCTGCCGTTATGCGCCCAACTAAAAAATAGTTAGGCCCAGCGTGTCCCACTTCGGCTGAAGAAATGTTTGTAAGGAGTTATAGAAAAAAAAGGCAGGAGAATGGACCAGTGAGACAAAAAGATAGCCGATGACAGTAAGAAAAGGGGAAAGGCAAAGTCAAAGACGAATGACAGAATTAGAGGAAGTTACACGCACATAACTTCCAGAGGGTGGGGGGAACTAGTTGTAGAAAAGACACCACCCCACCCCGGTATCCCCACGGGTATGAGGTTGCTTAAAGAAAGAAGTAAGTCATGGTGGACAGGACAGGACATACAAGACAGTCATCAGGGTCTTGTGCAGATTGCGTTCCATGTCCCGTGTCTGAAGCCTGACATTGACAGGGTTTAAAAGCATACGGCAGTGACTGATTGTTGTGAACGCCCCCCCCCCCCCCCCCCAACGCCCCCCCCCCCCCCCCCCCCTTTAGAAGTAGACATGAGTAAACAGAGTACTCTGTGTAACCCTGTGACTAAGACACTGTGGGTGTTCAAAATTTATAATCAAGAATTATTTTATTAAAGGTGGACCCTGACGGGTGAGTTTTTTGCAAGAAACACGTCGAGATCACCAGAAAGACAGCCTTTTCTGGGATAGGAACACTCACTTTGCTCTGATTTCCTATAAATCAAACCGTCAAAACGGCGATTCCTCCTTGGCGGAGATGCCGGAGAGAGAAGCCATTTTGGACGGTTTGGGTGGAGGTCACTCATTGTGGTTGAAGCTTTTTTGGTAAGGTGTATAAAATTAAAAAATAAATAAATCAAAAGGCTTGTACTTTGAAAATTTCATGCAAACGATTTGGTTTAAACTCAGGCGGCCATTAGAAAAGAGAAGGCACATAGCTTTGCCTTTCTCTTTCATTGAAAGAATTTGACTTCCAGCACCTTCGCCAAGGAGGAATCGCCGATTTGACGGTTTCATTTCTAAGAAACCAGAGCAAAGTGAGTGTTGCGATCACTGTAAAGGGTGTTTTCCTGGTGATCTCGACGTTTTTCTTGCAAAAGCTCATCCGTCAGAGTGCCCCTTTAGTGTACGTCCCTATTTGAGAAGCCTCAGCTCGTTGCCCTTCAGGGGCCTACCTTTTATTTTAGCACAATCATTTCTGCTTTGGTTTCTTGTTCTTCCTTGTTATTGGCGGTGTTCTTGTTTATTTTGGGTTTTTTATCTGTTGCATTACCTTTCCTTTCAGTCACCTTGTCAAAAAAAAGAAAAGGTCAGATTTAAAAAAGAAAACGCATAGGAAAATATAATGATATATTATGTTGAAAATGTGCGTAGGACATTAGTTGGCGGTTCGTTGGTGTTATTTATCTGGTCAGAGAACTAGTCCACGGTGAGCAAATCCACAGTTGTTGTTTTAAAGCCAGCGCGTTACTATATCAGCAAGCAGTAGGTTAAAAGGGTCTCTGACCGATTGAACGCTAATATCACCTTCTAGTCTGGCGCAGGCAAAAAAGCCCGCAGCTGGGAGAGTCGCTGGCTTCTCTCTCTCTCTCCTCTCTCTCTCTCTCTCTCTCTCTCTCTCTCTCTCTCTCTCTCTCTCTCTCTCTCTCTCTCTCTCTCTCTCTCTCTCTCTCTCTCTCTCTCTCTCTCTCTCTCTCTCTCTCTCTCTCTCTCTCTCCAACTCACAACTGACTACCCGATTCGAATGAAAATCTGGTTAACGTCCTCCGGTCTGGAACAGACACATATGGGACATTAGTAGATATAAAAGATGGTGGGAACGATCCTGGATGCAATGACCGAAGGCAGTGCAACACCAGTAAAGTCCCGAGTTTTTTTTTTGTAACAATACAGATAGTTTTGCTGTTTGTTGAAAACCCGATTCCTGGCATCGGCTCTTTTATAGCCCAGTTGTGCCTTTAAAGCATCAACAAGCAAAATAAAAGGTAAAGAAAAGTATAAAGCAACATTTTAAAAAATGCACAACAAACAAACAAAAACAAAAACAGTGGTCTGTGATTAATGGAGATTGATTACGGATTATGCACAGAGCCTCTTGATTACTGCTCCCTGCTCAACAATATTACTTCCCTGAAAATATTTTTTTTAATGTTTGTGTTTTTTTTGTAAAAAAAAAAAAGATGAAGAATATTATAATGTTGCATATATCTCTCTGTCTTTGTTTATCTACTTTGTGTGTGTGTGTGTGTGTGTGTGTGTGTGTGTGTGTGTGTGTGTGTGTGTGTGTGTGTGTGTGTGTGTGTGTGTGTGTGTGTGTGTGTGTGTCTGTGTGTGTGTCTTGTGTGTGTGTCTTGTGTGTGTGTCTTGTGTGTGTGTGTGTGTGTGTGTGTGTGTGTGTGTGTGTGTGTGTGTGTGTGTGTGTGTGTGTGTGTGTGTGTGTGTGTGTGCGTGCGTGTGTGCGTGTGCGCGTGCGTGTGCGTGCGTGCGTGCGCGCGCGTGTGTGTGTGGTGTGTGCTGGCGCACCTGTGTCTGTGTCTGTTCCTGTTTTATCTTTTTTCTATATTTTAACGTCTTTTCGTGAATTTGTGCCTATTAGGTTGTGTTGCGGTGTCAAGTCAAGTCAAGTCAAAATCATCTTTATTGAGGGTTAAAGAATAAGCTAACAAAGCTTTTTTCCATCCTGCCCGGTGTGGTAGTGTGTGTGTGCGTGCGCGCGCGTGTGTGTTTGTATACGTGCACGCGCGCCATTTTTTAGTGTAAACGTATATATGTTTTCTCTTTTTTTGATCAGGAGCATCGGACTATGCCATAGCACATTTCACAAGTCTATCAACAGGTTATATTCGACAATCGTTGACAGTTTATTTCGTCATTTTTGGTTTGTGTTTGTTTTGCTTTGTTGTATTGTTATTGTTGTGGGGTTGTTGTTGTTGTTCTTGTTCTTGTTCTTGTTGTTCAAATTATTCTTTGGCATCATAGTATCAGTAGCCAAGCAATAACAGTGAATGCAGGCCTATTCTGACAATTGTTTTTTTGTGGTGTTTGCGTTGACAGATTCATAAACGAAATGTTCTACTTTGAAAGTTCGGGAACATAATCATAGTGACTTGTGAATGTATCATTCGTGTTTTAAATTACCAGATGTTTTTAACGTGCCGTCATTGTTCGTGTGGTTACTCTCTCTAATAAAGTTTCACGTCTAGTTTATATTATATGCCCCCCCCCCCCCCCCCCTCTTCAATACATTTATTACTGTTAGATGTTCTGTATTATGATTACGGCCATGACGGTTTTTCTATTGTATATAATAAGAAAAAGTTGCGTCTGGCGTCATTGTTCTATTTGTTGCTCTCTTTTTAAAGTGTCGTGTCGTGTCGTTTATTTTGCTTGACTTTTATTTTTTAAAAATGTATGTTCAATTGACATTGTTACTGTTACAGTTGTCGTATTGTGATTGTGGTTATGATTTTGTTGTTGCTATGGTCTATATGCAATAAATATTCATGTGAAAAGTTTGCCCTTTTTTCTTCTTCAAATAAAGTGTCTAATCTGTGTGCGTGCGCTCGCTGGTTTAACTCCCTGTCTTTGGATCGTTATTATCCTTTAGTCCTCTTGAAACAAACGAGAAATGAAAAAAAGAATATATTGAAAAAAGTACAAAGAAAAAGCCACATAAAAAATAGAAATGGCACGTGCAATCTTTCGAAAGCAATTAGGAATCTTTTATATTAGAGATAATGATACGACAAGGGTGATCTTCAATTTTATGCATTGGAAATAAACGTGGCGCATTATTTATTTTTTTAATCCTTTTTTTTATCTCCAAAAATCAAAATGAACGTAATTGAACGACGCAATTATAAAAAGAGATGCATAATTTCAATGACTGAAACATGGGCAGATAAATCTGTTACAGAAACAATTTTTACATATAATTTGATAGCAACCATATTAATACAAATTCAATTTATATAGAGATCAGCAAACAAACAAAAATCTAACAATGTTTAGCAAAAAATCCTGCAACCAAATAAAGAAATCCAAGAAAGCCAACAAGTTAGAAATAATTTCGTAGAAAAGAGGATCTGAGACACAATTTTAGGAACACTACGAAACTGGAAGCAATTTGAAGAATAATTCAAATTCAATAGACGATTTCGTGAAAATTAGAGTTGTTTACCTCCATTACTCGGTCAAATACCATAGCAACAATGCAACAATGGCGTCGAAGCTTGAAACCGCAGGATGCGAGTCAGCGACTTGCACAAATTATTTTTAGCAAAAATTAGGGGTGGCCACTGGCCACAAACTGATAAAACTTGCAAAATGTGACGTAAAAATATAAATGACATAATTTTGTTAGAATGACGCACG
>CM065687.1:32130356-32137856 GCA_017654935.2 Phymorhynchus buccinoides | reverse complement strand
AAAAATGGTGATAACCATAATGACGATGTTAATATTGATGCGATGAGACAATAAACCGAGGTCCCGTGTGCTCATGCACTTAGCACACGCTAAACCCAGTGGCAACGAAAAAGTTGTCATTTGGTCAAAATTTACCCCCCCCCCCCCCCCTCCCTTCCTTCCTCATCATTCACAAAAATCGCATGCAAAAATCGCATGTTAAAATAAAAAATAAAAAAATGGGTGGCGCGCCTCTGGCTGCGACGATCTCTCCAGGTGGGAGCAACCCGAATTTCACAGAGATGCATCTGTGACTATAATGTACCTAACCTAAATCATTCTTCTTCGTCTCTTCTTTTCTCTTTTATTCCCTTCTTTTCCTCCTCCTTGTCGCCTCGTGTTCACTAGTGTTCTTCCTTAACTCTTCTTCCGTCTTTCCCTCCTACCCGTACCCCTCCTTCTCCAAACTCATCATCCTCATCATCGCTAACATCGCCATCAAAAGTAGGCTATGCTTATCACCAACCCAACCACCACCTACAATCATCACAGTAGTTGTGGTTGTTGCACGTGCCCATGTCATTTAAAGCATGGGGGTGAGAGCCTTCCCCGGAACCATACACAATTGCCTATCAGTGTTCAAACTTCAATGGTCTTAATGCATTACATGTACATGTATCAGTATACATACCCTGTGTGAGATGCACGTTAAGCTGGAGACAGACTATGCGACTGCCTCATATGACTCGATCAGGTCGTGACGTAGACCAAATTTTGTTTCCCGCACAGAAGAGGTCACAAGCCATCTGACTGGGCCCGACTAAGTCAGACTGATCGAGCAGCATGGTATGCAAATGAGGTGAAACGTCATGACCTGATCGAGTCACATGAGGCAGTCACATAGTCTGTCGCCGGCTTTAGTGACAAAGTTTTGCTCAATTTATCTCAGGCTTGTACAAACGTTAAAAAACCCCATACGTTTAAGCACATGTCTTTGGCTCCACAAGCATTTCTCCATCTTCTTCTTCTTCTTCTTCTGCGTTCCCAGGCCATATGGCCATAATGGGTAAGGTACGTATGTGTCCGGTTTTCAGTTTTCACTGGTCTCCCTGCCGCGTACGGCCGACACATTCCGATTTCGGACGAGCTCAGAGGAGAAAAGTTATTTCGAAGATTGTGTTGGGGGAAAAAAAGGGCAGGAGAATGGGCCAATAAGTCAGAAAGATGGTATGACAGAAAGGAAAAGGCAGAGTCAAAGAGAGTGGCAGATTAGAGGAAGTTACAAGCACAGAACTTCCAGAAGGTGGGGGAACTATTTATAGGAAAGACCCCCCCCCCCCCACCCCCGGTATCCCCACGGCAAAGCCACAAGCATTTAAAAGTAAACACTCCCTGTTTATGCCACAAACGCTCATCCGCACCGGTCACCCCCATTTTTCTCTCAATATCTCTCTCCCTTCATCTCCTATATAGGGGAAGACGGGGTAAAAAGCGCATGGGCGGGTAAGAAGCCCACCCCAATTATCTCATGAAATGAAGCAAATTTCAGTCTCATTTTGCCCATGAGACGAGCGTTAATGTCTAGCATTCGTCTCATGGGCAAATTTGACTGAAATTTTTCTTTATTTCATGAGATAATTGGGGTGGGCGTCTTACCCGCCCATGCGCTTTTTACCCCGTCTTCCCCTACATGATAATCAATCGTGCCCAAGCTTCGTGTCAACGTTTGCTAAATTTCGAACTCATTTTTTTTGTTCTTTGAAAAACAAACAGTATTTCTGGTTTTCTTTTTCATTTTCTATGTGCTGCAATGATGCTGTGTTGTTGTTGTTGTTGTTGTTTTCCCGACATCGAGCGTCACAGTGTTTGCTGCGTCTGCTGCTGTTCCACGGGTTTTATTCGTTTTTTGTTGTAGGCCTATCTGTTTATTCTAAATATTTGCACAAGGGCTTTTTCTTGGGACTGCATATTGCCACAGGGGGGGAAGGAGAGAGAGAGAGAGAGAGAGAGAGAGAGAGAGAGAGAGAGAGAGAGAGAGAGAGACAGAGAGAGAGAGAGGAGAGAGAGAGAGAGAGAGAGAGAGAGAGAGAGAGAGAGAGAGAGAGAGAGAGAGAGGAGAGAGAGAGAGAGCGCACATACAAGCGGGGAAAAGACAGAGACAGTGAGAAACAAATAATTATGCAAGTAGAAGTGGAAACACACAGGTACGCAAGGGGAGACAAATACGCACACATACGCCGCCACTCGCAGACAGACGGACAGACAGACATTGACACATACAGAGAGAGAGAGAGACACCTGAGAGAGAGAGAGAGAGAGAGAGAGAGAGAGAGAGAGAGAGAGAGAGAGAGAGAGAGAGAGAGAGAGAGAGAGAGAGAGAGAGGGAGAGAGAGAGAGAGAAAGAGGGAGAGAGAGAGGAGAGAGAGAGGCACAGAGAGAGATAGAAAAGAGAGAGAGAGAGAGAGAGAGAGAGAGGAGAGAGAGAGAGAGAGAGAGAGAGAGAGAGGAGAGAGAGAGAGAGAGAGAGAGAGAGAGAGAGAGAAGAGACGAACGAACGAAAATGTTATTTATTCAGGGTAATGAGATCAGCTAATTAGCTAATATGAGAGAGAGAGAGAGAGAGAGAAGAGAGAGAGAGAGAGAGAGAGAGAGAGAGAGAGAGAGAGAGGATAGAGAGAGAGAGAGAGAGAGAGAGAGAGGAGAGAGGCGAGAGAGAGAGAGAGAGAGAGAGAGAGAGACGAACCGAACGAAATGTTATTTATTCAGGGTAATGAGATCAGCTAATTAGCTAATTAGAGAGAGAGAGCGCGAGAGCAGACGAGAGAGAGAGAGGGGAGAGAGAGAGAGAGAGAGAGAGAGAGGAGAGAAGAGAGAGGAGAGAGAGAGAGCGAGAGAGAGAGAGAGAGAGATAGTGAGAGAGAGAGAGAGAGAGAGAGAGAGAGAGAGAGAGAGAGAGAGAGAGAACGAACGAACGAAATGTTATTTATTCAGGGTAATGAAGATCAGCTAATTAGCTAATATGAGAGAGAGACGAGAGAGAGAGAGAGAGAGAGAGAGAGAGAGAGAGAGAGAGATAGAGAGCGAGAGAGAAGAGAGAGAGAGAGAGAGAGAGAGAGAGAGACGAAACGAACGACGAAAATGTTATTTATTCAGGGTAATGAATCATCAGCTAATTGAGAGAGAGCTAGAGAGAGAGAGAGAGAGAGAGAGAGAGAGAGAGAGAGAGAGAGAGAGAGAGAGAGAGAGAGAGAGAGAGAGAGAGAGAGAGAGAGAGAGGAGAGAGAAAGAGAGAGACAGAAACGAACGAAATGTTATTTATTCAGGGTAATGAGATCAGCCAATTAGGCTAATGAGAGAGAGAGAGAGAGAGAGAGAGAGAGAGACAGAGACAGAGAGACAGAGACAGACAGACAGACAGCCAGACAGACAGACAGACAAACAGAAAGCAAAAGGAAAAATGGGACTGGAAAAACTAGAAAAACTAGAAACTTAGAATGAAAATTCCGCTTAACGTCCTCCGGTCTGGAGCAGTCACATATGGGACATTAGTAGATTATAAAGATGGTGGGAACGATCCTGGAGGCAATGCCTGGAGGCAGTGCAACACCAGGACAGTCCCGAATGTTTTAATAATACAGATGATTTACTACAACTAAAATAAACCTGTACATTTATATCACCACCGTCCAAATGTTATAGAAGATGCTAAAATGTAAACATTTTTGTTGTAGGCCTATCTGTTTATTCTAAATATTTGCACAAGGGCTTTTCTTGGATTGCATATTGCCACAGGGGGGATAAAACAATTGCGCACACTCGCAGACAGACGGACAGACAGACATTGACACATACACACAGAGATAGAGAGAGAGAGAGAGACCGATTCGAGAGAGAGAGAGAGAGAGAGAGAGAGAGCCGAGAGAGAGAGAGAGAGAGAGAGAGAGAACGAGAGAGAGAGAGAGAGAGAGAGAGAGAGAGAGAGAGAGAGAGAGACATTACATAAGTGTTATTATATACGTAGGTCTAGCTAGAATGTTGTGCTATAAAATACAAACTACGGCAAGCAAGGATGAGACACGGCCATCAAGAAATGATCGATAGGGGAAGACGGGGTAAAAAGCGCATGGGCGGGTAAGAAGCCCACCCCAATTATCTCATGAAATAAAGAAAATTTCAGTCAAATTTGCCCCTGAGACGAATGCTAAACATTAACGCTCGTCTCATGGGCAAAATGGGACTGAAATTTGCTTCATTTCATGAGATAATTGGGGTGGGCTTCTTACCCGCCCATGCGCTTTTTACCCCGTCTTCCCCTAGTAGATATAAAAATGGTGGGAACGATCCTGGAGGCAATGCCTGGAGGCAGTGCAACACCAGGACAGTCCTGAATTTTTAATAATACAGATGGTTTACTACAACTAAGATAAACCTGTACATTTATACCACCACCGTCCAAATGTTATAGAAGATGCTAAAATGTAAACAACTACATTAACCCTTTCACCGCCAAAGTCGAATTTTAGCACCACAGTGATTTAACACATATGTTTCTAAAAGGCATCAAATTGGGGTCTATTATCCACAGACCCTATTGTCTTAGTTTTGGGAAGTAAGGATAGACCTTATTTTATGTGTCACAGAAGAATCCCCAATACTGCAGATGGATTTTGTTCTCTACCCAGGTAAATGTAATGGAATATTTTGGCTGAAATATGGCTGGCGGTGAAAGGGTTAATAAGTGTTAGTATATACGTAGGTCTAGCTAGAATGTTGTGCTGTAAACTACGTGAAGCAAGGATGAGACACGGCCTTCAAGAAGTGATCTTTACACTGAAAAAGAAATACAACAAAACGTATCGACATAGCCTTGCATGCAGCCCACGTGTGCAATAAAACAAACGGCACGGATTGCTTTAGAAAGAAACGAGATCAGAAATAGCAAAACACCTACATGTTTGATGAGAAGCGGGTCAGCATAAATAACAATGTACAGGGAGAAAGGTGGCATGAGTGGTTAAGACGTTCGCCTGCCGAATGCGATGCGTGACTGCAACGTGAGTGACCCGGGTTCGAATCCCGGCCTCCTCGCCCTTTCTTTCTAGTTTGACAGGAAAATCGAACTGAACGTCCAGTCCTTCGGATGGGGACTTAAAGCTAGTCTGACCCCGTGCGCTTTACGCACGTAAAAAATCCAACGGTAGTTGATATTCGGCAAGAGCAGGGAGACATCCCGCTGCCTGGTATGGCCAAATTGATAGCTAGGTTTTCCAAGTGTGCCCACACCCCCTCCTCACCCTGTGCCCCAACCCCCCAAAATAAAAATGGGTAGGCGCTGCTCTTGCGATGACGCGCTCTCCGGGGGAGAGCAGTCCGAATTTCACAGAGATAAGACTGTGACTAGAATATACCAAATACGAAAAAAAATCATAAAAATCAATGGACACAAGCACAGTTGAAGTTAACAAAAAGACGTCTGTTGTAAACCAACTAAAAGAATCGACAATAAGAAGGAACAAAAAGAGGGGGTGGCGCTGCGCTTGCAGCGACGCGCTCTCCAGGTGGGAGTAGCCCAAATGTAACATTGTTTAGTCTCTGTGATTAGAATATATACCAAATACCAAATACCAAAATACCTAATATAAAATTTTTTTTTAAAGTGGTGGTGCCCTCGGAGGAGGACCTCACTCACGCTGGCTCCGCGACTAAGAGAATAGTGTCGTCAGTAGGGTAGCTTAGTAGGTGGTGTCCTGAACAGGCTCTACTGAACTCCACTGAAGTGACTCAGCAGCAGTGCAGTGTCTCCTGGGTTGGTTGCCTCCTGACGGCCTAACATAGATTCGCTCCTCTTGGACTGCTGGTCGCGGATTCTGCGACCTGAACGTGCGGAGGTGTGGCTGCGAATTGGGACTCGGAATGAGCGGCGTGGGAGCAACGCCACAGTACGGCCTAGAAAATGAGACAGCTATATAAAAAATTTTTTTTTTTTTAAAAAGAACAAGATGAAGCTCAAACTTTACACAAATCTTGATCTTTACCTTTCTTATGAAACAAAGTCTTCTTGTGATGTGCCACCGCCCCCCCCCCCCCTCCCCCCCTGCATTTCTCGGTTAATTCTATTTTTCCGTTTTTGCCTTTCTTACCATACATAAAGCTGTATTTTAGGAACATTTTTAGCTAATAACCTTTTTGGAATACTAACCCTAGCCCTAACCCTAGCCCTAAACCTAACCCTACCCCCCACTGCAGTACACCGCGATTTGTCACAGTTGTGGTTCGTTGCGTTTTTCCGTCTTATAGAGTGGGGGGTAGGGTTAGGGTTAGGGCTAGGGTTAGGGTTAGGGTTAGTATTCCAAAAAGATAATTAGCTGAAAATGTTCCTAAAATACAGCTTTATGTTTGGTAAGAAAGGCAATAACGGAAAAATACAATTAACCGAGAAATGTAGGGGGGGGGGGGGGGGGCACATCTTGACCTTTTCCGGAAAGGTAATATCAAATGACTCAATTTTGAACATAGGCATTGTTTGCATAATTACTCTTGCCTTTTACTGCAGTGAGTGCTTACGGGGAGAAAAGGAGGCGTGCGGGGTGGTGGGAAAGGTAATTCAGAAAGAATACCAATGCCTACTTACTTTTTTTTTTTTTTTTTTTTTTTTTTATTAAAGGGGCACCCTGACGGATGAGTGTTTGCAATAAACACGTTGAGATCACTAGGAAAACACCTTTTACAGAGATCGCAACACTCATTTTGCTCTGGTTTCCTAGAAATCAAACCGTCAAATCGGCGATTCCTCCTTAGCGGAGGTGCTGGAAGTCAGAAAGTACAAGCACAAGCATGTACCTGCCTTCTGTTTTGTAATGGCCGCCTGAGTCGCTTAGTCCAAATCACGAAATGTCCACAATGCAATGGTGATCTCGACGTGTTTCTTGCAAAAACTCATCCGTCAAGGTGCCCCTTTAAAAAACCAGTCTGCTTCTCTGAAAGATTGGACTGTAGTGTGTTCACTGTGTGTGCATGCTTGTTAGTCGTGTCCGATCATGACTTCTAGATAGCGGAGGAGGCAGCTGCTATTTGGGAAGCTTGGGCTAGGATTGTCTATCTGCCTGTCTCTTCATCTTTCTTTCTTTCTTTTTCTTCTTCTTCTGCGTTCCCGGGCCATATGGCCATACTGGGTAAGATACGTATATGTCCGGTTTACAGTTTTCACTGGTCTCCCCGCTGAGTACAGCCGACACATTCCGATTTCGGAGGACTCTTTCTTTCTATTTCTCTCTCTCTGTCTCTCTCTCTCTCTCTCTCTCACCACTCTCTCATCTTCTCTCTCTCTCTCTCTCTCTCTCTCTCTCTCTCTCTCTCTCTCTCTCTCTCTCTCTCTCTCTCTCTCTCTCTCTCTCTCTCTCTCTCTCTCATAGTCTACGTTTTATATGATCAAAATATCAAGGACAAAAGGGGAGAAGGAGAGAGAGAGAAAGGCAGACAGACAAAGAAAAAGAAAAAAAGAAAAAAAGAAGAGAGGGCAGA
>CM065687.1:32112856-32120356 GCA_017654935.2 Phymorhynchus buccinoides | reverse complement strand
ATCACCCTGAAAACATAACAACAACAAAAACCCAAAGAAGCATATATAAATCAATTCATGTCATGACTCTGATTCGTAATGTGAACTTTGATTTTTTTACGCGTTGAACTCTGTAGAGGGGAAGTATTGTTTTTATTTTGATCTTGATGGTTTTTTGCTCCTTCTGTTGCCTACTTTTTGCTCCTTTTGCTATATTTGATGTTTGCTGTTTAATTGTTTGTCTGTGTTGATAAAGGCGCATTCGCCGAAATATCCAGTAGTTTTGTTTTGTCTCTTGTGAATAAAATAACGTCACTTTGCACTTGTCGTGTAGTTGTTTGTTTGTTGTATGTTCCAGTGACGTTGCAGTCTGTTTCATTACTCCATCGTATTAGTGCCATTCGTCACTATCTCACAGTCGAAGCCACCCAGACTCTAGTACAGTCAGCTTTTGTACTGTCTCGCATCGATTATTGCAATTCCTTACTTGTAGGCTGTCCTCAAACCCTCCTCAACAAACTTCAGAACAATGCAGCTCGGTTAATCCTTAAAGTCCCTCGTACAGACCACATCAAACCCCACCTCAATACCTTACACTGGCTTCCAGTCGAGGCAAGAATAAAGTATAAAATTGCTTGCCTCTGTTTCAATGCTGTCCATTCATCTAGTCCTGCCTACCTCTCTCATCTCGTTCACCTGTACTCACCCTCCAGGTCTCTCCGTTCCTCTTCTGACAAACTTATCCTTTCTATTCCTCGTACAAACACTAAGACATAATTATGGTGAACGTTCATTTTCTTTCAGCGCCCCTTCTGTCTGGAACACCCTACCATATGAACTTCGTTCTGCTAAATCTTTCCAGTCTTTCAAAACCGCTCTTAAAACTCACCTCTTCCGGCAATACCTCTGATTTCTTCCTGGTCCTTGTAGTGACGTTCGATACAATCGCCAGACGGGCGAATGGCCGTATGCATATTTATGGGGAGGAAATTAGAACTGAAACAGGGTGCTTTTTCATTATATTAATAACTATGCCATCTATCAATTTGTCTTTCTTTCTCTGTCTATGCCTGCCTATCTGTCTGTGTGCCCACACGCGTGTGAGTATTTTATGTTTGATTATAGCCTATATGCAGCAGCGTGTGAGGGGGAGGGGGGGGGTGTGTGCGTGTGCGTGCGCGCGTGTGTGTGTGTATGTGCTGTTGTTGTTTCTCTATTCATTTTTTTTAATTTGCCCAGCTTATCAATAATTAATTATGTTAACTAACTGTGTACATATTTTGTGCGCGTGCGTGTGTGTAGGCCTATGTGTTTGAGTATTTATGTGTGTGTGTGTGTGTGTGTGTGTGTGTGTGTGTGTGTGTGTGTGTGTGTGTGTGTGTGTGTGTGTGTGTGTGTGTGTGTGAGTGTGCGTGCGTGTGTGCGTGTGCGTGTGTGAGTGACAGTGTGTGTGTGTGTGTGTGTGTGTGTGTGTGTGTGTGTGTGTGTGTGTGTGTGTGTGTGTGTGTGTGTGTGTGTTTCTCTTTCCATTCAGACCTTTGTTTCTCCCCGTGGGGATACCGGGGGTGGGGGGGGTGTCTTTCGTAAAAATAGTTCCCCCACCTTCTGAAAGTTCTGTGCTTGCAACTTCCTCTAATCTGCCACTCTCTTTGACTCTGTGTCTTTTCCCTTTGCTTTCTGTCATCTACTATCTCTCTGACTTATTGACCCATTCTCCTGCCTTTTTGCCCCCCAAAAAAAAAAATCTTCCAAATAATTGTTCTCCATTGAGCTCCTCCGAAATCAGAATATGTCAGCTGTACGCAGCGGGGAGACCAGTGAAAACTGAAAACCGGACACATACGTACCTTACCCATTATGGCCATATGGCCTGGGAACGCAGAAGAAGAAGACCTTTGTTTTCCCAGCCCGTTAGCTGTAGACCACGTTATCGAACACAGACATGCAACAGGAAGACAGGAAGACATAAACAAGCATCGCAAACAAAGCAGGGGCGGCTAAGCCGAGACCAAAAAAACCCAAGGGCATCGCCGAGCGGCAGAAACGCATTGCAACAATGCAAACCCGGCCAGAGTTATGTCCTCCCCCCCCCCCCCCCCACCCACCCCCCAATAAACACACCACTTTCCACCCTTACAGAACGCATAAAATACATAGCCCAAAATTTGAAGCGATTCTGTTCAGTAGTTCACGAGATACAGCTGAACTTTTATACAAACTTCCTTGCACCATGGTACACCACCACACAAACGTTGAAGCGATTCTGTTCACTAGTTCACGAAATAAAGCTGGGGGAAATTACATAGCCCAAAGAAGGAAATTTCGGTTTTCAAGGTCAAACTTCAAGGTCAAGGTCAGCACGGTGTTGATTAACGAAAGGAAGCTTCCTTTTCAAGCTGTCTACCCCTCTGCCAATTTTAATCAAAGTCCAAACAGTAGTTTTTAAGATAATCGATACACAGACACACAGACACACACACAGACACACACACAGACACACACACACACACACACACACACACACACACACACACACACACACACACACACACACACACACACACACACAAAACCAATCGCAAAACCCCGGCCTCTGGCCGGGTAAAAAAGGACAGCGGAGACAATAAATCCAGACCTCCTGTGGCAGCTTCCTAGTCCAAATCTGCTTAGGGGGGGTTGCAGAAACGGCATTCCCAAGATTAAACCTTCGCTTCTTAGCCCACAAACACCTTACAACAAATCAAATCAAATCAACTTTTATTTCAAAAACCCCTGGGGGCACAAGAAAATGCATACACGTACCATTCACACCTGCGGCATCAAACATTACAAACAATATCCCAAAAGACCCCATAACAGTACACATCAGCATAGTATTACATAGGCTCCAAACAAAAAACAACAACAAAAACCAACAAAAACACTCTTTTTTTTAACAGTACTCATCACCATATAGACAGGCACATTATACCAATCATTCACAGATACACCTTCATACACACACACACACACACACACACACACACACACACACACACACACACACACACACACACACACACACACACACACACACACACACACACATATACACACACAACACAGTTGCTGGAATTGCACATATGAATCCTTTTTTTTAAACCGCTAATTAACTTATCTCCATTAACAAATATTGACATATGAAACAAGACAAGAAACAATTAGGACATAAACTCAGACATGGTGACCAAGATGTGTGAATAATAGAAGAAGAAGAAAAAAAAAAATAAGAAAAAAAAAAGAAAAAAAAAAAATGTGAATGTGGTATGAGGTACGTGGTATCAACTAAGGTTCAGAACTCTTTTAAGATAACCTTTATGAAACAAACTAAACGACTGAGAGTTCTTTTATTTTTTGACTGAAATAAGGAATTAAACTTTATTACGTTTGGGTTTTTTAAACAATAATTTGGCAAATAACGTTTTCTAGCATCCTGAAACGTTTGACATTCAAAAACATAATGAAATTCATCTCCTAGAGCTTGGTGGTCGCACTTCGAGCAAAATCTTTCACTATGTGGGATATTTTGGATTCTCCCCGTTTGAATGGGTAATCTATGATTTAATGTTCTAAATTTTACAAAAAACAATAATAAGTTTTCGGGTAACATTTTGAAGTAATCCTCACAAGAAAACAGAAGTGGGGTTTCGAATGCAAAAGGCCAACAAACAAGTTTGCGTCGGTGGATAATGTAGCTTTAACCCTTGCATAGCCAGCCATATTTCAGCCCAAAAAATCCATTAAGTTTACTTGGGTAGTCAACAAAATCCTTAAGCAGTATTGGGGACTCCTCTGTAGAAATGTATAAAATAAGGTCTATCCTTACTTCCTAACACTAAGACAATAGGGTATTTGGATAATGTACCCCAAATTGATGCCTTTTAATGACGTAGGTGTTAAATCACTGTGGTGCTAAAATCCGACTTTGGCGGTGAAATGGTTTTAAAGATAAGGATTTAGATGGAGAACGCGGATGTGTGAGATCAATGAGAATGTCACTGGTGGTACTTTATCAAAGACCGTAAATCTTTTATTAGAACGAAATCTTTGATTTTATATCAACAAAAGCCATCCATTTTTCAAGCTGTAAAACAAAAATAATATGGGTGTTTTGCGCTGATCGGACGACAGTTCTTTGGAATGTATATATCACACAAACATCATTGTGTGCATCATCAGCAAATAAAAAAGACAAATTGCATCCTCGGAAATTGACTGTTCGAACGACTTCCCGTCTTAGGAAGAACATTAATCTAGCTTTGCATAAAAACAGACGAATAGAAAAACAGATGCAGAGACAGTAAGACACAGACTAAGACAGAGACAGTAAGACAGAGACAGTAAGACAGAGACAGTAAGACAGAGACAGTAAGACAGAGACAGTAAGACAGAGACAGTAAGACAGAGACAGTAAGACAGAGACAGTAAGACAGAGACAGTAAGACAGAGACAGTAAGACAGAGACAGTAAGACAGAGACAGTAAGACAGAGACAGTAAGACAGAGACAGTAAGACAGAGACAGTAAGACAGAGACAGTAAGACAGAGACAGTAAGACAGAGACAGTAAGACAGAGACAGTAAGACAGAGACAGTAAGACAGAGAGTAAGACAGAGACAGTAAGACAGAGACAGTAAGACAGAGACACAGAGACAGTAAGATACACAGTAAGACAGAGACAGTAAGACACACAGTAAGACAGAGACAGTAAGACAGAGACAGTAAGACAGAGACAGTAAGACAGAGACAGTAAGACAGAGACAGTAAGACACAATAAGACAGAGACAGTAAGGCAGAGACAGTAAGACACAGAGTAAGACAGAGACAGTAAGACAGAGACACAGAGACAGTAAGACACACAGTAAGACAGAGACAGTAAGACAGAGACAGTAAGACACAATAAGACAGAGACAGTAAGGCAGAGACAGTAAGACACAATAAGACAGAGACAGTAAGGCAGAGACAGTAAGACACAATAAGACAGAGACAGTAAGACAGAGACAGTAAGACACAATAAGACAGAGACAGTAAGACAGAGACAGTAAGACACAGACAGAGACAGTAAGACAGAGACAGAGACAGTAAGACAGAGAGTAAGACAGAGACAGTAAGACAGAGACAGTAAGACAGTACAGACACAGAGACAGTAAGATACACAGTAAGACAGAGACAGTAAGGCAGAGACAGTAAGACACAATAAGACAGAGACAGTAAGGCAGAGACAGTAAGACACAATAAGACAGAGACAGTAAGACAGAGACAGTAAGACAGAGACAGTAAGACAGAGACAGTAAGACAGAGACAGTAAGACAGAGAGTAAGACAGAGACAGTAGGAGACATAAGACAGAGACAGTAAGACACAAGTAAGACAGAGACAGTAAGACAGAGACAGTAAGACACAATAAGACAGAGACAGTAAGACAGAGACAGTAAGACAGAGACAGTAAGAGAGACAGTAAGACAGAGACAGTAAGACAGAGAGTAAGACAGAGACAGTAAGACAGAGACAGTAAGACAGAGACAGTAAGACAGAGACACAGAGACAGTAAGATACACAGTAAGACAGAGACAGTAAGACAGAGACAGTAAGACAGAATAAGACAGAGACAGTAAGACAGAGAGACAGTAAGACACAATAAGACAGAGACAGTAAGACAGAGACAGAAACCAAAGAGGGGGTTTACAGAGACAAAAACGTAGCCACAATGACAAGCAGAAAATGATACGGAAAGAAACATTGAAAAGAACGGAAAGCTTTGAGAGAGAGAGAGAGAGAGAGAGAGAGAGAGAGAGAGAGAGAGAGAGAGAGAGAGAGAGAGAGAGAGAGAGAGAGAGAGAGAGAGAGAGAGAGAGAGAGAGAGAGAGAGAGAGAGAGAGAGAGAGAGAGAGAGAGAGAGAGAGAGAGAGAGAGAGAGAGAGAGAGAGAGAGAGAGAGAGAGAGAGAGAGAGAGAGAGAGAGAGAGAGAGAGAGAGAGAGAGAGAAGAGAGAGAGAGAGAGAGAGAGAGAGAGAGAGAGAGAGAGAGAGAGAGAGAGAGAGAGAGAGAGAGAGAGAGAGAGAGAGAGAGAAGGAGAGAGAGAGAGAGAGAGAGAGAGAGAGAGAGAGAGAGAGAGAGAGAGAGAGAGAGAGAGAGAGAGAGAGAGACGAGAGATGAGAGAGAGAGAGAGAGAGAGAGAGAGAGAGAGAGAGAGAGAGAGAGGAGAGAGAGAGAGAGGGAGAGAGAGAGAGAGAGAGAGAGAGGAGAGAGAGAGAGAGAGAGATAGAGAGAGGGAGAGAGAGAGAGAGGGAGAGAGAGAGAGAGAGAGAGAGAGAGAGAGAGAGAGAGAGAGAGAGAGACAGAGAGAGAGAGAGACAGAGAGAGAGAGAGACAGAGAGAGAGAGACAGAGAGAGAGAGAGAGAGAGAGAGAGAGAGAGAGAGAGAGAGAGAGAGAGACAGAGAGAGACAGAGAGAGAGAGAGAGAGACGAGAGAGAGACAGAGAGAGAGAGAGAGACAGAGAGAGACACGCAAAAACGTCGTAGCAAAGAGACGCAAGAGACTGACATACAATTTTGTTTTTAAAAGAGATGTTGAACACAGGGCTTTCAGAATTATGCTGGGGGCAGAAATAACAGGAAGAGACAGGCAAACTTTTCTGAAACCACCAAAGCAATAAGAGTGGTTGAAATAATATGCTAGTAAGCCCTACTTGTCCTCCCTTCAACGATTATGTGTAACCCTTCGAATACAGAGGTCTAACCCAGCTTGTCAAAAGCCTGTCATTATGTTGGCCTGTCCATATTTAACCCTTTCACCGCCAATGTTGCATTTATGCACCACAATGGTTTAACACCCATGTCACTAAAAGGCATCAAATCAGGACCGTTATCTGAAGACCTTATTTTCTTCTTTTTTTTAGGCAAGGATAGGCCTAATGTTATGCATTTCAGAGGAAATTCACAATAACTGCAGATACATTTTTAGTTCTACCCTGTTCAGTTTAATGACATTTTTTAGCTACACAAATAGCTGGCAGCGAAAGGGTTAAAAAGAAGAAGAAGATAACTCTAATGATAAACGTTAGTGTTTCTTTTCCTACTTCTCCACCCCTTTCTCTTTCATACTCCCTACTCTGTATCTTACTTGCCACAGCCCTGTTGGCTTATACGCACGCATGCACACATATGAAATCAAATCGGTTAAACTACGGAGTGGTGGTTGTGAGGTTGGTCATTTAAGTTTTGCAGGGTACTATCCTTCGATCGCTCTCGTCTCTCAAGTCTACGCGCGCGCGCGTGTGTGTGTGTGTGTGTGTGTGTGTGTGTGTGTGTGTGTGTGTGTGTGTGTGTGTGTGTGTGTGTGTGTGTGTGTGTGTGTGTGTGTGTGTGTGTGTGTGTGTGTGTGTGTGTGTGTGTGTGTGTCAAGTCAAGTCAAGTCAAGTCAAAACGATCTTTATTGAGGATAAAAGGAATAAGCTTAAAAGCTTTTTTACATCCTGTCCTCA
>CM065687.1:32092856-32100356 GCA_017654935.2 Phymorhynchus buccinoides | reverse complement strand
AGAGAGAGAGAGAGAGAGAGAGAGAGAGAGAGAGAGAGAGAGAGGAGAGAGAGAGAGAGAGAGAGAGAGAGAGAGAGAGAGAGAGAGAGAGAGAGAGAGAGAGAGAGAGAGAGAGAGAGAGAGAGAGAGAGAGAGAGAGAGAGAGAGAGAGAGAGAGAGAGAGAGAGAGAGAGCGAGATGACACTAGCACTGACAATTAACATATTTATATTGTCCGTTTAAGAGTTACGCCCTTTATAGAAGTGGGATTCGGGTCGGTGTGTGTGTGTGTGTGGGGGGGGGGGGGGTTACAACAGGCATCAGAGCCTAGCATAAAGGCATAATTAATAACACACTAGAGCGTTAAGACGCTAAATCAGTCACCAACCGCGCGGCAGCGTTTTCGTGTGGCTCCAGTGACCTTGACCTTTGACCCATGACCTTCATTATCGAACTTGGCCTAGATCTCTCCATTACCTACCCGCATGCAAAATGTGGGCATCCTAAGTCCATCCGTTCAAACGCTAGAGACACGAGTGAAAACATTACCAATCCGCTCTCTACGACCGCGGTTGGTAACAATTGATCTCATTCATGTGAAGAGAGAGATAGAGAGAGAGACAGACAGACAGATGACAGACAGACAGACAGAAGAGACAATCAGAGAGAGAGAGAGAGAGAGAGAGAGAGAGAGAGAGAGAGAGAGAGAGAGAGAGAGAGAGAGAGGAGAGAGAGAGAGAGAGAGAGAGAGAACAGAGAGAACACGGGAACACGGGAACACGGGAAATTTATTCAGAAAGGCCTTTGGCCCCTGTGAAGGGGGGAACAATAAATACATGAAACAAAGAAAAGAACTGGAAAAACAAATAGAAAACTATGATATCAGTAACTCTCTCAATTTGAAAGCTTTTGACAAAAACATAGACACATTTTTAATATCTTTATATCTCTTAGAACTAAGCAGTAATTGCAATCTAAACAAGCAAGGGTACCTATAGTATTTTCCTGGGATGAACTGTCGGCGTAAAGTTTCCAAAAATGGACAACAAAATAAAAAATGTATTTCATTTTCCTCATCTTGCATACACATAGGGCAAATTAGATCTCTTTCCGTGTGTTGTCTGTACCTATAATAATGACTTTTAATTTCTGATACACCAAAACGAAATTTAACTATACTTTTTTTCAAAAAACATATCTAAATCAGATTTTAAGTAAAACTGAATATCATGTCCATCAACAATATTTCTATAAATATTATATCTATTACTCGTTTCAATATGATTATGCCACACTTGCCATCTACAATCAACTAATCTTTGCCTTAAGACACGAACAAAAAGATTTCGATTACCAACAGACTGATTCAGCCACACATCTCCAAATCCACACTCACACAAAAGACGTCGAACACTTGAGACCCAATTTTGTTTTCCCTTCCCATCTAATTGTACCAACATATTATATGCTTTTCGTGGCAGTCTAGACTGATCCATACACAAAAGTTTTAACCAATACTGAATACATCTAACAGCTGAGCAGATAGATAATGGATATCTACCAGTCTCTCCGTAAACTAAATCGTTAGAAACACGTTTATCTACCCCTAGAAACTTTTTCAATGCGAACAAATGAACAGATTCACAATGTGTAACAGAATTACTTAATCCCCAAATTTCTGCCCCATACAACAAAATTGGCTGAATCTGCGAATCAAATATTTTCAACAGTAAATCAAGCGAATTGTTATTTAAGGTAGCCAGTTTTTTCATGACGCATATTAAAGCTCTCTTTCCCCTACTTGCTAGGTCCTTGCAGGCGAAATTAAAACTCAAACGTGTAGAAAAGTAAATACCTAGATACTTATAAACATTTACTACAGGCATTACAGCCCCATTATACACCCACCTCTCTCTTGCAGCCAAATAACCACCTTTCCTAAACACAACAATATTGCTTTTGTTCATATTTACATTAAGTTCAAGGGATGATGCAGCTGTGCTTAAACTATTCAGCTGTCGCTGTAAGCCTATCACAGTTTTTGAAATCAAAAGAATGTCATCAGCTAGCAACAAAATAAATAATTCTAACAAATCTTCAGAAAAGTTTGCACCATGACTACCATTATTAATAACTTATATGGCTAGTTCGTTTATGAAAATTGAAAACAAAACAGGACTACAAGCATCCCCTTGTCTAACCCCAGAAAAGCAATTAATATATTATGTCAAACTTGAACCTGTTCTAACTCTACTTTTCACTACATTATACATAGCTCTAATACATTTAAATAATTTCCCCTTTATACCATGTTTTAATAAAATTGGCCACAATAGCTGTCTATTTACCGAATCGAAGGCTTTTTCAAAATCAATAAATGCAACATAAAATTTACGATTGAAAGAAAACTGTTTTTGAACAAAAGAGAGAAGAGTGAACATATGGTCAATTGTAGAATATCCCCTTTTGAAACCAGCCTGATGCTCTCCCGTAATATTATTAACTTCGACCCATTCTTGCAAACGCTTGTTTATAATTGTACTATATAGTTTACTGCTTATGTCAACAAGGGATATACCCCTATAATTACTAGGATTATGAACATCACCCTTCTTAAACAACGGAAGAAGAATAGATTCACACCAATTCTCAGGAAATGAACCACCATCAAAGAGCGTGTTAAAAAATTTCACGAGAAAGTCAAACATCTGCATGCTACCATTTTTTAACAATTCACCAATAATATTATCTGGGCCAGCAGCTTTATTATTCTTCAACTTCCGTATGGCCGATAGTACTTCATCACGAGAAATAGCACGATTAAAATGCTGATCATCTGCATCATCAGAAAATAAATCACTCTCATCAACATTTAGTGTATGTTTCTCAAGTAAAGCTTTAAAGTGATCAAACCAAGTTTCCAGGGAAATATTATTCCTCGGGAGAGAGAGAGAGAGAGAGAGAGAGAGAGAGAGAGAGAGAAAGAGAGAGAGAATATATTGTCCGCCAGTTACGCTCTTTATAGAAGTGGGATGGGGGGGGGGGGGGGCGGGGGGGGGGGGGGGGGGAAGGGGGGGGGGGGGGGGGGGCTATAACAGTCATCAGAGCGTAGCATAAGGGCATAATTAATAACACATTAATGTGTAATTAATTATGCCTTTATGCTACGCTCTGATTGTAATTACAATTTCTTTTCATTCGTGTGAAGAGAAGAGAGAAGAGAGAGAGGAGAGAGAGAAGAGGAGAGAGAGAGAGAGAGAGAGAGACCCTGATGAGAGAAGAGAGAGAGAGAGATAGAGAGAGAGATTGACAGACAGACACACACACACCACACACACACACACGCCACACACGCACACTGCACGAGCATACACACACACACACACACACGCACACACGCACGCACGCCACGCACGCACGCACGCACGCACACGCACGCACGCACACGCGCACGCACACGCACACACACACGCACACACGCACACACACACACACACCACACACACACACAACACTCTTAACGGACTTTCAGACACACAGACATATGTATTTTAAAAAAAGCATACGTTCATTGTAGGCCAACAGAAAAATCTTATTAAAAGAATAATCGTGTAATGATCTTGCAACTGTACGCCTATAACCTAATATAGCCAGAGACAGGGAAGTTACACTCAAGTATCACCTAATAGTTTCATAGGCCAAGCAAACATTTCTTTAAAAGACACACCAGATCACGTGCCAAAATGACGGGTTTCACGTATTTTTCCTCTTATGGTTGGGTAAGAAATCTTGCTTTGACCAGGTTTGACTCCCATTGAAAAACGCCCCCAAATTGAAAACGAACCATCATTTTAAAGAGCAGTCTCAATCTGAAGTTGGGGACATTTGTATGTGAGTCACAGCTACTACCCAGAACAAAAAAACCAAAGGACTTAATCGTGGTGGGTCAGTGGGTCTTTAAAGAGGAAGAAGGGGGAATTCGCGCTTTTCTGATCAATTTGCGAACACGGATTTTCTTTCTACCAACTACTCTGTAACTAAAATAACAGTTTGGATGGGTTCCAGAGAGACTGAAAAGGTACTATACCCCCTTCCCCCTCCTAACATAGAGTTATGAGGGGCGGGGGAGGGGGGTGGGGTGGCGAGAGAGGGTCTGGCTGGTTTTTCATTTTTTGTCATAGACAGGCAGTCGACTAGCCATCCCCCGCAGGGAAATGATTTTTGGTTCAGACACGAGAGTGAAAATAACACAAAGCAGACTGGTAAATGCGCTGTGCATCAATCTTTTCTCACTCTCCGGTTAACTCGTGAATAAGAGTTATATAAGTCTAATGTACCTTAACACGGAAATCTCTTTACCGTCCTTTTGAATTATATTAGGCCTATTAGTTTTCTTTCGCTTAATTTAAGGGCCAGCCACACGTCCACTAAAATCGTACCACTGTACGATACGATTCGATCACGTGGTCGCCAAGAACAAATGTGATTCGCGCTTTGAGATCTCGTGATCGAATCGTATCGTACAGTCGTAGGATTTTAGCTGACGTGTGGGGCTGACCCTTTAGTCTCGTTGTTTCAACATTTAAACTCCCCTTGTAGGCATGAGGCTGTGTCAGACCGGTTGACATAAGCTAGAACGCCAAGGCTACATCAAAATGTTGTTATGCTCTGCATGGTTGTGCGGGGATTGTCTTAGTCCACGACAAGCTCCTAGCATAACATCATCAGTCTAAAATCCCCCGAAGTCGGAGTGTGGCTGCTCACGTGGCGGGGTAATCAAAAACGGCCACACACGTAATGTTCTCGTTTCATCCCCTAGCTGGTACATTTGTACCATAGTGTTCAAGTGCTTCGGCTGTTGGGGTGATCCCTCGAGTCTTTAAGCCAGGATAAGACAACAACAACAACAACATTTAAACAATAATTTCCTTCAGGGTATACTATTTCTCCAGTGATGTGTGTTGCTTAGCATATTCAAGACCTGAAGCCTATGGTATTTGTGAATTATTGTTATTACGTTTATCGACATTAATTTTCTCTCCATTTTGGTTGCTGTGTTATAGTATTAGCTCAAGGGTATGCTACATATTATTCCGAACCCGATTCTGACTAGATCTGTTTATTTTATTAGCCCGCCATGAGGAGGCTTATGTTTTTGGTTGCGTCTGTGTTTCTGTGTGCGCGTCTGTGTGTCTGTGTATAGATTATTTTTTATTTTAAAAACACAATCAGACGGGTTTTAATCAGATTTGGTGGAGGGGTAAGCATCTTAAATTGAAAGATTCCTTTAAGGATTTTCACAACCTTGCTAGTTATTCATTTTTTAGGAATTTTATTTTGGTCTAAGCATTTATCACTGAGATTCTGTCAGTGGTCAAAGGGAACTAACTACGGGTATTTGGTAAAGATTGAATGTTAAGTATGTTTGACAGAAACATCTCAATGAAGCACAAGATCAGGCTTCTGCGTGCACTGGTATGTACTCCATCTTCCTTTACGCATGTGAGACATGGACTCTCACAGCAGATCTGGAAAGAAGAATCCAAGCTATGGAAATTATCGTAAGTTGCTTAACATCAGATACACAGTGCATATCACACCACCAATGAACAAGTGTGCCAAACCATCAGACAGCACATTGGACCATGCATTATGAAAATCTGCTGACATCAATAAAGAAAAGAAAGCTACGCTGGTATGGCCATGTAACAAGATCCAACGGCCTTGTCAAAACGATACTCCAGGGAACTGTTGAGGGAGGGAGACGGAGGGGAAGACAAAAGAAACGATGGTCTGACAACATCACAGAATGGACAGCAAAATCATTCGCAGAAACCCAGACTCTGGCTCACGACCGACGTACAGAGCTGGAGGAAGTTGGTGAAGACTTCACTGTGGCGCCCCGATGACTCCTCACGGAGTTAAGGGAAGGAGGAGAGGGAGGAAATGTTAAGCAAGAGTACGGTCCCTTAATTAACCAAACACACGTCTCTGTTGTTCTCAAGAGGGGAGTTTTATGGTGTTTGGATGTAGTTCTAGGTGGTTTGCTCTTGCGTCGGTCAGTGTGTGGTTGTTAGGGGAAGACGGGGTAAAAAGCGCATGGGCGGGTAAGAAGCCCACCCCAATTATCTCATGAAATGAAGCAAATTTCAGTCTCATTTTGCCCATGAGACGAGTGTTAATGTCTAGCATTCGTCTCATGGGCAAATTTGACTGAAATTTTCTTTATTTCATGAGATAATTGGGGTGGGCTTCTTACCCGCCCATGCGCTTTTTACCCCGTCTTCCCCTATGCATAATTTATATATAAGAGTTTGCATGCATTTGTTAGTTTTGTTAGTTTGTTAGGTACACAATAGTCATAGAGGCGTCTCTGTGAAATTCGGGTTGCTCCCACCTGGAGAGCGCGTCGTAGCCAGAGGCGCGCCAGAATCACCCACCCATTTTTTTTTTTTTTTTTTTTGTTTTTTGCATGCGATTTTTTGTGTGACTGATGAGGAAGGAAGGGGGGGGGGGGGTTGGGGGGGTGGGGGTACATTTTGACCAAATGACAACTTTTTTGTTGCCACTGGGATTAACGTGTGCTAAGTGCATGAGCACACGGGACCTCGGTTTATTGTCTCATCCGAAAGACTCCACGTTCAGACCGCAAGGCCTAGTGCAAAGTGAGAGGAAAGTGAGAGTTTTTAGGGGGTTGGAAAGTGGTTAGGTGAGGGCGGTGGGGGGGGGGGGGGGGGGGGGGGATCTGGAGGTGTTTGGGAGTCAATTCTAAGAGGCTTACTCATGCGTTGGCCAGCCAAGTGTGGTCGAAAGTTATTCCAGATTGCTTACGCATCTCATGTTTCGGTCCGTGTGGTCATTATACATAACAGTATACAAGCGTGTTTTTAACCCTTTCACCGCCAGCGATATTTCAGCAAAACAAATGGCCATTACATTTACCTGGGTAGAGAACAAAATCCATCTGCAGTATTGGGGATTCTTCTGTGCCATATATAAAAAAAAGGTCTATCCTTACTTCCCAAAACTAAGACAATAGGGTGTTTGGATAATAGACCCCAATTTGATGCCTTTTAGTGACATAGGTGTTAAATCACTGTGGTGCAGAAATGCGACTTTGGCGGTGAAAGGGTTAATGTTATGCATTTTGAGGGATGATTAAGTGGTCAGGAGAGTGTTTTGAGGATGTTCGAGGTGGTTGGCTCATGTGTCGGTTAGTGTGGCTATTACACATAATTTTATGCAAACACGGTTTTATGCACTTGAGAGGGAGTGCGCGTGATATTACGGGGTGGGGTGGGGTGGGGTTTAAAGATGTTAGGAGGCAATTCAATACACACACAAATACACACAAGACTTGTCACCAAACTCAGGCGTTTGCCATTCCCCTCATTCGCTCTTGAGATCAATGTAACGCGTTCGCTTCGTGTCAAGTAAACCCGAGTTCGAACCGGGGTACAGGGGATTTTTTCTCTCACTTTGCACTAGGCCTTACGGCCTGAAAGTGGAGTCTTTCGGATG
>CM065687.1:31955356-32087856 GCA_017654935.2 Phymorhynchus buccinoides | reverse complement strand
TAGTTGGTAGAAACTTGGTAATGGTTATGTCCAGATTCAGTGAATGACCTATGGAAACAGGAAATCGCTCTTAGTCTTAACAAGCGCTCTTGTTAGGGTTCGGTACATTTGTCTTCGTTTGTGACCACCGACCGCAAAATGAACCGCTTGGCTGTATGGAGGACAATGAGCAACTTTGGACGATTATTTGACCGGCAGGGGGCAATCAAACCAGTAGGGGCTTAGCGCGTGTAAATTCTTAGTTGGGCGTAGTAAGAGAGAGAGAGAGAGGGAGGGACTCATCTCCTTCTCTCTCTCTCTCTCTCTCTCTCTCTCTCTCTCTCTCTCTCTCTCTCTCTCTCTCTCTCTCTCTCTCTCTCTCTCTCTCTCTCTCTCTCTCTCTCTCTCTCTCTCTCTCTCTCTCTCTCTCTCACTACGCCCAACTAAGAATACCATGCGCTAAGCCCCTACTGGTTTGATTGCCCACTGGCGGTCAAATCATCATCCTAAGTTGACCATTAAATACCACTTAGGGAGGAACGTTTTCTATATAGGCATTTCCATCCATTCCCCCAAAGGAAGACAATAAATTAAAGTCGAAATATTGGTTGGAAAGTTTTTATCCTGTACGTTTTGTATTTTTACCCTGCATGCTTTAGGCTCTGTATATAGGCCTACCTAGCAGGCATGAGATCAGAGGAAAGTGAAGTCAAGTTTCCTGAAAAGTTCACGGGACCGGCTGTCCTAAAACAAATCCTGATCCTGTTCCAAGAAATGAACTTGAATGAAGTGGCTGTTGGAAGTGGGCTTCATCTGAAAGGGATGAACATGCTGGATTGGATTGTGGATTTGAGTGGGCAACTGGGACATGATTGCTTCGTTCATGCTTCCATCAGCCACTCCAAGTCTACACATCCTCTCACTATTTCTCAATGGATTTACACTTATCTCAAGAACAGCCCTGCTGACTTTAAAATTTCCTTTTTTTCAATCAGAAAAACATCCTGAAAAATTTCATGTCTGACCTAGGCCTACAGCGCAAATATCTGTCAGGAGGTGCAAATGTGCTAATGTCCACTCCACTAAAATTGACTTTTATTTAACCTTTTTTTAAAAGTTTGTTTCATGCAGTGTACACTGACAGACCAAAAACACAGACAGTCACAGGCAAAAACATAGCCTTCTTGGTGGACGCCGTACACATTTGTGGTGACTTTTCTTTTTCTTTCTTTCTTTTTATAATATTATGCATCCATCAATTTTGGCCGTAATGTTTTGGTACTCTGCTACGAGAAATTCACCCCCAGAATTGTCAGCATGCAACTTATAAATATAAGCTTCTGTGACAAAGTGGAGTGGCATGGGGTTCATTTCTTCATCAGCAGAGAAGCAGTAGCCTAGTTTTCAATCGGACAGCACGGGAATGCGTGTAGAACAACTACTCTCCTAGCTTATCTCTGGAGAACCTTGCGACATAGGACTTGATGATAATACCAGTAATAATTGTGTTGCCCCACAGAAGGTGTTTCGTGGATATTAGGCTGAGAGGTGAAACGTGTAGCTATCACAGAAATGAAGTTGGTCCACTTTACGTGTTAGAAGGAAATAAACGTTATGAAATTGTCATTTAGCATGTTTGGAAGATATACAGATGGGATGCCAAATTGCCGTGTTTCTGGAATCCAATATGGCGGCCGTCCAAACTGGGAAGACCACAACTCATTACTTTAGACACATATAATGGGTTTTTTTTAAACGTACACGAGTACACCCAATGCATACCCTCCCTCCACACACACACACACACACACACACACACACACACACACGCACACGCACACGCGCACACACACACGCACACACACACACACACACACACACACACGTTTGCTGACTTACTCAACAGAATCAGTCTTTGATTTCTTTGCGCTTTTTATTTTTCATCTTCGGGTTCATTCTAGTTTTCAGGTTTGCTCAAATAGGCCTATAAACGAAAATACTCGTAAGACAATGGAAACTAGATAAAATCAATAAACATGGTGAAAATGAATGCACTTTTCTTTTCCGAGTCAGTTTCACTCGACGGTGTTGGATTATGTCACATAATATATTATATGTCTGATTCTGTCTGATCGTGGATCAGCCGCTTTATGTATCAGTTCATTGACAATACGAAAAATAGGCCTATAGGCTACTTAACCACACGTGACGGTGCCATCCCCATGGATGCCAGACATAACAGACACAAATAAAAGAAGATAAACTGAAT
This sequence comes from Phymorhynchus buccinoides, assembly GCA_017654935.2. Classification (NCBI taxonomy): domain Eukaryota; kingdom Metazoa; phylum Mollusca; class Gastropoda; order Neogastropoda; family Raphitomidae; genus Phymorhynchus; species Phymorhynchus buccinoides. The sequence continues at coordinate 32,085,608 of CM065687.1, read as the reverse complement.
GCCGTCCCTTTTCGCTGCTACTATAGTTTACAAAAACTAAGACGGAAACGAACAATCGATTTCCACTGTACATGTGTGTGTGTGTGTGTGTGTGTGTGTGTGTGTGTGTGTGTGCGTGCGTGTGTGTGTGTGTGCGTGCGTGCGTGCGTGCGTGCGTGTGTGTGTGTGTGTGTGTGTGTGTGTGTGTGTGTGTGTGTGTGTGTGTGTGTGTGTGTGTGTGTGTGTGTGTCTGTCTGTCTGTCTGTCTGTCTGTCGTTGTCTGTGTCTGCATCTGTGTGTGTGTGTGTCTGTCTGTCTGCATATGTGTGTGTATGTGTGTGTGTGTGTGGGGGGGGGGGGGGGCGGGGGAGGGGGCATAAAAACATATTTCTGAGGAGCGCCATCCTCTATATAAGCCTATAGGTCTACTTGTGTATTGCCATGAGGCGTCAGCTAAGTATAATGAGTTTTGTAAAAAACTAAATTAAACCTTTTACGCTCTTTTCATGCTGCTCGTCACTAGATAGCACGCAAACACGCACAGACCGTCCTAAGGTGACACAAACAAACAAGCAAAACCCCGGAAACATTCCATTGCAATCATTATCATCATTGTCGTCGTCGTCGTCATCATCATCCTCATCGTACGGTCGTAGTCGTCGTCGTCGTCATCATCATCATCATCATCATCATCATCCAGGCACCATTATCATCACTCGAGCCGAGTCGTCATCATCATCATCATCATCATCATCCAGGCACCATTATCATCGCTCGAAAGTCATCATCATCATCTTCATCATCATCATATATTATCATCATGGTCGTTGTCGTCATCACCACCACGATCATCACGTACATCATCATCATCATCATCATCTATTGAAACCCAGTAGGATACATGCCTCGAATTAATGTCCGTTCTAAAATCTTGTGAGAGTGAATAGGTTAATTAACACTGTGTAATGAGACCGAGCCGTAATTGATTTTCTCCACGGGAACATTCGATCTCTAACAGCCTGTCTCGGATCGGTCTTTCATGAATGACTGTGACCGACTCTCGATCACTCTCAGACTGAGAAAGGCTTTTGCACTGAACCTTAATTAGTAGTGTGGAATCCCTGGGGGTAAATTGATCATTGGGTACCTTCCCAAAGGCTAAAGGTCTCTGTACACGTGAACATTTTCCATTCTTTCCACATGGTAGCAACACAGTGATAGGCCACTCATAACATTACTTGCATATCACTGTGCTGCCATGATGAAAGAGCGAAAAATGTTCACGTGTGCAGAGACCTTAACTGACTGTGCTAAAGTTCTCCTGGCCGAGAGTGGGGATGTCCCCTGGGGGAGGCAACACTTTGGCAAACAAATTCTAGCCCAGTTCAGATCTAGAATAACAGTTGCTTTTTCTGCTACCATGGACATAGTCGGGCACACACCACACACTCACGCACGCGTGTACGCACGCACTCACGCACGCACGCACACGCACGCACACGCGCGCACACACGGCACACACACACACACACACACACACACACACACACACACACACACACACACACACACGGCACACACACACACACACACACACACACACACACACACTTGGCCATTTTGTTATTGACATACGAAGCGCGCGCGTGCGCTGCGCGTGGCAAGTCCTTTCAGCAGTCAGCCACCTCACGAGTCGCACGTGCGGCACATCAAGACAGTTGCCAGAATCTCTTATCCTATCTGTCGCCATGGATTTTGCTGCTGTTGGGACTCTTTGCCACTTGACATTAAAGCGTACAATAAACAGGCAGTTGGAAACATGCTGTGTTTAGCATGTAGGAGCTTCTATTACACTTACAGTCTGTGATTAGGAAGACAACGCATTTTGCTTCTATTTGCTTTTGAACGCAAGATAAACCCGAGCTAACAGGTCTTTAGCCTAAACACAGATTGTGCAGTCAGTGGCCCTCTGTGAGTGGCAGGCAAGCCAGCATCGATTACTGTTGTTGTTGATCGTAGTGTAACGGATCGGTGTATCCCTGCACGGGCCCCTTTCCTCTCATCCTTCGTCTCGCTTCCAACCTCAGCAGCAGGTGATGAAGGCCAGACCGAGGCTCTCAAGATGCACAAATATGGCGGCTGTGGGGAGGACGAAAGTGACGATAGTGGCTTGTGTTCTGTGTGTGGTGCTTGCTAGTGTCGACTCCCAAGCCTCTAAGAAATTCCCCGATTTTGCCACGTAAGTGTCTTTGGAGTAGAGGAATAGTCAGAATTGTCAGCATCTGCCTTACATCCCAAACCAGGCATTCACGATCTATAGTATAGATGATTGTGCCAGTGCCAGTGGCAGTGCTTCATTGATTGAATGACTCCCTTCAGTGTTTGTGTTTGTGTTGAACTTGGGAGAGCCATGACTGGTTAAAGTGGTTTTAGTGCTAAAATCAAGTTCATTTAACGTTGCTTTTATTAGAAATTATGAAGAATATATTTTGCTCCAAATAGACCAGACAAAATGAGTTTTCAGACAAGTGTGTGTGTGTGCGTGTGCGTGTGCGTGTGTGCGTGTGCGTGCGTGCGTGTGTGCGCGTGCGTGCGCGCGCGTGCGTGCGTGCGTGCGTGCGTGCGTGCGCGCGCGTGCGTGCGTGCGTGCGTGTGTCTGTCTCTGTGTGTTCGTGTGTGTGTGTGTGTATATGACTGAGTCATGATATGTCACTTTCTTATGTGTGTGTGTGTGTGTGTATGTCAATGTGTGAACAATGCATACAATTTATAAGCTGTAGCAGTGTGTTCATGCGAATCATAGCTGAATGCCTGTGCATTACTAGTGTGTAGTAGTCTAAGTAGATGTCTGTGCAAAAAAACAACAACAAAACAAGCAAAAGACTGGTGCTGCGCTTGCGATGACACCTCTCCAGGTGGGACAGGGACTGGGAGCTCAACCCGAATTTGTCTCTGGACTAAATACCAAATACCAAATACCATAGGTCACATTAGGTGTCAACCCAATTTTCCTTTTTTCAAAACTTCCCTTATTGAAAAATAATTTCCCCCTTTTTTCAAGCCTGAAAACCGTATAAATTTCAGAACACGCAAAACCATGAAAAAGTTGACGTGAATACAATATATTCAGACATCGTTTTCATGCAGTTTTGTTATACATATAATTGAAAAATGGGCAGGGGAGCGTACCTTCCTTTCTCAAAGGACAGGTTTTCCCATTCTTTCAAGTGTCTCCCACTCCCAACTCGTGCCTTTTTGGCCACAGGAGGGTTCGTAGTTCAAACTGAAAGAATTAGCGTCCGCCATTTTCGATTCAAACAATGCTCACATGGAAGTTCTGAAGAAACCACGCATGCGCAGAATACCAGAAAAAAGCGCGAACAAATCGCTCTCTGCGCATTGCCGATCAATGGCGATCGTCTAGCCTACTGCTTTCGTTTTCCTGTTCGGCTGCTTGGCGTCTGCGTTTTGTCGTCTGCTATCACAAAATTCTATCACTTCGCGATTTGTCTCTGATTTCTGATCTGCCTGTATAAATCATTTTTACCCGTATTGAAATTGTTATAAATGTTATTTCCCTCCTTGCTCCCCCCCCCCCCCTCCCCTTTTGGCCTTTAAGAAAAGAAACATTTAGTTGATACTTGATTACAAAATGTTCCAGGTTCGAGATTTTGATGTCAGCCAGAAAGCCACTAACTTGTAGACCCCCCCCCCCCCCCCCCCCCCCCCCCCCCCCCCCCCCCCCCCCCCCACCCTTTACTCCCTCAGTCATTTTCCCCCCAAAATAATAGTTGAAACACACACACACACACACTCACACACACACACACACACACACACACACACACACACACACACACACACACACACACACACACACTTGATTGATCAGTAATGCTTGGTTGCCATTAAACATATTTTTTTCTGCTCTGCTTAATCTTGGTGTTTTAAAATGTGCACATGGTCAAAAAGAGTGGAGAAGTAGTGTTTACGACAATCAATGCAGTTTTTAAACAAGAGAAGAAAAAAAAGGCAAATCTTTTGCACAAAATGTATTTATTATTTTATGTAAAGTTTTTTTTAATTCTATCATCTATGTGTGCAGTGTCCAATCTTGGGTTGCATCATTACATAACCAGTATGAGCATTTGCTGCGCAGCTTGTGTGGATATTATCCTGTTGATTCTGTAAGTCCTACTGTCAGATTTGACATTTGTCATTGTAATTATTTAGCCTTAGTTAAATCTGAGTAATTTAACTGTCACTCTACAGTAATACTCGGGTTGTTTCTAAACGCCAAAAGGAAATTCTTATGATGGAAATTCTTATGATGGAAATTCTTATGAAAATATGAGGGGGGAGAGAAAGAGAGAGGGATGCAGCACACACACACACATACACACACACACATACACACACACATGCATATATACACACATACACACACACACACACACACACACACACACACACACACACACACACACACACACACACACACACACACACACAACACACAGACACAGTAACACTAACAGAGACTGAGTGAGAGAAAGAGAGAAGTTGAAGTCGAAAAATTTAATGAATAGACCTCAATGCCTGTATCATGTGGAGGGAGGGAGGGGGGGGGCGGGGGCACAATAACATTCATTAGAGAGAGAGAGAGAGAGAGAGAGAGAGAGAGAGAGAGATCTATGCAGATGCAGACTTTTTATTCTTAAAGGCCATAGCCCCTTAGAAGGGGGTACATATATATATATATAACAAACAACATATCCTATTGCAAAATTAGGTCAAGTTGCAATCATATCCTTACAGACTTTAAATGCTTTATATATATTATTATATATATATATATATACAAAGACAATTTCTTAACAATATTTTCATTGTTGTTAATAGTAAAACTAATCTGAACAAACAAGGATACTTAGAGTATTTCGAAGGGATTGACTGATCTCTAATATTTTGTAAAACTGGACAAGACAAAACAAAATGAATCTCATTTTCCTCACCTTTATATAAATTATAACAAACAGGGCAAATAAAGTTACGATCATCAACAGGCCTGTAGCGATTAGAATGTACACAGATATCAGAAATATCAAATCTTAATTTTGTCATATAACATTTCATTTGCCTGTTTATATTCATCATTAAATAAGTTGGAATGCAATGCAACGGGTATAGCAATTTGTAGAACTAGAAGTCAAATCGATTACTAGCCTGCATATATATATGGGAACTCCATCTCTGCCAATTAGAATCTATCAATCTTTGCCTAAAGGCACATATGAACCCATTTACATTCTCTACTCCCTGGTTTTGCCACACATACCCAAACCCGTTTTCATACAATGTTGACCTTACTTTAGTGACCCGAGAGAGAGAGAGAGAGAGAGAGAGAGAGAGAGAGCACTGGACACTGAATGATGAATCACTGAATGGTTTAATGTACATTGGCTTTGGGCCACAATACATACATGAGGAGAAGTTGGGGTGGGGTGGGTGGGGAGAGAGAGAGAGAGAGAGAGAGAGAGAGAGAGAGAGAGAGAGAGAGAGAGAGAGAGAGAGAGAGAGAGAGAGAGAGAGAGAGAGCAATGAACAGAAGGGAAGGGGGAAAGTGTTTAGTTTTGGGCTACTCTTCAGTTTCTTGTTTTAATCTTTTAATTTTATAACTGATGAAAGGGAAATGAAACCAATAATGAACAATGAAATTGAAAAGGCAACCATTGGAAATAGCAACATGTAATGTGTTACGCATCACATGTAATGCGTCATGCATCAGTGATCACATACCCTACATTGATGCAGTGATGCACCGAGGATCGAAAAGTGATAGGACAAACTGTCCTGAGTCGAGAGAAATCAATAGGACAATGTTCTGGCTCTGGCTCAATACCAGTGGCCTGTACACAATTGTCAGTGTACTTTAACTAGTTTCAGCTGTTATCTGTTTTGGTGGTTTAATGTGTTTGCGCACGCGCACATGTGTATGTGTGCATGTGCATGCTCATGTGCACACAGGAAATTTCTTTTAGATGTTCTTGTGCATCACATAGTTATAGTATGTTTGTATGTCATGTCTCAGTTTAATATGAATTTAAAAATAAGTTTATTGACTCAAGAATGCTTTTGTACATAAAATGGAACAATGGGTATGTTTTGAACAGTAAAGTGTGTGTGTGTGTGTGTGTGTGTGTGTGTGTGTGTGTGTGTGTGTGTGTGTGTGTGTGTGTGTGTACTAAAATTCTTGTGTACGTTTAGATGTGATTAACTAATTACTAAGGTTTAGATTCAGAGCAGTGTAGACATGATACATGGGTGCTACTCTTTCATTTTCACACTGATTTCAGTATTTTTAATTTGACCAGAAACTGACCTTCAGTTTTTTTAAATTCATGAAAATAATAAAAATTGACCACAAGCAATTTGGGGTATTTTGAACTTGGTTGTTATATCTTGGAAGTTTACAAAGGCAATGTAATAATTTTACAAGGCTTATCAGACTCAAACTGTCTCTGTCTATCATTTTAACTGTTTGTCTATCTCGTTATCTCTCTCTTAACTTGCCCCCCTGAATCGACCGACAGGGCTCTGCCCCTGTACTCTGCCGGGGCCATGGGTCCCTGGACCCTCGCCTTTCAGGTTTTTTTCATTTTGGGGAGAGCACCCATGATGATGTCATATTAATGATGAATTTGAAATATAAGCCATTTAAGGATACATTTCACAACCACTTCTTATTTTTAAAAAGAGAGGGTTGAGTTTTAGCCCACACTTTGGATTATTTTGATAAATTTATTTTTAAATGATTACTTGTTGACTTGTTTTTCCTTTCCAGTTTCTTTTTGTTGTTTGTTACATGATAAATAGGTTTGCTTTCTGTGTGTAATTGTATTCTTTCGGTGATATCATGTGTGGTGTTTGTTCAGGCTATCAACAAGAACGGACGCACAGCCAATGTAGACTTCAAGGATGTAGACCCACAGATGCTGGTGGACCGCATGGCCAAGACCCTGTCCACTAGGCTCAGCAAGAAGATGGACGCCCTATGGGTAAAGCAACGCAAATTTTTGCACTTGCAGGTGTCAGAATTGTGGGAAGAGTTTCAACTTTTCAAGGATTTAAATTAAAAGTCGCTGACACTGTAACACTAACAGAGTAACCCCAGTATGTGTTGTAGCTGGGGTTTCACTTCTCTCCGTTATTTTTTTTCTTCTGAGTGTAATGAGAGACTTAGTGCGATTTTTCTCACGCCAGAGGGCATGACGCTCGTGTGGGGCTAATCCTCTCTATATTATTAGTTGGGGATAAAGAAAGAGAGAGAGACAGTGAGTGGTCCTACCATGACTCTCTCTCCCAAGTAAGAAAATCGCGTGATAAGCCCCTAGTGCATTGACTGCCCTCTGGCGTGAAAAATATCGCCATAGGTTGACCATTCTTTCTCTCAAATAGCACTTTATGGGGATTTCTCTTGGAATTTGAATGTTTTGCCTTTTTTGGTCGTGTTAGGAACTTGCTGATTTCAGTGTTGCCATCTTTTTGAGTTTTTCACGGCGCCTTGATGGCCCATGTATTGTGATTTCAAGAGATTTGGACTCCAGGCTGCTCTGATGCCTGAGTTGTGAATTGGAACATGCTTGCCAATAAGGCATTTGCCGCGCGCCAGCGACGTTGTATTTCACTGAGTTGAATAGACGATTTTCAGAAAAAAAATAGGGGAGAGCACTTCATGAAAATTAGTGGTGTTTGCCTCCATTACTCGGTCAAAAACCATGGCAACAATGCAACAATGGCGTTGAAGCTTGAAACCGCAGGATGCGTGTCAGCGACTTGCAAGCATTTTTTTTTTAAAATGAGGGGTGGGCAGTGGCCACAAACTGATAAAACTTGCAAAATGTGACGTAAAAATATAAATGACATAATTTTTTTAAATGACGCACAGTGTTCTAAGTGCTGTATGTCTGCTCAAACACACGAGTCGATAGACTACGAGAGCTGATGGTAGAGTGTCTTCCCCTGTTTGACCGATTGAATTAGGCAAGATCACTCCCACACACCATGAAATTACTCCCCTTAATTATTTCTGAACAATTCCTATTGTTGGAATAGTTTCAACTTTTCAAGGATTTAAATTAAAAGTCGCTGACACTGTAACACTAACAGAATAACCCCAGTATGTGTTGTAGCTGGGGTTTCACTTCTTTCCGTTATTTTTATTCTGAGTGTATTTCTTACTCTCAAATAGCGCTTTATTGGGATTTCTCTTGGAATTTGAATGTTTTGCCTTTTTGGGTCATGTTAGGAACTCACTGATTGCAGTGTTGCCCTCTTTTTGAGTTTTTCACAGGCGCCTTGATGGCCCATGCATTGTGATTTCAAGAGGTTTGGACTCCAGGCTGCTCTGATGCCTGAGTTGTGAATTGGAGGATGCTTGCCAATAGGGCATTTGCCGCGTGCCAGCGACCTTGTGTTTCAATGAGTTGAATTTAGAGAGTTGAATTAGAAAGGTCAGCGTAACTCGGGCAGAACGAGCGCAGGCACATTAGTAGTCTAGTATAGAGAACGAACACTCGTAGCAAATGCCCTATTCTGCTTATAATTCAAAGAGAAATACAGAAGGCAGAGACAATCTTGTCAGGAAACCATCTTGAAAATGAAGAAAAAATCGCTCTTGGTGATGAAAACAAACAAACAAATAATGAATACTTTAGCTGTTGATAATACTCATTTTTGAAGGCATAATTCAAAGAGAAATACAGAAGGCAAAGAGACAATCTTGAAAAAAAAATCACTCTTGCTGATGAAAACAAATAATGAATACTTTACGTCGCTGTCCGACGCTAACCGTGTATTTACAGTATTACACAATCAGTGATTTTACAGGAGCATCAAAAAACATATTGTCGCCTGCTACAAAGTCAATCCCCATTTGATATATGCTTGACCTTTCTTCTTTACCGATGAGTAAACATGTGACACAATAAAAGTTGCATTAACCCTTTCACCGGCAGCCATATTTCAGACAAAATATACCATTAAGTTTTAACTGGGTAGAGAAAAAAATGTATTTGCAATATTGTGAATTCCTCTGTGACATGCATAACATTAGGCCCATCCTTACCTCCCAAAATTAAGAAAACAGGGTCTTCAGATAACAGGACCTGATTTCATACCTTTTAGTGACATGGATGTTTAACCACTGTGGTGCATAAATGCGACATTGGCACTGAAAGGGTTAATACCCAAAAATTTTGTGATAATTCAGTTACACGGTTAGTCACAAAGTTAGTGCATTGTTCTCACAATGGGAGATACGACAGCTGCCGGCAGTTACACGATTAGCGTGACCAGTTACACGCTTATCGCGTCAAAACCATCAACAACCAGCCACATACACGATTATTTCCGTGGTATCATGTGACAAATTTGAGCATTTTCATTGGTCGCAGACACAAGATATTTATAGAAGACCTGCGTGAGGTCACTGGAAGGAGTTTCAGTAAAAGATCTATTTTTGTCAAATTTTGTAGATACACGGTTAGCGTCGGACAGCGACATTTAGCTGTTGATAATACTCATTTTTGAAGTCATCTATAATAAAAGGAAAAGGAAGAAATAGTGCTTAGTTTTGTGACAGTTGAGTTGTGGTGAAAAAATGAGTAAAGACTAAAGTTGTGCATCTTATTTGTTTTTGTGTGTTTGTGTTTTTGTTTTGTTTTTTAGCATATATGCAGTGTTGGCTTGACCTATTGACATTAATAAAAAAAAAGAAAGGAAGATGCTCTTTATGAAAATCTATTTGATGTTTAAGCTACAACTGTGAAGTCAGATTTGTAGTTTAACAACTACTTGATAACTCAGGGTGCATTTTTTTCTTGTGGCATTAGGTAAAGTCTATGCTTTGACTTTGAGAATGAGAACTTTGGAAAGAAGATGGTATAGCCGAATATGCAATTATTGTTTATTAGGTATTAGGCACTTTATAGTCACAGAGGCATGTCTGTGAAATTTGGGTTGCTCCCACCTGGAGAGCGCGTCACAGTCAGAGGCACGCCACCCTTTTTTTTTTTTTTTGCTTGCGATTTTGTGTGTGACTGATGAGGAAGGAAAGGGGGTGAGGTGGGTGGGGTGGGTGTTAAATTTTGACCAAATTACAACTTTTTCGTTGCCACTGAGTTTAGTGTGTGCTAAGTGCATGGGCACATGGGACCTCAGTTTATCGTCTCATCCGAAAGTCTCCACATTCAGACCGTAAGGCCTAGTGCAAAGTGAGAGGAAAAATTCCCTATACCCAGGTTCAAACTCGGGTTTACTTGGCACGAAGCGAACGTAGTTACCACTTCTCTACACTGGTTTATGTCACGTTTACAAGCTGTTGTGTTTATGATTGTTGTTTTAATCTCAACATGTGCTGAGTTTCTCTCATGTATATATATTTGTGTGTGTGTGTGTGTGTGTGTTGGCAGGTGCTGGTGGGAGCTGCAGAACAGGCAGCTAAGAATTACTCTTACGACTCAAAGCTGGAGGTACAGCAGTTGTTTCTTTCTTTAACTCATTCAAGTCGTTCCAGCCATATGTGTGCAGAATTAATAGATAGCTGTCAATTTGATGCATTTGCTTCAAGGGAAGTAAGTCTGTGTGCAGCAGTAATCGCGCTAGGAATTTTCAAAACCAGTCCTATCGGCAACAATGCCCCCCAACAATTGGTGTCAAAACCAGTCCCAGGGAAACAAAAACCAGTGAAAACCACACATTTTATCAGTCCTAGCAAAACATTGTCAGTCCCTGGGACTGACAGGTCAAATTGTTTTCAGTGTTTTGGTTTTGCAATCAGTATTTTACTGATAATTACCAGTAAATGCGATCACTGTGTGCATACCATACTTTGTCACTTCTTTAACTCGCTTCACTCCCTTAAACCACAATTTTGCCTCTGACTTTGCTTTTGTAGTGGTTTGTTGTGGGGAAACCAATTGGTGTAGAGAGTTTTTCTATATAATGTATATATATAAAAACGTCTGATCTACCACTTCCCTATGTCTAAACCTGAAGTAAAAACCCGTAATCTTCTTTCATTTCTCCTTTTGTTTATGTGTGTTTTGTTTGTTTGTATGGCTGGAGTGATTTGTGAGTTTTTTTAATAAATAAATCAAAATCGTTGCGATGCGAATGAGTTAATGGGGTTTTCTTTTTTTGTTTAAAAAACAAAAAAACAAAGTTAGGCTATCCTGCCACATTCTGCCATTTTTTGGGGGAGAGGGATAGGATCAGCCTAGGATTATTTTTAAAAAAACTGAAAGAAGCAGACTTTTGAGATTGACTCATATTGAGGATGGTAAACATGAGGTGGGTGACTACAGTACAAGATTGCCAAAATTAGGCCTGTAGTATGTACAAATATTGTGTACTTCATTAAAGCATTGATGAGATGTTATTCTCTTGTTTAGGAGTGGGTGTTTTTTTTATGACAGTTTATAAGGCATGGCTGAAAAGTTTCGGTAAAGGTAAAGATGGGCATTTCTCGGTTAATTCCATTTTTCCGTTTTTGCCTTTCTTGCCAAACATAAAGCTGTATTTTATTAACCTTTTCAGCTAATTATCTTTGGGGAATACACCCCCCCCCCCCCCCCCCCCCCACCCTATAAGACGGAAACACGCAATGAACCACGACTGTGTATACTGCAGTACATAGGGGGGGGGTCCTATTATATAATGGCCTTTATCATGACTGCAATTAATTATTGAACAAAGATAATTAGCTGAAAATGTTCATAAAATACAGCTTCATGTTTGGTAAGAAAGGCAAAAACGGAAAAATGGAATTAACCAAGAAATGTAGGGGGGTGGCACATCTTGACCTTCACCAAAGTTTCTTTTATTTTCTCAGATAAAGAAAAATATGCTGATGTAAGTTTTCCTTTACTTTATCGTATGGCTGAAATTGTGAAAAGCTGTGCTGGTTGTTTTTTTGGTCATTTAAGAGTGTAGTTTCAAAGCAGTATAAAAAAATGGATTGAAACATTTCCTTCACTTGATTGGGTTATTTTTGTTAACAGTTTATAAAGTGCAGCTTTTGTATAGTTTTGTCTTACTTTACTGTGTAGCTTTACACGTGTATGCTTTTTTTTTTTATGTGTGTGCAGAAAGAAGTTGTGCACTACTACAACTCTAAGACGATGCAGAGTTCGGAGAACGACCCCCCTATCCTTGTGGACAGTGTGCGCTTCAAACAGCCAGTGAATTTCAGCTTCTCCAGCGTTCACATTCCTGTGGAAATCTATGATGGAAGTGAGTCACTGAATGAACAAAGAACAGACTGATCTATGGTGAAGAAGAATACAATAATAATAATAATGATTTTTTATATAGCGCAACACCTGGAGCTCTTTGCGCTTTACAAACTGGAGCTCTTTGCGCTTTACAAATGATTAAAATAAGATACACAAATAAGCACCACTAAAATAATACACAAAAGTTACAATAAATACTAGCATTAATACAGTACATCCGTAGGCATAAACACACATTATATATACATCAAATATAGCAATATATATTCAATCACACGCAGACAAAGAAGGATCAACACAGTACATTAATATGAATTGAAATAATTAAACATCAAAACCTAATATTTCCTTCACACAGAAATACGCATGCACACGTGTGCGCATATCAAACGTTTGTAAAGAGACATTGTATTTTTGAATGCTAGCTGAATTATTTGCTCGTGTGTGTGTGTGTGTATGTATACTCGCATGCTTTTCAAAAGTGCAGGAGCTTTTCAGGAAGCTCTCAGCAACCACTGTTTGTTCTTCACAGATGAGGAGATTCTGAACGGCTTGCAGTGGACGGCTGCCTTGGATGACCAGTTCCGGAAGAACTATGAGAAGGACAGCGAGATCCTGTGGCAGTTCTTTGGCTCCCAGGCTGGATTCATGCGCACCTACCCTGCCAGCGTCTGGAACACCCACAATAAAGTGGACCTGTTTGATGTGCGCCGGCAGTCGTGGTGAGACTCTGTGACAGTGTCTGTGATGCATGCATGCACCTACCCTGCCAGCGTGTGGAACACCTGTTTGATGTGCGCCGGCAGTCGTGGTGAGACTGTGATAGTATCTGTGATATATGCATGCACCTACCCTGCCAGCGTGTGGAACACCCACAATAAAGTGGACCTGTTTGATGTGCGCCGGCAGTCATGGTGAGACTCTGTGTGAGACTGTGACAGTGTCTGTGATGCATGCATGCACCTACCCTGCCAGCGTGTGGAACACCTGTTTGATGTGCGCCGGCAGTCGTGGTGAGACTCTGTGACAGTGTCTGTGATGCATGCATGCACCTACCCTGTCAGCGTGTGGAACACCTGTTTGATGTGCGCCGGCAGTCGTGGTGAGACTCTGTGACAGTGTCTTGTGATGCATGCATGCACCTACCCTGTCAGCGTGTGGAACACCTGTTTGATGTGCGCCGGCAGTCGTGGTGAGACTCTGTGACAGTGTCTTGTGATGCATGCATGCACCTACCCTGCCAGCATGTGGAACACCCACAATAAAGTGGACCTGTTTGATGTGCGCCGACAGTCATGGTGAGACTCTGTGACAGTGTCTGTGATGCATGCATGCACCTACCCTACCAGCGTGTGGAACACCCACAATAAAGTGGACCTGTTTGATGTGCGCCGGCAGTCGTGGTGAGACTGTGATAGTGTCTGTAATGCATGCATGCAACTTATCCTGGTATACAAGGATTTCCTGTTTTTGAATTTTACCAGAAAAGGAAATTCCTTTTTATTTTAACACTTTCGTTGCCAGACATTTTTTTTTTTCAGCAAAAAAACTCCATTAAACTTACCTGGGTAGAGAAAAAAATCGGTCTGTAATATTGGTGATTCTTCTGTGACATAATGTAATGAAGAGAACAGGGTCTTTGGATAACTGACCCTGATTTGATGCCTTTTAGTGACATGGGTGTTAAATCATTGTGGTGCAAAAATGCGACATTGGTGGTGAAAGGGTTAAGTTGTCAAACAAGATATTTGTGTGTCTACTGTATTTTTCAAACACTTTAACCCTTTCATCGCCAATGTCGCATTTATGCACCACAATGGTTTAACACCCATGTCTCTAAAAGGCATCAAACCAGGGCCTGTTATCTGAAGACCTTATTTTCAGAATTTTGGGAGGTAAGGATAGGCCTAATGTTATGGATTTCACAGAGGAATTCCCAATACTGCAGATACATTTTTATTTCTACCCTGTTCAGTTTAATGGGGATTTGTTTTTGCCACACACCAAAAAGAAGAAAGGCTGGCGGTGAAAGGGTTAAAATAAGCATTTGTATAATTTGTGAAAAAAGTAAACTAAAATACCTTCATAAATAAATTTTTGCTTCAGCTGCAGGGGGACATTACCCCTGGACCCCGGCCTTTCATTTTTTTTCATTTTGTGTAGTTGCACCCATTGGTAATGGCAGTTTCTTTAGACATACTTCAGTACAGTGGAACCTCCATTATAAGACCTTCAGAAATCATCCCAAATGAGGTCTTATAAGGGAGGTAATTTTAATACTTACAAAGAAGGGCAATGTCTCAGAGAAGTAGGTCTTATGTGGGAGGGAGTCTTATAATGGGAGGTCTTATAAGGGAGGTTCCACTGTATTTTGTTGTTTGTGTGTGGTTGTGGGTGTGGGAGTTGATCTGCATTTAAAATGCTTACATCTATATTGTCGAAACTTGATACTTTAGAAAGTGGTCATCAAGCAATAGAACTTATAGGGGAAAACTTTGCCCTGAATTGATCAGGAGAAAGATGGTGACTGTGATGTTCTGGGTAAACACTGTGTTTATTCTGTATGCTTCCAGGTATACTCAGGGGTCCAGTTCTCCGAAAGATATGATGATTCTTATTGATACGTAAGTAATGTTTTCCGATTTTTTCTCGTTTATGTGTGTATCACTGTATGGAGAGGCATACAGGGGGAGATTGATGTGTGTGTGTGTGTGTGTGTGTGTGTGTGTGTGTTAAAATTGACAGGTCCTGTCAATCCACATACACGCATGCGTGTATGTGTGTGTGTGTGTGTGTGTGTGCACGCATGCATGCATCTGTGTGTGGCTTCATGCAATTCATTGTTATTTGCTGTTTGCAGGAGTGGCAGCACTCACGGACAGGCCTTACAGCTGATGAAGAATGCTGTCAAATCGATATTGGACACTCTGGGAGAGAACGACTTTGTTAATATTGTAGAGGTACGTTTGTATGCTTTTTGGCTCACTTGTGTTAACGAAGTGAGTCTATAGTATGATAGTTGTTCGGTTGTGTGTATGTGTGTGTGTTGCGTCCGTGGTCCAATCTCCAAACTTTAACGTTGGCATTTTCTCGGGAAATAGAAGGCGTACATTGTTCAAACTTTGCATACACATAGTGAGCCTTGAACTTGAAGGCTTTGCCTCTTGTTTAAACTTGACTTTCATGCTTTAAATTTGAACTGTCCTTGAGTATGTACGAGATTTTCTTCTGCCCCCTTCACCCTGCATCCTCAAGATTCTTCTTGTTTAACTCCATAAATTTTAGTCTATTGTGGCATTTCAGTTCAAGCATCCAGGTTTTATTTCTATTCATTGGCTTTATACTTGGTTTATTGAATGCAAATTATTTTTCTCAGAAGGTTGCCTCTTCTTATTGGTACTGTATTTTACAGACTACAAGGCGCACCTGATTATAAGTGAAGTTTGATTTTACACAAAATTCAGATTTTGTTATTATTAGGTATTATTAGGTTAGTATTAGGTATTGGGTACTTTATAGTCACAGAGGCGTCTGTGAAATTTGGGTTGCTCCCACATGGAGAGCGCTTCGCAGCCAGAGGCGCTCCACCCATTTTTTTTTTTTTGCATGCGATTTTTGTCACTGATGAGGGGGTGGGTGGGTAAATTTTGACCAATTGACAACTTTTCCGTTGCCACTGGGTTTAGCGTATGCTAAGTGCATGGGCACACGGGACCTCGGCTTATCGTCTCATCCGAAAGACTCCACGTTCAGACCGTTAAGGCCTAGTGCAGAATGAGAGGACAAAATCCCCTGTACCCAGGTTCGAACTCGGGTTTACTTGACACGAAGCGAACGCGATACCACTGTGCCACTCTACACCACATAGTTTCTTACTATATTATCAGTCACATTATAAGGCGCAGGGGTCTCGGTCTAGGGAAAAAAGTATCGCCTCATAGTCCGTAAAATATGATATTTCTTTTAAATCTTCACTCTATGGGGAAAGTAAGAAGAAATTTTGCATAATATGGGCATTGGGGAAATTATGTGCCCACTGAATTTGATATTTGCTCTTTAGTTCTTCTTTAATGTCTGAACAAAAGTTTAATCTGCAAATAATTTTCTTTTTAAATTTGCCTTCTCATGCAACTGTCAAACATGTCAATTTTAACACACACACACACACGCACGCACACACGCACGCACACACACACACACACACACACACACACACACACACACACACACACACACACACACACACACACACACACACACACACACACACACACACACACACCCCCCATGCTCCCTCTGCATGCCTCTCCATACAGTGATATGCTCATACATGCTCACACACAAAAGTGCCTGCCTGAATCACTTTTAGTGGAAGGACGTTAAACTGAAGAACAACACATAAGTGTCCTGTTGAATGCCCATGTGTATAAAAGTTGCTAGGTTGATGGGTTTTTTGGTTTGTTTAAAAAAAAATCTGTTTGATTTGTTTGTTTCAGTTCAATCAGGAAGCTAAGTTTGTCAGCGATTGTTTCAACCACACAGCATTTGTGCAAGCCAACTACAGAAATAAGAAGGTAAGTCACCAGCTTTATTTGTTTATCATCACAATGAATTTTAACCATGTCTGCTGGAGATGCAGAGACTTGTTGGAAATCCAAGCCGTTAAATCTTCCCAAACTAGTTGATAAGTTTTTAAGGCTTGGTTTGTGTCGATGGACAAGTTTCTTGAAAAACAATTTTTTGTCTGTTGATACAGGCATGGTAATCTTCAGAGAATTCTCTGAATTCAGACTTGTTCACTTGTTTGGAGACAATAAAGTGGATGTGGAAAAGTCAAATGACAGAGGGTGTTTTAAGCTTCAGGAGATGCTCTTTTCCCTACTTTTAACAGTTTTATCGATTCATCTTAAACAGAAATGCCCCCTGATCACCATGAAGGGCTTTTTACCCCTTGACCACACCTAGAGACAACATCTTATGAACCCAAAAATATTTTCAGAGAAAAATGTTTTTCCCCCATTACCATGCCTGTGATAGAGCATTTTGTGACAAGGTATGTCAATGTAATTGTCTTGAGATTTACCTGTTCAGAGTACCGATATATCCTAAATCTGTTAAAGGCATGGGTGAAAGTAGTTCAGGAATGTGCCTTAACCCCTTCACTGCCAAGCCTGGTTCCGGGGCAACTATTTGCCAAGCCGTTTTAGGTTGCTGAGTCTATCGCAAAACTTTCTGCATATAACCTATGTTTTTCTGAACGGGGATTGAATATACTATCCTTTGAGAACACTCTCACATGCATTCGAACATACTGCAAAAAGCGTATGGATAGAAAACCGGAAACTCGTAGAATAACCCTATGACGGATATTTCAGTGACGGGGCAGTTTATAGGTTACGGGAAGTTGATGGAAATATCCGTGACGGGGCAGTGAAAAGGTTAAATCAGGGATGAAAAAATGACGGAAAGAGTCTTCAGGAATGGCCATTTTGTCATCAGGTGTTACAAAAGCGGAAATGTTGTTTGCTAGGGTTTATGGCAGACAGAAGCATGATGATAGACACGCAATGCTGACACCTTCTACCAAGCACACAAACACATGATGCTGTCACCGCTTCAGGAATGGAGATAGATTTATAATTATATTGTTCAGGAATGGGAAGATTCAGAGAACATTTAAATGTGTCATTTCTAGAATTAGATAATTTTTCACTTTCACCCAAGTAAAAGTGATTTGTAAATAATATGCTGCCCTGACCACAAAATAATTATGTTTTTTCCTACTAAATGTTTTGCCTCAGAACTGCTCTTTGAAAACCAAACAAAGAGAGCTTTGACACAACCTAAAATAACTAAAATTAGTTGATTAATATAATGTATTTTTTGCAATGGACTAACTATGTTTTATGTTATTTACATGTGCTTTTATGTTAATTTACAAATGTCTCTTCTGTTAGGTTATAACAATGTCTTATTTTGTCTTCATTTTGATGTGCATGCCGAAAAACAAATTTCTTCACTTGTTTGGAGACAATAAAATTGTTGAATTGATTGAATGGAATTGATGTACTTGGAAAACCTGTTAATTAAAAGTTGATGTACTGCTTTTCACCTGAAAGTCTTTTGGGGAAGCAAAGTCAGAAATGCTGCTTTACTATTTGAAGACCTACAAAGCAAAGTCAAGGGAAGGAAGCCGAAGTGGCATGGACACGTTTCAAGGCCAAACAGTATTACAAGCAAGAGCCATTCTCCAAGGTATGGCACCAGGAGCATAAAATGAGGTGGGAAACAATATCAAACAGCAGGCTTCCAAACAGCTGCAATGGACTAAGACGTGAAGTGAAGAGATACAGGAAGTTTTTTGGTGATGAATCATCGATCCTTACCAGGCTATAAAATTGATTCTTTTTTTCTTCTTCCGTTCCCCAGCTTAAGCACTCTGGGGGCACACCCAGTGCCATGTGAACATTTCGCATAGCCTTGGGTGGGAAGATTACGTGCATGGCTGCTTTTAAAGGGCCCCGCCACATGGGTGGCCATACTCCGACTTCAGGGGACTAAAATTGATGATGATTATGATGATAATGACGAATAAAAACCCCAGTACTGATCATGTTATTGTTAAGTTTTAAATATTGGTTGCAGCAACTGGAAAAAGATGTGGAGGAGCTGAAAGCACAGGGGCAGGCTGACTACCAAGTGGGCTTACGCTTTGCCTTTGAAAAGTTTGAAGAGGTAAAAACCTCGTTGCTGGTTTTTTCTTTAACCCCTTGACTGCCAGAGAAAATTAAAGAAAACCCCATCAGGCAAATCATGCCACGAAAAAGACAACTGATAGAGCCATATATTAGTTGTCTTAATCTCTTGACTGTGTTAGAGCAGTGATGTCATCAGGTCAGTACGTAATACGTTGGTGGCAGTCAAGGGGTTAACTATTGAAGAGTGTTTGCCTACATTTTTAATTCATGCATATTGATGTTCTCATATTCACAGATAGAATGCCTGTTACTGTTTTGTAGCATTTTCTTTCTTGATGCAGCAATGTGTGGGTGTTGTTTTCTTAGCTGTTTATTTGCTTGGCTATGATGTTTTTTTTGGGTCTCATTACTTCATATAATTATAGTTATGAAATTGTATAAATTTAAGTTTTGTTTGTTTGTTTATTTTTTATTAAAAAAAATGAATTAAGGTTAGGTGGAAATTTTAGTCCTAAAAGGGTCTATCAGAAACATATCTGTACCAAAAATATATTTATGTTGTGCATAGTTTTAATAGTACAGTCATAACAAGACCGGCAGAGATGTGTAACTCTTTTACTAAAAAAAACCTTCTTATGTTGTGTGTGTGTGTTGACAGTTTGGCCAAAACAAGACTGACGGAGACGTGACAATAGGTGCCAACTGCAACAAGGTCATCATCCTGCTGACAGATGGCGGCACTGATAATGCCAAGGATGTCTTTGAGCAGTACAACTGGCCTAACAAGACGGTATGTCTTAATTCAGGCAGTTTTTATTTTTGTCGTTTTGCTGAATCCGCCGAAAAAATATGTTCCATCGCTGCTGAATCCCCCCAACATAAAAATCCTAGAGATGTTGACCTTGAACCTGTGGAATATTAGGTATTTATATAATTTAGGTATTAGGTACTTTATAGTCACAGAGGTGTCTGAAATTCGGGTTGCTCCCACCTGGAGAGCGCGTCTCAGTCAGAGGCGCGCCACCCATTTTATTTGGCATGCAATATTTTGTGTGACTGATGAGGAAGGAAAGGGAGGGGGGTACATTTTGACCAAATGACAACTTTTTCGTAGCCACTGGGTATAACGTGTCCTAAGTGCATGGGCACATGGAACCTCGGTTTATCGTCTCATCCGAAAGACTCCATGTAAGGCCTAGTGTAAAGTGAGAGGAAAAATCCCCTGTACCCAGGTTCGAACTCGGGTTTACTTGACACAAGGCAAACGCGAAACCTCTGTGCCACTCTACACCACAAATAAAACAATGGCATTTTATAACAGAAACTACTTCTGTTGTTTAGTCGCTCTTCTCTGCGTCTTAGGCTAGTCTCCACTTTTCTTTGGCTTGGAATTCGTGTGCGCCTGTGAGAACAATCAGGCATGAAAACAGCTCTGCCGTCTCTGCCGATTATCTTGTCGAAATCGATCGATCTCCGCCGAACAAAGCATATGACATTAGCTGAAAATCTGGGTGGACTGAATCTGAATGATCTGTGGAAAAATCTTTTTGGGAAAATTATCGCGGGGGCTCAACAAAACTTCTGACGTTAGCTGAAAATCCGGGTGGAAGGATTTCTCAGCTGAAAAAATCTCCTCTTTTTTTTTTAAACAGTAGTTTTCATGCCTGAACAATGCCTTGACTCATTCAGATAAGATTCAGAACAGATTTAGCTTGACAGTAAAAATGTTAGAAGCCCTTAGAAATGGGAAATAGAATTATACAACTGTAGACAGTTTCCATGTTGGCATGTTCATGGAATAAAGAGTAAGGTATTCCGGTTTTGAACCATCCACTCTACAGATCTCACTTAGCTCTGTAAGACGTTTTTGTTTCTTCCTATCCCTGAAGAGAGTTTAGCTGGACAAAGTTTTCTGTCATCCAAGCATCAACAAGAAGCTCAAAATTAGAGCTCTGACGCTCCATGCACGCTACCAATAAAAAAATAAGTTAAGTATGAACAAGAATCAGTTGAGTGTGGTATATCAACGCAGCTATTGTAAAGTGAGGACTTGGATTAGAGCACAGTGCTCTCTCTCTCTCTCTCTCTCTCTCTCTCTCTCTCTCTCTCTCTCTCTCTCTCTCTCTCTCTGTCTCTCTCTGTCTCTCTCTGTGTGTCTCTCTCTCTCTCTCATATTTATATACAACACACACGCACACACATTTGTTTGCAAGAAAGAACTATTTAATGAAAATGAAAGAAATGCAACACTTAAAACAAAAATGAGAGTACATAAACATTTAGCTATTATGCCACTCGTTTTCGTTGATGAGGGGAGCCGAGGGGCTCCTTTTTTCCAGTCTGGGGAACCCTGAAAAATCCTAGAATCAACACTGAGATGACCTTTCTGTTGCATCTCATCTCAAGCATTTTTTTTTTATTTCTCTTGTTCGCCTTAACCCTTTTGCCACCAGCCATTTTTCAACAAAAAAATACCATTAACCTTAACACTATTGTGACTGACGCTGCCTCAGCCTATTCTCAGTGCAGGCCCGAGCCTGCCGCGGTACTACTCATAGAAATTGGGTGGTTGTAAACAAACGCGTCTTACGTAGCTGAATGATGTCCTTTTGCGACCGAAGTTTGGTTACTTACTGAAAAAAGGCTGTTTAATTCGCATATGTAATTTATAAGTTGATAGGAATAACGCTTTTTACATGCCGACTTGAAAAATGGGAACGATTCATTGTTTACATGCCCCCCCCACACGTGGCTGCATTCGACGACACCCCCTACCCCTCCCACGACCAACAGACTCAGTCTCTTGACTTGTCGAAGCCACAGGCACACTGTCACTAGTTTCACAATCATCCTCACTACTTTCGTCGCTTTCAGAGTCAGAAAAAACAAATTCTGGGTCCCTGTCATCAGGTTCATTCAAGTCAAGCAGTTGAAAAATCTCCTCTCTCGTAAGACTTCATTTATATGCCATTTTTCATCACTAATTGCTGTCAAATTGTACATCGAAACCAAGGGAATTCGAGAAACGGAAGTAATCGAACAAGGGAAACAACTCGCAGAACGAACTGTGTTCTGTACTGGAAAACAACACACGAGTTTTGTACCTTATACCATGATCCTACTGTAGTCACGAACCGTCCACACAGAATGTACTGCAGTTCCTACTAAAGTTGCGACCCGTCACCAATGTGTTAACTGGGTAGAGAGAAAAAGAATCATCTGCAATATTGGGAATTCCTCTGTGACATGCATTACATTAGGCCTATCCTTACCTCCCAAAATTAAGAAAATAGGGTTTGGATAACAGGCCCTGATCTGATGCCTTTTAGTGATATGGGTGTTAACCCTTTCACCGCCAACGTCGCATTTTAGCACCACAGTGATTTAACACCTATGTCACTAAAACTAAAAGGCATCAAATTGGGGTCCATTATCCAAAGACCCTATTGTCTTAGTTTTGGGAAGTAAGGATAGACCTTATTTTATGTATGTCGCTGAAGAATCCCCAATACTGCAGATGGATTTTGTTCTCTACCCAGGTAAATTTAATAGCAATTTTTCTAAAATATGGCTGGCGGTGAAAGGGTTAAGCCATTGTGGTGCATAAATGTGACGGCATAAGGTGGTGAAAGGGTTAAGAAACTCAATTTCGGGTATGTTTATTTTGATTTGATTTGATTAGTGTTACATGTTGTATTGAGCGTTGTCTCTTTTATTTGTCAGGTGAGGGTGTTCACGTATGCTGTGGGGCCTACTGCTACACCTGTGGCTGCCATCAGGTGGATGGCCTGTGCCAACAGAGGTAAGGCTTTCCTCCAACTAATAAATCACCTCTCTCTGTGTCTCTCTCTCTCTCTATCTCTATCTCTCTCTCTCTCTCTCTCTCTCCTCTCTCTCTCTTTCTTTTTTTCTCTCTCTCTCTCTCTCTCTCTCTCTCTCTCTCTCTCTCTCTCTCTCTCTCTCTCTCTCTCTCTCTCTCTCTCTCTCTCTCTCTCTCTCTATCAATCTCTCTCTCTCTCTCTCTCTCAATCTCTCTCTCTCTCTCTTCTCTCTCTCTCTCTCTCTCTCTCTCTCTCTCTCTCTCTCTCTCTCTCTCTCTCTCTCTCTCTCTCTCTCTCTCTCTCTCTCTCTCTCTCTCTCTTTTTATATATGTGCACATTTCTAAGTTGATGTTAGGCTTTCCTCCAAGTAACAAATCTCTCTCTCTCTCTGTCTCTCTCTCTCTCTCTCTCTCTCTCTCTCTCTCTCTCTCTCTCTCTCTCTCTCTCTCTCTCTCTCTCTCTCTCTCTCTCTCTCTCTCTCTCTCTCTCTCTCTCTCTCTCTCTCTCTCTCTCTCTCTCTCTCTCTCTCTCTCTCTCTCTCTCTCTCTATCTCTCTCTCTCTCTCTCTCTCTCTCTCTCTCTCTCTCTCTCTCTCTCTCTCTCTCTCTCTCTCTCTCTCTCTCTCTCTCTCTCTCTCTCTCTCTCTCTCTCTCTCTCTCTCTCTCTCTCTCTCTCTCTCTCTCTCTCTCTCTCTCTCTCTCTCTCTCTCTCTCTCTCTCTCTCTCTCTCTCTCTCTCTCTCTCTCTCTCTCTCTCTCTCTCTGTTTTATATATGTGCACATTTCTAAGTTGATGTTAGGCTTTCCTCCAACTAACAAATCTCTCTCTCTCTCTCTCTCTCTCTCTCTCTCTCTCTCTCTCTCTCTCTCTCTCTCTCTCTCTCTCTCTCTCTCTCTCTCTCTCTCTCTCTCTCTCTCTCCCCTCCCTCCCCCTCCCTCCCCCTCTCTCTCTCTGTGTGTTTTAAATGTGCTCATTTCTAAGTTGATGTAATGAATTTAATTGGTTAATGATAATTATTTGGTTGGTATAATTTTTCGTTTCACACATTTGATTAATGTTCTTTCAGTTATGTTGTATTTCTGTCATGTTGTTGCACCTAACTTGAATTTCTCTTTTGGAGATATTAAAGTATACTTGAACTTGAACATGAAATGTATTTCTTTTCTGTAGCAGCCATGCATGTAGTCACATGCTTTGATTTTTAAAAATTTTCAGATCCGATTTCTATAGAGATGTTAGCCAAAGTATATTAAATAATTTGGTATTTGTACTGTATTTGGTACTTTATAGACACAGAGGCGTCTTTTTGAAATTCGGGTTGCTCCCACCTGGGGAGCGCGCAGCCAGAGGCGCGCCACCCATTTAATTTTTTGTATTTATTTGCATGCTATTTTTGTGTGACTGATGAGGAAGGAAAGGGGGGTGGGGTGTAAATTTTGACCAAATGACTTTTTTCGTTGCCACTGGGTTTAACGTGTGCTAAGTGCATGGGCACACGGTACTTCAGTTTATCATCTCATCCAAAAGACTCCACATTCAGACCATAAGGCCTAGTGCAGAGTGAGAGAACAAAATCCACTGTACCCAGGTTCGAAGTCTGGTTTACTGTGCACGAGGCGAACCCGTTACCTCTGTGCCACTCTACACCTGATGTAACTGTTTCATAGCTGTTCTATAAAAACATAATCCTGGGCTCTCTAAGGAGTCTTGTATGGTTTGATAGGAGTATTTTAAGCCATTCAGAAGAAAAGCTGGGGAATCTGTCTGAGATATTTAAAGGTAACATGAATAGATAAAGGGCATTATGCCGTATGGTTTTATGGGTCTAAATTTAACACAGTTTCATTCAAGTTTAACAAAAGTTTGTTTGGGTGACTTGTACTTTTAACCCTTTCTTCGCCAACCATATTTCAGCAAAAAAATTCCATTAAACATCTGGGTAGAGACCAAAATTTGTCTGTAATATTGGGGATTCCTCTGTGACATATTTAAGGTAAGGCCTCCCAAAATTAAGGAAATAGGGTCTTTGGATAACAGATCCCGATTTGATGCTTTTTTAGTTTCATGGGTGTTAAATCATTGTGATGCAAAAATGCGACGTTGGCGGTGACTCAATTGAGTCACATGTATACAAAATGACGCAGTTTCTCCCTCAGATCGCATTATTTTTTATCATTTTTTTTAGATCGCCAAAAAGCAAATGCACATCATACAAACATGCAACATGTACAGAGTGAAAGATAAATCAGTATATTTTTGGAGACTTCTTACTTTGAACGAGTGAGCCTCATATAATTCACAATGTCAATAATCTGATGAAACGCGCTTCGTTAGGAAAACAAAAACTTCCAACTCCACGGGCTGACCACTTTGTTATGATCTTGATCTAGTATCACAAAGCCACAGGTTTTGATAGACTTGGTTTAGTATATAAATAAAAAAGGATTGTAAAAAGCATAATATAAACTATAAACATAAACATTTGTTTATTTAATGTTTGAATAACGTGAGCTATTTGGTCGCCGCCATATTGAATGAAGCAGATTCGAAGATGATGAGTAGTTCAATTTAACCCTCTTATTCGGTGAACGTTCGGGAACGTTCAGAAAAAAATTGGATCGTAAATGCCGAGAATGTTCGGGAACATACGGATTCCACGTGGCCGGTTTGGGTGCTTCCATTTTGTTTCTATCACGTGGCAGTCACGTGGGCGCTTCAGCCTCGCTTTTGCAATAGATTACACTTCCGCCCTGTTACTTGCAATGGCTTCAAGGCTGATTGGTTTGGAAGATATGAATTTTTGAAAATTAGTGACCGACTTCGGCATTTTCGCGATTTTTCCAATATGGATGACGAACAGTTATGGCGTCCATTGACTGAGGAAAGCAATGAATAGTCGTATTTTTGTGAAAGATGGGACTTATGAGATCGTGAAGTGATGAGTAAGGAGTGTACTCTGACCTATTTCGGCAGCGAGCTTGTTTTTGTTGGGTCGGTGCGAAGTTTTGAAGTCGTGTTACTGACATCGGCATTTTCCCGACTTTTACATCATGGACGATGAATCGTTATTGCATCCACTGAGTGATGACAGCGATGAAAATTCCTTTTTTTGTGAAAGATAGGAATTATAAGATCGTGAAGTAAAAGGGTAAGTGAATGATTTTGATCTACATTTCCATCTCAGTCGTCTTAGGCTTCACCAGTCTGCAAAAAGTAGGCAGTGAATGCAAATTTGCGACTACACTTTGGCATTTTGATTTTTTTTGTGGAGCCATGCATCCCCATAACATCTTGAAATTCATTTTGCAAATCAGACAGACATCTCGGCAACACATTCAAAACAAAAAAACCCACAAAATCTGCTAGGGTATATTTTATTTTATTATTTTTCTGACGCTACCCCCCCTTTTGTACGGAGTGACGTCCCTTGGGCTAGGATTTCAGAGGTGACTGAGCGCACAGAGTGTCAGGGTTAAGGAAGTAAAAAAACGAAAATAGGACACACTGGAGACAGTCTAAGGGAAGCAATTACAAGGGGAAGGTCTCAGGATTAACAGGAACAGCGAGTTATTTCCCTTTTATTGGGTTTCAAGACAGTCAAACCTGTCAAAAAATGTCAGAAAAAACCCTCTGACGTGACTTCAAAAGATGGGAACAGTGTCGGAATGACGTCTCCGACATGACTCCATTAAGTTAAAGACCCCGCACATCACGTGTCACATTCCCTCTTAATTATGCTAGGAAGATTTCTTAAGATTCCTTACTAGCTATAAGAGGGAAAACACGTGAAAACCATGATTTTGACACGTGATGTGGTGGGTCTTTAAAGGGGCCTGGTTGTAACAACAAAAACACATATGCATATGACGCTTTACGTATTAACCCTTTCACCGCCAGTCGCATTTTAGCTCCACAATGGCTTAAGGCCTTCGCACACTAGCATCAGGCGTCAATTGTTTCTCAGAGCAACGCCTTGACGCGTTGACGCCTGCATCACAGCACACATTGTAGCGAGGCAGTGGTGTTCTCACACACGACTCTTGTCGCTTCGCCTCTTGTCGCGCGAACTTCCTTATTTGGAAAGCAAGGAAAGATTACTCTAGCGTCAGACGCTTTATTTCGGGTTCGAGTAAGTCTTCCATTTTTTTTCTTCAATCAGAGTTATGGTCCTTCCGTCCGTTGTGATTGGCTAGTTTCACGATCTCTGCGATCTTGAGCATCAAAATTAGAGCCGGTTCCATTCTCGAGCAACAAAAAATCGCGCAGCTACGCATCAAAAATCCTGCCGCGCCGCGAATCTCTCACACGCAAGCGGCGCATCAAACTGCGCCTTGCAGCAAAAAATCGCCGCGATCTCGAGATCTTGACGCTAGTGTGCGAAGCCCTTTAACACCCATGTCACTAAAAGGCATCAAATCAGGGCTTGTTATCCAAAGACCCTATTTTCTTAAATTTGGGAGTTAAGGATGGGCCTAATGTTATGAATGTCACAGAGGAATTTGCAATTTTGCAGATATTTCTTTTTCTCTACCCAGTAGCTTAATGGTATTTTGGGGCTGAAAAATGGCCGGCGGCGAAAGGGTTAATGTAGATATGTAAACTGGAAGATTGTTTTAACTTTGGTTTCTTTGTGCGACTAATGAAAGCCCTCTTTTCTAGCAATCAAATGGAAAGCTGTATTTGTTTTGTGTTGCAGGTTATTTCTCACAGATTCCAGCTATGGGAGCAATACGTGCCCGAGTTCAGGTAATTTCATTTGTGTATGTGTGTTAACTCATTCGCATCTCAACGATTTTGAATTATTAAAAAAAAATCACAAATCACTCCAGCCGTACACACAAACAAAACATACATAAACAAAAGGAGAAATGAAAGAAGATTACTGGTTTTTATTTCAGGTTTAGACATAGGGAAGTGTTAGATCAGACTTTTTTTTATATATAGACTGGCAAATGTTAAGATCAGCTCCCTCCGCTGTTCCAGGGTGAAGTTGGCCAATCAGCTTAACGGATAAGGTAAATCGGAGGGAGCTGATTGACCAACTTCACCTTGGAACAGCGGAGAGAGCTGATCTTAACATTAGCCTATAGACTTTATATAGAAAAACTCTACACCGATTGGTTCCCCCACAATGAACCACTACAAAAGCAAAGAGTCAGAGGCAAAATTGTAGTCTAAGAGAGCGAAGCGAGTTTAGAAGTCAACAAGGTATGGTGTGCACACAGATTTACTTCCCTTGAAGCAAATGCATCAAATTGACAGCTATTAATTCTGCACATATATGGCTGGAACGACTTGAATGAGTTAATGTCTTGTCTGTCTGTGTGCTCAAGACATGTTTCCTCTCACCATAGCAAATAAATTGAAACTGACAGTAGTCTATGTTCTTTATATGCTTCTTGGATGTTTTAAAGAAAGGTAATTCTGCCTGACAACAAGACATTTATTTGACAGAAGTTACATTGTAGAAGTTACATTCTGTAGATTAAATCTAGGCATACATTTGTACAATTGTTTAGAGGAAGGAAAGAGCTTGTAGAAGGTGAATTTGTATTTGATTAATGACTTCCGGATAAATAAGGACAGTATGTTTGCAATCAACGAAAGTAAATGGATTTAACTAAGGTGGTATTTTACATACAGGCTATGAGTGGAAGTACGATTTTCAGGAGTTGCGTGTAAGACTTTCTGTTGGAAAACATTCTGAATAAAAGTCTTTTTAATTGCTTGTTTGCTGATGTGCAAAACATTCACCAGTCTACACAAAATCTGGTATTCACACACATACAAAATCCTTATTGAATAAGAGTTGAATACAGTTGTTCAGCTTCTGTCTACAGAAATGATGAGTGTGTATGGAAGGGTTATACCTGTCAAAATCTTAAAGTCTGTCCCAACAGGAAGAAAGTCACCTTTAAGTTTAACCCTTGATTGTCTTCAAACTCAAACATATGGGGCAAATAACCCAGGCAATGTTTTTGTTAGAGAATAATGGAAACCTGTTGGTTATTATTTATTTTTTGGATGTAATTTAGTGGTAAAATAGGTATGGAAAATAAAATGGAGAATCCAGGCAGAGGTGATTTGTGCCCTGGCCATTTTCTTTCTCCAGGATTATTTGGTGGTGATGGGCCGGCCTCTGGCACTTGCCCAGGCCGAAAACACACAGTGGACCAGCGGCCACAAATCCGTTTTCTCTCTCGACCCCGTGGTATCACCACTCATTTACCTCTATTTTCCATCGTCACCTTTTTGCTTCACCGTCTCTCTCTCTCTCTCTCTCTCTGTCTTATTTTTTAGGTGTACATTTTCTTTTCTTTTCTGGGCACTTGGTCCTGATTTTTTTTGGGGGGCTTGAAGTCCAATACTCATCCTGCCTCAGCTCTGGAGCTTTGTATTGTAGTACGGAATGGCTTGATATTGGACTGAGGGGGTTTTGTACAAGGATTTGTCATTAAAGGCTGAAATTTAGCTTCTGAATTTTTTTCCCTCCAGAATTGGCGGTTGACTGGGGCTTCACTTGGGCTGCAAAAGTCTTGACAATTTTTCTTCCTCTTTTTCTTGTTTATTTGGTGATGGTTTTTACAGGTTATGTCCTTATGTTGGGAAATTATATTTTTCTTTTAAACTAAATAATAGCATATATTTTCGTGCTCATCACCTTTGTTATTACTGAGCAACAAAAGTAAAATTTGTGTTTTACAGCAAAGTTAGTTTAAGTACCGGTAAGTCACCTTCATTGAAACTCTTCTCATGAAATTAGGAAAATCCACCATTTTGAGTGTGTGTTTTGTTACTGTTGAGGTTTAAAAAAAAATCTTTCCTGTCTTTGGTATCAGTTTATGGATGAATTTCCTTGTTGGTCATTTTCCAGTTCAGTATACAGGCCTTGGTTCATCCCAAAGCAAAACTAGTTAAAAAAAGAGAAAAAAAGGCGTATAACTTTGCTTTGCTCATAAGCTAAAAGACAGATGATGGACCTTACATTGTTAAAAAATTTAGATTTGTGGCTTTAATTTAAACAACATGTTGCTCATTTGGAGAGGGAAGTGCACAATGTATTGTCAACTCAACACAGCCATTTAAAATTGTAACACGGCCATAGAAAATTGTCTGCCTTTCTGTCATATTCATGCACACTATCCACACATACTTACAGAATAGGGGATTGTGAAAAGAACAAATATTGACATACATCAAGTGCTGATTATACTTAACTGTATTGTTAAAAATTCGGGATTTTACTGGTGTTGCACTGCCTCCGGGCATTGCCTCCAGGATCGTTCCCACCATCTTTATATCTACTAATGTCCCATATGTGTCTGTTCCAGACCGGAGGACGTTAAACAGATTTTCATTCATGCATCAAGTGCTGTATATGGAAGCTTTCTCTTAATAGTTTTTTTTCTGTTAAAAAAAATCTTGTTTTAGGGAGAATCCTTGAATCTGAATGAAATACTCCTTGATACTCCACTAGAATACTACTTCAAAGGTAGAAGATTATATTTTGTCTGCATAAAAGAATGAGTCCATTTTCTTTCTATGTGTTTCTTTTCCTCACTGCTGCATGAATCACGTGCTTTCTCACTTGGTGACTGTCGACCATTACCTTGAGATTTAAGTATGTAGCGTTCTCATGGTAGCAAGCAATTCTTTGCTTCTTTCTTACCACAATTAATATTCAGCAATATATGTTATCTATTGTTATTTTCTGACTAAAAGAGTTAAGATCGTTTATTGCTTTCAGTGTAATGAATTGAGTTTCTTGGTATGTCAGTCACAGTCTAGATGTGGTCAGAATATCAGTGGAACTTCTAGCATTAGTAGCTGATTCCGCCTTTTCTCCAGTTTTGCTTTAATGCATGTGAAATTCACCATGCCTCACTTTTTTTTAGCTTTGATATATTTGAATAAAATATTGTTAGTTATGTGCCTACTATCAGGTCTTCAGGCCTTAAAGATGGACTCTGACGGATGAGTTTTTGCAAGAAACACGTCGGGATCACCAGAAAGACAGCATTTTCAAGGATCGGAACACTCACTTTGCTCTGGTTTCCTAGAAATTAAGCCGTCAAAACGGCGATTCCTCCTTGGCGGAGGTGCCGGAGAGAGAAGCCATTTTGGATGGGGTGGGTGGGGACCAAACTCATTGTGGTTCAAGCTTTTTTTGTTTGTAGTGCAGTAAAAAAAAATTGAAGCTATTTCCTTTGTTGTGAGCGAAACTCTTTTAGATAAACTGCATAACATTTAAAAAAAGATAAATGGAAAGGCTTGTATTGCGAAAAAATCATGCAAACAATTTGGTTGCCATTACAAAAGAGACACCTTCTCTTTCAGTGAAAGAATTTGACTTACAGCACCTCCGCCAAGGATAAATCGCCGATTTGACGGTTTGATTTCTAGGAAACCAGAGCAAAGTGAGTGTTGTGATCTCTGTAAATGGTGTTTTCATGGTGATCTCGATGTGTTTCTTGCAAAAACTCATCCGTCAGGGTGCCCCTTTAAGACTGCATGCAGTGAGGAAATTCAATTTTCTTTTCAGTGCATTTTATTCACAATTCTGTATCATACCTATCTCTTTCAAACTCAGACCTTGAAAAAATGCGTGTGTTTTCCAAAATGAACCATACCTACATTGTTTTTGTTTTCCTTTAGAGGACTTCTCTTCTTTTCCTCATGACGCGTTACCATTGAATTGGATCTTGACATTGAAGCTTTGCCCAAACAGGAATACACCCAGTACCTTAAGCAGGGGATGGAGCAGCTTAACGTTCAACCTTTTCAGTGGGAGATAACTGTGGAGCCTGTGGTAGGAGTTAGCCCCCCCTTTGATTGAATGCTGCCACCAGTTTTGTTGCGTGTGGCCCCCCCTCCCCCCGACTCATGCTCTGCACCATGCAATACTCACACAAATCGGTTGTCCTTTATTTTTCTTATCTAACACTCCACGTGTTTGCAGTCTAACTACAGACGCATGACGAGTTGAAGAATTGTCAGCATTTTGAAACATAATATTTTTGTTGGTGTGAAAACGTTTGACTTATACTCAATTGGTGCATATATATAAAGGGTGAGACTTTTGCTTTCCAAGAATATTGTTGTTGTGGAGCATGCTGTTTAGATTGAATGCAGTTTAGCGTCTTGGAGTGATGATCGTGATGAAATCATATTGCTAAACAGTTGTGCTAATCAGTTTTGATATATTTACTTTATCATTATGGAAATTTTGTTTTCTTCGGAGCGCATTTCTTTGTGGTAAATTTGATGACTGGGATGTGTCTATATATTAGTTATCTCCAATGCGTGTTCTGTGCTCACATTTCTTCTTCTTCTTCTTAGATCGCTCAGACAGTTTCCTGTCAATTATGAGCGCAGATGCGTCATGCTGCCGCTATGCGCCTGAGTAAGAAATAATTAGGCCCAGCATGTCCGTCTTCGGCTGGAGGAGATCTTTTTGAAAGTGTTTCGTGAAAAAAGGCGGGAGAATAGGCCGGAAAGGCAGAAAGATAGTAGATGACAGCAAGCAAGGAGAAAAGGCAGAGTCAAAGAGAGTGACAGATTAGAGGAAGTTACAAGCACAGAACTTCCAGAAGGTGTGGGAACTATTTATACAAAAGACCCCCCGGTATCCCCACGGGGGGGCTCACATTTCTAAGCAAGACAATCTTCCTTTTAGCTATGCGTCCTACATAGAATTATTTAAGAATGAAAAAGAAGCACACGAAGGTGCTGATGGGACCCAGAGGGGCACCAGCCACGCCTGCCCAATGGGTCCCATCAGCATGTATTAGACATACAATTATTTAACTGACTCGGGACTGGCCGAATTATTTCCCCTTGTTCTGTGGGGACTGGGCATTTGACTAGGTTTGTAAAATAATCACCAAAACCAAGTTATGAAGAGTTAGGCATCAATATTTTCAGAAAAGATTAGCAACACCATGCACTAAACGATCGTAAAATATCAGATTCCTTACCTTCGTCGTTTGTGTCCTATTGACGAAAACAGCTAACACATGATAGAAAGAAGGAACATTTCACATTCCGATCTTTGACCCCCCTCTACAACCAAAGCTGAATGTAAAGTCTGCAATGATTGGTTGATTTCAAGAGAGGCAAGGTCAAAGCAAACTGAAAATAGGTTATGACTTCTCACCGGAAAGCTGGTTACACGCCAGAAATCAAAACCTTGAAAACTCTTATGAGCCGGATCCGGGCCATTCGTCCTAAACGGTTGTGCGAGCCATGAGCCGGATCCGGCTCATTCGCCCCGAGTGAGTTAAGTTAACAAGCTCTACGGGATACTGCACATTTTACTCTTGCTTCACTTATCTGAGAAATGGTCTTGATCTATCAAATTTGTTGAATACAAACAAGTTGAAAGCAGTTGTCTACGGCGGACAGTGTGAATTGGGAGTTGAATAACATCCTTCAGATGAGACTTAAAACTGAGGTCCTGTGTGCGAACGCATGCACAATATCTTGCGCACACGTTAAAGCCCAGTCCACTATTCGGTAGGAGTAGGCCGTGTTGTGCCGGTGGGGTGGATGACATGAACTCACACTGCATGCAAACATGGGTGGCGCTGCACTAGTGGAGATGCGGTCTCCTGGTGGGTGCAGCCCAAATGTCACAAGTGTCTTTGACTAGAAAATACCAAAATACAAAATTTTAACTGTTTAATATTCCTGCAAACCTTTTAAATGTTGTTGCTTGTCTTCATCTTTCACTTATCATTCTAATGTTAGCGAGGCATTTAAAGCTGCTCTATTTGTTTCATTATTATTTTCCAGATGTTAAGTTAGCTGACAT
Organism: Phymorhynchus buccinoides; assembly: GCA_017654935.2. NCBI lineage: Eukaryota > Metazoa > Mollusca > Gastropoda > Neogastropoda > Raphitomidae > Phymorhynchus > Phymorhynchus buccinoides. Next base: position 32,052,002 of record CM065687.1, on the reverse strand, counting down.
TTGTCTTATTTATTGCTGTATTAGTATATGATAATGGTGGTGTTTTTTTCTCAAAGGCTGGAGATGGCGATATTGGATATAAGTTTACTTATTTGTATTTGATTATTGGTATTGATGTTCTTTTTTCTTCTTCTCATTTGTCTTATGCGCCTGTTTTTTGTTTCTTGATGTTTGGTAAAGGGACCTAAGCACCTTGATTTGGTTTTTTTAGCGGGCTAAAGAACTCAATTCATCTGTTGTGTTTTACCGCTGTGTGGCTTCATGTCTGGCTAAAAGGAGTACATCCCGGTGCTGAGTCGGCCGCAGGTGTTAAAGAACGCCAAAGCCTTTGAATGGGGCAACATATACAAAGATCACTTGGTACACACTGACTGGCTTGGTACAATGGTAGTCTGCCTGTGTTGTCATTGATCGTGATGTCTGTTGTAGCAGTGCTACCCCTCTCCCCAGCCTTTTCTTCAAGTCCCAACCCCCTGATGTACCAGAAGTGTAGAGCGAGTGTTGATCTCCCGTCGATCGTGCACAGCTTTGTTTACCCGTGTCCCCCTGTGTGTTACGGACAAGCTGGTTTTTTTTACACGTTTAGTGATGAATCTGGTACACACTTGCGTTGCCCTTGTGTTGTTCACATCTGGTGAAATTTTCTGCGTCGCATTCGTGTTACCCTCATGTTCAGTGTAGTGATGTTCTGCTACACCCTCGTGTCGTTAAATGAGTAGTGTGTCTGCTACACGTTTGTGGTACCCTTGTGTTATACACGTGTAGTGCTCAAGTCTGTTGAACGCTCGTGTTACCCCTGCATTGTACTCATGTAGTGTGTCTGCTACACGTTTGTGGTACCCTTGTGTTATACACGTGTAGTGCTCAAGTCTGTTGAACGCTCGTGTTACCCCTGCATTGTACTCATGTAGTGCCGTCTGCTACACGTTCGTGTTACCTTTATCTTGTACGTGTGTATCGATGTGTCTGACGCACATGCGTGGTACATGAGTAATGCGTTTTCCGATACACAGTAGTGTTATCCCTGCTTTTGTACAAGTGTAGTGAAGTTTGTACTTCACGTTCCTGTGGACACTACTTCACTTTCTCTTCATTTGTCTTTTTAGTCCTTTCAAATGCTGTATGTATGGTGGTATGAGTTATGTTAAAAAAGTATTTTTAGGAAGCTTTTCTTATTTCTTAGCTGCTGTCTTTCTATAGCTTATGTTCCCCCAATGTTTTGTATTTATTTAGCAACTGCTTTTAGCTGTTTTGATTCCCTATATTTGCATTTGAATTTTTTTTTTTAATTTTTTTTTTTTTTTAAAGAATATTAAGTCTGAAGGAAACAATTCTTGGTTTATATTCATTGACAAATGCTACTTACTGTAGGAAGGGGCAGGCAAGTAAAGTACATGAAGAAAATGCATGTTTTATTTTGTCCTTTAATTAAGACATTTGTTTACATAACCATTTAAGAGGATTGCACCCATCGCTTTTTTTTTGGGGGGGAAAGAAACACTGTCTGCTCCATAATAATTATTTATATCTCCTTTCACTTTTAGTCTGTAACTTCATAAAGGCTGGGGAAAAAAATTATGTGGGAAAAAAAAGTAATAAATGAAAAAGAGAACTTTTGAGGTCAATTTTTTTCGTTAAGTATTGTGTGCCCACCAGTGTCATGCACTTTTTTTTTTTAAGGAACCCTAAATGCTATAATAAAGACTTGTGTACATAATTCTTTACAGGGATGGCCAAAGCTACTACGTACTAGCCTAGTAGCCATTGCCTAGTATAAAAATCTGTGGACGAGTAGATTTCAAAAGTAACTAGCCCGATGGGCGACTGTGAATTTCAGTACTGCTTGGCTCTGTTTCTTTGTAACTGAGTCTTCCCTTCAAACCCACTATCAAATAAAGCTTAGCTGTCTGCTAAGACAACAACATGCCAGCACTGGTACTGAAAAGAAAGGAAAGACAGCCTCCTCAATCTCCTCCCCTTCTCTCTCTCCCCCACCTCTCCCCCATGTCATTTTTCTCTTTACTTCTCTCCTTTCTTTCCCACTCTTTTACTCTTTACTTCTCTCCTTTCTTTCCCACTCTCTTTCTCTTTACTTCTCTCCTTTCTTTCCCACTCTCTTTCTCTTTACTTCTCTCCTTTCTTTCCCACTCTCTTTCTCTTTACTTCTCTCCTTTCTTTCCCACTCTTTTTCTCTTTACTTCTCTCCTTTCTTTCCCACTCTTTTTCTCTTTACTTCTCTCCTTTCTTTCCCACTCTTTTTCTCTTTACTTCTCTCCTTTCTTTCCCACTCTCTTTCTCTTTACTTCTCTCCTTTCTTTCCCACTCTTTTTCTCTTTACTTCTCTCCTTTCTTTCCCACTCTCTTTCTCTTTACTTCTCTCCTTTCTTTCCCACTCTCTTTCTCTTTACTTCTCTCCTTTCTTTCCCACTCTTTTTCTCTTTACTTCTCTCCTTTCTTTCCCACTCTCTTTCTCTTTACTTCTCTCCTTTCTTTCCCACTCTCTTTCTCTTTACTTCTCTCCTTTCTTTCCCACTCTCTTTCTCTTTACTTCTCTCCTTTCTTTCCAACTCTTTTTCTCTTTACTTCTCTCCTTTCTTTCCCACTCTTTTTCTCTTTACTTCTCTCCTTTCTTTCCCACTCTTTTTCTCTTTACTTCTCTCCTTTCTTTCCCACTCTCTTTCTCTTTACTTCTCTCCTTTCTTTCCCACTCTTTTTCTCTTTACTTCTCTCCTTTCTTTCCCACTCTCTTTCTCTTTACTTCTCTCCTTTCTTTCCCACTCTCTTTACTTCTCTCCTTTCTTTCCAACTCTTTTTCTCTTTACTTCTCTCCTTTCTTTCCCACTCTCTTTCTCTTTACTTCTCTCCTTTCTTTCCCACTCTTTTTCTCTTTACTTCTCTCCTTTCTTTCCCACTCTTTTTCTCTTTACTTCTCTCCTTTCTTTCCCACTCTTTTTCTCTTTACTTCTCTCCTTTCTTTCCCACTCTCTTTCTCTTTACTTCTCTCCTTTCTTTCCCACTCTTTTTCTCTTTACTTCTCTCCTTTCTTTCCCACTCTCTTTCTCTTTACTTCTCTCCTTTCTTTCCCACTCTTTTTCTCTTTACTTCTCTCCTTTCTTTCCCACTCTCTTTCTCTTTACTTCTCTCCTTTCTTTCCCACTCTCTTTCTCTTTACTTCTCTCCTTTCTTTCCCACTCTTTTTCTCTTTACTTCTCTCCTTTCTTTCCCACTCTTTTTCTCTTTACTTCTCTCCTTTCTTTCCCACTCTCTTTTTCTCTTTACTTCTCTCCTTTCTTTCCCACTCTCTTTCTCTTTACTTCTCTCCTTTCTTTCCCACTCTTTTTCTCTTTACTTCTCTCCTTTCTTTCCCACTCTCTTTCTCTTTACTTCTCTCCTTTCTTTCCCACTCTCTTTCTCTTTACTTCTCTCCTTTCTTTCCCACTCTTTTTCTCTTTACTTCTCTCCTTTCTTTCCCACTCTTTTACTCTTTACTTCTCTCCTTTCTTTCCCACTCTCTTTCTCTTTACTTCTCTCCTTTCTTTCCCACTCTCTTTTCTCTTTACTTCTCTCCTTTCTTTCCCACTCTTTTTCTCTTTACTTCTCTCCTTTCTTTCCCACTCTTTTTCTCTTTACTTCTCTCCTTTCTTTCCCACTCTTTTTCTCTTTACTTCTCTCCTTTCTTTCCCACTCTTTTTCTCTTTACTTCTCTCCTTTCTTTCCCACTCTCTTTCTCTTTACTTCTCTCCTTTCTTTCCCACTCTTTTTCTCTTTACTTCTCTCCTTTCTTTCCCACTCTTTTTCTCTTTACTTCTCTCCTTTCTTTCCCACTCTTTTTCTCTTTACTTCTCTCCTTTCTTTCCCACTCTTTTTCTCTTTACTTCTCTCCTTTCTTTCCCACTCTTTTTCTCTTTACTTCTCTCCTTTCTTTCCCACTCTCTTTCTCTTTACTTCTCTCCTTTCTTTCCCACTCTTTTACTCTTTACTTCTCTCCTTTCTTTCCCACTCTTTTTCTCTTTACTTCTCTCCTTTCTTTCCCACTCTTTTTCTCTTTACTTCTCTCCTTTCTTTCCCACTCTTTTTCTCTTTACTTCTCTCCTTTCTTTCCCACTCTTTTTCTCTTTACTTCTCTCCTTTCTTTCCCACTCTTTTTCTCTTTACTTCTCTCCTTTCTTTCCCACTCTTTTTCTCTTTACTTCTCTCCTTTCTTTCCCACTCTCTTTCTCTTTACTTCTCTCCTTTCTTTCCCACTCTTTTTCTCTTTACTTCTCTCCTTTCTTTCCCACTCTTTTTCTCTTTACTTCTCTCCTTTCTTTCCCACTCTTTTTCTCTTTACTTCTCTCCTTTCTTTCCCACTCTCTTTTTACTTCTCTTTTCCCTCTTCTCTTTACCTTTCTTTCCCACTCTTTTTCTCTTTACTTCTCTCCTTTCTTTCCCACTCTTTTTCTCTTTACTTCTCTCCTTTCTTTCCCACTCTTTTTCTCTTTACTTCTCTCCTTTCTTTCCCACTCTCTTTTTCTCTTTACTTCTCTCCTTTCTTTCCCACTCTTTTTCTCTTTACTTCTCTCCTTTCTTTCCCACTCTTTTTCTCTTTACTTCTCTCCTTTCTTTCCCACTCTTTTCTCTTTACTTCTCTCCTTTCTTTCCCACTCTCTTTCTCTTTACTTCTCTCCTTTCTTTCCCACTCTTTTTCTCTTTACTTCTCTCCTTTCTTTCCCACTCTTTTTCTCTTTACTTCTCTCCTTTCTTTCCCACTCTTTTTCTCTTTACTTCTCTCCTTTCTTTCCCACTCTTTTTCTCTTTACTTCTCTCCTTTCTTTCCCACTCTTTTACTCTTTACTTCTCTCCTTTCTTTCCCACTCTTTTACTCTTTACTTCTCTCCTTTCTTTCCCACTCTTTTTCTCTTTACTTCTCTCCTTTCTTTCCCACTCTCTTTCTCTTTACTTCTCTCCTTTCTTTCCCACTCTCTTTCTCTTTACTTCTCTCCTTTCTTTCCCACTCTTTTTCTCTTTACTTCTCTCCTTTCTTTCCCACTCTTTTTCTCTTTACTTCTCTCCTTTCTTTCCCACTCTTTTTCTCTTTACTTCTCTCCTTTCTTTCCCACTCTCTTTCTCTTTACTTCTCTCCTTTCTTTCCCACTCTCTTTCTCTTTACTTCTCTCCTTTCTTTCCCACTCTTTTTCTCTTTACTTCTCTCCTTTCTTTCCCACTCTTTTTCTCTTTACTTCTCTCCTTTCTTTCCCACTCTTTTTCTCTTTACTTCTCTCCTTTCTTTCCCACTCTTTTACTCTTTACTTTTCTCCTTTCTTTCCCACTCTTTTTCTCTTTACTTCTCTCCTTTCTTTCCCACTCTCTTTCTCTTTACTTCTCTCCTTTCTTTCCCACTCTCACTCTCTCTTTACTTCTCTCCTTTCTTTCCCACTCTTTTTCTCTTTACTTCTCTCCTTTCTTTCCCACTCTTTTTCTCTTTACTTCTCTCCTTTCTTTCCCACTCTTTTACTCTTTACTTCTCTCCTTTCTTTCCCACTCTCTTTCTCTTTACTTCTCTCCTTTCTTTCCCACTCTCTTTCTCTTTACTTCTCTCCTTTCTTTCCCACTCTTTTTTCTCTTTACTTCTCTCCTTTCTTTCCCACTCTTTTTCTCTTTACTTCTCTCCTTTCTTTCCCACTCTTTTTCTCTTTACTTCTCTCCTTTCTTTCCCACTCTTTTACTCTTTACTTTTCTCCTTTCTTTCCCACTCTTTTTCTCTTTACTTCTCTCCTTTCTTTCCCACTCTCTTTCTCTTTACTTCTCTCCTTTCTTTCCCACTCTTTTACTCTTTACTTCTCTCCTTTCTTTCCCACTCTTTTTCTCTTTACTTCTCTCCTTTCTTTCCCACTCTCTTTCTCTTTACTTCTCTCCTTTCTTTCCCACTCTTTTTCTCTTTACTTCTCTCCTTTCTTTCCCACTCTTTTACTCTTTACTTCTCTCCTTTCTTTCCCACTCTTTTACTCTTTACTTCTCTCCTTTCTTTCCCACTCTTTTTCTCTTTACTTCTCTCCTTTCTTTCCCACTCTCTTTCTCTTTACTTCTCTCCTTTCTTTCCCACTCTTTTTCTCTTTACTTCTCTCCTTTCTTTCCCACTCTTTTTCTCTTTACTTCTCTCCTTTCTTTCCCACTCTTTTTCTCTTTACTTCTCTCCTTTCTTTCCCACTCTTTTTCTCTTTACTTCTCTCCTTTCTTTCCCACTCTTTTTCTCTTTACTTCTCTCCTTTCTTTCCCACTCTCTTTCTCTTTACTTCTCTCCTTTCTTTCCCACTCTTTTTCTCTTTACTTCTCTCCTTTCTTTCCCACTCTTTTTCTCTTTACTTCTCTCCTTTCTTTCCCACTCTCTTTCTCTTTACTTCTCTCCTTTCTTTCCCACTCTCTTTCTCTTTACTTCTCTCCTTTCTTTCCCACTCTTTTTCTCTTTACTTCTCTCCTTTCTTTCCCACTCTTTTTCTCTTTACTTCTCTCCTTTCTTTCCCACTCTCTTTCTCTTTACTTCTCTCCTTTCTTTCCCACTCTTTTTCTCTTTACTTCTCTCCTTTCTTTCCCACTCTTTTACTCTTTACTTCTCTCCTTTCTTTCCCACTCTTTTTCTCTTTACTTCTCTCCTTTCTTTCCCACTCTCTTTCTCTTTACTTCTCTCCTTTCTTTCCCACTCTTTTTCTCTTTACTTCTCTCCTTTCTTTCCCACTCTTTTTCTCTTTACTTCTCTCCTTTCTTTCCCACTCTCTTTCTCTTTACTTCTCTCCTTTCTTTCCCACTCTTTTTCTCTTTACTTCTCTCCTTTCTTTCCCACTCTTTTACTCTTTACTTCTCTCCTTTCTTTCCCACTCTTTTACTCTTTACTTCTCTCCTTTCTTTCCCACTCTTTTACTCTTTACTTCTCTCCTTTCTTTCCCACTCTCTTTCTCTTTACTTCTCTCCTTTCTTTCCCACTCTCTTTCTCTTTACTTCTCTCCTTTCTTTCCCACTCTTTTTCTCTTTACTTCTCTCCTTTCTTTCCCACTCTTTTTCTCTTTACTTCTCTCCTTTCTTTCCCACTCTTTTTCTCTTTACTTCTCTCCTTTCTTTCCCACTCTTTTTCTCTTTACTTCTCTCCTTTCTTTCCCACTCTCTTTCTCTTTACTTCTCTCCTTTCTTTCCCACTCTTTTTCTCTTTACTTCTCTCCTTTCTTTCCCACTCTTTTTCTCTTTACTTCTCTCCTTTCTTTCCCACTCTTTTTCTCTTTACTTCTCTCCTTTCTTTCCCACTCTTTTACTCTTTACTTTTCTCCTTTCTTTCCCACTCTTTTTCTCTTTACTTCTCTCCTTTCTTTCCCACTCTCTTTCTCTTTACTTCTCTCCTTTCTTTCCCACTCTCTTTCTCTTTACTTCTCTCCTTTCTTTCCCACTCTTTTTCTCTTTACTTCTCTCCTTTCTTTCCCACTCTTTTTCTCTTTACTTCTCTCCTTTCTTTCCCACTCTTTTACTCTTTACTTCTCTCCTTTCTTTCCCACTCTCTTTCTCTTTACTTCTCTCCTTTCTTTCCCACTCTCTTTCTCTTTACTTCTCTCCTTTCTTTCCCACTCTTTTTCTCTTTACTTCTCTCCTTTCTTTCCCACTCTTTTTCTCTTTACTTCTCTCCTTTCTTTCCCACTCTTTTTCTCTTTACTTCTCTCCTTTCTTTCCCACTCTTTTACTCTTTACTTTTCTCCTTTCTTTCCCACTCTTTTTCTCTTTACTTCTCTCCTTTCTTTCCCACTCTCTTTCTCTTTACTTCTCTCCTTTCTTTCCCACTCTTTTACTCTTTACTTCTCTCCTTTCTTTCCCACTCTTTTTCTCTTTACTTCTCTCCTTTCTTTCCCACTCTCTTTCTCTTTACTTCTCTCCTTTCTTTCCCACTCTTTTTCTCTTTACTTCTCTCCTTTCTTTCCCACTCTTTTTCTCTTTACTTCTCTCCTTTCTTTCCCACTCTCTTTCTCTTTACTTCTCTCCTTTCTTTCCCACTCTCTTTCTCTTTACTTCTCTCCTTTCTTTCCCACTCTTTTACTCTTTACTTCTCTCCTTTCTTTCCCACTCTTTTTCTCTTTACTTCTCTCCTTTCTTTCCCACTCTCTTTCTCTTTACTTCTCTCCTTTCTTTCCCACTCTCTTTCTCTTTACTTCTCTCCTTTCTTTCCCACTCTCTTTCTCTTTACTTCTCTCCTTTCTTTCCCACTCTCTTTCTCTTTACTTCTCTCCTTTCTTTCCCACTCTCTTTCTCTTTACTTCTCTCCTTTCTTTCCCACTCTTTTTCTCTTTACTTCTCTCCTTTCTTTCCCACTCTCTTTCTCTTTACTTCTCTCCTTTCTTTCCCACTCTCTTTCTCTTTACTTCTCTCCTTTCTTTCCCACTCTCTTTCTCTTTACTTCTCTCCTTTCTTTCCCACTCTCTTTCTCTTTACTTCTCTCCTTTCTTTCCCACTCTTTTTCTCTTTACTTCTCTCCTTTCTTTCCCACTCTTTTTCTCTTTACTTCTCTCCTTTCTTTCCCACTCTCTTTCTCTTTACTTCTCTCCTTTCTTTCCCACTCTCTTTCTCTCTTACTTCTCTCCTTTCTTTCCCACTCTCTTTCTCTTTACTTCTCTCCTTTCTTTCCCACTCTCTTTCTCTTTACTTCTCTCCTTTCTTTCCCACTCTTTTTCTCTTTACTTCTCTCCTTTCTTTCCCACTCTCTTTCTCTTTACTTCTCTCCTTTCTTTCCCACTCTTTTTCTCTTTACTTCTCTCCTTTCTTTCCCACTCTTTTTCTCTTTACTTCTCTCCTTTCTTTCCCCCACTCTCTTTTCTCTTTACTTCTCTCCTTTCTTTCCCACTCTTTTTCTCTTTACTTCTCTCCTTTCTTTCCCACTCTCTTTCTCTTTACTTCTCTCCTTTCTTTCCCACTCTTTTTCTCTTTACTTCTCTCCTTTCTTTCCCACTCTCTTTCTCTTTACTTCTCTCCTTTCTTTCCCACTCTCTTTCTCTTTTACTTCTCTCCTTTCTTTCCCACTCTTTTTCTCTTTACTTCTCTCCTTTCTTTCCCACTCTCTTACTCTTTACTTCTCTCCTTTCTTTCCCACTCTCTTTCTCTTTACTTCTCTCCGTTCTTTCCCACTCTTTTACTCTTTACTTCTCTCCTTTCTTTCCCACTCTCTTTTTCTCTTTACTTCTCTCCTTTCTTTCCCACTCTTTTTCTCTTTACTTCTCTCCTTTCTTTCCCACTCTTTTTCTCTTTACTTCTCTCCTTTCTTTCCAACTCTTTTTCTCTTTACTTCTCTCCTTTCTTTCCCACTCTCTTTCTCTTTACTTCTCTCCTTTCTTTCCCACTCTCTTTCTCTTTACTTCTCTCCTTTCTTTCCCACTCTTTTTCTCTTTACTTCTCTCCTTTCTTTCCCACTCTTTTTCTCTTTTGCTTCTCTTTTGCTTTTCCTTTCTCTTTTCCTTTCTCTCCCCCCCCCCCCCCCCCCCCCCCCCCCCTCTCTCTCTCTGTATTGTGTGTGTGTTCAGAGAGTTTTGTTGCTGTTTTCTTCGGGCTAGTGAAAATGTGTTTGGGCAAAGTGAAATGTTTCAGTTACTCCCCTTCCGGGCGAGTTAAATTTTTAATGTTTGGCCAGCCCTGCTTTATGCTTTTGTTTGTTTGTCTGTGTTTTGTTTGTTTAACCTCCTTTTTTCTTGACAGCTGTTGATGTCTACGTGTTTTCTTTTGAACTGATTTTAAGCAGAAGCTGTGCTTCTTGTATGTAGTACAGTTGTAAGTACCGTCCGTTGTTGTGACTGCAATGTTGTGATTAGAAAAGAATACCATGAACTTTTTTTTTACCAGATATATATATATATTTAGCGTAAGTGCACAACAGGTTGTAATGTGTACAAACGGACATGATGTGATAGAGACAAAAACAAGGAGGAAATGCTAATAGAATGACGAGATGCAAGTTTTTGTGTATTAGTTTAAAAAAAAGAAAAAAAGTTGGTCTAAAGCCTGATTGACTCATTCGCATTGCAACAATTTTGAATTAAAAACTTTTCAAATCACTCCAGCCATACACACAAACAAAACATACATAAACAAAAGGAGATGTGAAAGAAGATTACAGGTTTTTACTTCAGTTTTAGACATAAGGAAGTGGTAGATCAGACTTTTTTTTATATATAGACGTTGTATAGAAAAACTCTTTACACCGATTGGTTTCCCCACAACAAATGACTACAAAAGCAAAGTCAGAGGCAAAATTGTGGTCTAAGGGAGCGAAGCGAGTTTAGAAGTCACCAAGGTTTGTGCACTTGTGCACACAGATTTACTTCCCTTGAAGCAGATGCATCAAATTGACAGCTACCTATTAATTCCGGACATATGTGGCCGGAATGACTTGAATGAGTTAACCCTTAGAAAATGATAAAGGTTTGTACTTGTCTGAGATGAGAAACTGTTTGTCGTTGAGGTGAGAATATTCTCAGTATCTGGATCAGGCATATACCACATACAGCCTCTGATGCTTATGCAGCACAGTAGCTTTGGAGATGCAAAACGTCTCTCACAACACAGGTCAATCAATCAATTCATTTTATTGTCTATAAATAAAATTTAAAAAATTTGCTCAGCGTGCACATAAAATACGTAATAAATAATATAAAACATTAACTTATCATATGTTGCATAGCATGCACTGGAGAGAGCTTTACATCAATAATAGGCACCAGCAATTCACTTGAAAATGAAAGTTATCAGTCACACAACACACACACACACACACACACACACACACACACACACACACACACACACACACACACACACACACACACACATTTATCGACACCAACTCGTTCATTCCACAGCAACCGAGCCGAGTTTAATGGTATATTTTGGCTGAAAAATGGCTGGCGGCGAAAGTGTTAAATTGAAATTGTTCAGTCTATAATATCAACTGTGTGATTATCATCTCTGTCAAATGTGTATTGACATCCACGCAGACAAATTCAAAATCAAATGTTTCACTATTGTGTTTAATCAACCATCCTGCAATACACGGCAAGGTCTGATTCATTACTACGTACTTCTGTCCATGCACAACACCATTCTGTAAACTCCATTTTCGATTTTGAAAATCAGTGAATTATAATTCTTTGCTGGTTGTTTCACATATGTGACCCAGCACCACAAAAGGGACATTAGGGACGCTATATAAATATACTATTATTATTATTATTAAGTCGCTGGTCTAGTTTCTCGCAACAGGTTTGCAAAAACAAAAATCTCATTTTTTGTCAATTTTGCGTTATGGGTATTTTCATGTTCTCTAACATCTTACCTTTCATATTCATAAAGGACGATCTTTAATATGGTCTCTAAATGGTCTTAAAAGTGTTTGAAAATGAGTAGGTCAATGCATTTATTTCAGCTATGCTAGACTTTAGACAGTGTTTTCTCAAAATGGCCCGAGCTCACCTTACTAAATTTAAAGCTCATAACTCTGGAACGAAAGAAGATAAAAGAATGATTCTTGTATCATTAGAAAGACAATTGTCTGAAGTTTTCAAGTTGTATTATTTTCTCAGAATGTTCAGTTTGACACTTGATGTCCCTTTCGTGGTGCTAGGTCACATATTTGTGTTGGACTTCATAAACTAAAGAAAACGGAAGAACAGAGTTGGTAATTTATTTTTTATTTTATTTTTTTTACTTAAAAAAAGGAGGAAATTAACCCTTTCGCCACCAGCCATTTTTCATCCTCTCAAACTTACCAAGGTAAAGAACAGTTGGCATATGCAGTACTGTGAATCCCCCAATGACATGTATCAAATAACATAAATCCTTACCTTATCTCTCAAACTTACCAAGGTAAAGAAAAGTTGGCATATGCAGTACTGTGAATCCCCCAATGACATGTATCAAATAACATAAATCCTTACCTTATCTCTCAAACTTACCAAGGTAAAGAACAGTTGGCATATGCAGTACTGTGAATCCCCCAATGACATGTATCAAATAACATAAATCCTTACCTTATCTCTCAAACTTACCAAGGTAAAGAACAGTTGGCATATGCAGTACTGTGAATCCCCCAATGACATGTATCAAATAACATAAATCCTTACCTTATCTCTCAAACTTACCAAGGTAAAGAACAGTTGGCATATGCAGTACTGTGAATCCCCCAATGACATGTATCAAATAAATCCTTACCTTATCTCTCAAAATTACCAAGGTAAAGAACAGTTGGCATATGCAGTACTGTGAATCCCCCAATGACATGTATCAAATAAATCCTTACCTTATCTCTCAAACTTACCAAGGTAAAGAACAGTTGGCATATGCAGTACTGTGAATCCCCCAATGACATGTATCAAATAAATCCTTACCTTATCTCTCAAACTTACCAAGGTAAAGAACAGTTGGCATATGCAGTACTGTGAATCCCCCAATGACATGAATCAAATAAATCCTTACCTTATCTCTCAAAATTAACAACATGAGGATATTGGATAACTGATCCAACTTTCATGCCTTTTAGTAGCATGGGTGTTAAATCAGTGTGGTGCTGTTGTTGTTGTTGTTGTTGTTGTTCCCTGGCTTAACGACTCCAGGGATCATCCCAACAGCCAGAGCACTTGAACAATTCAGTACAAATGCACCAGTTACGGATGAGAACATTACGTGTGTGACCGTTTTTGATTACCCCGCAATGTGGGCAGCCACACTCCGTCTTCGGGGGATTTTAGACTGATGATGTTATGCTGGGGACTTGCCATGGCTTAAGACAATCCCCGCACAACCATTCAGACATAACAACATTTTGATGTAGCCTTGGCGTTCTAACTTATGTCAACTGGTCTGACACAGCCTCATGCCAAGGCAGGAGTGTGGTGCTAAAATGCGACATCGGCGGTGAAAGGGTTAATACCTGTAATAGGGACGAGAAAAGAAAGCTATATCAGATGGTATTTGTGCGCTATAAGATGTGTGCTGCTAGCGTCTACAGCTTGATATCATTGCATTTATTTTTCCAGTGCATCTCTTTGCTGACAGAATGATGTGAGAGAAGCATTTATACTGTTTCAAGGTCACTTTCCAGTTTATAAAAAAACCCAATTCTTATGATCAAAGTTTTTTTGTTCGTTTTTTGCTTGGTTTTTCTTTGTTTGCACTGATCTGCCTTTCTTTGCTCCCCCCCTCTCCAGAAAGAAAACAAACTTATTTTCTTGTTAACTTCCTCTTTTAAAAAAAAAGTGTTTATCATTGGTGTTCGCATCAGGTTGCCTAAGTTGTAAGTTAGTGAGTTTGATGACTCTGTTGAAACGTGCCTGTGCCTCTTTTACTTGTCTGTCTTGTTCTTCCTCTTCTGTCTGTTATTCTCTCTTGATGCTCTTTGTTTTGTCTGTGTCTTGTGATTATTTCTTATGTCTCAATTCAGTTTTTGTCTCTTTCTCTCTAGTTTCTTTCATATTTCTCAATTCAGTTTTTTTTTCTTCTCTCTATTTGTGTCAATTTCTCAATTCAGGTTTTTTTTTCTCTCTCTCAATTTGTGTAAATACTTTTGTCAACAACAATTATTATCTGATACTTTTGTCCGAAATCTCTCTCTCTCTCTCTCTCTCTCTCTCTCTTTCTCTCTCTCTCTCTCTCTCTCTCTCTCTCTCTCTCTCTCTCTCTCTCTCTCTCTCTCTCTCTCTCTCTCTCTCTCTCTCTCTCTCTCTCTCTCTCTCTCTCTCTCTCTCTCTCTCTCTCTCTCTCTCTCTCTCTCTCTCTCTCTCTCTCTCTCTCTCTCTCTCTCTCTCTCTCTCTCTCTCTCTCTCTCTCTCTCTCTCTCTCTCTCTCTCTCTCTCTCTCTCTCTCTCTCTCTCTCTCTCTCTCTCTCTCTCTCTCTCTCTCTCTCTCTCTCTCTCTCTCTCTCTCTCTCTCTCTCTCTCTCTCTCTCTCTCTCTCTCTCTCTCTCTCTCTCTCTCTCTCTCTCTCTCTCTCTCTCTCTCTCTCTCTCTCTCTCTCTCTCTCTCTCTCTCTCTCTCTCTCTCTCTCTCTCTCTCTCTCTCTCTCTCTCTCTCTCTCTCTCTCTCTCTCTCTCTCTCTCTCTCTCTCTCTCTCTCTCTCTCTCTCTCTCTCTCTCTCTCTCTCTCTCTCTCTCTCTCTCTCTCTCTCTCTCTCTCTCTCTCTCTCTCTCTCTCTCTCTCTCTCTCTCTCTCTCTCTCTCTCTCTCTCTCTCTCTCTCTCTCTCTCTCTCTCTCTCTCTCTCTCTCTCTCTCTCTCTCTCTCTCTCTCTCTCTCTCTCTCTCTCTCTCTCTCTCTCTCTCTCTCTCTCTCTCTCTCTCTCTCTCTCTCTCTCTCTCTCTCTCTCTCTCTCTCTCTCTCTCTCTCTCTCTCTCTCTCTCTCTCTCTCAGTGCCTTGTTGTTTTTGCTGTTTTATTATTTTTGAGTTATAAACAGTTTGAAATTTTAATCTAATGCATATGCCCTCTTTTTAAAAAAATGTATTACTGTGTGACTAATTGCATTTTGCTTGTTCAGTGACATCAGAGCATTTTGCTTTGGCTTGCTAATTTATAATTTATTGAATGCATATTTTGCCTTTTTCAGTTTCAATTTTGAATTTCACTTGTAAATGTATTTTTAATTGAAAAAAAGCAAGTTAACTTGAATTTAAATGTGGCAACTTTCTTTTCTGACATAAAGTTTGTTGAAATCTGTGTTTTAGAAGAATTGGTTGAATTTATCTACTTACAAAAGAAAGACAGATACAATAACGGGCTTCCGTGCGTTCATTTTTTTTTTTTTAGCAAGGATCCTTGGCATGTGTTGAAATGTTTTTCAACTTATGGCGGTTTGCTAAATGTAAATTGTAATAAATGTGCAACCTTTTTAAACTGCTGCATTGCTGGTTCAGTGTTCCCAACTAATGAATTAAATTTAAAATTGTAGTAGGCAGTCATTTTTAAGTTACAAACAGAAAATTCACTTGTGTCAAATAGACATGTTTGTTAGAGTTTCTTGCCGTCTGAGACATTGTGATGAATTGTGGGCTTTTGATGTTTGGGTTTGATTTTCGTAGATTCAATAATCAGCATGAATCTTCAGGTTTTACTTGGTGTTTTTTTTATATATATAAGAAGTATTAAGTATGTGAGTGAGCAAGCAAGAGAGAGATTGAGACAGAGAGAGAGAGAGAGAGACAAAGAGAGAGAGAGAGAGACAAAGAGAGAGAGAGAGAAAGAAAGAGATGCACTGGCTGACTGACAGACAGACTGACAAAGAGAATTTAAAGAGTTTTCTTCTATAGAATCTGCATGAATATTTGTTTCTGTGGGTTTTTTTTACACTAATGTGCATAGTCCATTTAAATTTGAATATATTGCGAGCTTGTGTGGTTTGAGTTGTTTCATCCCATTTGTTGTCGTTGTCAGAGTAGTTTTTATGTCTCTACATGCATGTTCATCTCTCTCTCTCTCTCTCTCTCTCTCTCTCTCTCTCTCTCTCTCTCTCTCTCTCTCTCTCTCTCTCTCTCTCTCTCTCTCTCTCTCTCTCTCTCTCTCTCTCTCTCTCTCTCTCTCTCTCTCTCTCTCTCTCTCTCTCTCTCTCTCTCACACACACACACACACACACACACACACACACACACACACAAACACTCACAGAGAGAAAGAGAGAAGGGGGGGAGAGAGAGATAGAGAGAGAGATGAACATGCATGTAGAGACATAAAAACTCACACACACACACGCACATACGCGCACACGCACACACACACACACACACACACACAAACACTGACAGAGAGAAAGAGAGAGGGGGGGGGGAGAGAGAGAGATAGAGAGAGAGAGAGAGATATTCTATGTATCTTGTTTGGTGACATTTTTGGAAACAAAATCTTTTTTCTGGGACTAGGAGTAATATGGCATAAAACATGATTTTGTCTTTGAACCTGTTCCTAATTCCAATTTGATTTTAATCTACAATATAAGCAATTTTGAAACATTTTTTAGGGGGGAATAAAGAAAATGTGTGCACTAGTAACATTTGTATGCCGAAGTACTCGCATAAGAATGTCCAGACATAATTAGGGTGTATCCTTGTAAGAGTTTGTGCAGAAGTGATTATGTATGGTTGTTTAGACATCTTAGTTTCTCGACAAAGAAGCATTTTGTTTCTGCACAGAGAGGATTCTGTAAGATTGTTCAGAATCTTATACTGTTGACAAAGATTCATTAGTAATAGTATGCAAGAGTAATTACGCATGATTGGTCCGACATCTTATTTTTATTGACGAAGATGACTTAAAAGATGTGTGTTACTTTGGTGTGCAGGGTTTGGGCATGATGACAACCGTTACTTTGCCTGTATACAACAAAACCCAGGGATCAGTAAGTCACTATTCACCAAAAGATTTGACAAAAAAATTCATTCACTTTTATTAGTCCTCTGACACCATTTGTGGGAGAGCTATTGCAATAGACGATTTTCAGAAAAAAACGAGGGGAGAACACTTTGTGGGAGTTGTTTACCCTGACCCAGGCGGACAAACCATAGCAACCATGGCGTCGAAGCTTGAAACCGCAGGATGCGAGTCAGCGACTTGCAAACATTTCTTTAGAAAAATGAGGGGTGGCCACTGGCCACAAACTGATAAAACTTGCAAATTGTGACGTAAAAATATAAATGACATCAAGTTAAAAATGACACACTTTGTTCTAAGTGCTGTATGTCTACTCAAGCACACGAGGCGAGAGCTGGGGATCTACCTGATGGTAGAATAACTTCCCCTGTTTGACCGATTGAATTTGGCAAGATCACTCCTATAAACCATAAGATTACTCTCCTTAATTATTTCCGGACAATTCCTATTGTGCATGTGTTTGTGTGTGTGCAACACTTTGCGAACCATTGTAATGAATCACTTCCATATTTTGTACCATGGTATATGCCCAGAAAGGGATGTATTCTCCGAATCATTTAGCCTTCTTGACTTTGACCTTGAATTCTAATGAGAAGTGATGTGAGCTGCCTGCCTTATCTGGCAACAATCTAGTGTTAATCCAGTGATCGCGTTAACTGGTAATTATCAGTAAAATACTGATTGCAAAACCAAAATACTGAAAATAATTTGACCTGTCAGTCCCAGGGACTGATACATTTTTGCTAGGACTGGTGAATTGTTTTAAATTAAAAAAGGCTTTAATATTGTGGTTTTTTACTGTTTTTTGTTGTATCCCTGGGACTGGTTTTGACACCGGTTGTTGGGAGGCATTATCGCTGATGAGACTGGTTTTCAACATTCCTAGCACGATCACTGGTTAATCTGTGAAATGCGTAGACACCCCTGAGCACACATGCTTGCATGCATCTCATGCACAGGCATGCATGCACATGCACACTCAGGCATCACCTTCCCTTCCCATTCATACAATGATTATAATATATGTGCATTCATTACATCTATTATTATTGTATTCAGTCAATGATTTTGTTATCTTGTTTCACTTTTCATTTAACTGATTCACTGTGGTAAATGTTAAAAAAAACCATTTTGAGTACTAAATCGACACACCGGTAAAACTTTAATGATAATTGTGCATAAATTCTAGTTGATTGAGCCTACTCTCAGTGTGTGTGTGTGCGTGTGCGTGTGCGTGCTGTATGCGTGCATGTGTATGTGTGTGTTTGTGTGTGTGTATCTTTGTTTGTTTTCCAGTCCAATCAGACAATTTTAGGTGTGATGGGTATAGACGTACCTACCACAGAGCTGGGGAAACACACACCACATGTAGAGGTAAGGTAAAAAGGTTCATCTTTAGTTTTGCCTGGTGAATTATATTGACTTAGCCCTGTCACCACCAGCCATATTTCAGCCAAAAATGTCCATTACATTTACGTGGGTAGAGAACAAAATCCATCTGCAGTATTGGGGATTCTTCTGTGACATAATAAAATAAGGTCTATCCTTACTTCCCAAAACTGAGACAACAGGGTCTTTGGATAATAGACCCCATTTTGATGCCTTTTAGTGACATAGGTGTTAAATCACTGTGGTGCTAAAATGCGACTTTGGCGGTGAAAGGGTTAATGTTTGATGCCTTTGTGACATAGAAAGATCTTGGTGATGTCTATCATTCTGCCATGTCTAGATCATGCACTTTTTTCTGTAGTTTCGGATTAAATGCCAAAGTTCAATTTATGACTATGTCAGGGTTCGTGGGGTCCTTTCAGGTGCTTTAAAGTGCTGTGAAATTGATCGGTCTTCGGTGAAAGGCCTGTTAAGTCCTTTATATCAGCAACATAGGTGTTCAAATCAGTCAAAGGTCCTTTTAAAATTGGTGGCGGTGGTCAGTTTAAATCCTTTAATCGGGTGTTAAATCACTGTGGTGCAAAACTAAGTACCTTGTCATAAGAAATTAACTTTGATGCCTTATATATTAAATGAAATAAAATTTGCCAAAAAATCGATCGCCTTCGTATCTTTTTGAGCAGACGATCTAATTTTAATAGTCACTGTAAATCCGACTCACGTGCGCGAAAGATTCGGCGAGATATCTTATGCGCCATGTTGAAATTGCTTCGCACATGCGGAAAGGGTTAATGCTTCAGTGCTTGTTTTCAAGTAAAAAGTGTAAAAATGCCTGGAAAGTGTTCGTTTTAAGGATCGTTGGCTGAGAGAAGACATTTAAATCACTGGGTCCGAAAAGTGATGGACAACAAACATGCAGTTCGTTTGTGCATATTGTGAAAAAAACATCAACATCTTGTCAATGGGAGAGTTTGGTGCTGAAAGGGTTACGCAAAGACTGAAAATCACAAGAAAGCTGAAAGTGGGCACAAGGCGGAATCGAGGTGAAAGGGTTACCGACTTTTTTTGCAAGCAGCAATGTCTATCATTCTGCTCAAGTCTAGTGAAAAAAAAAAAAAAAGTCTAAAAATCTGCTCAGCCACAATCGTCGGCGTCTGGCTCTGCGCCCACCACGTCTGCAAGCTGCAAAGTCTAACAATGTCTATCATTCTGCCAAATCTAGTGGTGTCTTTAATTCTCCAAGTCTAGAGGTCCTTTTTTTCTGCAGTTTCTTCCAAAATCCCCACGAACCATGACTGTGGACACACACACATGCACAGAGAATCATGAAAATATAGACTTGTTTATGATGCTCGTGCAAGTCAAACAAGTTGTAGCATGGATAGTGTTGTTTCACTTTCACAAAGAAAAGTTCAGCATTTGAAGTTTTGGTATTGCTAATGCTTACTATAAAATGTTTGTGAACCTTGTGTGTACCTATATTTACTTTACTTTTGCGGTCATTGTGAATGTTTAACTTGTTTATGTAAAAAAAATAAAAAATGTTAATCTGATTGTAAATTGTTATTTTATGATGTGTATGCATTTTATCTATATTTAGCTAAATATGTACATATTTGTTTGTGTGTGTGTGTGTGTGTGTGCGTGCATGTGTGTGTGTGTGTGTGTAAGAATGTGAAGGATTATGTGGATGTATGTAAGGGGTTGTTTTTAATATGAATCATTTTAGTGCAATTGTAAAGCGCTTAGAGCTTAAAGGTGAGGCGCTATATAAATTTTCTTAAGTAAATAAATAATAATATTTTGAACAAGTTGGTATCCATATGATGGAAGTTATTTGATTCACCTACCATGTGTAGGCAAAGGCAAAGCTCCTTTCATTTTAAGATGGCTGCATTTTGTGTTTTGTCAGATTGGTCCAGTGGGCTACGCGTTTGCCATCAACCCTAATGGTTACGCTGTTTTTCACCCCAACCTGAAGCACACAGTAAGTATGATGATGACCTGTTTTGTAAATTGATACTTTCAGTCAGAGAGGCAGCTAGATTGCTTACTTTTTACTGTATATTTGATTTTTTTTCCTCCATTTTCTTCTTGCATTTTTGACTCGTGAACACTTTCGATTTCTAGTGTGCCGTCAGTGTACGGTTCTCAGCAATCTCTGCCTCCCCCTTCTCATGGTTTTGTTCATATATAGGGCGCCCTCGTGTACTGGGTGCAGAGGTCGAATTTTGAGAAAACAATATTGCCTTATAGTCCGAAAATGACGGTACTGGTGTGATTGTGGCTGCAGGGTCGTTACATGAAGGACCCCCCTAACATCGACCTGATGGAGCTGGAGTTTGAACAGGTGGAGGAGGACGAGGAGAAAGAGCAGGTGCTGGAGGTCAGTGATAATGAGCCTCCTGATTTAGCCACCCTGTAGTTCTTTTTATGGTCAGAGACTGGTCCACGGGTGAAAGTAGTTGAGGCATGCTTCTCTGAAATCAGGATTGAAAAAGCTGATGCAGAAAGGTCTTCAGGATTGGCCATCTTGTCATTTCTGCCAAAATCGATGGCAGATTAAAACAAGATGATAAGATATGCGACTACTAAGTCGCGACTATTGCCAGTATTGGCACCTGCGACGTACTGATCCTGATCCTGATCATGATATGCAATTCTAACACTATCCCCACCCATCCACACACACACATTGGAAATTATATTTAATGTGGTCACCACTGTCTTCAGGATTGGGAAGATTCAGAGAATATGGAGACACATCATTTGAGGATTGAGAGAATGTTTTACTTTCACCCATGCCTGGTCAGAATTTGTGTGTGTGTCAGGTGTAAGACCACAATCATATGGGTGGAGTTGTATTCAGTTTGTGAAGTTTTTTTATCCGGCAGAGATTTGGATCTCAACATGCATTCATGCTATGTAAGGCTCAGTGTTTTATATTGCATCATATACACAGGTGTTACTGTCAATTAAGAAAGCCCAAGAGTACGTCTCAGTCACAATGCAATACAATAAAGTTTCAGTCTGTTAAAAGTTTGAATATTCAAGCCGTGTAGGATGAAAATTATTGTAGGCTGTTCAAATACTCTTTGAAATGTTCCTCCAAGATCTTCTGATCGAAGGATTGGATGATCAAAGAAAAAAGAAACAATGTATACAAATAATAACTTAAAATCATGAGGAGAAATTAGTAACATATTCAAGCCTTTGCTGTTAATAATCATGGTAGGCTTTGTGGAATTATCTAATTTGTTGTAGGTTCAAATGCAAAGCACAGTTTTAAAGAAAGGCTTGTTTTTTGTTTACTATTTTATTGTCCAGCATGTCCCTCTGGTGCTGTTCAATCTTCTCAGATGTTATAAAAACATTATTTCTGGGTTTTTTGAAGGACTGGCAGCTCGGAGAAAAAATACAACTGATATGATAATGATTTGACTTGAAAATGTATAAAAAAACTGAAACAGACTACAACGTCACTGGAACATACAACAAACAAACAACTACACAACAAGTGCAAAGTGACGTTATTTTATTCACAAGAGACAAAACTAAACTACTGGATATTTCGGCGAATGCGCCTGCTTTTTGCTCCTTTTGCTATATTAGCTGTTTGCTGTTTAATTGTTTGTCTGTGTTGATAAAGGCGCATTCGCCGAAATATCCAGTAGTTTTGTTTTGTCTCTTGTGAATAAAATAACGTCACTTTGCACTTGTCGTGTAGTTGTTGAAAATGTATAGCCTTTAAATGTTCCTTTCTTCCTCTAGTTCTTGTAGTTGTGCATGTATCATAATTGTTGGGCTCTTTTTCTTTTTCAGCTGCGGAATAAAATGATAGAGGGTTACAGATCAAAGCTGAACATTGGAGACGCCTTGTTCATCTCCCCGAATAAGGTAAAACTTATTTTTCTTTATGCATTAAACTCCTTATACTTACGGCACTGGCAGATTGTTTTTAGTTTTCTTCTTGCGAAAACGTTTTTCTTATTTTGCCTTGTGATCTGTAAATTAAAGAGATTTGTGCTTTTATTAATTTAATTCAATGTAATTTTCAGCCCATAAGGCTGTACAGCGCATTAGGCGCACCCCCAATGTTTAGAAAAAGTTGTATTTGGGTCAGAGATAAGGCGCTGACGGCAGATAAGGCACAAATTAATAGAGGAAAGAGCATGCAAAAAAATGACACATTTTAACCACTTCGCTGCCGAGCCCATTTCCGGTTCCGGTGCAACTATTTGCCAAGCCGTTTTAGGTTGTTAAGTCTATCGCAAACATTTCTGAATAAAAGTGCATATTCTCTATGCTTTTCTGAACGGGAATTGAATATACTGTCCTTTGAGAACACTCTCACATGCATTTGAAAATACTGCGAAAAGCATATGGATAGAAAAAGAGTAACTCTTAGAATAACCCTATAACAGATATTTCCGTGACGGGGCAGTTTATAGGTTACCTGAAGTTGACGGAAATATCCGTGACGGGGCAGTGAAGAGGTTAATGGTGGGTGAATAGCCCAATGAAGATAATGAAAAACCTTTAAAGTAACAAAGCAGTTGGAAAAAAAACACGGTTATGTACAATAAATGTTCTTCAATGTCAATTTGTGATACTTTTTAACAATTTAATTGGACATTTTGTGCTAAAAGTCTTGTTAAATCACACCTCTGAGATAGTGTAAGTTCTTCATTTTAGGTGTTTGCCATTGTATTTTTTTTAAATTTTGGGTATAGATAAGGCACTGTCAGCAGATAAGGCAGTGGGGTGAAAAAAAGTTGCTTTTTACGTATATAGTTATGTGCTGAATATTATGGTAATTCATTTTTATTATTTGATTCATCACAGAAATATGCTACTCCCGTCCAAGCCAATTACACATTTACCAACATCACAAACACAACCTTCAGGTGAGAAAATTTCTCAGTAGCAGTTTATTTAGTGTGTGTGTGTGTGTGTGTGTGTGTGTGTGTGTGTGTCTTTCTTTCTTTCTTTCTTTCTTTCTTTCTTTCTTTCTTTCTCTGTGTGTTTTGGTTTGTGTGTGTATGTGTGCGCACATGCGTTTGTGCATGGGTGTGTGAGTGCATGTGTGTGTGTGTGTGTGAATGTACACATGTGTGTGCATGTCCATGTGTGTTTGTGTGTTGCTTGTGTGTGTGTGAAAAAATATCAGAATGCATAAGCTGTCGTAGTAACTCTAAAAGGGCTTTAGTCTTTTTACCAGTCGCGAAGCGAAGCTGGTATTGTTTTCAGTTGGACCGTCCGTCCGTCCGTGTTCAAATTTGCTCAAAATGCATATTTCGGTAATGGCCTCACATAGAGTTATCAGTGTGTTTCAACAACAAAAACAAATGTTTGTTTGTCTGTCTGTCTGTCTGTCTGTTTGTCTGGGACAGCGATAACTCGACAACACTTGGATATATCAACATGAAAATTTACAGGTGGATACTAGAGGTCAAAAGCTTGGACAAGTACGAATTTGGGCAAAATCGGGTTAGCGGTTAAGGGTTTAGGTTAAGATTAGGGTTAGGGGTGCAAGCGTGTGTCGCGACTGGGTCAGTTTACGCAAGTACTCTAGTTGTTTGTTTTTGCTTTTTTGTTTTAGATGAAAATGATGTTTTACGACCTCTCGGTCATAGACACACATGGGACATTTGTAAACACAAAGATGTTGGGAACAATACTGGCTGCAATGCCCGGAGGCAGTGCAACACCAGTAAAGTCCTGAGTTTTTAACAATTTAGACAGGTGTAGCGGTAACCATGCCTCGGTTAAACCTCATCGGTTATGGTACCGCCACATTAAGTCTAAGATAAAAAAAAATTGTTTTAATGAATGAATTTTGGTGTTTTACGTCCTCTCGACCCGGGTAGGCACATATGGGACATAAAATTGTTTTAATAAAGAGAATCAAACTACTTAACTGCATGGGTGCAACATTTTCCTGGTATACAAGGATTTCCTGTTTTTGAATTTTACCAGTAAAGGAATTTCCTTTTTTTTTTAATTTGTCAAACAAGATCTTTGTGTGTCTACTGTATTTTTCAAACACTTTAAAATAAGCATGTGTATAAATTGTGGAAAAAGCAAACTAAAATACCTTCATAAATATTTTTTTTCTTTAGCTGCAAGGGGACATTAACCCTAGATCCTGGCCTTTCAGGTTTTTTCATTTTGTGTAGTTGCACCCATGTTACTGTGAGAGTGTCCATTTTCCTATTGTATTTTTGCCTACGTTAAACTGTCACCAGGTTAGGACTGAGCATACCCGCGTTCCGAAGCAAGTATCCAGATTTCTCAAAGGTCATGTATGAGAACAGGAACGATAAATCTACAGCTAAGTTTCCTAGTAAGTATCTACTTAATCTTTCAGTTTGTTTGTATTTTGTTTGTATTGTTGACTTCTGCCTCTAATTGAACTAAAATCTGAATGCAACATTTTGTTGTTGTTGATGCCTGCCCTTAAAAATTAACATGAATATATTTTCATAATAATGTTATTGTTGTTGACATCTGCCACTAAATGAACATGAATCTGTTTTCATCACTTTTTAATTTTTGACATTTGACCCTAAATAAACAGAGTTGTAGTTTTGTAAAGTCAGTTCATTTTGAAAAAAAACATGTGTTAGTGATCCAGGGCTGCCTACAGTCCCCCCTAAGGGATATTTGTCCCTGGAAACAGTCAAAAATGGTACCTTGTCCCTGGAATCCACCTTTCTATCTGGTGTCCCTGGAAATGGAAGAATCAAATTTTCTTTAGAGCTATTACTTGTCTTGTGATCTGAACTTACTATTGAGCACAGGAACACCCCAACAGACCTGTTTTCCCTACGGATTTGTCCGTAATTTTTACATTTTGAGATCTCCGATTACGCTATTACGGTCAGCAAAAAAAATCTGCATTTCCGCTGAACGAGTGCGAAAACAACAGAAGAACAAGAAATCAAAAGAAGGCATGGTGTTTGAGCTGTACTCGTTACTGTGTCGTCTGCTATCAAAGGTATCACTTCGAGTGATGTCCCTTTATTTCTCCATGACGCCATTTTTCGAGGTATGTAGTGCAAAATTTCGGCAGTTGTCGAAGTTGGGTTTGGATTGGAAGTTGCAGCATGTGTGTACGCCCCCCCCCCCCCCCCCCCCCCCCTCTCCCCACTCAACAAAAGGTTTGACGGCACTGAAAAATTCTGGTGAAAGGATTTCTCGGACAGCAAAATTACGGACTGATGCCTGAAATTACTGTTTTCAGAGCTTGGGATTACTGACAGTGAAGATTTGGGGTAAACAGGTCTGCCCCAAACAACAGATGCAGTTGAACATTTCCTTACGGTCATGTTAGACATGGTTAATTTACTCTAATGGATCTTGAATATTGATGCACAGTGACACTAAAAAGCATAAAGAAGACTACCCAAAGAATCCAAAGTTGCTGAAATTTTGCTACAGCACAAAAGAGTTAAATGTTAATGTTTGATTTGACCCTGATGCATGACATTGCGATGTTTGTCCCTGGAAATAAGTATGTGTCCCTGGAAACTGTAACAGAGGGTAGGCAGCACTGGTGATCATTTGTTAGATGTGAATTTTTTTAAATATTTTTTGGGCCTTTAATTTACAATAATCCATGAAGTGCTGGGTACATGTATCTTTTTGGTCATAAATTACCATACATGTATCTGGTGTGAATCTGCTTTAAAATTTAAAAGAAAAAGCATGCAAGTATATTGCTGTATGTCTGCTCAAATAATAATAATAATAATAATTGGCACTTATATAGCGCACATATCTAGAAAATTCTATTCACGGCGCTTTACAAAGAAATAAAACTATAAACATTCACACACACACACACACACACACACACACACACACACACACACACAAAGAAAGACGATGAAGGGGAGAGGGTGGGAAGGGGGGTGACTTTGTCACACACACATACACGCTACATGCACACACACACATACACACACACGCGCGCACGCACGCACACACACACACAAACAAACACACACACACACACCACTCAATTTCCATACGGCACAATCAACACACACACTGCATACACACACACACACACACACACACACACACACACATTGCACGCACACGCACGCGCACACGCACACGCACGCGCACACGCACACACACACCACTCAATGTCCACACTGCACAATCAACCTATGCATGTCAGCTACAACTTAGAAAAGAGATGAGTTTTTAGACCGGCCTTGAACGCGTCCAGAGAGTCGGAGTGTCTGAGAGACAGGGGTAAGTTGTTCCACACAGATGGAGCCTGGAGCCTCAAACACACGAGTCGATAGGCTACGAGAGCTGATGGTAGAGTGACTTCCCCTGTTTGACCGATTGAATTACCGTATTTTTCGGACTATAAGGCGCACCCCTCAAAGTTTACCCACATTTCAGATTTTGCTACTATATTTTCTTACTATTTCATCAATCATATTATAAGGCGCAGGGGTCTGAGTCTTGGAAAAAAAAAGTATCGACTTATGGTCCGAAAAATATGGTAGGCAAGATCACTCCCACACACTTGCCTTGGCATGAGGCTGTGTCAGACCAGTTGACATAAGCTAGAACGCCAAGGCTACATCAAAATGTTGTTATGCTCTGAATGGTTGTGCGGGGATTGTCTTAAGCCATGACAAGCTCCCAGCATAACATCATCAGTCTAAAATCCCCCGAAGACGGAGTGTGGCTGCCCACATGGCGGGGTAATCAAAAAACGGTCACACACGTAGTGTTCTCATCCCTAGCTGGTGCATTTGTACTGAATTGTTCAAGTGCTCTGGCTGTTGGGATGATCCCTGGAGTCGTTAAGCCAGGGAACAGCAACAACAACAACAACAACACTCCCACACACCATGAAATTACTCCCCTTAATTGTTTCCGAACAATTCCTATTGGCGTTTCATTGTGTTCTTTTTGCAGCCATTACAGCTGCGGATGGCGACAAAGTGTCTTTCCACATTGCCCCTTGGTAAGGAAGACAGTATGTGTGGGTGTTGCTTGGTGCTTATTGCTAGTAAAAGATCTGGATTCTGGTAGCTGTCAGATAGTTCTGCTAGCTGTCAGGTAGGGGTGTAGAGTGGCACAGAGGTAGCGCATTTGCCTCGTGTCAAGTAAACCCGAGTTCGAACCTAGGTACAGGGGATTTTTTCTCTCACTTTGCACTAGGCCTTATGGTCTGAACGTGGAGTCTTTCGGATGAGACGATAAACCGAGGTCCCGTGTGCCCATGCACTTAAGCATTCGTTAAACCCAGTGGCAACGAAAAAGTTGTCATTTGATCAAAATTTACCCACCCACCCCCCGCGGAGTTTGTTGTGGCCTCGCTCTGCAAAGTTCAAATCGAGAAGAAATTGAGAATTATTTTACTTGTGACACAACTTAGAAAAACAACAACATAGAAAAAAACCTTCGGATGTCAAAAAATATGTTGCGTAATGAAATTAATGAAACTATGAAATTAGTTGGAATACTGATTTTGGAATGAACATGATTTTTGTGGATTTTCAGAGTTCTTGTGGTTGTTGAGTTGTCTTTCGCAGCCATTTTTAAGTAGTCAGAGTCTTGCTGCGGAAATGAATGAAAAGTACAGTCTAACACATGTGTGCAGTTCATGCACCCGACACAAGAGCTTTGACATTGCCATCATGCACTTCCTTCACATTCAAGGCCTATGTCGTCATTTCCTAGTTCAACTAAGTTCATCAATGTCTCATTTAGCAGACCAATTTTTTTCTATATCTGAGCATCGTTTTATTTATTAAAAAAAAAAAAAATCCAGAAAATTCACCTTTTCACTTTATTTATACAGTCGACCCCCCTCACGAACGGCCCTCTGATTTACGACCTCCCCTCTTTTACGACTGAAATATGAATGACGGATCGTTTTTCTTCTAAACTTGCCTCCTCATTTACGACTCCCCCTCTAACGCGTTTTACGACCGTAAATCTTGTTGATTTTACGACCGATGCAACACATTCTGACAATTATCAGTCGCAAAAACGTATGATATCTATCCTTCTCGGCCTCAGTTCGAGCCGACGCACAGCTGGGGTACCACTGTGGTTAGGTCAATCTCGGTAAAAACGAACCGTTCTCATGCTGAAATTGAAGAATTTAATCAGCGATATCACGATCTGACCACGAAATGTCACCACTTTTATGCACATGTGTCATCACTGAGCAGTTTATGATCAAAGTTTGAACTGAAACAGTCGCGATCGTGTTGATCTTTACGAACTCTGTGCACACGTAGGCCTAAATGCGAAGTCAACTCCCAAGTTGAAACTAGGTGATCGGTCACACTCCATAAGTTGGAACTCAGTGAATGGTCTCACTTTACAAAAAATAAGTTGAAAAGCAGCTCCTTTTCGTTATCAAACTGATAAATCGGCGTTAGTGCGTGCACTGAAACACTCACTGAATGCAAACAACTCACAAAATCCGATAAATGAAAGCAGCTGGCGCATTAGCGTTTGCCGTGATTTCGTATTTGCGGTATGTGCGGCGCCATTTTGTCAGCCGAGTTGTATGCGCGGTAAAAGTTCCGTGTGTGCAAACTGTGACTGAAAATGAACTGCCAGAGCGTAAAATGGCGAAAATTAGGTCTGTACTGTTGTTATGTGTAGTTTGTGAGTAGTGCAACACGGGCCGTCGAGCACACTTTCTGTTTTTGCTCGTTTTCGTATATTAGCTAGATCGCGGATGTTTCATTCAAGAATGACGGAGAAAGCATGTTTTAGTTTTAGTGTATGCATGTGCTGTGCGTCATATATGCCATACGGTGTAGTGAGTCACTGAGTGCATTGTTTTGGTCACCCCTGATTTAAGACCCCCCTCTTTTACGACCGATTTTTCACGATTTTTTGAAGGTCTTAAAAGAGGGGGTCGACTAGCATTTTTTTATGTTCATCTAAACAACACAATATAAATTTGGTATATCTAAACACGTTTACTCTTCCATGACTATGCTCTTTAAGACAAAGTCTTCCTGGGGCTGGCTAGTAATCATGCCTTGTCTTGATTTGTGCAGGAACTTCTTTGGAACATTAGCAGAGCAGAATGGCATGGTCCTCAATAGCTCGTTGTCTTCTGTAGTCATGGTGATCGAATCTGGAAAAATAAAAGCAACAGATTGTGAGTATTTTTTTAATTTATTGTGTGGTTGGTAATAATTATAATCTTCAATCTTCAGTAGTTTTTGGTCACTCTGTCTAAACAGACTATAAGTTATTTGAGGTTGTGCAATGCATTCTAAGTTTTTACTGTCCTTTGCCCCAATTTTTTTTATTAGACAAAGGATTCTGCGTTTGTCGTGTTTTTTTCTTGTTTTTTTCTTGTTTTTGTTCGAGGATATATCCAGAACCGCTTGACAGAATCGCTTCAAATTTTGTGTATGTGTGTGTCTCCAGTAGAGGAAGGCCAAAATGCATAAATTATTGGTGTTGTTACCTTGACCTTGACACACGACCTTGAAAACCTAAAATATTTAAGGGGCCATAACTCCGACACCGTTGAATTTACAGTCTTTAAACTTGGCATGTAGGTGCATTGGCGTATGGCGATTCTGATTATGGCATACCGGTCAAGGTCAAGATCAGTAGGCCTTAAAACTGGTTGGGGTCTAAAAATTGTGTTTTAAGCCATATATTGCACATTTGTACTTGTCCAAAGGGCTTCAGATTGTGTGTGGTTGGGTATCCCCAAGAGTAGAAGACATCCGAGCACGAATAATTGGCGTGCTGACTTTGACCTTGAAGTGTGTAATTTCCTTCTTTGCGCTATATATTTCTTGTCTGAGCTGTATCTCGTGAACTAGAAGATAGAATCCCTTCAAATTTTGTGTGAGGGTGTAATACTTAGAGTATGATACTTTGGTACATAAATTATGCCCTAGGAATACAGTCACCGCGTGGCAGACATGTTTCCGTTTTTCTGTATCTTATATTTCGTGAAATACTGCATGGAAACACTCCAAATTTTGTGTGTGTGTGGGGGGGTGTAATACTAAGAGTAGAAGACATTGCAGCTCAAATTATTTCACGTGGTGTTTAAATGTCGCCAAGCCACAGACTTGTCCTTGTTTTAAGGGTGTGCACCCCACTGATTAAGGAGAGGAGGAGAGTGCACCCTGATAAAGGAGGGGGTGTAATTTTGTGTGGAGGTGTAATACTAAGAGTAGAAGACATTGCAGTACAAAATGTGCCACGTGGGGTTTAAATGTCGCCGAGCAGCAGACATGTCTCCGTGTTAAGGGTGTGCAGCCCACTGATTAAGGGTGTGTGCCTCAGTAAAGGATGTACACTCTGGTAAAGGGTGTGGAGACCTGTGTATCAACTACTCTCCAGTGGGTGCCCGCTCATGTTGGCCTTTTTGGAAATGAGCATGCAGATCACCTTGCAAAGGAAGGTAGCCAGCTCATCCATCCTGATGTCTCTGCTACGTACAAGGAAGCCAAGACATGGCAGATTCAAAGCGGACTGGCTGCAGAGAAACAACAGCTACCAGGCACACAAGGACCCAATTCGAACACTGGAGAGAAGAGATCAAACCACAATCTTTCGTCTTCCACCGGGCACTGCAGCCTCCGCGCACACCTACACAGGATTGGGGTCGCAGACTCATCTCTATGCCAGTGCGCACAAGCTGACCAGACCCCTTCCCACGTTCTCCACGACTGCCCTCTCTATGGGGTGATGCGGCAACAGACCTGGCCTGGAGGGACGGACCTCAGAACCAAACTCTGGGGAACGGCGGGTGACTTTCTCCGGACATCCACGTTTGCGGCAGCACTCGGTCTGAGGTTTTAATGCGTAGCCAGTTGAACACTGAAGAAGAAGAAGGGTGTGATTGATGTGTGGACAGTGGAGGAGGAGCAGCTTCAAATGCTGTACAAGCTATTTATATGTATGCACTGATTTTCCAGCATGTTTCAATGAAATAGTTATTGATGATTGATGGATGGGCAGTGGCGGAGCAGCAGCTTCAAATGCTGTACAAGCTATTTATATGTATGCACTGATTTTCCAGCATGTTTCAATGAAATAGTTATTGATGATTGATGGATGGGCAGTGGAGGAGGAGCAGCTTCAAATGCTGTACAAGCTATTTATATGAATACACTGATTTTCCAGCATGTTTCAATGAAATAGTTATTGATGATTGATGGATGTGATTGATGGATGGGCAGTGGCGGAGCAGCAGCTTCAAATGCTGTACAATCTAGAACTGGCAGCTGATATCAGCGATGGAGCCAGAAAGTATGGCAGTCTGCTGAAGGGAGTCAAGTGAGTAAACCATCACATGAGTTTAGTAAACAAAAGCTAAAAGGATTGTTTTTCATTTTTTTAAATTTATTTATCTATTTTTGGTTGAAAGAGAAAAAGAAAAGAATATGTTGATCCTATGCATTGCAGGCCATTCAAATGTATTTAAATTAAATCTATCAGAGATCTTGGATCTCGCATACTATGTGAGTGTACCTAATCAGGATTGTTTGGTTGTTTGTTTGTGTCACACACCATTGCGTGTGTATGTATGTACATATATATATGTGTGTATGTGTGTGTGTGTGTGTGTGTATGTGTGTGTGTGTGTGTGTGTGTGCATATGTCAGAGCTGTTTACCATTAGAATTTCTCCATTATCATACCTTTTGGATAGCTTTGATTACACCTTTACACTCAACAATAATAAATTCTGCTTGGGTTTGTTCTGTCCATTTGACTTGTACTTATCATTTAAAGATTGTGTATATCAATTAGGCAACTGATCTTATTAATCAGTGTTTTGATGAAAATCTTAAAGATAGATTAAAGTAGTTAATTTTATTAATTTATTTTATTTCAGAGATATTGATTTTACCCAGAGTGCTAGTGATCCTGCCGATCAGTTGTTGATGGATTTCTTGAAGGATGCGTAAGATGCTTTGCTGTGGTGGTGTATATATTTCGGGTTGTGCTATCATTGGCTGTGGGAAACTCTCTCTCCCTCTCTCCCTCTCTTCCTCTCAATGCACGAGTTACTATTCAAGAGAAACCCAACTAACTCAACAAGTCTAATATCAGGCTTAACCTTATTCAAGTAGGGATTGCTTAGGCTATCTAAGCTTGCTTTGTTTCCTCGTGGCATGATTTCACAATAACATTAGCACGCTAGAGTATTGATGTATGTAGATTTACAAAACTGAGTTTAGCCTTTAAGGGTAACGGATGGTATGCTATGTTTGGGTAACAGATTGATGGAATGCAATGTTTGGGTAACAGATTGATGGAATGCTATGTTTGGGTAACAGATTGATGGAATGCTATGTTTGGGTAACAGATTGATGGAATGCTATGTTTGGGTAACAGATTGATGGAATGCTATGTTTGGGTAACAGATTGATGGAATGCAAAAAGGAATTATTTTTCTTCTTTTTTTTTGTTGAGTTGATTTTGTGCAATCTAAACAGATACTGCTCCCCTTCACTTTTCTTTTCTTTTTGTTGTTGTTAAATTCTTTCTTTAAAGCTGGGATTCTGTGGGTATTTGTAAGTGGTTCACAATTTATTTTTGCTCAAATGGATGCAGGTTGATGAAAGTGATTTATAACTTCAAGGAATTTAATACATTTTTTGAATAGTATTTCACTGTAATAGTTTAATGGTGAAAGTTATAGTTTCCTAAAAAAAAATTGCTTTACTTTTATTCTATTTACTTTATTTGTGCTGTGTTCTCTTTAACTGTCATCTTGACATTTTGTCCGCATATTTGTGGGAGAGGTCTTTGAATGATAATAAAAGCAGCAGCGTCTTAATCACATACTGAAAGATATATTTCTATATATGTTATGGATCATATAACATAGGGTTATTAGGTATGTGTGTAAACTGAAAGAATGTACATAATCCCGAGGGTATTGTAAAACATTTTCACAATTATTATTACTCGGTTCAGAATTTGCTGATTGGAACTTTCAAAACAATCGACTGAATTTTGGGGGCTGAATTAACTATTAATAGCAGATTTAAGTTTTGTATTATAGCGGAAATGGTCATCTTAAATATATCTTAAATGTTTAACAATCACACAGTTCCAATTTCTAATTATTTGATAATTATTTGGTTGCTATATCTTGAATGCACTTTTTGTTGATAATGGGCTGCATGGGTTTGGATTATCGTTTGGGGTGGATTAAGATATTGGGTGTTGCAAGGTTAAAAGCTCGAAGAGAGAGGAAGAGTTTGAGAGCTTACTGTCAAAGGCATGGAAACACTGTTCCTTTTGTTCCTATGGTGGCCTGGCGTGTCAAGTAGCTTACTGTGGTCTTCACGGTATGGACACTATTGCCCCCCCTCCCCACCCCCCAAATTACTTCCCCTCTCAAGTTTGTTGCCACATCCCTTCTCCCTCTTTCTCATCCTTCCCTGCAATGCTTCCCTGCAATCCTTTGCAATGAATTGAAAAGAATGCTGTCCTCACCCTAACCCAGACCTGCCTACTGCTACGATTTGGCCGTAGCAGCTACGAAAAATAAAGCTTTGCTACGGACCTACGGCAACCTTAACGTTGCTACGGAAAAAACAAATTGCCGCCGCATTTTATTTTGCTTATGCCGTTCCCGGATTTGTCGGTTTCTAAGAGCAGACGCCGTGTCACGCGCGATAACCTAGTCACTTCCGTTTTTATCAAAGTGACTGCGCATGCGTTCTTATTACTTTCTCTGAAAAAAATGGCGGGCTCCAGCAGCAGTAGCGATTCGGGAGATGTTTCAAACGAAAAAACCCGAACCCAAACCAGAAAACGAAAATCATCTGGCACACCATCTTGTTCTAAGAAAAAACATCGGCCTGCCGCACAAGTTTTTAAAATAGCTTACACGGAGGAGTGGCCTTGCATCGTCGGAAGTTGACTCAGTGCGAACCATGCTCGCTACAGTGCAACCTCTGCCATGCGGACTTCTCTGTGAATCATGGCGGTAGAGACAATTGCCGTCAACACGTTCAATCGGCGAAACATAAGCAGTGCGTTTCGGCTCAGAAAAAGAACAAATCGATTGCCGTTGTTTGTGGATGCTACGGAAAAATTTGCCATGCTACTGAAAATTGATGGCTGGGCTACTGATTGGGAAAATTCCAAGTAGGCAGGTCTGCCCTAACCCATTTTTACCCTTTCTCTCCATTTCCCTCCCCCACTCACTCTCCATGTATCTCCCCCCCCCCAAAGTTCCCATTTTCATGTCCCATGTCCTCTTTCCCCGGTTGTTAATCCCTTTCCCTGAAAAGGCCAATCCTTAATCAGAAAGACAGGACGTAAGGCACTGGGTATTGTCCCAACATAAAAAGATAAAAAGACAGTCTCAGGCTATCGAACGTGTTCAAAGGAGAGCAACCAAACTAGTAAAAGCATTACGAAATTTAGATTATGGTGACAGGTTAGATAAACTTAATTTACCATCACTAAAATATCGGCGACTACGTGGTGATTTGATAAATGTTTATAAAAATTTTCACAGTTCTGATATTACTAACAAACATTTGCTACAACTTTCTAACTACTCAAAAACTAGGAATAATGATTTGAAACTATTAACCCAATACAGCAGAACTAACATTAGAAAGAATTTCTTTAGTAACAGAGTCACTAAGTACTGGAATTCTCTTCCAGCACATATGAAATTGGCACCTAACCTTATTCAGTTCAAAAACCTCCTCGATAAAGACCCCAAGAATCAACAATTGAAATGTGTATATGATTAACACATCTAAAAGCGTCCTAGTCATGCCAATCATGAAAAAGAATACAAATAATCAGAAAGGACACATTAAGAGGCCGCGAGGCCTAGTTGTCCTCATTCTCTGACCTGACCTGACCTGAACATTTAACTGTATGTGCACAGTTCTCATGACCCCATCTTTTTCTTGCACGGGGAACTTGGGGTAAAGAGGAATTGCTGACGGAGCTGTGCAAATAATATATTGTGCTCTTTTATATTGCTATTCTTTACCTTTATTGTCACAGAGATTCATTCCTGTGGAAATTGGGCCCCTCTCCCCCAACACACACTTCTCTTGACATGCTGTTTACGTGCGTGACTAAACAGGGAGATAGGAGGGAGGGAGAAATTTTGTTTACAAATAGACGATTTTCGGAAGAAAAAAAATAGGGGAGAGCACTTCGTGAAAATTAGAGTTGTTTACCTCCATTACTCGGTCAAATACCATAGCAACAATGGCGTCGAAGCTTGAAGCCGCAGGATGCGAGTCAGCGACTTGCAATCATTTGTTTAGAAAAATTAGGGGTGGCCAGAGGCCACAAACTGATAAAACTTGCAAAATGTGACGGAAAAATGTAAATGATATTTTTTTTTTAGAATGACGCAGTGTTCTAAGTGCTGTATGTCTGCTCAAACACACGAGTCGATAGGCTACGAGAGCTGATGGTAGAGTGAATTCCCCTGTTTGACCGATTGAATTAGGCAAGATCACTCCCACACACCATGACATTACTCCCCTTAATTATTTCCGAACAATTCCTATTAACCGATGGACAATTCCTTTATCATGACTGCGTTCTATCAAATGTGGCAAATGTGTAACCACATGGGATCTCATTTAAAAAAAAAAAATTCTTATGAAACGCATAGCTCTGAGACCTCAAGACCTTGCGGTAAATCAAATGCTTCTATCGTATTGAACGCAGGCACATAGCGTCGTCTCAGAGCCGGCCTGCCATGCATCATGTGTGTGTGTTTTAACGACATGCTACGCCCGATGCCTGATGGGTGTGACTGGTGTACGACTGTGTGTGATCATGGATTGGCTCTTTATGGCTCCAACCACCTTCCCCTTTCACCAACCCTTGTATCTATCTACTCTTTACTTTCCCCCCTCTTACACCCCTTTCTTTTGTCGAAGGGTTTCTCAGGTGATTAACACGGTGTAGTAACTGATTTTGCCGGCTGTTTCTTACTTTCACGTGGTTTTCAGGTGTGCTCGGTTGTAGCTATTGTTCCTTGTGTGCGTGCATTCACAAATGGGATTTGTTGGTTAGTTGGTGGGGTGTATGTTGTTGTTGTTTTTTTGTTGATACTGCGAAAGAGGAGAAAGCCGGTTGAAAAAGTGTGCCAGTTGAGAGATATGTTTCTGAAGTGCGCTTTTTGATATTTGTTGTATTAAGCTTTTCTGTGTATGATGTGATGTGATGAGTGTGTGTGTGTGTGTGTGTGTTGAAAGAGAGAGTGTGTGTGTGTTTTTTTTGAGAGAGAGAGAGAGAGAGAGAGAGAGAGAGAGAGAGAGAGAGAGAGAGAGAGAGAGAGAGAGAGTGGAAAAGGGAGAGAAAAAAGAAGAAAATGTGTTTATCGTCCTCCGACCTGGTACAGGTACATATGTGACATTTTTATATGTAAGGATAGTGGGTCGATCCTGGAGGTACTGCAATGCCAGCAAAGACCCTAAATTAAAAATATAAAAAAGATTGTGAGACAAAAAAGATAATTTTCTTCTTATATGTGGTGGTGCATGGGAAAACACTATATCAGTAGCTCGGCATGTATTTGAACTAAAGTAAAAAAATTGCCTACTATCCTAAAAATATCAAAATTCTGTTTACTGCATATATTTCTCCATTAATGTGTCTCCTATCAATATGCAAAATATAACATCAAAATTAGAATGATTTATTTGTTTATGTAATCATTTTTGAAACCAGATCAATAAGAAACACAGAGCCTGAACTCATCTTTGTCAGATTTGTGCAAAATGACGTACAGTTATATCTTGTATTCTTGGATGCCATACTTCAATTGATTGTGAAACCACAACTGCCAAAGATACTAAAATTCTGTTTACAATGTATTTATCAGGAATCTAGGCTCTATATCTTCTGAAAGCAAACCTTGCTTTATGCAAAAAATACATTATGTCTGGTTTTCTCATGCATTATCACATATATTCCTCCGAAGTTGGAGTGTGGCTGCCCACATGACGGGGTAATCAAAAACGGTCGCACACGTAATGTTCTCATCCCTAGTTGGTGTATTTGTACCATGGTGTTTTAATTGCTTCGGCTGTTGAGATGATCCCAGGAGTCTTTAAGCCAGGGAACGACAACAACAACATATCGTCGGTAAAATTCAAAAACCTCGTATCTCAATTTTGGTAGTTTGGAGCAAAATGAAACAAATTGTTTTAAAAATTAACCGCGTTGACCACAATTGATTAACTATGATGAATATGTTGTTCAAGACATTGCGAGTTTAGTCCTGCATTTCTTTAAAATTACTTTAAATTTGTTTAATTTAGACTTGAAAAGAACGAAGATACGAGGTTTTTGTCCTTAACTAGATCTGAATTTGGGACTTACGAGTTTTTCTTCTATTTTCACCACCTCATTTACTCCAGATAGAAAGTCGTTAGAGATACAAGCTTTTGGTGGAAGGTGGCGGGAAAAATGAGAGAGCTGACTATGTATCTAACTAAAATTTAAAAAAAAATCTAGATACAAGGTTTTTGAATTTCACCGACGATATTATATTTTCAATTTAATTTTTAAAAAGAATAGTATTGTAAGTGTCATTGATTATAAACAAGAATACAGTGATGTAAGTGGATTTAATCTGTTCTTTTATAAAGTGCTTTTTCTTTACAGTTTAAGAAAAAAAAATCTTTGTTGTAATGCTGACTTTTAAACTTTCTGTCTATGTAAAGACAATATTTCAATGCCTCAATTTTGTTTCTATTTTGTTTGTTTTTATTTGCAAATAACAACTAACAATAACTTCTATAAACACCTGTTTCGTTTGTTAAATATATATTTTTTTTTTAAATACTGACATGTATCCTATAAAACAATAAAGCTGAATTGCTGTTTATTTGATTTCAGCTCATAATACTTAAAAAAAAGAAAAAAAGAACTGGTTTAGACTATAAAAAAAATCATGGAAATAATATGTGATGCCTTTATATGCAAATGAATCAGTGGTCTTGAAAATAGTGTTTTTCCAGTTCTAAGTACTTCACTCTAGCATTCTTTCTTATTATATTTTGTAAAACAACTATTGTATGAAAATGATGCAATTATTTTTGCAATGGTCAACTTAGGATGCGTATTTGACCACCAGGGGGCAATCAAACCACTAGGGGCTTATCACACGATATTCTTAGTTGGGCGTAGTGAGAGAGAGAGAGGGTGTTAGTTGGGCGTAGTGAGAGAGAGAGAGAGAGAGAGAGAGGGTGGGACTCATCTCCCTCTCTCTCTCTCTCTCTCTCTCTCTCTCTCTCTCTCTCTCTCTCTCTCTCTCTCTCTCTCTCTCTCTCTCTCTACGCCCAATTAAGAATATTGCATGATAAGCCCCTAGTGGTTTTATTGCCCCTGACGGTCAAATCCGCGTCTTAAGTTGCTCGTTAAACGACTTTTATGTGAGCTATTCAAATGCAAAACATTACTTTTGGGGCTAAGTTTTAGTTTAGACACCACCCATAACATTTTCGCATTGAAAATTTTCATTCAGAATCAGCGTTCTGTTGTCCTCAGGAAAGGGGTAGGGCGAGCATCAGCCTAGGGTTATTCATATTGTCATGAAACTGAAAGAACCAGGCTGACTTTAAGATTGGTATTGATATTTGGTATATTCTAGTCACAGAGACTTATCTCTGTGAAATCCGGGCTGCTCTCCCTTGGAGAGTGCGTCGCCGCAAGTGCAGCGCCTACCCAATTTTTTATATTAATTTTTAATGGGGGGGGGGGGGCACAGGGTGAGGAGGAGGTGTGGGCACACTTGGAAAACCTAGCTATCAATTTGGCCATACCAGGCAGCGGGCTTTCTCCATGCTCTTACCGGCTTTCAACTGCCGTGGGATTTTTGCATGCGTAAAGCGCACGGGTCAGACTAGCTTATAAGTCCCCCATCCGAAGGATTGGACGTTCAGTTCGATTTTCCTGTCAAACTAGAAAGAAAGGGCGTGGCCAGGATTCGAACCCGGGTCACTCACATTGCAGTCACGCATTACATTTGGCAGGCGAACGTCTTAACCACTCTGCCACCTTTCTCCCTTAGATTGAGAGTTGTGAACATGAGGAAGGTGTCTAAACTACAACTTTTGCAAATTCTTTTACAGTTTATATTTTCCACTTTGTATTTTTTTTCATTTGTGTAATCTGCCACCCAGATAGTCTTACAATCGCAGATTTTAAAGGGCTAGCCACACGTCCACTGAAATCGTACGACTATATGATGCGATTCGATCACGTGGTCTCGAAGCGCGAATCACATTTGTTCTTCGAGACCATGTGATCGAATCGTATCGTACTGTCGTGCGATTTTAGTGGACGTGTGGCTGGCTCTTTGGTGACAATCAGTCCACAGAGATTATTTCTTTTTTGAGTCGCTTTGCTTCTGTGTTCATTTTCTTTCTGTTTGTTTTTTCTGCCTCTGTCTATCTGTCTTTCTGTTTTTTTCTGTTTGTCCATCCGTCTATGCTCTCTCTTTCTCTTTCTATCTCTGTCTCTCTGTCTGTCTGTCTCTCGAGAGAGAGAAAGTTTTGTTTTACGTCCTCCCGGAATTAATCATGTGGGACATTTCTCTTAAATCAAGTTAATCTTTTGTTTAAATATAGTTGGGAAAGTCTCTCTCTCTCTCTCTCTGTGACTCCTTTGTATCTCAGTCTGTCTCTGTCTCGCTCTGTCTCTCTGTCTGTCTCTCTCTCTCTGTGTGACTCCTGTCACTCCTATTATGCCATCCGCGAGGCAGCATGTCTGTCTGAAATTATCAGAGTCAATTTTAGCATTGTTTGGCGTACGCTGTTATTCCAGGTGTATGTGTGCAAGTTGTGACATTGTTGACACATTTGCAAATGGACACACATTTTTGTGTGAAAGGTGTAAATTATTTTGTTCCATTGTTGCAGATCACTGTTAGACTTTTCGATGGAAGACATACAAATTCACTTCATGGCTTTCAACGGAGGCCTCACCATGGTGTATCCATCAGAGTAAGTGTGCATACACGTCTGATCTGCGTTTTATTGATGTACTATTGTATTGTTCAGCCCACAAGGTGCAACTTTTAAAAAAAAAAGTGTTTTGACCTCTGTGTGTGATATACTGGTATAGTGGAACCTCCCTTATAAGACCTTCAAAAATCATCCAAAATGAGGTCTTATAAGGAAGTGGTCTTATAAGGGAGGTAATTT
This sequence comes from Phymorhynchus buccinoides, assembly GCA_017654935.2. Lineage (NCBI taxonomy): Eukaryota > Metazoa > Mollusca > Gastropoda > Neogastropoda > Raphitomidae > Phymorhynchus > Phymorhynchus buccinoides. The sequence goes on along the minus strand of CM065687.1, from coordinate 32,012,015 downwards.
TAATACTTATAAAGAAGGGCAATGTCTCAGAGAAGTAGGTCTTATGTGGGAGGGTATCTTATAATGGGAGGTCTTATAAGGGAGGTTCCACTGTAGCACCTTATCTAAACCCTTAATAAAAACAAAACAAAAAACAAGTTGGAATGGCACTCACTTAAAACAAAATACATAAGCATGTACTCACAGAGGTATGGTTTCAAGCACAAAATTTCCAAGAGAAAACGTTATCTTGACTTTGTTGTGCTAAAGTTACACTAGCATCAGGCGTCAATTGTTTCTCAGAGCAACGCCTTGACGCGTTGACGCCTGCATCACAGCACACATTGTAGCGAGGCAGTGGTGTTCTCACACACGACTCTTGTCGCTTCGCCTCTTGTCGCGCGAACTTCCTTATCTGGAAAGCAAGGAAAGATTACTCTAGCGTCAAACCTCCTCCTAGAAACAACAGTATTTTTTTTCTTCAATCAGAGTTATGGTCCTTCCGTCCGTTGTGATTGGCTAGTTTCACGATCTTTGCGATCTTGAGCATCAAAATTAGAGCCGCTTCTATTCTCGAGCAACACAAAATCGCGCAGCTACGCATAAAAAATCCTGCCGCGCCGCGAATCTCTCACGCGCAAGCGGCGCATCAAACTGCGCCTTGCAGCAAAAAATCGCTGCGATCTCGAGATCTTGACGCTAGTGTGCGAAGCCCTTTAAGTCTTTCATGTCCTGTTTTGGCAGATGCTGCAGGTATGATTCATTGTGCCTTACGGTTTGATGTACTGTACCTTTGTGATGGGGATGTATTTAAAATGTTGAAATATATTTGTATGCACTCTTAGACTTCCGTTTTGGTGACAATATATAAGCTCTCAACTCACCCCAACCTTAAAGACCCGCCAGATCACGTGTCAAAATCACGGGTTTCACGGGTTTTCCCTCTTATAGCTGGAAAGAAATCTTGTTTTGACCGGGTCTGTTTCCCATACAAATGCCCCCAATTTCAAACCGAAACTTCATTTTAAAGAGCAGCTTCGATTTGAAGTTGGGGACATTTTTATGTGGGTCACAGCTACCCAGAGAAAACCAAGGGACTTAATCGTGGTGCATCAGTGTGTCTTTAAGCAAATTTCTTCTCTATGAAAACAATGTGTTTGAATGACATTGGTAAAAACAAGTATGCAATCCAATTGGATATCAGCTATAGTTTGTCTTTTTAACTGCAAACTTGTCAATTTAAAATGTGAAAACATGTCAAGTAAAAGTCTCATAGGATGTGAAAACGTGTCAAATGAAAGACTGAATCACTCCTTCATCCCAACCATTTATTTCCAGTGTGCAGTTTTCCTTACCAAAAATTATCAAACATTTGTTTTTTCAGTTTCTGTTTTGCAACATATCCAAATTTCTCTTTGAATTAGCCTAAGGACTCCCTGTGTTGTTTGTTCCAGCCAAGCTTACATGTTTGAAAATGATTTTGACCTCGCCAACTCCACCTACTACAAACGAGCCATGTATAACAGGAAGCAGCTCTTCTTCATGCCAGGTAAAAACTTTTTTTTAATTTTTTTTAGTACTTTCCTCTTCAGTAAGAACAGGAGTACACTGAACTGAAGCAAGGGGCTGTGCGAATGTCTTCTGTGTTTATTTGTGACGTATGGTTGTACAGCCTAAAGTAATAATGAATACTGGGAGACTTATCCTGGTGTTCCGACAATGATGACAGTCGTGCAGACCTGCCAACCTTTCAGCTTTGAGCGGAATTTCTTCCGCTCAGACTACATTTCTTCCGCCCTTCCGCTCAAGTCCATCAAATTCTGCTTTCAAAACTTAAATCTTTTTTTTTTTAACACACAAATTCATCATCTTATAGTTATATACAGAGCAGCACAGCTGCTGTGCATATAACCGACTTTCTAGTTTCTGTTTGCGCACTTCCATCAAGATGGCGATTGACACATCGATGTGTGTGAGACTCTGGGGAGAAAAGAAAGAATAGACCAATAATATTTCTGCCAAGATTACATGGAAAAGTATCTGTGCAGTCAGAGATCAGAAAGTGTGCATCATGCTAGATGTATGATGTGCTCACTACACTTAAAAGTCTCCTATGGAGGGTGTCAAGACATCAAATGCCACATTACTTCTCATCGTCTTATCGAAACTGCAAACTCCCAGACTTCGTCCGTTACCGACTTTTTCAAGCCAACCGAAGAAAAGGAGAACAAAGATGAACTTAAGTTGATTCATTATCTTCCTTCCAAGTCTTATTATTTAAGTCATCTATGGCACCAACCGTCTTGGTCTGCCCAAATAAAAAGGGCAGAGGAACAATCCAAAAGCTTCTATTGTGTTAGGAGTAGTTGTGACACTTCCAGACAAGACTTGGTTTAAACAAGACAAGTTCGCAAGGATGAAAATTGCTTTCTTCAAATTATGTTTACGCGTGAAAGGTAAGATGCCGCGTCAAAATTCCTCTTAGCTCAAAAATTCCTCTTTCCTACCTCAAATATTCCTCTTTGGTCTGTTAGGGGGTTGGCAGGTCTGGTCGTGAATGTCAGTTAATAATAATGGCAAAGGTAAAGATGTGCCACCCCCCCTGCATTTCTCGGTTAATTCTATTTTTCCGTTTTTGCCTTTCTTGCCATACATACAACTGTGACAAATCGCGGTGTACTGCAGTACATAGTGGGGGGTAGGGTTAGGTTTAGGGTTAGGGTTAGTATTCCAAAATGATAATTAGCTGAAAATGTTCCTAAAATACAGCTCTATGTATGGTAAGAACGGCAATAACGGAAAAATACAATTAACCGAGAAATGTAGGGGGGGGGGGGCACATTTTGACCTTTACCATAATAATAATAATAATAATATAATAATAATGAGGAAATTTTATATAGCGCCCATCCTGCTATGTAGGCTTTACATATAATAGAAATGGAATAAAACCATGAAACAAAAATGCAATGACATGAGCAGAAAATACACATAACAATCAGCAACAACAACTGCTGTGACTACTACCACTACTACTACTACCACCACCACCACTACTACTACTACTACCACCACAACCACCACTACTACTACTACTAATATGACTACGACTACTACATATAATAGGCCTAATACAAGTATGCATTGCCACACAATTTGCAAGCATAAAATAAAGGTATCTATTCCCGACAACATACACACACAAGCAACACACAAACACACACACACACATGAACACACGCACACACACACACACACACACACACACACATATGAACACGCACCATGCATACATACAGTCATATGCATAAACGCATCACACACACACAACACAAACTCGCGCATGCAATTGACTCAGTGATGCAGCGTAAATGAAACAAACACAACCTATCCACAATCCATAAACAAAATATGGAATAAGAAGCATAAAGGCCTGTGCACATTTACATGGAAACCCATCCGCATTTTCAGCACGGAAACCCATCCGCATTTTCTGCACGGAAACCCATCCGCATTTTCTGCACAGAAACCCATCCACATTTTCCGCACAGAAACCCGTCCACATTTCCTGCACAAAAACCCGTCCACATTTCCTGCACAGAAACCCATCCACATTTTCTGCACAATAACCCATCCGCATTTTCTGCACGGAAACCCATCCGCATTTTCTGCACGGAAACCCATCCGCATTTTCTGCACATAAACCCATCCGCATTTTCTGCACGGAAACCCATCCGCATTTTCTGCACGGAAACCCATCCGCATTTTCTGCACGGAAACCCATCCGCATTTTCTGCACGGAAACCCATCAGCATTTTCTGATCATAAACCCATCCGCATTTTTTGCACATAAACCCATCCACATTTTCTGCACAGAAACCCATCCGCATTTCCCGCACATAAACCTGTTCGCATTTCCCGCACATAAACCCATCCACATTTCCTGCACATAAACCCGTCCGCATTTCCCGCACATAAACCCGTCCACATTTCCCGCACATAAACCCGTCCACATTTCCTGCACATAAACCCGTCCACATTTCCCGCACATAAACCCATCCGCATTTCCCGCACATAAACCTGTTCACATTTTCCGCACATAAACCCATCCGCATTTCCCGCACATAAACCTGTCCACATTTCCCGCACATAAACCCGTCCACATTTCCACACAGAAACCCATCCACATTTTCTGCACAGAAACCCGTCCACATTTTCTGCACAGAAACCCGTCCACATTTCCTGCACAGAAACCCATCCGCATTTCCCGCACATAAACCCATCCACATTTTCTGCACAGAAGCCTGTCCACATTTTCCGCACATAAACCCATCCACATTTTCTGCACAGAAACCCATCCGCATTTCCCGCACATAAACCTGTTCGCATTTTCCGCACATAAACCCGTCCGCATTTTCTACACATAAACCCATCCACATTTTCTGCACAGAAACCCATCCACATTTTCCGCACATAAACCCATCCACATTTTCTGCACATAAACCCGTCCGCATTTCCCGCACAGAAACCCATCCACATTTTCAGCACAGAAACCTATCCGCATTTTCTGCACAGAAACCTGTCCATATTTTCCACACATAAACCCTATGTATGGTCCCAGGTCGCTTGAAGCGAATGCAATTGTTTCAGGTGTTGGTACAGTATGGTTAAAGTAGATTTGCTGTTCTTATTCAACTGGAATGGAGTTTTGTTTTGTCTCTTGTGAATAAAATAGTCAATTTACACTTGTCGTGTAGTTGTTTGTTTGTTGTATGTTCCAGTGATGTTGCAATCTGTTTCAGTTTCTTATACAACTGGGATTGCAAGCCATGCCACAGTTTTACAATTGTTGCTGTCAACAATCTATTTTTTTATATTTTTTAAATGAGTGTGTGTGTGTGTGTGTGTGTGTGTGTCATTGGTTGTCATACTTACAGAGTAATTGCCTATGTCTGTTTGTTTTTTCAAGTTTTGAGAAAAATAATAAACTAGGCAGTTATCCTGTAAGCATGATGTCTTGATTTCATTTTACGCTTTGCTTTGATGGGTGTGATTTCAGTGTTCAACGACTCAAATCCTCTCATACTTGCTGCGGTGCCTATCAATGTGACCAAGGAAGATCCGGCGATTAGCATTGGAGGTATGTTAAGGTTCTGGAGTAGAGAATATTTACATGTAATTATGTGACCCAGCACCAGGAAAAGGACATTAACCCTTTCACCACCAACGTCGCATTTCTGCACCACAATGATTTAACCCTTTCGCCGCCAACGTCACATTTATGCACCACAATGGTTTAACACCCATGTCACTAAAAGGCATCAAGCCAGAGCCTGTTATCTGAAGACCCGATTTTCTTAATTTGGAGAGGTAAGGATAGGCCTAATGTTATAATTGTCACAGAGGAATTCGCAATATTGCAGATACTTTTTTTTTGTTCTCTACCCAGTTAAAATTGTAGTATATTCTGGCTGAAAAATGGCTGGCGGTGAAAAGGTTAACACCCATGTCACTAAAAGGCATCAAACCAGGGTCTGTTATCCAAAGACCCTATTCTATTAATTTTGGGAGGTAAGGATAAGCCTTACTTTAAATATGTCACAGAGGAATACCCAATATTACAGACAGATTTTGTTCTCTACCCAGGTAAATTTAATGGGAAATTTTCGCTGAAAAAATGGCAGGCGGTGAAAGGGTTAAGTGTTAACATGACCATTCTGAGACAATGGTCCAGTTAATAATTTCAGACAATTCTCTTTCAAGCGATATAAAGAACCGTTCTTGTAACTTTTTTTTTCGTTTTAGAATTCAGTCAAAGTTGGTCGGGTGACTGTTGGTTATTTGGAAAAATCACAGTCTAAAGTTTAGCCTAGCTGAAGAAAATGAATCAACCTACTCATTTCAAAGCAATGTTTTGACTATTTAGAGACCATAGAAATGATAATAAAGATTATCTATACCTACGGTATGTGTCTGTCTGTCTGTCTGTCTGTTCACCCTGTAACTCATGAACCGGTGCACAGAATCGCTTCAAATTTTGTGTGGTGGTGTATCATGGTACACTGATGGTCCCATATCAAACTTGTGGCCGTGCTGACCTTGACGTTGACGTATGACCTTGAAAACCTAAATTTCGTTTAGGGTCCATATCTTAGGGGGGAAGATAGTGACTCTCAAACAAGGGGGCATTTGTACTGGCTAGTGCTGCAGCCAAAGGGATTGGTTGGCTTTTGGGGACCTTCTCCAACACCAGCTGTCCTCCGATCCCTTTGGCCAAGAGAGTGGGGCTGTACCCTGGGCAGGGCATCACCTCTATATATAAACTAAATGTAGCCCAGCCCGCCATAATAGCAGCTGCCCCCCCCCCCCCCCCCCTCTACTATCTGGCATAGTGGATACAACAGACAGGCCTACACACATGAGTGTGGAATTTGACATTGTATTGTTCAATGTTGACTCAGTGTGGGGTTTTTTATAGTAGCGTTTTGAGGTATTAGGTATTAGGTACTTTATAGTCACAGAGGCGTCTCTGTGAAATTTGGGTTGCTCCCACCTGGAGAGCGCGTCGTAGCCAGAGGCGCGCCACCCAATTTTATTTTTTTTGCATGCGATTTTTGTCACTGATAAGGGAGGGGGGTAAATTTTGACCAAATGACAACTTTTTCGTTGCCACTGGGTTTAACGTATGCTAAGTGCATGGGCACACGGGACCTCGGTTTATCGTCTCATCCGAAAGACTCCACGTTCAGACCGTTAAGACCTAGTGCAGAATGAGAGGAAAAAATCCCCTGTACCCAGGTTCGAACTCGGGTTTACTTGACATGAAGCGAACGTAATACCACTGTGCCACTCTACACCTGTTACAGGCATGGGAATTGTCTGCGAAAAAAATTTGAAATTGTTACTAAATACTTTGTTTTTGTTACTAAATACTTCAATTGGGGGGCTTTTCAGAGTTTTTTGTCTCTGACAATTCCCATGCCTGCTGTTAACTCATTCAAGTCATTACAGCCATATATGTCCGGAATTAATAGATAGCTGTCAATTTGATGCATTTGCTTCAAGGGAAGTAAATGTGTGCACACCATACCTTGGTCACTTCTAAACTCATTTCGCTCCCTTAGACCACTATTTTGTGTCTGACTTTGCTTTTGTAGTGGTTTGTTGTGGGGAAACCAATCGGTGTAGGGAGTTTTTCTATATAAAATAGAATATTTTTTTAAAATCTATATATAAAAAAGTCTGATCTACCACTTCCCTATGTCTAAACATGAACCTGAAGTAAAAACCCGTAATCTTCTTTCATTTCTCCTTTTGTTTATGTATGTTTTGTTTGTGTGTATGGGTGGAGTGATTTGTGAGGTTTTTTGAATAATTCAAAATCGTTGCGATGTGAATGAGTTAATGACGGACGAATGCTGGACATTGATGTTGACTGGTTCGACGTTGTCGCAGTATTGGGAGTGTTTATGACGGCGGAAGGATTCCGGAACTACACACACAGGGTGCTGATGAACAGCACAGGGCGGCAGTACTACAGCTGTGAAGACGATGAAAAAGTGGTCTGCTACGTGGTCGACGATGGAGGATTCCTCCTCTCCTCCAACCAGGACAATACATCGTACAAGGTGAGCACAGAATCACAGTGTGTATATGGGTGGGGACGATGGAGGATTCCTCCTCTCCTCCAACCAGGACAATACATCGTACAAGGTGAGCACAGAATCACAGTGTGTATATGGGTGGGGACGATGGAGGATTCCTCCTCTCCTCCAACCAGGACAATACATCGTACAAGGTGAGCACAGAATCACAGTGTGTATTGTGGGTGGGGACGATGGGGGCAGGATTGGAAAGGGGGATATAACACCGTGTTTTACGGACTACAGTGGAGCCTCCCTTTTCACCTTCAAAAATCATCCCAAATGAGGTCTTATAAGGGAGGGGTCTTTTAATACTTACAAAGAAGGGCAATATGGAAGTTCAGTTTAACGTCGCGTATCGGCTTTCGCCATGTACGACGGGCTGAACAAACCAACCATGGTATAAACAAAAATTTACGTTCCTGAATCACTGTCTTAGCCAAAAGGCCGAGAAGCGATCAGGCAATATCTCAAAGAAGTAGGTCTTATATGGGAGGGAGTCTTATGAGGGAGGTACCACTGTATAAGGCGATCCTTTTTTTCCCTAGACTGTGACCCCTGCGCCTTATAATGTGACTGATAATATGGTAAGAAATTATGATAACAAAATCTGAATTTTGTGTAAAATGTGGGGTGTGCGCCTTGCAGTCCGTAAAGCACAAAATGTTTTTACTGTTAATTCCCAGCCTCTGGCATTCAATCACTCTTATTGTTTCCCTTACTAAGAGACAAAAAGTATGTCCCATATATTTCAACCACGAGATGTGATTGAAATATCCAAGTGTATGTGTACATACTGTTTGTCTCTGTAGAAAGGGTAACAGTCTTCATGAAGAACAAAAATAGGTGCAGGTTGAGGGTGAACAAGAGTACCCCATGTTTTTAAGTATGACTGTACATTCTTTGTCATTGCAGAATAGTTTTGCTCTTAAGTTTAATAATAATAATGATAATAATGGGAATTTATATAGCGCTCTTTCTCACATGAGCTCAGTGCGCTTTACATTGATAACAAGAACATTAAAGGCAAACAAATAATGAATCATTAGAAAGTAAAATAAGCATGATGATCGCACGCAACGTTCTCTTACTTCCTCACACACACACACACACACACACACACACACACACACATACACGCGGACGCGCACGCACACACGCACGTACGCACACCTGCATGCATGCAGGCACACACACACACATAGATACACAAGCACACACACACACATGAAGTTTGTGTTTATATGTAAACAGGCGGGATCATTTTTGGGGGAGGTGGACCCTCAGCTGTGGCATTTTCTACAGAGTAAAAATGTCTATGGAAAGTACGTATCAATTTGGTTGTTGTTGTTATGTTTTAATTATTTGTGTATGTGTGTGTGTGTATAATGTGTTTGTTAAGCAGGCATGGTAGACCTCCGCAAATTCCGGAAAATCCGCGAAACAGTTTGAAACAAAATTAATTTTAAAAAATTGCATTGAAATGGCATGAAAAAGTGAAAAATTCCCTCTCATTTATTGAATTTTCTTTGGCCCCCTGGACCCCCGGCCACTTTGCCACCACTACCATGCCTGGTTAAGAGAATGTGTGAAAGAGAAATATCTGTGTGTGCGTGCGTGTGTGATTGTTTGTATATGGTGTGTGTGTGTGTGTGTGTATGTGTGTGTGTGTGTGTGCGATTGTTTGTATATGGTGTGTGTGTGTGTGTGGTAATGTTTGTATATGATGTGTGTGTGTGTGTGCGTGTGCGATTGTTTGTATATGGTGTGTGTGTGTGTGTGGTAATGTTTGTATATGATGTGTGTGTGTGTGTGTGTGTGTGTGTGTGTGTGTGTGTGTGTGTGCGATTGTTTGTATATGGTGTGTGTGTGTGGTAATGTTTGTATATGGTGTATGTGTGTGTGTGTGTGTGGTAATGTTTGTATATGGCCAATGGCCAGTAAAGAAACTTATGACTTATGAAGTGATAATGGCATTTCAGTGTGGAGCAGTATGACTTCCAGGCTTCGTGCAAAGTTATGAAAGACACCACCAGCGCCGCGCACTGTTCCCACTTTGTGGTCAGTCACGTTTTTTTTATTGTATTTTTTTTATGCGATTTGTATCCAATGTCCATGAGTGCAACTTTTCCTGGTATGCAAAGATTTCCTGTTTTTAAATTTTACCAGAACAGGAATTTCCTTTTTTTATATTTGTCAAACAAGATCTTTGTGTGTCTACTGTATTTTTCAAACACTTTAAATAAACATATGTATGCATTGTGGAAAAAGCCAACTAAAATACCTTTATAAATCAATTTGTTCTTCAGCTGCAGGGGGGACGTTGCCCCTAGACCCCGGCCTTTCAGGGATTTTTCATTTTGTGTAGTTGCACCCATTAATGTCTTGTTTGCTTGGGTCAAAGTAAAATTACTTTCAAGTTGGGTTGGGGACAAAACATTGAGGGAGGGATGGAGATATAAGATAGGTGGGGGATCAAATCAAAGACTTTATAGGGGAAGATAAGCATCCGTTCTCTTTTCCCTATATGAGTAGTGAGGACAGAAACACTGGTTATGTCCCTTTTAAACAGGACACATTTTACACGTCGATAGGCCAGTTGAATTCTCCGTTCAAGTTCCAGTCTGAGTTTTTGGATAGCCTCCACTGTGAATGGTGTACTGTCGACACTAACGATTACTCTATCAGCCCGGTTCGCCGAGCGCTTAAGTAGTCCATCTTACCCTTTTAGAATATCTTTGATCAAATGTCTTTCGTTTTCAGCTACTTGTGTTTTCATGGACATTTAACAGTAGATTGAAATATTTTGGAGAACATTTTCTCTCAGAAGAAAAAGAATGGTGTATGTGGGTATGCCTGAAGCCTGAATTCAGGCAATTTGATGCAGGTTGAGGCAGTGGTCTGCCTGAAGGTAAGGCTCTTCTATAAGGACCCAAGTTCTTGAAATGACTTATATCAAGGGCTGTGATAGAAAGTTCAGGCATAAGCTTTGGTCACTGCTTGCACCCTTGAGAATGGTACACAAAGCAGTTGATGCATCATAATTTAAAGAAAGTAATTGAACAGAGCTTAATCTAGAGTGCGGGATTGGTCAAATCCCCCGAAATTTTGTTCCTTCCCGCGATAATCGGCGCGGGGAGCGGGCTGAGTCCCGCACATTTGCAGAACGGCCCGCAGTTTTTACCAATCTATGCGGGAAGACCTTCGTCGTCTGCTAAACCCGTCGTCTTGACAAACTAAAAGTATTGAGCAGGAGTGAAGGATTTCTCGACATTTCATTGGTTCTTGACAAAATGTTAATGTTAATCAACCAGTCGCGTTCTTCTCGTTCTACCGACAGGAAGTTGCGAGAGTTTCGGCCGCCATCTTGAATGTTCTTAAAAATGTAGCGGGCAGGGACCCTGTTTGATTTTGATTTTTGCGGAGGCAAACTAGTGAGAAAAAAACCCCTGTTCCAAGCGAGTGTGAAGACCTCGAAGAAAAGGCTTCTACATCTAAAACGTCGGAAAAGAATGACAACAGTGGCAGTGCAAAGGAACATCAGTTCCAAAATGACTGGTTGAAAAAGTGGCCGTGGCTGACGAAGTCTGTACGAGGGTGGGGGAGGTACTGGTTCTTATGTATGTGATGTGGGGTTGGATAGGGGGGAGTGCCCCCCTTGTTTGGATATGAGGGGGGGACTGCCCCCCTTTTTCAGAAATCCTCGATTAAGCTCTGATTGAATGGCACGCTCATTTTATCTTACGCGGTAGGACCAACTTATCTTAAAAAGAAAGGTTGAAGGTGATCCTTTTAATGAAGAAAAAGGGAGAAAGTTTTGATGATTAGACCTTTTTTTCTGGCCACTCCTATACCAGCATGGGTGCAACTTTTCCTGGTATACAAGGATTTCCTGTTTTTAAATTTGACCAGAAAAGGAAGTTCCTTTTTTTTTAAAATTTGTCGAACAGGATCTTTGTGTGTCTACTGTATTTTTCAAGCACTTTAAAATAAGCATTTGTATAAATTGTGCGAAAAGCAAACTAAAATACCTTCATAAATCAATGTTTTCTTCAGCTGCAGGGGGACATTACCCCTGGACCCCGGCCTTTCATTTGTTTTCGTGTTCTGTTGTTGCACTCATGTAACATCTGTTGATATTGATCACAGCTTGCATGTTTGAAATATGTATGCTTCTTCCTACATAGTACCTTACAGTCAAACCTCTGTTTTAAGGATTCAAAAAAGTCAGGAAAAATCGGTCTTAAATTGGAGGGGTCTTATAACAGAGGTCGGTTTTTATACACAAATTATAGTAAGATACATTACATCTGTGCCAAAAAAATCAGTCTTAAATGAGAGGAGGTCTTTTAACGGAGGGTTTAATCATAGAGGTTTGACTGTATTGGCAAAATCTGTTGTTTCAAACTTTTATTCAGTATCACATGTTTGGTTGTGCAGCCCAGTGTCAACATGTTGTACGAAACGCTCAGCTTTAGCTGGTGGACAAGTAAAGTCACTTGGTGAGTTAAAGTGGGGTTTTTTCTTCTGTAGGTTCAAGTGTGTGTATGTGTGTGTGTGCGCGTGCATGTGTGTGTGTGTGTGTGTGTGTTAACTGCCAACTGAAACTGAAGACTTGCTATAGAAGTTTTGTGTTTCTATGTACCTGCATGCACACCAAACAAAATTATTCAGATTACCACATCGTCGGTGAAAGTCAGAAACCTCGTGACTCAATTTTGGTAGTTTTGAGAAAAATGAAAAAAACTGTTTGAAAAATTAACCGCGTTTGCCACAATGTTGTTCAAGACATTGCGAGTTCAGTCCTGCATTTTGTTAAAAAGTACTTAACTTTTTTTTTAATGCTTGAAAAGAACGAAGATACGAGGTTTTTGTCTTTAAGTAGATCTGAATTTGGGACTTAAGAGTTTTTCTTCAGTTTACACAACCTCATTTACAGCAGATAGAAAGTTGTTGGAGATACAAGCTTTTGGTGGAATGTGGCGGTAAAAATTAGAGAGCTGACTAAAAAAACAAACTAAAAAAAATATTAAAAAATCGAGTTACGAGGTTTCTGACTTTCAACGACAATATTTTACAGAATATGGCTATACTTTGCCCCAAACTTTAGCCCTATGTGCCTTATAGTGTGACAAATAAGAAATTATTACAAGAACATCAGAATGTTTGGTAAAAGTTGGGGTGCATCATATAATATGATGTGCCTTATTGTGTGTAAAATACTGTATTCAGTTCGTGCCAACTTTGAACATTAAACAAACTACATTTTTGTCTGACTAGCAATATTTTAATTTTTTTTCTGCTTCTGGAATTCTGATCATGGTTTGGTGTACACTTCATCGTGGTGGTATTGTTCACAATGAGGATGATGGTGGTTGTGATAATTAGCGGGTATAATTTGCAAACATGACACTAGTATACTGGTGAATCATAGTGAATATAATAAGGGGGGGGGGGGGGGTGCTGTGAGGGAGGGGAGGGGGGGGGGGGGTAGAGTGCCAGTGAATACTCAATTCAAGTGTAATTATCATTTTAGCTTTGCAAATACATGAATACCTTTCTGTCGTGTCATTTGGAGAATGAAAGAAAGTGCACGAAATGAAAATGATTTTTCAAATATTCTTCTCCTCTTTCATGGCAGGGCGTATACCAGCTTTAATGTTTACAGGTGAGTTTTCTCTGCCTCTTTTTCTCACTCATTCTTTGTCTAGCTTCCACACATTTCTATTCCTGAATGTTTATGAATCCTAAAAGTACATGCCTTATGCAAGGGTACTTGATATAGTTTGAATATGTAGATTATTCGTACAGACTTTTTAACTTGTTTGTTTGTGAATTGCTTTTTCGTCTTTGTTACCGAGACTTTCAAATGTCTATTGTGTATTTTTGAAAAGTTGTTTGTAACCCTGTGTGATGATATAAAAAGGATCAAGACAATAACAGATTTGCAATTGTAGTTTCTCTGTATATACAAGGTTCATGTATAAGTGGTAGCAGCATCTAATGTTTGAGTGACTACATTCAAGTACCTGTAAGTTTGATTTTGTTGTTTCAGTAGTCCTACATTAAAATTGATAGATAAAAATTGAATTTGTTTTTATATTAAGCCCTTGACTGCCACCACCGTATTACGTACTGGGGTGATGACATCACTGATGATGTTATCAGATGAAGAGGAATAACCCTGATATGCTGACTTTTGCTCTAACACAGTCAAGAGAGTTACATCCCCAGACCATTCTGCCAGATTGGCTCTATCAGTTGTCTTTTTTATGGCGTGATTTGCCCAATGATTTTTTCTTTAATTTTCTCTGGCAGTCAGGGGGTTAATGCTTATTTTATTCGTCTCTCATCTATGTCTGTCTGTCTCTCTCTCTTTTGTCTATCTGTTCACTTGCATGGCCCACTTTTGGAATGAATGAAGATAAGTGCCGGTGAGGTTTGCACATCTTGATATCTGTCTGTCTGTCTGTCCACAGTTGGCTGTTTGGAAGCTCAAGCAGTGTTTACGGTGAGTAAAGACACCAGTCAGAGTAAAAAGCAAGTGATAGTATTTTACACAGATTGGTACACGCTGCTGCATGCGAACCTTTTAGCATGCATTAGTACATTGAGTTTAGCAGAAAGTACCGTCTTCTACGGACTATAATTCAGTACATTTTTCCTATGCTGAGACCCCTGCACTTAGAATGTGACTGATAATATTGTACAAAAAAACTACAATAACAAAATCTGAATTTAGTGTAAAATTTGGGACGTGCGCCTTATAATCAGGCGTGCCTTGTAGTCCGTAAAACACGGTAGTTTTGATTTAAAAGGGACAGTAAAGCCCAGAGTGCCTGATTTGCAGCTAGTACCTCTACTATTTCACAAGCTTCATGTCGATATTTGTAGTTTGTAGTAAGGCACCCCGGGGATCCCTCTCATTGCCCTCCTCCCATTTTTACAGAAATCCAATTTTTGTTATTGCAGTCATATTTTGACTCTTGAGGTCTTTGTATGGGAAAAAAAGTATTTCTTTCATAACCGTTTCATCGCCAGCCTTTTTTTCAGCCAAAAAAAGATGAAACTTAACTGGGTAGAGAGAAAAAATTGTCTGCAATATTGGGAATTCCTCTGTGACATGTGCAAAAATAGGCCTATCCTTACCTCCCCAATTTAAGAAAATAGGGTCTTCAGATAACAGGCCCTGACTTGATGCCTTTTAGTGACATGGGTGTTAAACCATTGTGGTGCATACATGCGACATTGGCGGTGAAAGGGTTAATGTTCTGTGAAATACGGTATTCGTAATAAATTCATATCAGATTACAGTGGAGTCCGGGTAAAAACGAATTTTAACGGAACACAGACTCAGTTCGTTGTATCAGGATTTCGTTATACATGTACATGTACAATGTATGTTGAAAACAAAAACAGTTCAAACACTCACCAATGATAACCGAAAACATAAACTTGATCAGTTTGGATCGTCTGTCTTAATCACGGGATGTACAAGGCTTGAAGAAGTTCAGCAGTGTTGTCTGACGCTGATCTGTTTTGGCACACTTTTCAACCAGTTTGTCCATTAAGTGACAACACATCACACAAATTTAGTTTGTTATAGGCTTTCACAAACTTTTCGATCTTTATTTTGAGCGCGAATTGTAAAGCGACCTTGAGAAACCGAATGATCTGTAGGAAGCCTAGGCCTAGCAGACGACCCAGTGTGAATCTAAATGAGTTCATGCATGCGCAGTTCATATTTTCCAACTTCCTTCCTCTTGACAACACGTTCTAGCTTGGAGTTTGAAGGCCTAGGTTTTTGCAGCGCATCGCACAGGCTGAGTTCGTTATAGGCTATTTTTCCAAGTAAATAAAATTATCCTGGGGCGTAGAACATGTGTTCGTAAAAAGCGGATGTTCGTTATTTCAAAAGGATTTTTTGTTCGTTATACCCATGGCTTTGCAAGTGACAAATAGAACGGCATTTGCCGGGAAATTGAAGTCAGTTCGTTAATCGCGAAATTTCGTTAAAAGCGAGTTCGTTATAGTTGGACTCCACTGTACAACAGCGAGGTGAAGGATACATACATCTATGAGAGGGTTAACACAATCTTCTAATATCCGGATCTGGTTAGAGACGTCGCAGATAAATCGCGACGGAACTAGGATACAATCTTAACCCAAAAGAGGGAGAATTTGAGCAACTGAAAACTCTGAAAAACGCCTTATAGTAGAAACAATACGGTAATTCTGAACTGTGATTTTTTCTTTTCTTTTTACATTATCTGTTCAAAGGCCAGGAAGATTCAAGCGAAGAAGCTGAAGACGACAATGAGATCAAGGAGGAAGACTGTGTGCTGGCCATTCAGCAGTTCTACCTGCAGGAGGACAACGCTGTAGTCAACGACTTTTTTCTCTGCGAAAATGAGCCTGAGAGAGACAACAGGTTCGTGCCCATCTCAGCTAACTGCTCTACTTTCAAATGGACGTATGTCTGTTTGAGAAATGAAGTCGGGGTTTTTTCCCGGTGTATTTGAGCCTCCCATTCAGCCCCCCCCCCCCCTCCTTTTTCTCTCTCTCTCTCTCCACACACACACACACACACACACACATGGATACTTATTATTTTTTTTAAAGGAAAGGTTTGGGGTATTATTGTCTCTCTCTTTCTCTCCGTCTCTCTCAGGCGCGCACGCGCACACACACACTCCCTCTCGCTCTTTCTGTCTCTCACATACACACACACATGTACGCGCGCACACACGCACACACACACACGGATGCTTTTTTTTTTTTAAAGGAAAGGTTTGGGGTATTATTGTCTCTCTCTTTCTCTCCTCCGTCTCTCTCGGGCGCGCATGCGCACACACACACACTCCCTCTCGCTCTCTCTGTCTCACATACACACACACATGCGCACACACAGGCGCACACACGTGCACACACACACACACACATGGATGCTTATTTTTTTTAAAGGAAAGGTTTGGGGTATTATTGTCTCTCTTTCTCTCCGTCTCTCTCAGGCACGCACGCGCACACACACACTCCTTCTCGCTCTCTCTGTCTCACATACACACACACATGCGCGTGCGCACGCACACACACACATGCGCACACACACACAGACACACACATACATGTGTATGTCTGTGAATGTAGCATTCAGAATTTATAGGCCTACATGCTACAGCCTTTTCCCTTCATCCTGAAGTGTTGTAAAATTGTAGGCTGGAAATGGCTGTTATGTAAAGCCAAGTGATTGAAAATGGAAAGTTTTTAAACCAAGGGCAAAAGACCATTTTTTTCATACATATTAAGGGCAAAAAATAGGGGTGGTTTTGTGTGTCTTTGTTTTCAAAATTACCTCACTTACCTCTTTTAATGTAAGTTCTACTTTCCTATCAATGCAATGCTACTTTTATTTCTGCTTCCTACTGCTAAAACTCGTTTCTTCGTAGTACCCCCTAAGTGCAGCAGAATCTTCAGCCTGTTGAAGTCGGCTGCCTAGCGGAAGAAGGAGAAGAAGAAAACTTTCGACTCTGAAACTTCTTTTTTTTACAGACTATAAGGCGATACTTTTTTCCTAGACTGAGACCTCTGCGCCTTATAATGTGACTGACAAAATAGTAAGAAACTATAATAACGAAATGTGAACTTTGTGTAAAATTTGGGGTGCCTTGTAAGTCCGTAAAATAGGGTAACTGTATGCACCGTGTTGCTTGGTGTTTCAGGAGGAAGGTGATCACTCAGACAGTGCCCAATGCCAACCTGAGACTCCTGAGACTTATGCACCGTGTTGCTTGGTGTTTCAGGAGGAAGGTGAAGGTGCCCAATGCCAACCTGAGACTCCTGAGACTTATGCATCACTCAGACAAGTGATCACCAATGTGCCCAACCTGAGACTCCTGAGACTTATGCATCGTGTTACTTGGTGTTTCAGGAGGAAGGTGATCACTCAGACAGTGCCCAATGCCAACCTGAGACTCCTGAGACTTATGCACCGTGTTGCTTGGTGTTTCAGGAGGAAGGTGATCACTCAGACAGTGCCCAATGCCAACCTGAGACTCCTGAGACTTATGCATCGTGTTACTTGGTGTTTCAGGAGGAAGGTGATCACTCAGACAGTGCCCAATGCCAACCTGAGACTCCTGAGACTTATGCACCGTGTTGCTTGGTGTTTCAGGAGGAAGGTGATCACTCAGACAGTGCCCAATGCCAACCTGAGACTCCTGAGACTTGTGCATCGTGTTACTTGGTGTTTCAGGAGGAAGGTGATCACTCAGACAGTGCCCAATGCCAACCTGAGACTCCTGAGACTTATGCACCGTGTTGCTTGGTGTTTCAGGAGGAAGGTGATCACTCAGACAGTGCCCAATGCCAACCTGAGACTCCTGAGACTTATGCATCGTGTTACTTGGTGTTTCAGGAGGAAGGTGATCACTCAGACAGTGCCCAATGCCAACCTGAGACTCCTGAGACTTATGCACCGTGTTGCTTGGTGTTTCAGGAGGAAGGTGATCACTCAGACAGTGCCCAATGCCAACCTGAGACTCCTGAGACTTGTGCATCGTGTTACTTGGTGTTTCAGGAGGAAGGTGATCACTCAGACAGTGCCCAATGCCAACCTGAGACTCCTGAGACTTATGCACCGTGTTGCTTGGTGTTTCAGGAGGAAGGTGATCACTCAGACAGTGCCCAATGCCAACCTGAGACTCCTGAGACTTATGCATTGTGTTACTTGGTGTTTCAGGAGGAAGGTGATCACTCAGACAGTGCCCAATGCCAACCTGAGACTCCTGAGACTTATGCATCGTGTTACTTGGTGTTTCAGGAGGAAGGTGATCACTCAGACAGTGCCCAACGCCAACCTGATGCTGGTGATCTCTGAGCCGGAGTGCAAGGACCCGTTGGTGGACAAGACCCCTGTGACAAGCAAGTCGCACCGCATCACAGTGGAGGAGGAGCGGGCGCAGGTGTGCCAGCTGGCCAGACACCCACGAAAGAGGGTGCAGTCCTACGGCTGTTATGACAACGACATGAAGGTATGTGTGTGTGCCAGCTGGCCAGACACCCACGAAAGAGGGTGCAGTCCTACGGCTGTTATGACAACGACATGAAGGTATGTGTGTGTGCCAGCTGGCCAGACACCCACGAAAGAGGGTGCAGTCCTACGGCTGTTACGACAATGACTTGAAGGTATGTGTGTGTCTGTGGGCCAGACACCCACGAAAGAGGGTGCAGTCCTACGGCTGTTATGACAACGACTTGAAGGTATGTGTGTGTGTGTCTGTGGGCCAGACACCCACGAAAGAGGGTGCAGTCCTACGGCTGTTATGACAACGACTTGAAGGTATGTGTGTGTGTGTCTGTGGGCCAGACACCCACGAAAGAGGGTGCAGTCCTACGGCTGTTATGACAACGACTTGAAGGTATGTGTGTGTGCCAGCTGGCCAGACACCCACGAAAGAGGGTGCAGTCCTACGGCTGTTATGACGACTTGAAGGTATGTGTGTGTGTGTCTGTGGGCCAAACACCCACGAAAGAGGGTGCAGTCCTACGGCTGTTACGACAACGACTTGAAGGTAGTGTGTGTGTGTGAATGTGTGTCTGTGGGCCAAACACCCACGAAAGAGAGTGCAATCCTACGGCTGTTACAACAACGACTTGAAGGTTTGTATATGCATAGCTGTCCACCTTTCCATATTTCCCGGAATGTTTTCGTTTAGTGGTGTCAAATTCTGTATTCAAAATTTTCAACAACAACAAAAAAAGCGCTTAAAATCGAGTAGTCGACGTGCGTGCGGGTTTCCAATGCCGATCCATCTTTTCCGACACAAAAACCATATTCTGCGCATGCGTACAAACTTTATTTTCTTGCCAAGATGGCATCAAAGAAAAGCGCACAGTCAAAAAGTCGGGCCTACCAGAGGTTTGTTCCCCGATATAAGAAGAATTTTCCGTATATTTACGAGTCTTGACAAGGCGAAAAAAAAAAGTTATGCTGTAGTTCTGCACAGTATGTCGGAATGATTTCAAAATTTCGCACGGGGATCGAAGTGACATCACCCAGTGCGAGTAGACGGACAGGTGTAAGATGAAAGTAGAAGTCTCCCGCTGTGAAGAAGACGCCTTCGATAGCGTAATGTTTCTCTTCCAAAACGGACAACAGTTCAATCAATGTAGAGGTAGGCATTTATTTTGAAAGAGTTTTTGTTTATTGAAAAGAAAAGAAACGTCACATATTTTTCCATTTCTCTTCTAATTATTACAATGCTAGTCTCTCTCTCTCTCTCTCTCTCTCTCTCTCTCTCTCTCTCTCTCTCTCTCTCTCTCTCTCTCTCTCTCTCTCTCTCTCTCTCTCTCTCTCTCTCTCTCTCTCTCTCTCTCTCTCTCTCTCTCTCTCTCTCTCTCTCTCTCAGTCTCTGTGCTTTGTTTCTTGATTGACTTCTTTATGTTTTGCTTTGAGTTGTACTTAATTAAGTTAATAGTTCATCTTATACTCCTAAAAAGCGTGACATGATCAGCCATGCTTATCCTCATTTAACAAAAATTCTCTCTCTCTCTCTCTCTCTCTCTCTCTCTCTCTCTCTCTCTCTCTCTCTCTCTCTCTCTCTCTCTCTCTCAACTGTCATTAGGTATTAGCTTTTTGAACCAATTATTACTAGTCTCTGGACTTGGGGTCAATCCCCCCCCCCCTTCTTCCCCTCCCCTCCCTGTGTGTTTATGTGTGTGTTAGTTGTTGCATGGTCATGTGTGTGTGTTTTGAGTATTCATAAATGCAATTTAGCTTGTTTTTTAAAACTATGTTATCTTGTCAGGAGATGACGAGTTTGCTTATAAAAGTGTAAAAAATGCTTCAGCTTCAGTGCAGTCCTACGGCTGTTACGACAACGACTTGAAGGTATGTGTGTGCCATCTGGCCAAACACCCATGAAACAGAGTGCAGTCCTACGGCTGTTACGACAACGACTTGAAGGTATGTGTGAATGTGTGTGCCATCTGGCCAAACACCCATGAAACAGAGTGCAGTCCTACGGCTGTTACGACAACGACTTGAAGGTATGTGTGAATGTGTGTGCCATCTGGCCAAACACCCATGAAACAGAGTGCAGTCCTACGGCTGTTACGACAACGACTTGAAGGTATGTGTGTGTGTGCCAAAACACCCATGTGCAGTCCTACGGCTGTTACCAACGACTTGAAGGTATGTGTGAATGTGTGTGCTGGCCAAACACCCATGAAACAGAGTGCAGTCCTACGGCTGTTACGACAACGACTTGAAGGTATGTGTGAATGTGTGTGCCATCTGGCCAAACACCCATGAAACAGAGTGCAGTCCTACGGCTGTTACGACAACGACTTGAAGGTATGTGTGAATGTGTGTGTTGGCGCTCATTCATAATTTTGCTGCATCCAAAAATACATAGATATTAGATGGTTCTGAAGGGGGTAAAAAAAAAGTAAACATTGCAAGACTTGAAGAGAGCAATTTTGTTTTTTGTTCTCTACTCTTAGTGCTTTTCCTTTGTTCCTGTTAGTTCCCCCACCTTATGGAAGTTCTGTGCTTGTAACTTCCTCTGATCTGTCACTCTCTTTGACTCTGCCTTTTCCATTTGCTTACTGTCAGCTACTATCTTTCTGCCTTTCCGGTCCATTCTCCTGCCTTTTTTTCAAGAAACGCTTTCAAAAAGATTTCCTCCTGCCGAAGTCGGACTTGCTGGGTCTATTTCTTAGTTAGGAGCATAACGGCAGCATGACGCATCTGCGCTCATAATTGACAGAACTGTTTGAGCGATCGAAGAAGAAGAAGACCTTTTCTCATGTTTTTGTTTGTTTTGTTCTTTTCACCAGGAGGACGTGACCAAATGCGGTGCCCTGACCATAGCGGGCAGCAAGGTTCTGGCCGCGGTCACTGCATGTCTGGCGGTCACCATCGTCAGTCTGCTGAACGCTGACCACCGGTGATCCTTCCCCGTCATGCCCGTGGCAGCGTCCACCGTGTTTTGCCCTCTGGACAATAACTAGGGACGATGGGTGTGTCCGATTGAGTGGAGAGGATCGTGCCCTGACATCCCAGCCTGACAACAGCGACTATCCATCTCCACTGTCACCGCTAGTCTTTCCCCCACCCACCCCTGTCGCTCCCCCCAGTTGACTGTTCAGGCCCGCTCTCTCCCCCCAGTGGGGTGGAAATTCCACACAAAGCATGCAAGGTGTCTGTGAACAAATTTGCCCTATAATCATGTTGATAGCCCTGTGTTCTTGGGGTCGTAATGCGATGCCTCAACGAAGTGAGGAGTTGTCTTCTTTTACAAAAAATCTTCCCCTGTTACATGTTCTAGCCTTGGTGAAGGCTGTTCTATTTTGTGTTAAAGACCCACCACGTCACGTGTCAAAACCAAGGTTTTCGCGTGTTTTCCCTCTTATAGCTGCTAAGAAATCTTAACAAATCTTCCAAGCATAAGAGGGAATGTGACACGTGATGTGGGGGGTCTTTAATGGTTCTACTCACCCTAACCGGTACCTCCACTCTTCTCCATGTGCTCCTCCTTTTCTTGCAACCCTTTGTGCCCTGACAGTTTTATTTAAGAAAACTTGGGAAATCTTCCCCTGTTATATGTTCTAGCCTTGGTGAGGTACGTCGGGGGAAAGGCTGTTCTATTTTGTGTTGATGGTTCTACTCACCCTAACCGGTACCTCCACCCCTCTCCATGTGCTCCTCCTTTTCTTGCAACCCTTTGTGCCCTGACAGTTTTATTTAAGAAAACGCCTTCCCAGCCTAGAAAAGAGAGCCAGCAACATCTTCCTCCCATTGTTGTCCTTTTTAAAACAAATTCAATTTCTCCAGTCTTTTTTTCTTTGGCCTTTTTCTCCTATTTTAAAGTGTTCCATCTCCTCAAGATTTGATCTGTTTCTTTTCTTATGCTAAGATTCGACTTGTCCGTTTCTTGAGTGACTGAACTATGTTGACTGTTTTCCCGAACGACAGGCATGGTAAGAAAGCTGAGAGTGTGAGTTCTCCTGGATCAAAGCAGAACACACAAAAAATGCAATATCAAAAGATCATTTTTGTGTATATCTTTTAAACTTTGAAACGGTTTCAGCCGAAGAGAGGTGTGTAGGATGCACACCATGTTTGTTGTTGTTGTTGATGGCTGAGCAGTGATTGTCTTGTACATAGCCTGTTTCCTCTCTTTAACTTATTATACAAAGGTCCAGACGTTATGGCGGTGAGGTAAGGAAATCAACAGTATCCTTGTACAATAACAGAATCTGTGTACAGTCATGCTCGTTTACTTGCAAGTATTGTGGAGAGTATAGAATGTTTTTTTGAATGGCCTTCAACTATAAATACCTCCCCACACACCCCTTGTACTATTTTTCTTTTTTGGTGAATGTTTTTATTCTTAGGTTTTTTTCTCTATTGTTTTTGTGTACATGCATTTTCTTTTGCATCTCCCTCCTACTCTCCCCACTCTCCCATATGTCTCCTCCCTCCACCCTACCCCCTCCACACACGCACACACACACACTTTTTTGTCTCCCCAGTTTAGAGACAGGTCTGTGATACACAAGTGATGAGTTGTATGAAATGAACTTTTCCCTGAGTGTTTCAATCTGTTCAAACAAGTGTTTGTGCTGCACTGATGTTTTTCATTTCCCGTTCTAGTCATTTATTAACCTTATTTTGAGACCCTTGTCTGATCCTTTACTTTCCATCTCTTTCGATTGCGTTTACCCATTTCATTGTTTTGTCATTTATTATGCATGCATGTCTGTGGTTTTGCTGGTTATGAAAACTTGGGGAGGAAATGTGTTGTCACTTGAGTGTATAGGACTGAATGTGTTATGTGTTGTATATATGCGAGATGCAATCCTTTATTCAGTTCCACCATGTGTGTAGTAAAGCTTGTGTGGAACACCGCTAGTAAGTATGAATTTACTTTCAGTAGTTTGCCGACTTAATGGAAGAATATAAAAGGTCATTTTGCTTTTGCTAGTTCAAAGCGGTGCTGAGGAGCCCAGTATGGTTAAAGAGAACTGGAATTTGCCTTTTATTTGTGATTTTGGATAGCACCAGGAAAAGTAATATTACTCATAGCGGAAGTTATTTTGCCAAAATAATGAGTTGTTGAACAGTTAAGGGGAGAAAGTTTGGGTTGTTAAGAGATCTTTTTTGAAAGGCTTATTAAATATGAATAACACCTATGAAGATGACATATAAAGAAAAGGATTATCTTAATCCTGTTGATTCTGGAGATACGTTCCTCAGAATGTTCAGGGTGTGATTTTATCTGCATTTCAATATTTAGCCCCAATTTATAGGCTTATCTTGCTGATTTTGAAGATAACAAAGCTTGCCATTCTTGCCTATGGCAAGAAAAGGTTTGAGTTGTGATGTTCGATTATTTTTGTTGGAAGTGAGTGCATAGTGTTCTCCATCATTCATAGTCCATGTTGTGTGACCACATTATTGTGCAATGTATGTATATGACTATTTTTTTTCTCATCATTTTTAAAATTTTGTACATCATACATGTATTCAATTTTGCACCACAAATTTCCGCCCATTTTCTGCCCAAATGTGTTTTTACATCTGTACCATCAACACCCCACTATTCCAGCATTTTGTTCTTAAATTTTGCTTCAGATGTTAGATGCATGTGATTGCATGAATTCTGTATAAAAGCATAGCTGTAGTTTTTGTATAGAACAGGGGGTTTTAGTCCTCGTGAGCACAAATGACATTCAAAATATTAACGGTGAGAATGAAACTTTTCGGAATGGCGGTTGTTGAGTGACTTTTTTTTTGCATGGCTTCCAGATTTATGAATTTTGCCATTGGATGAAATGCTCTAAAGGTGTGTTCCTGTTTCTTGTATCAATGCTATTTATAATTAATTGTACTTGAAGAGAACTAAACACAAAATGTTGATTCCATGTGTTATATTTGTAAGATATTGAGGTGGAAATGGTAGGGAAACCAGGTGTTCCTCCTTTTATTTATTTTTTGGTTCTTGTTGTTGTGAGATAGCAGGGAAACCAGGTGTTCCTCCTTTTATTTATTTTTTGGTTCTTGTTGTGAGATAGCAAGGAAACTTTAGTGTTCCTTCTCTTTTTTGTTGTGCAATCACCAAACTGTGATTTCGGTTTTGACTTTCTTTTCCTGGTGGTGGAAAATTCAGCAAAGGTGTAGTTCAGCTACCTTTCTTGTTCTTGGCTTTCAGTCTCTGTGTATCGTCTCTGAATGTAACCCTAACCTGATAACCCCATCCCTTACCCGAGCAAGGCAAATTTTTGCTTTTCACTCAGTCAGCGCTGCCTACCATCCCCCCTAAGGGGTATTTGTCCCTGGAAACAGTTAAAATGGGCACCCTGTCCCTGGAATCCACTTTTCTGTTTAGTGTCCCTGGAAACTGAGTAGAATCAAAAGTTTGTGGAGCAGTCACTTGTCTTGTTAGCTAACCTTACTGTTGAACACAGGAACACCCAAAACAACAGGCACTGTTGACATTGTGTAGAGCGGTCACTTGTCTTGTTAGCTAACCTTACTGTTGAACACAGGAATGCCCCAAACAACAGGCACTGTTGACATTGTGTGGAGCAGTCACTTGTCTTGTTAGCTAACCTTACTGTTGAACACAGGAATGCCCCAAACAACAGGCACTGTTGACATTGTGTGGAGCAGTCACTTGTCTTGTTAGCTAACCTTACTGTTGAACACAGGAACACCCCAAACAACAGGCACTGTTGACATTGTGTGGAGCAGTCACTTGTCTTGTTAGCTAACCTTACTGTTGAACACAGGAACACCCCAAACAACAGGCAGTGTGGACATTGTGTAGAGCAGTCACTTGTCTTGTTAGCTGACCTTACTGTTGAACACAGGAACACCCCAAACAACAGGCACTGTTGACATTGTGTAGAGCAGTCACTTGTCTTGTTAGCTGACCTTACTGTTGAACACAGGAACGCCCCAAACAACAGGCACTGTTGACATTGTGTAGAGCAGTCACTTGTCTTGTTAGCTAACCTTACTGTTGAACACAGGAACACCCCAAACAACAGGCACTGTTGACATTGTGTAGAGCGGTCACTTGTCTTGTTAGCTAACCTTACTGTTGAACACAGGAACGCCCCAAACAACAGGCACTGTTGACATTGTGTAGAGCGGTCACTTGTCTTGTTAGCTAACCTTACTGTTGAACACAGGAACACCCCAAACAACAGGCACTGTTGACATTGTGTAGAGCGGTCACTTGTCTTGTTAGCTAACCTTACTGTTGAACACAGGAACACCCCAAACAACAGGCAGTGTGGACATTGTGTAGAGCAGTCACTTGTCTTGTTAGCTGACCTTACTGTTGAACACAGGAACACCCCAAACAACAGGCAGTGTGGACATTGTGTAGAGCGGTCACTTGTCTTGTTAGCTGACCTTACTGTTGAACACAGGAACACCCCAAACAACAGGCACTGTTGACATTGTGTAGAGCGGTCACTTGTCTTGTTAGCTAACCTTACTGTTGAACACAGGAACCCAAACAACAGGCAGTGTGGACATTGTGTAGAGCGGTCACTTGTCTTGTTAGCTGACCTTACTGTTGAACACAGGAACACCCCAAACAACAGGCACTGTGGACATTTTCTTTCTGTTAGGGTACTGAACACCAAAAGATCTTGAATATCGAAGCATGTTGGCACCGAAAAGCAACAGAAATACGGTACCCTAAATCACAAAGAAATGTTGCTAAATCACGAAATATATTTCCTGGTGCATGACATCGCGATGTTTGTCGCTGGAAATAAGTCTCTGTCCCTGGTTTTTAAGCCATTTGTCCCTGGAAACTGCATCAGGGGGTGGGCAGCCCTGCTCAGTAAACATTTTCAATGAGAAGATGTGGTAGGAGGTAGCTAAACCACACCTTTACCGAAAATTCAACTTTTGTTCGAAGCTACTATTCATGTGTTAGTCATATCTTGTGATGTCACACCCTCACACAGTGAACGCGGTTTTTCCCCCTTTTCTTTCCCGATTGTTTTGGAATGTGAGCTTTCTTGTGCCTTCTTCCTTGGCCCAAAGATGGTGTGTTGCTTTGTCGTCTGTGTCGGCCTTTATCATTGGGTATCTTGTTAAAGCAGACTTATTTACCTTAGTAGTTTTGGTGTGTTTTTTGTTGGTCAGCCCACATATGTCTGACTTCTGCAGTACAGCATCAAAGATTAGAGCTTGAATACCATAGGAACCATCCATGAATTTTAGTTTATGGTTGAACAAATGTGATGCAGCACAGGAAAACCAGGCTAATGTCGTAAATGATCACTTTTCACTTATTCATATTTTCAGAAAGGCCAGAGACAACAGATTAACAGGCAAAAATCAGAATTCATCTATCTCTAATAGTTTATTTTTAAAAAATTTTCAATCAATCAAATCTCTCTCTCTTTCTCTTTCTTTCTCTCTCTCTTTCTCTCTCTTGTGGCTGGCCGACTTTAGCTGGGTATTCGCGTACTGCATCACAAATGATTGAACATGAATTTGCTCATTATTGAAGTATAGTACCGTATTTTACGGACAAGACGCACCCCCACATTTTACCTCAAAATCAGATTTTGTTATTATAGTTTCTTACTATATTATCAGTCACATTTTAAGTATCGCTTTATAGTCCGTAAAATACGGTAATAAGCTTTGTCATGTTGTTCTCAGTACCAAAAATACTTCCTTTCCTTTAACTGTTACTTTCATTTCCTCAATCATGTTGATGTATGTTGAAATACTCTGGGTTTTTGTGGGTTAGATATGATCAAAGACAAAGTCTATATTTCCAATGTGTCCATGTGTCTTTCTTTGTGTTGATTTTTTTTCTCGTAAATACAGATGTCAGTTGTCAGTGCTCTGAGTAAATCTTGCCAAAGAACTGTATTAACATCACCTTCTCATATGAACAAGTAATATCGCTGGAATTACGAATATTAACAATACTATTATTAGCAAGAAAATATCATTTGTGACCGATGAAAATCAAATGTATATCCAATATTTTTTTCCGATTTTTTCCCCCATTATTTTGGCAGTCGTCTTCAAGCCGTTGAAGTTGGCCGATTGACTTGAAGAAGAGAAGAAGAAGAAGTTTGAATATATTTGATCAAGTATATTTTGAAGGTGTTATTATTCGGTTTTGTGTGTTAGGATATGAAAGGAAGATCTTATAATCAGAACTGAAATTGATCTTTATTATTTATTAAACTGGTCCATATAACAACCTGCAATCTGTTTATATAATTACATGTCCAGATTCTGTGTGAACCATTGTTCTGAAATAATCATCTTTAGGTACATCTAATTCAGTAAATGCAAGTGTCGAAGATTTGAACACATTCTATGGCCGGGAACAAAGAAGAAGAAGAACACATTCATTGAAAATGCTTGTTGAAATCTGGTCGATGTGAAACATGCATTCCAAAGCTAAGATTAACCCCTTGACTTCCAAAGAAAGTTAAAGAAAAAATCATTGTACCAATCATGCCATGAAAAAGAAGACTGATAGAGCCAACCTGGCAAAATGGTCTGGGGATATAACTCTCTTGACTGTAGAGCAAAAGCCAGCATATCAGTTATTCCTCTTCATCTGATCACATCATCAGTGATGTCATCAAGTCAGTACGTGATACGTTATACGGTAGTCAAGGGGTTAAGCATAAATTCATCCTTAATTGTCATTCAAGAAAAGTTATTCATCATTTTCCACAAAAACTAAATGTACCCTAAGATTTTTTCTTGTTTTTGTGTGTGTGGTTAAAAGTGATGTACCAACAAAGCAGAGTGAATGAGAGAGTGTGTGTGCGCGCACTAGTAAGCTGTGTCTGACTATAACATTATTATTATTATTATTAGGTATTATAGTCACAGAGGCGTCTCTGTGAAATTCAGGTTGCTCCCACCAGGAGAGCGTGTCATAGCCAGAGGTGTGCCACCCAATTTTTATTTCGTTTCGTTTTTTGCATGCAATGTTTGTGTGTTCATGAGGAAGGAAAGGGGGGGCGGTTAAATTTTGAGCAAATGACTACTTTTTCGTTGCTACTGGGTTTAACGTGTGCTGAGTGCATGGGCACACGGAACCTCAGCTTATCGTCTCATCCGAAAGATGCATCTATCCAAACAGCTCTGTTCTAGTGTTAATCTTGTCCTCAGCGGTTTTCTAATGGCGATAGTGCAGTGGTGTCAGCAATGGGTTAGAGTTCATTCATCATTGTCAAGCGTTTACTTTTCTGTGAGTTTCGGTTATTAGTGACGGTGTGTTCATCCCATATTTTAACGAACGACAACAAAGAAGAAATGATTTACTGAAAGTTTCAACTGTCATTGTTCGTTAAGGCCCCTCGAATCATTGTGTGGTTGTTACTGGGCATAAATTAGGATTTGACATACAACATAAGAACATGAACTAATTCGACATAGAACTTGGGAGGGGGGATGAATGAGGGGGTGATATGAATGAAAGTTAGGTTTTACGTCCTCTCGGCTGCTTGTTGTTTCCCCAGCTTAAACACTCTGGGGGCACAGTGTCACGTGAACATTACGCATGGCCTTGGGTGGGAAGATTACTCCGCTGCAAAACAGCACATATGGGATGAACCATCAACCAACCATCATTCAATGCCCGGAGCAGATCCTGGAGGCACTGCAATACCAGGTCTGATCCGAGATAACCAAGTTAATTCTCGATGAGGGGGTAATAAAGGGTCAGTTAAGTTTTATTCTTGGGGAATGTCCTTTGATTAAGAAAAATACCTATACATTATGATTTTTTTTAACCATAAGCAAAAACAAACTCGGCCCGAGCCAGAACAAGCGAGGCTACACTTTTTACATGGCAGATCTGTTTGTTGTCTGAGAGTCTGCATGTTATTCGCATCTTGTTTTTTTGTTTTTTTTACATGTGATTGTTATTTAATGAGGTTGAATACCATTTTCACTTATTTGCATGTTGATCATGATACAATTAGTTGCACGTTTTTTGTGCAGTAGTGATGGCGATTTCATAATTGGCGAGTTGTTTTCTCCTTGTAATAATGCAACTGTCTTTACCTTTGATTTAAAAAAAGAAAAACTATGTGTATCCTAAATTTAACCTTACCTGATTCATGTGTTTTGAAGAAAACAATCCAATTCATGTATTATTTATGCGTTTGGTGTAAATACGGGGCTTCTGAAAACGTAGAGATTGTGCGTATGTACGCACTGGAGCTCTCAAATCAACCCCTAGAATGTCAAACCATGCGTGAGATTTACCCTTTAAAACCTCAAGTAGGGGGTGAGATGACGCATTAAAACGATGATTTATGCGTTAACACAGCCGTTAATCTTCAGTAAGATAACGAGATTTGCTCATTTCAATAGTCTGCTAGGCCAAACTAGGCTACTGCCACAATGAAGTCACTAACCTAGATATAAAATTCTTAAAAGATTGTGCAGAAACTGCCAGAACGCAGTAAACATCGAAAACTCGTTGTTCATTGGCAGACCCTTTTCTCAAAATCCAATAAAATCGTTTCAAACACTTGATATTCCTTTCGTCAACACGCCACCAGTTAAGTGTTAAAGAAAACTTGAAGACAAAGAAGAAGAAACAGGTTGTTTGTCAAAAACAAAAACAAGCACCAAAACAAGTGATCAGTAGGTGTGTGAGTGAAGAGAATGTTGTGTGCACGTGTGCATGTACATGTGTGTCTGTGTAAACGTAGGAAGTAGGGTCTTA
Source organism: Phymorhynchus buccinoides (assembly GCA_017654935.2). NCBI lineage: Eukaryota > Metazoa > Mollusca > Gastropoda > Neogastropoda > Raphitomidae > Phymorhynchus > Phymorhynchus buccinoides. Next base: position 31,981,642 of record CM065687.1, on the reverse strand, counting down.
ACCCTTTAAAATTTGAAACTGTGGGTGAAAATACCCCTTAAAACTAAACAGGGGGTGAGCGTACCCCTTAAAGATCTACCCGATCACGTGTCAAAATCACGGGATTCACGTGTTTTCCCTCTCATAACTGGAAAGAAATCTTGTTTTGACCAAGTCTGACTCCCATATAAATTACCCCAAATTGAAAACGACACATCAGTTTAAAGAGCAGCCTCAATTTGAATATGGGGAAATTCGAATGTGGGTTGCAGCAACCCAGAAAAGAACAAGGGACGTAACTGTGGCGCGTCACGGGGTCTTTAAGAGAAAGGAAAATCAGAAGCCCTGGTATAGCATTTTTATTTCTGAAAGTCACAAATGAAAATCAATATTCATTTGATAGGGCAAATTCATTTATGCGTTTCAAAATAACCTTTCCATACTGTAAACAATCATGACATTTTTGGTTCATTTGGAATAGGGTTCATTATTGTTAGTGAGCACACTAAATGTTTATTTAGGCACATTCTTGGAGCTATGTTTAAATATTCATGGTGAATTTCTATACCACATTACTGGGAAAAAAGAATATTACTGTAACAGATAGCCAAGTTCTGGTATCAGATATTCTTGATATCGTCGGTGAAATTCATAAACCTCGTAACTTGATTTTTGGGGGGTTGAGTTAGATACATAATCAGCTCTCTCTCTCATTTGTCCTGCCACCTTCCACCAAAAGCTTGTATCTCTAACGACTTTCTATCTGGGGTAAACGAGGTTGTGAAAATAAAAGAAAAAGTCCCTAATTCAGATCTACTTAACCCTTTCACTGTGAAGCGAAAGTGCAATGTGAGTGAACTGTTGTCGGTTTGTTGTGGAAGCTACCAGAGCATGGTGAGTTGTTCATTTCAACTCTCGACCCCCTTACTTTTTTCTGTTTAGAGTATAGAAAGGGCGCATGCGCCGGATTGGGCGCAGGGGTCAAAGTTCAGTAAAAAAAGTTGCGCCTAATAGGCCGTAAATTATGGTAAACAAAATGGCAAGAATTGGTTGGGGGTTGCTGAAAGGGTGCCATCTATTTAAACTATATGGTAATTAAACTCTCTGCTCAACCAACACGCTTTGGCTTTTGTTCGTCTTCATTTTCCATTGTTAGAAAGAAAAAAAAAGTTGGCATCTCTGTTGTGGTATTACAATTAATCAAGTATTGTTTTAGCTCATCTTTAACAGTAATTTAAATCATGAAACAAAATGTGTTCCTTCAGTTTGAGTGCAATATTTATATGTCGAAGAGAAGCACGGGCACAAATCTGCGGAACGAATAATACAAGCCCATCTTCACGCTTTCAGTACCTAAGAATACAAAATCATACATATACTCGAGTAAATACGCAAATTGTCACACACCAAATCAGACGCAAGTGTATATCTTCATCTTAACCCTTTCACCGCCAATGTCACATTTATGCACCACAATGGTTTAACACCCATGTCACCAAAAGGCATCAAATCAGGGCCGGTTATCCAAAGACCCTTAATTTTCTTAAAGAGGAATTCCCAATATTGCAGAGAAAAAAAAATTCTCTTCCCTGTTAAGTTTAATAGTATTTTTGGCTACTAAATGGCTGGCGGCGAAAGGGTTCAAAAGAAAGGAAAAATAAATGAGATCCTCTGAAGTTGGATAAAGAAAGAATAAAACCACAGAAATCTACATATTGTGGTCAAGCTGAAGAGTTTTATAACTGCTGTGATGCATGTGGATGATTGCATGTTGTTTGATGATTGATGCAATGTACGATTGAAGGGGAATGTTAGAGGTTCTGTGAACTAAATTGTGTCATTGGAAATCGAAAATGTGATTATAGGCTACTATGTTGGAGTTGAGGCAGCGAATGTTTTTTAAAGCTAATTTACCACTAAATTATACAAGTTTAACATTCAGTCCATTAACATAACATATCCTTTCAAAATTCATAAAAATAAAAGCCACAGCAACATTTTTTAAATGAGTATTGATGATCGATGTGTATGGAAAATAATCCTACTTGGATAAATAAACTGACATAATTCGGTTACACATGAATACGTTTATTTTACAGTCACAGATGGTGTAGATCTGAAACCTTACCTAAAAGAAACAAATGATGGTAATCAGATCAGAGGTTTGTCACTCAAGCAATGGTTGAGCACAGGTTTATGATGCTTCACAATGGAACCCAATCATTGCCAGGGTTGAAAGGTTTAACGATTCGTCACATGTACACTGCATGGGTGCAACTCATTTTTACACCGATTTCAGTATTTTTAATTTTACCAGAAACTGAACTTTTTTTTTTTAATTCATCAAAACAAAACAAAAATTGACCACAAGCGACTTGGGGACTGTCTGTCTATCTTTTTAACTGTCTGTCTTGTTATCTCTCTCTCTTAAGTTGCCCCGCTGAATCGTCCGACAGGGCTCTGCCCCCTGTACCCTGCCGGGTCCCTGGACCCCTGCCTTTGTTTTTTTCATTTTGGGGAGTTGCACCCATGACACTGTATTACAGGACATTTTGGAACTTACACCGACTGAAGTCATTGGAAAACTTTCCATTACATCCCTATTAACATCATCAAAATCTTCACACGCTCTAGTCCCATTGGGTTAACTGGTACTCCTCGATTTGATTCCCAGCACCACCCATGACATTTCCAGGTCTCATGTCTGTGCAATAGTTTTGTCAGTTTACCTGATGTGCAATGTGTATGTATTAACTACCCGTCTTTTTTTCCAACTGTGCAATACCAGGATTTTGTGACATTTCAGTTTTCACATTTACCATGTCCCCTGTTTTCATGTTGACCATGAGTTGAGTTTTGAAAATAAATGGAAAGAACAACATGCGTCTCTGGTCGTGGGTTATTGTGTGTAGAGAAAATGTATCTATCTCCTTTGTATGTGATGAAAGGAAAAGACACAACTAGATTGGTAAGTTTTGCCTATTGGGGTCTGCAGCTACGGGTTATTAACGCCCTTGACAGTGAGAGTTAATCCCTTGTTGGTCAGTACTGAAAAGGGCATTCACTCTTGGGAAAGGCTGCCATTTAGTGGCCTCAAATATGGTTATTGGTGAGAGTTATTCCCTTGTTTGGTCAGTACTCAAGCAACCTACCAAGGGCATTCACTCTAGCAAAACATGGTTGTTGCAGTGGCCAATATGCAGCATACATTGACAATTTTGTTGGGCTGCTCTGTCAGACTGTTGTAAAGTTGTTCTGTACACGGTTTTTAAGAAACATAAAATTTTATAAAATCTGAAAAGCAACATATATAATATTCAATGAATATAATACTACAATGGTCAAACATGAAACTGAAAAATCTTATTTTTTAGTATAAAGAATCAACGCTTATACAACAATTTGAGTTTAACATACATTGTTTCATATATGGCATCTATCAATAATGAATTTATGTACAAAATATATGACATCTATTAGTATAATGTATACAAAATGTACCAGGCACAAATAACAGACTGAATTTCATAACATATATGTAGCAGATAAGCTAGTATAAAACTAAAGACATAGTTCAAAATATACACACACATGTGAACATTAAGGCTTAAGATACAATTTCATCCACAAATAGGTACATAAAATGATGAATTTTCTATGCACTTGTAGTGGAATGGTAAGTATATAGATAAAATAGATAGCATATTTTTGGCAGAAACATTCACTCAAAATCTGCCATCCTTTTTTTATGTACAGACAAACCCCTATTTTACGACCCTCTGTTAAGCGACCACCTCTCATTAGAGACCGGATTTGTTGGCACGGATGCATTTTACTATGTAAACGACCACTCTTAAACGACTTCCTCTAAAACGCGACTTACGACAGCCATTTTCTTGGTTTTTACGACCGTTGTTGTCGTCTGCATAGACTTCGAGCAAAGGGAAACAACCACGGTCAAGGGCCTGAAAGTGGAGTTGCTTCCCTTGTTGTAGAAAAGATGGCGGAAAGCGTAGGAAAAGCACGAAAACCACTGACTTTGAAAAAGAAAACCACTGACTTTGGACGAGAGTGGAGGTGATTAACAGAAGTCGGCGAAGTGAAACTAATATCGATTGCACAATCCTATGGAGTTGGAAAGACCCAAATCCAGTTTTAATATGTCATTGTATGTGTGCATGAAGAAGAGAGTATGAACTGTGCTGAACTTTTTCTTTCTACGGCTGCCAGTGAAAACCTCTGTCTCCAATTTACAACCGATTTTTCCGGACATTTTGGAAGTCTTAAAATAGAGGTTTGTCTGTATCAATAAATCCATGATTATCGTTTTACTCCACATCCCAATCTCTCTCTCTCTAAAAGAAATTTGTCTGTATAAGAATTGCTAATTTATAAATAAATGTTAGATCCACAATTTTAAAAAAAAAATCTTTAAATATTCGAGAGATGGATAATTTTTTGGTTCTGTCTTCTTTCCAAAATCAATAAATACTTGTACACACACACACAAAAACATTCACACACACACACTCAAAAACAAACAAACAATATTTTCTTCATGTCATTCGCTATTATATGATCCTCCTTCGTGAATAAAAAAAATCTGTTTTTGTTGTTGTCATTGTCTTACCCTGGCTTAAAGACTCCAGGGATCATCCCAACAGCCGAAGCACTTGAACACTATGGCACAAATGCACCAGCTAGGGAAGAGAACATTACGTGTGTGACCGCTTTTGACTACCCCGCCACATGGGCAGCCACACTCAGACTTCGGAGGAATGTTTAAAAATCTGTTTAATTAAGCTCGATTGAAAAAGGCATGACACGACTGTACAAGTGGAGAGTATCTGCACATTGCAAGGTGAGTTGAAGTGGGCAGCCACATTCCGACTTTGGAGGAATGTTTAAAAATCTGTTTAATGTTAAGCTTGATTGAAAAAGGCATGGCACGACTGTACAAGTGGAGAGTTTCTGCACATTGCAAGGTGAGTTGAAGTGGGCAGCCACATTCCGACTTAGGAGGAATGTTTAAAAATCTGTTTAATTAAGCTTGATTGAAAAAGGCATGGCACGACTGTACAAGTGGACAGTATCTGCACATTGCAAGGTGAGTTCAGTCACTAGTATGATGCAGTCAATTGAAAAACCAACAATCATTATCTACAAGGATCTGACTCCTCACTCTTTGCGCATCTTCAGAACAATTTTCCCTGTGGATTGTCGGGACATGATGTGCTCAAAGGCGGCATTCACCTGCACGGAAAAAAAGAAAAATCCTGGACTGCTTTGATAAGTAATGCTTATGTGATATACCTGGGATTTACACAGAATAGTTAACACTTTTTACTACATGCATGACGAATAAGAGCATACAGTATGTGCCTGTTATCGTTTAAGATAATCTGTTTTATCCATCAGTAAGAGCTTTGAAAAGTGTGTGTGTGTGTGAACAGAAGAAAAAGGAATTTCTTGCCAAGAAACCCACAAATTATTTGTGCATGTGCTGGTGTATATGTGTGGGAGACGGTGCTTTTAGCTAATGGAAGTACATTTGTCAAAGTGCACAATACTAAAGAGTGAATGTATTATTATCAGAACATCCAATGAGAACAAAATTTCTTTTCTTCAACAGTTTTAGGGTCTGCAGGACAGCATACAGACACACACACACTCGCAGTCACACACACCACAATTTATATCCTTACAAACAACATACAGTTACACACAAAATCCCACCTTCACTTCCCCCCTCATATCACACACACACACACACACACACACACACACTCCCAACCCAACCCCAAACACAAACACACAACACCAAGCCCTATCTGATCCAAAGGGAAAGCCTTGCCGACATAAGTGTGAAGATTCCCTTCGCGGATAGCACTGAGATAAATCATCAGTTATAAACATTCCCCAACTCTACCGCAACATGCACACACTCACGCACAACACACACGCACAAACTACCTGATCCAAAGGGAAAGCCTTGCTGACATAAAGATGAAGATTCCCTTGGCGAATAGCATCGAGACAAAATTATCAGTGAGATAAACATTCCCCAACTCTTCCCCCAACATGCACACACTCGCGCACAACACACACGCACAAACTACCTGATCCAAAGGGAAAGCATTGCCAACATAAGGATGAAGCTTCCTTCGGCTAATCGGACCAAGACAAATTATCAGTGATAAACATTCCCCAATTCTACCCCCAACATGCACACACTCGTGCACAACACACACACGCACAAACTACCTGATCCAAAGGGAAAGCCTTGCCGACATAAGGATAGCACCGTGATAAATTATCAGTGATAAACATTCCCCAACTCTACAGCAACAAGTACTCGCACACGCAAACTACCTGATCCAAAGGGAAAGCCTTGCCGACATAAGGATGAAGCTTCCCTTCGCGGACAGCACCCAGCACATCAGTAATGGACTTGGTGAAGGCGGGGGGGTCCTGCATGGCGTAGTTGCCCCACCACACCCCACGGATGCTGCACGACTTGAGCAGAAGCAGGTTGACCGGCACCGAGGGGATGGACCCAGACGCATAGCCCACCGTCACCATCCGCCCTTCAAACGCCAGGCTGTAATCAATAATAATAATGGTACATGTACAGTGGAACATTCTACCTTTAACAAATCTGCCCCAAAAAGAGGTCTTTGTAGTGAGGGGTCTAAACAGGGAGGTGGAAACTCAGTAGTCTGGCTATGAAGGGGGAAAATCTGTGAACATTTTTTGGGTCACGTCTTAGGTAATAGGTATTAGGTACTTTATAGTCACAGAGGCGTCTGTGAAATTCGGGTTGCTCCCACCTGGAGAGCGCGTCACAGCCAGAGGCGTGCCACACATTTTTTTTTTTTTTTTGCATGCGATTTTTGTGTGACTGAGGAAGGATGGGTGTGTGTGTGTATTAAATTTTGACCAAATGACAACTTTTCTGTTGCACTGACTAGAGGAAGTCTATTGGGAAGGTCTTATCAGGGAGGTCAAAGATTCTAAAAGATTAAGATGGACTACTTAAGAGTTACAGCGAACCGGGCTGATAGAGTTATCGTTAGTGGGGTAGTTATACACCATTCACAGCGGCGGCTATCCAAAAACTCAGACTGGAATTTGAATGGAGAATTCAACTGGCCTATCGACGTGCAAATGTGTCACATTTAAAAGGGACATAACCAGTGTTTCTGTCCTCTACTCATATAGGGAAAAGAGACCGGATGCTTGTCTTCCCCTATACAGTCTTTGGGGAGGTTCCACTGTACATAGCATTTACATAGCGCCTTTCTTTGAATTAATTAAACTCAAGGCGCTTGCATCCACTGACTCACTCATACGCAGGCACACTAACATAAACCATTCACCCACATTCATTCAAAGTGGAATTATTATTCTATGTGCAGTGGAACTTTGGTGGGTAGGGTAGCTTCCCTAGACATGGTTACCCTACACATTAAAGAGTAGCATTCTACACAATTCAGAGCTCTGCTACACTTTAACTCGGAGCATTCGAAAAGCGCGACTTTTCGAAAATTGCGATACGAAATGCGCGAACTACAAGATGCCGAAAAGAGCGAACAGTAATGACAAAAAGCGAATTTCAGAGAGTCACATAAAACTCAGAAAGTTAGGGATAGGGTTAGGGATAGGTTAGAGATAGGGTTAGGGATAGGGTTAGGGATAGGTTAGAGATAGGGTTAAGGATAGTAAGAAAGTAACAAAAAAAATTTCTTGTAAGGTACTTATCCCAATCCTCAACGACCCTCTCGCTTTCTGTCAGTGACATTCGCTCTTTCTGTCAGTGACATTCGCTCTTTCTGTCAGTGACATTCGCTCTTCGTACGGTCGCGCAAATGGGAATATTCAGAGAGTCGCGCTTTTTGCATGCTGCCCTTTAACTCACTCGGAACTGGCCTATTTATTTCCCCTTGTTCTGTGGGGACTGGGCATTTGACTAGGTTCGTAAAATAATCACCCAAACCAAGTTATGAAGAGTTAGGCATCAATATTTTCAGAAAATATTAGCAACACCATGCACTAAACGATCGTAAAATATCAGATTCCTTACCTTCGTCGTTTGTCTCCTATTGACGAAAACGGCTAACAAATAGAAAGAAGGAAAATTTCACATTCCGATCTTTGACCCCCCTCTACAACCAAAGCTGAATGTAAAGTCTGCAATGATTGGTTGATTTCAAGAGAGGCAAGGTCAAAGCAAACTGAAAATAGGTTATGACTTTGCACCAGAAAGCTGGTTACACGCCAGAAATCAAAACCTCTTGAAAACTCTTATGAGCCGGAGCCGGGCCATTCGTCCTAAACGGTTGTGCGAGCCATGAGCCGGATCCGGCTCATTCGCCCCGAGTGAGTTAAAATTGACAACAATGCAGCAAGCGTGCTTCTTCTACTTTCTACCTTGATCACCAAACCCAGACCCTGGTGAGTTTTCCCCATTCTACCATTTTTGTCCCTATGCATTGAATGCAACACATTTTCAGTGAACTGTGCTAACATGGTTATAATGAATAGGACTACACATTCCACACCAAGACTACACATTTCAGCTATCCATGGATTGTGTAAGGAGTAACAAGGTCAACTTCCTTCAAAAGCACAAGTCTTTTTTTTCTCTGTGTGTGTGTGTGTGTGTGTGTGAGAGAGAGAGACAGACGTTTTTTGTTCATCGAGTGCTTGCAAATGCATGTGTATGAGCTCACATACACAAGGAATACAAAAATGATTGCTGCATGGTTACTCTACACATCAAAAGAGTAGCATTTTATACAATTCAGAGCTCTGCTACATTTTCCAAAATCTTTTTTCTATCTGCAAGATCAAAGGAATCAAACGCAATCTCTAGAGTTAACCCCTTCACAGCCAGAGAAAATTAAAGAAACAATCATTGGGCAAATCATGACATGAACAAGACAACTGATAGAGCCAATCTGAGAAAATTGGTATGGGGATATTACTCTCTTGGTTATGTTAGAGCAAAAGCCAGTATATCAGGGTTATTCCTCTTCATCGGTGATGTCATCAGATCAGTACGTAATACGTTGGTGGCAGTCAAGGGATTAATGTTCTTTGCATTTCCCTACAGTTTCCCCAGAGTTATTGTTCTTCAAAGTAGCACAGACACCAGATATATCAGGGAGACGCAAATGGGTGTAATAATAGGTGTGTGATGGTGTGACAGACCTGTTTACTCTACTCTTTTCGAGTAGTATTCTACTCAATTTGGACCTCTACTACTCTTCAAAACTAAAAATAATGCTCTTTAATTCTTGATTACTACTCATTTTCAGTGAACATTATTTGATGGTTTAATGAATAAAACTACAAATTTTGCACCAAAACTACTCATTCCAGCTATCCAGACTAAAACTACACATTTTGCACCAAAACTACTCATTCCAGCTATCCAGACTACTCAAGACTTGTGTAGGGGGAAAACAGGTCTGTATCAGGGAGATGCAAATGGGTGTAATAATAGGTGTGTGCCGGCATGATCCTACACCCACACCATTTTCCCCTTCCCATCACCGACCTTTTCAGACAGTCGAGGAAGGTGTCCCCCCCCACCTGATCCATCACCACATCCACCCCTCCCCCCGCCGTGATCTCCTTCACCCGCTCGCGGATCTTCTCCGAGCGGTAGTCGATGGTGTGGGTCACCCCGCGCTGGCGCAGAAAGGCGCACTTGTCCGCCCCTCCACACACCCCTATCACCTGCAGAGTACCATGGAAGGTGGTAAATGAAGAGCAGGAGCTGTGCCGGTTGGGGCTTGCCCTCAGGGACTGCTACGGTAGCCGGATTGGTCTTGCCTGGATACTGCGAAGAAAGGTCTATGGTCCATAAACACACACACACACACACACACAATCTAAGATAGGACAGGGTTGGGTTTTTTTAAAAGTAGTATTATATGCATTGCGCAGCCTCCAGGTCACTAATAGTCTAATTAGACGGCGTGACCAAAACATTTGAAGATTGAAGGGCCCTTAGCAAAGCCATACAAAAAAAAGAGAAAAAGAAAGAAGAAAAAAAATCATGACAAAAAGAAAAAAAAACGCCTGGAAGGTGCCGACGGGACCCAGGGGATGCACCGGCCCCCACCTGCCCTACCAACAAAAGAGCAGCCCCATACCAACCCTGGAAGCCCGTGTTATGTTATGTAGGTCTGGGCATACACGAGACATTCCACTAAGCATGCACGGGTACATAGAGTACCAACACGTCTGCGTGTTGGTTGGGAACGAGCGTACCCCCACCCCCCTTGAAATCGTAGAGATTGTAGAGAAATCATGTCATGCTTGCGTCATTGTTTGCGTCATTTTGAGGGGAACGCAGCCCCCCTTGGTACTCTAGCTGCTCTCAACTCCTCTATGGACAGACAGAAAAAGAAAAAGAAATGGAACAAACAGGCGCCAACAACCACAACGGCCTCCCTCCATGAAGTTGCAAAACCATAAACGCTGGATACCTACAGCACCTTTGGATTGCAAAGTGAATAACACACATGCAGTGAAGTTCCACCTTTTGTGATTAAAATCCTGACAAATCCCAACTGTTTCAAACACGAAATTTTAAAAGCAGTTTGGTATAATTCTGGAAAATCCTTTTTTTGTGGAGATAATATGCATGCATGTGCACAAACTAACATGCGCACACACACACACACTCAATGTGTATTTTTTTCACACACCAATTTGAAATTAATGTGATCGTTCTCTAAACTTATCTGTAACAATGTGAAGTACCTTTCAGCGCATAAAAACAAAACTCTTAATAGTAGTATGCATATAAAATCCATAATTGTCCTCTTATGTTCTCTACATTCTAACTCGGGAGAAAAGATACCTGGATGAGGGTGTGAATGCTAGACACGCTGAATCTGAAGCTTTACTAGTGCGTTGAGATGCAATGTTCATGCAAATGTTCAATTGCAAGTTGCTTAACTTACTAACGGTTGAGTTCCACATTTGTATCCATAGAAATCCCCCCGTGGCGATACCGGGGGGTCTTCCGTACAAATACTTCCTCCACTTTCTGGAAGTTCTGTGCTTTTAACTTTCTCTAATCTGTTTCTCTCTTTGACTCTGCCTTTTCCCTTGCTTTGTGTCATCTACTATCTTTCTGACTTTTTGGCCCATTCTCCTGCCTTTTCCCCCCAAAACTCTTCCATTATAGTTTTCTCCTCTGAGCTCCTCCGAAATCGGAATGTGTCGGCTGTATGCAGCAGGGAGACCAGTGAAAAGTGAAAACCGGACACTTATGTGCTTTACCCATTGTGGCCTTTTGGCCGGGAACGCAGAAGAAGAAGAAGATCCATAGAATCCTGAGAAATCCCATCTTTTTGTGAAACGTGAAAATCTAAATTACATTTGTACCTGTGACTTGAAGACGTTGAGAGCGATATCGATGGCGGCAAGACCAGTGGCTCCAGCTGCTGCTGTTACCAAAAGGGTTTCTCTGAAACCACAGGGTACAAAATAATACACGTTGTGCATGCTTATACGAGAATAAAGCCATTTTTTGTTGGAATCATTTAGAGTAGAGACATGCATGTACCTCTAAACACACATGCATGCATGCTTGCATGTATTCACTCACAGGCATACTTATACAAAACATGCATGCATCATTGCATGGACACATACTCACACCAACACACACATGCACATTCACAAAACACACACACAGACAAATAATACCCATAAAGTACACTATCAATAAAGGAAGTACCTGTTACAGTCAAACCTCTATTTTAAGACTTCCAAAAAGTCAGAAAAATGGGTCTTAAATTGGAGGGGTCTTATAACAGAGGTCAGTTCTTATAACAGAGGTCAGTTTTATACATAAATTATAGTAAGCTACATTAATCCGTTCCAAAAATATCGGTCTTAAATGAGAGGAGGTCTTTTAACGGAGGGTCTTATAATAGAGGTTTGACTGTAATAACATGGCTATAAAGAATGATTAATTATATAGTAAGAGCAGGTGATACAGTTCAAATGACAAAGGTGAAGAGACTATGCAAAAGCAATAAATCTTGAGGTTACTTCAGCAAAATATTGCTATAGCAATGTTCACTCCAAAATATATATAAAAAAAGTCAAAACAGTAACATTGTAACTTCAAAGGAACCAGAAAAAGTGACATAATTATAACAAAAAACACTGCACATCTTGCTGTGACATAACCCCCCTCTTTGGATTTGCAATGCCATTATGATAATACAAAAAGGAGATTTTGTTTCAAGGAAAACACCATTGTGTCTTGCCCAAGACTATCCCTCCCCTTTGTTTTTGCATAAAAAACATGAGTATTTATTGATCTATTTCTATGCTGTTTACAATCCCATCAACACAGACAACAGTAAGGTCTGTCAATCACTCCAAAGTGCCATAGCACATCAATGAAGCATGCAACAATACATCGATGGCTTGGAGTCAAAACGGACTATCTTTAGATGGTCCATGTGACATATTATTGAACATATTGCGAAAACTAATAACTTGTATATGAAAAAGACTGCAGAAATATAAAAAGCATAACCCCCTTTATATATTTCTGCAGTCATTGTTTGATGCAAGTTATTAGTTTTTGTAATAAGTCCAATAATACGTCAATGGACTATCTAAAGATAGTCCGTTTTGACTCCAAGCCATCGACATGTATCCTAACACTTCCTCATCCTCGAAACAAAAAACCCAAAAACATGTTCAGTAAATGATGATCTTCCATACATTTAAGTAAATACATTTTCCGACTCTGGTGTGTTGATGATAAGCGTAGTTCCTTCTCAGAGTCAATCAAAAACTAAAAGGAAAAGAAAGAAAACATACTGCCCCCAGTTTAGACTCAAAATGGGATCGCTTCTCGGCCTTTTGGCTAAGACAGTTATTCAGGAACATAAATTTTTGTTTATATCATGGTTGGTTTGTTCAGCCCGTCGTACATGGCGAAAGCCGATACGCGACGTTAAGCTGAACTTCCTCCTGCCCCCAGACTTCTGACCCAGTGTGGGTTGACGAAGGCCAGCAGTAAGCTGGCTGAAAATTTCCCAAGTATGTTTTCTGTCCTTTCCTTATTCTTTTCTTTTCAGTTCTTGATTGACTCTGAGAAGGAACTACGCTTATCACTTGCCTCCACTGCCTGACCAATAAGGCAGAATTTTTTTTATGACGGTATGAAATGGGGAGAAAGGCAGAGTCGAAGAGAGTGATAGATTCGAGGAAGTTTGAAGCATAGAAATATTAGAACTTCCAGGTGTGGAACAATCTACAATGAAAGATAGGCTGCTATCTCCATGGAGACAAAGCATCAGTAAAAAAAAAAAGAGAAACCATTAATATCTTATTATTTTCTTATTTTCAGAACACAGAACAAATCGTAAAGTTAAAGCTAACTGAGTTTGTTTCTGAGGTTCACAGATCATTTTACAGACATTGGAAAAAAAAAGAAGTTTTATCAAAGTAAAAAAGAGAAAACGAGATCAAAAAGAAAAAAATCAGAAAGCAGTTCGAGTTATACTTCAGGCACCCCACCCCTCTTTGAGCTGAGCTGTGTGCGACAGTGCCATCATGGCAGTGCCATACGACGTCAGCAGTCCGCCCGCCTCCGTCAGTGACAAGTTGTCTGGTACAGGAAATAGCAACTGGAAGACCAAATAGATAATACAGTTAATGTAATGCAGGAACAAAGAAAAAGCAAAAACAAAACAGAGAGGGAGAGAGAGATGAAGGGGGGGAGGGTGTCAGAAAAAGAAAAAGAAAAGGAAGAGAGCTAACAACAATAACGTGTTTTGTAAGAGAATTCAATAATAAAGTCCAAATTAAATCAGTACAAAGCTTGAATGCAAATATTCACCCCACCTCCCCCTCCCATACACTCACTCACATCGTCATGTGTATGCGCTCCACCCCCCCCCCCCCCCCCCTCTCTCTCTTTCTCTCTAGATATATGCATATCTCCAACTTTCTCGTATACCTTTTTTTGTTTTTGTTTTTATAACTTATTTTTTATATTTATGACACTTTTGATATTGTTCTATTTTATATGTGAAATGCGATTAGATTTTCTCTCTCTCTCTCTCTCTCTCTCTCTCTCTCTCTCTCTCTCTCTCTCTCTCTCTCTCTCTCTCCCTCTCTCTCTCTCTCAATTTTTTTTCCGAGTTTATTTTTATCTTCATGTTTATATGCTTATGATACCTTGTGCATAGAGGGGTGGGGGGAGGTGGTGTGTGTGTGTGTGTGTGTGTGTGTGTGTGTGTGTGTGTGTGTGTGTGTGTGCCTAAAAGAAGGATGGGGCAGACAATTGTTTAGTTTAATTCTTTTGGTTGTTCTTTGTATTTATGTTTGGTTTCTTTTCTTCATTTTCTTTTTTTTTGCATGAGGACTGGACGAAAAAAAGCAATGTTGCTTAATCTATTATCCTCAATAAAGAAAACTTATTCATTCATTCATTCTCTCGCACGCACACACACACATCGATTGTACATGCGCTCTCTCTCTCTCTCTCACTCACTCACATGCACACGCGCGCACGCACACACGCACACACACACAGAGACATTCTCTCCCTATTTATCATCCTCCATCTGTCTCTCTCTCTCTCATTTCTTGAAAGAGATTAATATATTTCACTTGATGTAAGCTACTGTGATGTTTTTAATTCTAGACATGTCATGTTTTTACTTGCTAAGTTTTTTTAATTTATTAATGGCTTTTTTAACAAAAGTATTTTAACAAAAAAACTTTGATTTCGTTTTTACCTTGTGTTTTTATCCCTTTTTAATACGTGGTCAGATTTAACGTGGTGTCAGCCCTGACATGGCCTTTGTTGTCGACGGGGCTATAATTTTAATCTTAATCTCTCTCTCATTACAAGGCGTTCATCACTCACATAGGGGTCCAGCAGAATGTTCTCCGCAAAGCTCCCCATCAGAGCACCGGGAAGGGCCATCACTCTGTCCCCCTTCTTCCACCCCTCCACCCCCTCCCCCACCCCCTCCACCACCCCTGACAGCTCTGCCCCTGCACATACACACATAACTGTCAATAATATATATATATGTGTGTGTGTGTGTGTGTGTGTGTGTGTGTGTGTGTGTGTGTGTGTGTGTGTGTGTGTGTGTGTGTTTTTAAGTCAAGTCAAGTCAAGTCTAAATCATCTTTATTGAGGGTTAAAGAATAAGCTAACAAAGCTTTTTTTCATCCTGCCCTGTGTGTGTGTGTGTGTGTGTGTGTGTGTGTGTGTGTGTGCGTGTGCGTGTGCGTGTGCGTGTGCGTGCGTGTGAGTCTGTGTAAAAAATGAGACCAAGCATGAATTCAATAGGCCTACTGTGCACATGTATGCACATGTACCGGTGAGTATTGCATATGTTAGAGTGTGCCAATATTTTCAATGCTTTTGGCTAAAACAGTAATAAAAAAAAAAACACTAACAGAAATTAAAAGTTACAAACGTTCAAATGTATAGTGACACTACTACATGTAGTGGGATCCTTTAACCATTACAAGAAATATCACAATGCTTAAAATTGCAATGCTTCATGCAGAATTTCCGGGTTCATTGACTAAATTCAAAACCTGAACCTTTCTCCGATGTTAGAAAGTAATTTACGCATCTGGGTAACATACCTGAGAAACAAAGCCCACCCATGCACACACCTGGAATAAAAGGTGTCTTGACTCGGACCTGGTACTTCCCCTGTACCGTCAAGATGTCGGCGAAATTGATGCCAGTTGCGTGGGTGGCCACCAAAAGCTGAAACAACCAGACCCAACAGTCAACACTGTAAAACAACATTCATATCGTCGCTGTCCGACGCTAACCGTGTATTTACACAATCAGCATCAAAAAACATATTGTCGCCTGCTACAAAGTCAATCCCCATTTGATATACGCTTGACCCTTCTTCTTTACCGATGAGTAAACATGTGACACAATAAAAGTTGCATTAACACCCAAACTTTTCATGATAATTCAATTACACGGTTAGTCACAAAGTTAGTGCATTGTTCTCACAATGGGAGATACGACAGCTGCCGGCAGTTACACGATTAGCGTGACCAGTTACACGCTTATCGCGTCAAAACCAGCAAAAACCCGCCACATACACGATTATTTCCGTGCTATCATGTGACAAATTTGAGCATTTTCATTGGTCGCAGACACAAGATATTTATAGAAGACCTGCGTGAGGTCACTGGAAGGAGTTTCAGTAAAAAATCTATTTTTGTCAAATTTTGTAGATACACAGATACACGGTTAGCGTCGGACAGCGACGATATATATACCTGCCTCGTTCTTTTCAAATACTGCACTCATTATTTCGCTCCTGTTTCGCAAGAACAGGATACCACAAGCTATAATAAAAAGGTGAAAAACAATGTTAGAAGGCTTGACTTTGACTTATTCCTGTAGACTCCTTGAGGAGCACAGGGTTGCAACAACACCGCGCCAACGGACTCTGTTCTGGGCAACCCCCTCAGGTGGGCCCATCCTGCATCCCTTATTTCTTTCTACACCGATCAGGTTGGAAGGGCTTGTGGGCTATTTCTCTGGAGACAGACAGCGTTGTCAAAATAATAAATATACTCGTAATTATCATCATCATTACCTACCTCCCCTGGAAAAGCTTAACTGCAGAAACACTTTTCACCGGAGTTCCTTACCTGTGTTGTGCGTGTACAACTTTAGTACAAGTTCTTTGTCAGCATCACTCAACAGTTGTATTGAGCAGCCAGGCAATGGAATGTTACAACATGGCATAATGAATGTACCAGTACATAGTTTTCTATCCATAGTAATTATGAGTAACGTTTATGCCTTTTGTTTGTGGCTCATTTCTCTGTCATTTGAGACCTCAACAAAGTCCAATACATATACCCAGGACGAAATATTGGGACAAATGTATGCACTTGTTTTGGGGTTTTTTCCAAATTGTTATTGTTCTCTCCATAGTAATTAGTATATTAATATATATGACAGCATTACTTATTGAAATAATACATAATAAGGATCATGTGGCGGTACCATAGCCGATGAGGTTTAACCGAGGCATGGTTACCGCTACACCTATCTATATTGTTAAAAACTCGGGACTTTACTAGTGTTGCACTGCCTCCGGGCATTGCAGCCAGTATTGTTCCTACCATCTTTGTATTTACAAATGTCCCATATGTGTCTATGACCGAGAGGACGTAAAACATCATTTTCATCATAAAAATTATTCATGCACCTTTTTTTGTTACAAACAAAGACGGACAAATTGCATCTAATGTTCAAATACTTCAATGTCTGAAAAGATCAATTTTCATAGCTAGGGCTAGATAAACCATCGCAATCAGGATTTATAAATCATATCTTGAATGGATACACAAATTTCAACGAACACACACACATACACACACACACACACACACACACACACACACACACACAGAGTCACAGACACACATACACACACACACATGTATACACAAATTCACTCTGTCTCTGTCTCTCTGTTGGTCTCTGTCTCTCTCTCTCTGCCTCTGTCTGTCTCTCTGAGCTGTATTTGTTGCCACTTTTCTGCATGTTTATGATTTTGTTTCTCTTTTTTTCCTTGTCATGTTTTGCCTGAGGGCATGGTGTACAAAAGCTGTCTCAGCTTATCCAATTTCCCTCATTAAAAAAAGTTCACATTCGTATTCATATTCTGTCTCTCTCTCTCTGTCTCCGTCTCTGTCTCTCTAAAAAAAAACTGCATAATTTGGTTCACCTTTCCCTCAGGCACTTTGTCGGGCAGTGGTACATCCCTGACTTGCAGAGGCTCACCGATCTTGGTGCACATGGCCGCACGGTAGAACCGCCTCCCCACGCTGTGACAGGGTCTGTTGATTTGGCTGCTTTGCACACCATTTCTCAGAGCCCTGTAAGAAACACACATACATTATGCATGTATACATGTATGCACACACACACACACACACACACACACACACACACACACACACACACACACACACACACACACACACACACAAACACACATGCATACATATTTACACACATACAAACAGTGACACAAACACATGGATTTATACATGTACACAAACATGCGCACACACAATGCACTGCCTCATAGTCATACACATACGCACACAAACATGCACATATACCTGCACACATATTAACACATTACATTGGTTCAATTTTTGCATGCTGTCTCACTATTAGTGAGACATTAAATTAAAGATTCATTCATTCATTCATATTCACACACACACACACACACACACACACACACACACACACACACACACACACACAAACACACATGCATACATATTTACACACATACAAACAGTGACACAAACACATGGATTTATACATGTACACAAACATGCGCACACACAATGCACTGCCTCATAGTCATACACATACGCACACAAACATGCACATATACCTGCACACATATTAACACATTACATTGGTTCAATTTTTGCATGCTGTCTCACTATTAGTGAGACATTAAATTAAAGATTCATTCATTCATTCATATTCACACACACAGACACACACACACACACACACACACACACACACACACACACACACACACACACTGTCACACACACACAAGCACGAGCACATGTGCACCACGGTGACACACACACACACACAGACACACATACACACACACACACACACACACACACACACACACACACAATTACTACTACTACTGCTTTATCTATCTAGATGTCTGCAAACCTTTAATAGTCAGTATAGTGTGCCTCTTCCAAATGAGCAAAACTCATTTTAAACTGAAAATAATAAGTTGAACAAACAAAGCAGGGAAAACACGTGTAAACAACAAGTGAACAACACTGAACACATTGAATCTTGTGATTGTATTGAAATGATTGTAATAACTAATTCAGAGCTGGGGACGTCAGGGAAATTCACCCAGTGCACAGACATGGTCTACCAACCTTGCAACAGTTCTTAGCAAAACCTCTGGCGGTGTGTGAAACCCCATTCTGCAGAGTAAGGTTTGTACGTAGTATTTGTTAGGCCTATGTCATGTGTAGGAGCACTGCTGGTGGTGAATGACCTTTACCCTGCCTGGAATCATGAACTTTAACCTTCATCACAAAGGGAAGCAACAATGATGGTTTGTCTGGATGATGAGACACAGTGAATTGTTTCCCTTGGTGTTGTAATCTACATTATCCGTGTCTGGAAATACACGCACGCACGCACGCACGCACGCACGCACGCACGCACGCACGCACGCACGCAACACGCACGCACACGCGCGCGTACACACACACACACACACACACACACACACACACACACACACACACACACACACACACACACACACACACACACACACACACACACACACACACACACACACACAATGGAACCTCTATTATTTTCATGTTTTGTACATAAATTTCCGTTTTCTTTTTCGTTTCTTTTTTTCCACAACGTTTTCTGATCAACCGTCCGTCCGTCCGTCCGTCCGTCCGTCCGTGCGTGCGTGCGTGCGTCCAGTCGCATTTTCTTGTTTCTTCTGTTTTTGTGGTGAGATGGGTTCCTGGGTTATATCCAAGGCGCTATGAGCCTAAACTGTGATGTCCTTAGTGGTGGATCACCCTGGGCAGGGTCCTGGTTTATGTGGTGGGATAGGTTCCTGGGTTAAAACCCAGGTGATCCAGGGTGATCCTGAGAGTGATCCGGCAGGGTCTTCGGCGAGGGTGTTCCAGGGCGTTCCTGAGGGTGATCCAGGGTGTATCTGAGGGTGGTCCAGGCGATCCACCACTAAGAATCACCCTGGATCACTCTCAGGAACAACCTGGATCGGCCTGAGGGTGATAGAGGGTGTTTCTGAGGGTGATCCGGGGTGTACCTGAGGGTGATCCAGGTGATCCACCACTAAGGACCACCCTGGATCACCCTCAGGAACAACCTAGATCGGCCTGAGGGTGATTCAGAGTGTTCCTGAGGGTGCTCCAAGTGATCCACCACTCTGGAGCACCCTGTATCACCCTCAGGAACAACCTGGATCACCCTCAGGAACAACCTGGATCACCCTCAGGAACAACCTGGATCACCCTCAGGAACAACCTGGATCACCCTCAGGAACAACCTGGATCACCCTCAGGAACAACCTGGATCACCCTCAGGAACAACCTGGATCACCCTCAGGAACAACCTGGATCACCCTCAGGAACAACCTGGATCACCCTCAGGAACATCCTGGATCACCCTCAGGAACAACCTGGATCACCCTCAGGAACAACCTGGATCACCCTCAGGAACAACCTGGATCACCCTCAGGAACAACCTGGATCACCCTGGATCACCCTCAGGAACAACCTGGATCACCCTCAGGAACATCCTGGATCACCCTCAGGAACATCCTGGAAAGCAAGTAAATATTTGTTTATGACTTTTATAAATGTATAGGCATATAACATCGCGGTTTATCTTCTTCTTCTTCTTCTTCGATCGCTCAGACTATTTCCTGTCAATTATGAGCGCAGATGCGTCATGCTGCCTTTATGCGCTTAGATAAGAAATAATTTAAATTAGGCCCAGCATATCCGATTTCGGCTGTAGGAAATCTTTTTGAAAGTGTTTCTTGAAAAAAGGCACAGAGAGAGAGAGAGAGAGAGAGAGAGAGAGAGAGAGAGAGAGAGAGAGAGAGAGAGAGAGAGAGAGAGAGAGAGAGAGAGAGAGAGAGAGAGAGAGAGAGAGAGAGAGAGAGAGAGAGAGAGAGAGAGAGAGAGAGAGAGAGGTTTAAAGTGTGTGTGTGTGTGTGTGTGTGTGTGTGTGTGTGTGTGTGTGTGTGCGTGCGTGTGCGTGTGCGTGCGTGCGTGTGCGTGTGCGTGCGTGTGCGCGCGCGCGTGCGTGTGCGTGTGCGTGTATGTGTGTGTGCGCGCGAGTGTGCATGTGTGTGCACCCTCTACTACGTAAAAAAAAAAGAAGTAACTAATCTCTCTACTAACATCATGGTTCATTAAAATTAAGAAATAATATGTCATGCTAGACCTGGTATTGCAGTGCCTCCAGGATCTGCTCCGAACATTGAATGATGGTTGGTTGATGGTTCGTCCCATATGTGCTGTTTTTTTGCAGCCGAGTGGACGTCATTCATAACGTCATGGTTTGTTTCCTGGTATGACGAAACTTGAGTGTTCTAATTTTAGCAACGCCATATAAAAATAGCTCACTGTACTGAAGAATGGACTTTTTCATGGCCCTTTGGCCCAGAAGGCGTAAAATCTCTATTTTTTAAATTTTGTTCTTGCCTTCAAATTTTTGAATACATAACTTTATCGGCGTGGCAGTACCATAGCCGATGAGGTTTATCCGAGACGTGGTTACTGCTACACATATCTGTATTTAAAAAAAGATCGGGACTTTACTGGTTAAGCACTGCCTCCGGGTATTGCCCCCAGTATTGTTCCCACCATCTTTATATTTACAATTTATGCCCCACAGGCCGAAGAGGGCGTAAAACCCTATTTTCACTCACGAAGAATGGACTTTAATAAGCAGTAGGCTTATTTACTGATAGACTATCTTACAACCTTATACGAGTCAACCGAGTTCCATACTTCCCTGTATGGAAGAATTTCCGAAAAATCATACTTGTAAAAAACCCACCCCATTATGCATTCCGATTATAGCTTCTTATTCTACGTAGGCCTACTTCATGCGTGTAGTATAAAGAGGGGTGGGAAAGGGTATGTGGACGTACATTTTACGTGTGTCACAGTGTGTGTGTGTGTGTATGTGTGTTTGTGTGCGCGTGCTTTAATGCGTGCGTGCTCGCGCGCTCGTGTGAGCCAGTGTGTGCCGCGTGAGTGTGCGTGTGCGTGCGTGCGTGCGTGCGTGCGCGTGTGTGTGTGTGCGTGTGCGCGCGTGCATGCGTGCGTGTGTGTGTGCTGGTCGGCGCTCTTTTGCTGTCTCAGGACCAACCTCCTGGAACAAACTTCCTCTCTCCCTCCGTCAGCGACCGACTCTCTCTGCTTTCAAAGCTAACCTCAAAACCCACCTGTTCCCCCGTCATTAAAGCTCCTCTCTCTTTATCTTCTCTCTCTTGCCATTAGGTCTGTTTCTGCTATATTCCATTTATGTTATCCGTGTGTGTTCGCTTTGTATTGCGTTTTTGTTTGAATGCGCTTTGAATGCTAACGTGTGTGTGCGCTTTGATTTGATTTCTATCAAGATTCAGCGCCGTATAAATACTGTATGTTGTTGTTGTTATTGTTGTGCTGAAAAAGTTAAAATCTAGTGTTATTCTAGGGTTGGCTTAGGTTTCTTTCTGTCATTAGCAATGCTTCAATGTTTCCACAGAAAAAAAAATCAACATTGATCAGTAATTTACCTGGCGATTCGATAACGATTCACGAATAGCGCACGTTCGCCTACTAGGTACGCTTCGGCTAAAAATACGTACAGCCCAGCAGAAAGATGGACACTTTATCAGAAACCGCCAAGACAGTCAGCCACACTATAGGTGACAAGGAAATGGTCTTTCAAATGACATGGGAGTTGGGGGGAGTGATCAAACCTTTGAATGTCTCCTTTTCACGCTGAGAAGACAATCGTAGGGCCTACGTGTTCCATCACAATGCTCCGGGATTCTTTTCTTTAGAACATTCATCACAGCATGAGAAACAGATTCTTGCTTTTGTTTGTGTGGACCTACTGTGAGCGTGGCAGGTTGTCCGTTGCATAGGCCTATCTGTTCGAACAGCGAAAAGGCAGATGCATAACACCAAACATATACAAGCCGACTAACATTAGAGTGTTTTAATCGACGACGACACACGCAGTCGTTCAACTGACTGAAGTGATTGTTGGATACTGAAACGGCCTATTCACGTCGATTTTATGTGAAGTTTGTACACACCTTGAATAACATAGCAACAATACCGTGAAGGTGAATGAGTCGTTTTCATGTACGTTTATGTCAGTTTTTGGATAATAGTGTCAGTTTGTGAAGGAAGACCTAATTTCATGAGCATATGCCTGGATTTTAAAGTTGACTCTAGAAGTGATTGTTGGATAAACGGCCTATTCACGTCGATTGTATGTGAAGTTTGTACACACTTTGAATAATATAGCAACAATATCGTGAAGGTGATCGAGTCATTTTCATGCATGTTTATGTCAGTTTTTGGATAATTATAGTGCCAATTTGTAAAGGCAGACCTAATTTTATGAGCGTATGCCTGGATTTTTCAAACATACATTTCAGCTTACATTGAGGATTGTATTTAGTTCTGGGAATAATAATAATAATAATAATAATGGGAATTTATATAGCGCTCTTTCTCACATGAGCTCAGTGCGCTTTACATTGATAACAAGAACATTAAAGGCAAACAAATAATTAATCATTAGAAAGTAAAATAAGCACGATGCTTGCACGCAACGTTCTCTTACTTCCTTACACACACACACACACACACACACACACACACACGCATGCGCACGCACACACACGCACACACACACACACACACACACACACACACACACACACACACACACACACACACATGCGCACACACACACACACACACACAATCAGTTATACAAGAGTTAAAATAGTTACAATATGAACATTCTAAGAAGAAACATAGAGACCACATTCACATTCTCAATCAAGTTTGAATACAATACTGCAACTTGAAATAAAATCATACTGCCATCGACATACCAATTACATGACTAATTATAATAGACAAATTTTGCAAAAACAAAAATACCCTTCTACCTCATTTACAAGCATTTAAAGTTTACAAGACGAATAAAGGATTTTGTAAAAAATAGTTTGATTGAAGTTGAAATTATAAAATTATGGGGTTTCATAATTTGATTGTTGTGGAAAGTGTAGGCTAACTAAAAAAAATAAAATTTGAAAACATAATTATTAGTAGTAAAATCGCGTTTTCGTGAAAATTCAGTCTGTTGTGAGTCAGCCTTGGCTTCCTCGAAACTTATGCACATGTAGGGAGGGCGATGATGAAAAAATGAAAGACCTACAAAATGTTGACCTTAATTACTATCTCAAGTATTGTTTTGTTTTATTTCCGTAATGCCAATGGGAGACTTAGTGGGATTTATTTTCACGCCAGATGGCGTGACACTCGAGAGGGGCTTATCACGCTATATTCTTAGTTGGGCGTAGTGAGAGAGAGAGAGAGAGAGGGGGGGGGGGGTTGGACTCCTCTCTATCTCTCGCTCTCTCTTTATCCCCAACTAAGAATATAGAGAGGATCAAATGGTAATACACAATATGAATTTGTTAAAGGGGCGTTGAAAAATGTGTGAAGTGGAAGATCAACTTTGTCCATATAGTATATTTAACAATTACGTTATGCATCGTATTGTAGACTCATATGCGCCAATGTTTTATTAGTAGTCGGCTTGATGAATGGAATAGAGACAGGACTCGCCAGTCCTTGCTAGTTAAAGACCCACCAGATCACGTGACAAAATCACGGGTTTCACGTGCTTTCCCTCTTATAGCTGGCAATAAATCTTGTTTTGACCAGATTTGACTCCAATACAAAATGCCCCCCCCCCCCCCCCCCATTTCGAAACGAAACATCATTTTAAAGAGCAGCCTCAATTTGAAGTTGGGGGAATTTGTATGTGGGTCACAGCTACCCCCCAAAAAAACACACCAAGGGACTTAATCGTGGTGGGTCAGTGGGTCTTTAATCTGTTGGTCTCTTATATCTGATCTAATATTATATTTGTATGTTATATGCCCTGCAGGTCTTGGCGCATTTTTTCCTTTCAGATCTCACGCGGTCTGATGTAATGGATTTAGAACGCATCGGATTGAAATTCATTTCAAGCCACGGATTCAAAATCATATTTTATTCGCCCGGATTGAAAATCATATTTTATTCGCCCGGATTGAAATTTATTTCAAGCCACGGATTCAAAATCATATCTTATTCGCCTCCACAATAACAATTAAAGTTGAATCTCCAAAAACATGGCTTCTGCATTAATTAACTAAGTTCGTGTTGTATTATATTTTGTCAGCGACTACAAAAAGTGCAGAGGAAAAAGACCATTGATTTCCAACAAACGCATCACGTAACAACGAACACTGTCTTACAGGGGCACCCTGACGGGTGAGTTTTTGCAAGAAACACGTCGAGATCACCAAGAAAACACACTTCACAGAGATCACAACACTCACTTTGCTCTGGTTTCCAAGAAATCAAACCGTCAAATCGGCGATTCCTCCTTGGCGGAGGTGCTGGAAGTACGATTCTGTTCTTATGGCCGCCTGAGTCAGACCAAATCGTTTGCACGAAATTTCCACAATACAAGCCTCTGTTTTTTTGTTTGTTTTTTAAATAGCTATTTTATACAGTTTACCAAGAGGAGATTCGCTCACAACAAAGGAACTAGCTCCTTTTTTAAAAAATTTAACTGCACTACAAAGAAGAAAAAGCTTCAACCACTCTCGAGATGCCTCCACCCACCCCGTCCAAAATGGCTTCTCTCTCCGGCAACTCCGCCAAGGAGGAATAGCCGTTTTGACGGTTTGATTTCTAGGAAACCAGAGCAAAGTGAGTGTTCCGATCCGGCCTTGAAAAAAAGGCTGTCTTTCCGGTGATCTCGACGTGTTTCTTGCAACAACAACAAAAACTCATCCGTCAGGGTGCCCCTTTGACAGTCAGGAAGGGAAAACCACTTAGAAATGAGATAATTCTCCCGTTATATCACGCTGTGTAGTTCCTGACAACCATGCTGCGTTTCACGAGTCCCGTGGCCCCAAGACTGCGGCCTGCAGTGGTTAGGGTTAGGGTTCGAATCCGGCCTGATGACTACTGGATAAGGAACGAAGCACCCGAAAAGGAGGGGTGCCACAAGGAGAAGAATCGGGACGGGATTAGCGAGGAGACTGCTCGGATTAAGAAGGAGTTGAAAGGTCAGTGGGGACTGAAAAGTTGTGTGTGTGTGTGTGTGTGTGTGTGTGTGTGTGTGCGTGCGTGTGTGTGTGTGTTTCGTTCGTTCTTTAATTTAACGTCTATCCACCTTACAGAGATCTTAGACAATGGAGAGAGAGAGAGAGAGAGAGAGAGAGAGAGAGAGAGAGAGAGAGAGAGAGAGAGAGAGAGAGAGAGAGAGAGAGAGAGAGAGAGAGTGTGTGTGTGTGTGTGTGTGTGTGTGTGTGTGTGTGTGTGTGTGTGTGTGTGTGTGTGTGTGTGTGTGTGTGTGTGTGTGTGTGTGTGTGTGTG